>JALAZF010000580.1:42500-1242500 GCA_022829125.1 Lathyrus tuberosus | reverse complement strand
CTCCCTTTTTGCCATCATAGCATAGCATTATACTTTACCATATCATATCCACCTCATTAGCACTGCATTGCATCTTTAACATAGAAAAATGAAGCATGGCATCCCTCTTACCATCAAGGCATGTGATCAGGTGGAAGGTGGACAATCAAGGGATAATTCAAAGCACAAAAAGGTCAATCAAGTTGCCTCAAGGCAAGCCAAGAGGTCTCTCATGTCTCACACTATCTCAATTGATCATCCACAATCTCAAGGAAGTGAGATCCAATGGGAGATGGAAACAATACATACTTCATCATGCAAGAGGTTCAAAAACTAAAGGAAAGCCCTCAAAAGAGATAGCTCATTGATCCAAGGTTACCCTCAAATGGTATATCTCATCCTCCGTTAAGAGGATACACAACATACTCTGAGGAATTTGAAATTGAAGACTGCACTTTTCCCTCCTAACAAGAGGGGGTCAAAACTAGGGTTTCCAATTAAATCAGGGTATCTTTGATTTTTTGGTCAAAACTTGATGTCATGGTATTCTATATGTCCTTAAGTGTATGGATGTGGAAAATTACCTCTCAATTGGTTTTAGAAATGGTTCAATTGGAAGAAAGATAAAAAATCAGGAAAATTGGGGCCAAGTCAAATAATCAGAGGAAAAAGTCAGCTCTTGACTTTTTGAGGCCAAATTCATGAAATTCATGTTATATGTGACCAATGTACAAAATTTGATCAAGAAACTCCAAAGGAATCATGAAAAAATCAAGATGTGGAAAGTTGCCATTTTTGGAAGAAGTAGGGTTTCCAAAAATAGTAATTTTGGACCATTTTGCATCAGAGTTTGAACCAAGGCCATTTAAAGTTGAAGCATCAAATAAAAATTCCACCAGGCCACAACAAAAGATCTTGCTTTAAGCTTCAAATCTATGTGTAGAACATCTCCATTGGACAAAAATTGAGGGAGATATGATGGATCAAAGTTGGAGGAAAGTAGGGCAAAAACCATGTCATGACCAAGGATTTTCATGTCACGCGCACATCATTTTCTCAAACAGTTGGTGGGCTAAATGTCCACCTATTTTTCATCAAGAAGGAAGATCCAAATGAGGAAATTTTCAACATCAAAGTTGTTCCTTGTAGTGTCATCTGAAATATTCATGTTGGACAAAATTCCATTTGATCAATTTATGAAGGAGAAATTTTGGTCTCAAGTTAGGTTGATTAGGCTAAAATTTCATGCAGCACATTGCCATGTCACGACTTGCTCCACACCCGCACCACACAGTCCCATACCTTGATTTTCACGGCTATTTTCATGCCTCTTGCACATCTCATTTCAACTCAAATCTCAAACCAACATTGTTCTCCAATGTACCCTCTTTCAAATGAACCCATGAACTCACTAAATCATCCACATTACAGGGAGTAATTCATCCTCAAATAACCCTATCTCCATTGTTATCATGGTGCTACAAAATCAGAAAAAACAATAACATTGTTGTTGGATTATCACATTCACACGCATGCTTCATGAATCAGTCACTTTCTTTTCCTCTTTAAGCCAAACATGCTACTACACACGCATACATACATGTTGTACCATGCATAAAAAAGGGAAGGAGCAAGCTTACACCACAGGTTTCTGTTGCAGCCGTGACCTCATCATCACCATTCATTTTCATCAACCTCCACCATAACACACCATAAACCACCATCACCATATCACAGCCAAGCCAACTCGCCCTAACTAACTTGGCTCAGTTAGTTAGAGGCTACTCAGTTAACCAAGCATTGACTCACTTAACTGACTCACTAAACCATGATTAAAGCTCATTATAAATAGAAAACTCACACTCTAATTTCATTCTGAACTTCATTCTCTCACTTTCACTCCCAAAAACACTCTCATTCTCTCAACATTCTCTGAATTCTCCTCTCTGTCTCTGTGCGCGAATCTTCGGTCACCTCCATCCACATTTCATCTTCATCATCATCAATGTTCCACTTCTGATTAAGAACTAGAGAGAAGAAGTTTAATGCATCAATAGTAGATTGGTTCAGTTGAGTTATCATTGTTGTTTTCTTCAAGATCTCAAGTTCAGCGGCATTTATTTTGCTCCATTCAAGCTTAGAAGCATAGGAGGATCATCTCTGGTCTTCTTTTACCTTGAAGAACTTCAAATCCAGGTTTCCTCTCCAACCTTCATTTTTTTGAAATTTCACTTGTTTTCTATTGGTTTGAGCTTCTTAGAAGCTATGTTGAATCCGGCTAGTTGATAGGCCTCTTAGAGGCATAGTTTCAAAACCTAGGGCATGATGTGATCTCCTCTGTTCTTGCTATGTGTGTGTGTTTTGTGGTTTTTATGAGCATATTCATGATGTACATAAGCTTAGCTTTCGATTGATGTATATTTTGTGCATTTTGGTGAGGTTTGAAACTTGCAGACAGTGGTGAGTGGCCGGAGAAGGTGACCAGAGGTCCCTCTCCGGCCGGTAGCTTTAATGGTTAGGTTTTCCATCCAGTTTGAATTTCATCTGTTGATGCTAATTGATCTAATGGTCCACGATTTGCCACGTGGTTTAAATGCTGATTTTGTTCTTGTGGTGTGTGTGCGCGTGAGCCTATGATAGTTACCATGGATGCTTGATCATGAACCACATGCTTGATATACTTTCTTAGTTTGACTTGATCCAACGTGTAATAATCTGCCAGCACATTAATGAATCCATGTGTCTCTCACGTGATTTTTCTGATTTCATTTTTCAAACATTGTGTGGTGCAGCATGTGGTAGTTAGTGTGCTCATTTATGTGCGTGCGTTAGATTGGCTTACTTTGACTTTAGTTTGACTGTGACTTGATCCAAGGGCCATGAGTGAGTCAATTTTGTTGACTGAGGGTGTATGCTTGTTAGTGTGTGTTGCGCGTGTAAATGGACCTAACCAAATTGATATTCACACCTCCCTTTTTTTAAAGCCCAATGATTCTGAACTAAATAATTGCTATGCTTGCACCCCCATGCCTTTGTCCATTTATTTTTTTCCCATTTTTCATACACGTTTGCTTTTTAATTTCTAAAAATACCAAACTTCATCCTAAAATTCTACAAAAATTCATGAACATCATTAAAGCATTTAGAAAATTTTTGATGATTTTATTTTCTGATTATATGACATTTTTGCCCCTTCTCCATTATTTTCTTTGATTTTCATTTTGTGTGCATTCTTAATGTGGTACATGATGTTGTGCATTTTTGTTCTTGATCATTAAAAATAATTTTGAGTTGCTTATTTCTGTATTGAGTCATTAGCATCTTGAAGTATGTCATATGATTTTTATTTGATTTTTTAGGTCATTTTATGACATGTTTGGATGTATATTTTTGCATTACTTTGCATGTGTATCCAATTTGACTTAAGTGCATTGTATAAAGCCTTTTTGCCTTGATTTCTTGCATGCTATTTTGGTATATGGTTCACTTCTGATTTGTGTATCTTTAAACCATGCTTGCTTAATTTTCATGAACCCATTTGTTTTTTTGTTTAAAACATTTCATTTCAAGCATAATAACATGTCATATCCTTGTAATCTTTGTGCATGTTTACATGATTGTTTTTGTGCATACTTGCATGATCATTTGCCTATTTTGTGAATTATTCATTTGAAATTATAGGTCATTGGTACATATTGGGTGTCATCATTGCATGTTCACTTTCATTTGAACTTTGTGTATCCTTAATATGAAGTGCTTGTGTTTTCTTTTGAATCTCCATTCTACCTCTCCTATTACCTCTTGAATGTCTTGATAGTTGCTTCATGAACACTTGTGAGATGTTTGTGAACCTTTTTTATTTCAATTCTGATCCTTGGATTACATGTTCCACTTATGCATGTTTCTTTCATTCCTTTTCATCTTTCATCTCCCTTTTCTTATGGTAGCATGTTCTAATGTCATGGATGATGATTGTTGATTGTTCATTTGAACTTGCTTGATGATAATCATTTGTTTTCCATATGATGCACATTCTGGTTGTGACTAATAGGATTTGATTTTTCATTTTATTCTTTTGAGCTTTATTGTACATTAAATGTTTCTTTTGCTTCTTATACATGTTTACTAACCATGTAGGGGCTTTGGTAAGTTGCAATTGAGTGTGGATAAGGAATCCACATTCAAACTTCTATCCTTTCTCCTTTACAATTCCATCTTATGATTGTTAAGCACTTAAGTGCTTTCTTTTAATAACTCATCACTTTCCCTTTGGAATTACAATTCATCTTCTACTTTAGAAGTGAATTGTTTAATTCATTCTTTCTTTAGACTTTAGGTTTAAACCTCACAAACCCTTAGGATCACTCCCTTAACTAATCAATTAGGATTGAGTCTTAGTCCATATAGATTTTTACCTTTATCCTTTCTTGAGTCTCTTTTCTCATCTCAAAGAAAATTCAAAATATCTAATAAAGGTAGGCATTTATAGCATTTAGGCCTTTCATATAAAGAAAAGATTATAAAGGGGTCTTCTCTTATAATCTTAGAATGTGTAGCATATAGCCCATCTTGGGTCAATGTGTTAAACATATGATCTTGTATGAGGGACTTAAATGCAATACTTGTTGAAGATACAAATAAAGAAAACATTTCTTCATTTCTTAATCAACAAAAACACTTAATAAACACAAGTATGCTAGTGTGTTTGAACCTTAATAATTGGAACTAAGTGTGAGGGTCTTCTTCACCCTTAAGTGTACTTTCTTATTCATTCCATCTTGGAGTGTGAGAATGTATACACTCCGATGATTAAGATTTAGATACACTATCATATGCAAACAAATGAAAAAACTCTTAAAAGACAAAAACAAACAATAACGTCTTTCCTTCGGGAATTTCTCTCTTCATCTCATTCACTATTTCCGTAAGGATGCGTCATTTCCGTTCTACCGCAAACAGGCAAGGCCTAAGTCTCCCTACAGTGAGCCACAACACCGAAATGCTAGGACGCGAACGTTGACGTATTCCACTAAAAAACACAAACAATTCATCCCTAGTGAGGGGAACTACGTCGCTCTGATTCTCATGTTCCCGATGAGATACGTAGGCAGTGGGGAGGGCCCATGCGAGCACTTCCTTTATTTTCCCTACATTTGTTTCTCGTTCCTTTTCCATTCTTCCTCCTTTCGTTCCTTCAGTTCCTTTTCCAGTATCTTTTCTTACACCCTTTGATCGAGACAAGCAAGCGTGGATCCCATCGGGTACGATGGACGCGTGGGGGTGCTAATACCTTTCTCTCGCGTAACCGACTCCCTTACCCTTTCTCTTGGTCGCAAGACCATGCTCTTTCCTTCCCTTCAGGTTTATGCGGTGTTTCCTTTCCCTCTCTTGGGATAAATACACATTGCTGGCGACTCTGTTTCGGTGCCACTTTCGCGTTTGTACTAGGATAAAAATCCCGGGAGCGACAATAACCTACACTCAACAATTATTAATTCATTTTTTCAAGTTTCTTTCTTTTCCAATGCACTGCGCGGAGATCTTCAACATCAATGACACTAAAGAACTATGGAAGGTGGTTATTATGGTACATCACAAATGGTTGGTTTCATCTTTCTAACTTTCTCTTTCTAATTTGTTATTCATCTTCCATCTTCCACACATTTCACTTCCTCTTCTTCGTTTTTCTTACCTCTCCACTCTCTTTTTCACCATTTATGTTTTCTGCTTACTAACTTTATTGCTTTTTTCTCCAGATTTTATTGTGATTTGAAATGGCTTCAGCGGATCTAAAATCTAAACAATCAGATATGTTATCAAAACCATCGGATCTTATATCAAAACCCCATGATCTGAAATCAACACTCATCTTCTTCATACTTACAAGGTTTGTCTATTCACTCTTTGCTTTAATACTTCATTATTTTTCCTCCCACTTGATATCTTTTTCACTTTGTTTTCCAGTTTTCCTCAATCAATGTTTAATTTCTTTCTGTTCAACACCGTTCAACTTTTGTCAAGGTAAGTTCGTTTCGTTTTAGAATAATTTACATGATTATTTACTAACAATATATTTGATTTTGTGTGTTGAATACATATTCACACTATTTTTGGGTAAGGTTTTTGTACTTGAAAAGAAATACAAACAAGGAAAGGAAGACAAGGTGAAACAAACATATATGTTTTTTTATATTATTATTTTAATGTTTTTTTGGTTTATGTTGTCATTGACTAAGGTTTTGTTGGATTCTTTTTTCATGGTTTCTTCAAATCTTTCAATGTATACCTTGGTAAGTTTCACATGTCTCTCTCATTAATTCTTTACCAAGATTTGATTAGATTCATTAGTCAATATAAAGCTTTGGAAGGTCTGTTTGGTTTGGTTTAGTTTTTCTCAAATTTTATTTATGACTTTTGTCAATCAATAACTTATTTTTCCATTATTATTAGGTGGTTATGATAAGGAAGAAAAAGAAACAAAAGCTTATGATTTAGCTGCACTCAAGTTTTGGTTGTATTTAATGTTGCTTCATTAAAAAGGTTTTGATTTTGAAAAGTTATAAAGTTTGATTCATTCAGCTTCAGTTATGTTTTGATCTGATTTTGATTTCCATGTGAAGATTCATTTGTTCTGAAGTTTGTATCTTTGATTTTTAAATTTTGGGCAGTTATTTTCAAGCGGGATTTGATGTTAAAGAGTGGGATTTGATGTTAAAGATGTCTTTCTTCACATCAAGTTAATGGAGCAAGCTTTGGAAGATTCACAGGCTACGATTTTGATTAATGAGGAGTGTGATGATGAGATGCAGCTGATACTATGCATTGATTTTTTTGTTGAGATGCAGCTGAATATAATAAATAATAATAATTTATTAATAGTTATAATTAGGACTACTTTCTTTTAACTTTTCAATAGGATAATAAACACCTATTTATACCAATGTCTAACCTATATACTAATGTAGATGATTCACTTGCTATTTCTATAACAAATATGATTCACTTACTATTTTCGCACGCGCATTCATTTAATTTCTTAAACTTTAATTATACATTTAATTTTAACAAATAATTTAAATTAATTAATTAATTAGAGGAAAAAACTATTTTCTATAACATAGACCATAATTAAATTAAATCTTATATAGTGTATCGATATCAACTTCTTTTTCTTCCTTATCATTTTTTTGAATGTAAAAAGGTTCTCACTAATTTTTAAATGAAATTACAATGAAAATGATGAAAATTTGTTTCTGTTGTTAATAGTGAACAATGTTTGTATTTTGGCATATTGTATTTGTAATATCCCGTAAATTATTTTATTCCGGAGAATATTAGTTGTGATCAACTGAGCCCCAGTGTACTCTGATAAATTATCTGCAGAGATAATTAGGGTAACTGTTGGACTTAGAGTAAATCCAATTAATATTATCTGACTCTGAGATATTTTAATATTTGGAATTTAAAGACTTTTTGGACAACTAGTAGTGTTGCTAATTGATGATATTTTCTATATCATTTCTTTTCCTCTCATTTCCAAACATAGTTAACTTGGAGAAGAAAAAAAAGGAAGGAAAAGGGAGAGAAAAGGAGAAAAAGCTCAAGAACACCAAATCCTCAACCATCATCCAATCTTCATCGGATCAACTCATCTTCTTCATCATCATCCTCTGTATCAGGTGGGTTCTAGATAGATACTCTAGATGTAGAATTCCAGGTGATTTAGAGTTAGGTTTAAATTTTGAGAAAATGAATAATTATGCTAAAATCATGGATTTAACGGATGAAATGCGATATAACTGTTGTTAAATGCTTGTTGTTATGATCCTGCTATGTTTTGATGGTTATAATGAGGTTTGGATGTGTTTTTATTGGAAAAGTTATGGTTTTGGGATGAAGAACAACACTGTAGAGAAGTTGGGTTTTCAAGGCTTCGCCTAGCGAACCTGGGGCGAGTCCCAGAGAACAGATTTTCGAGGGTTCGCCTAGCGAACCCGTCAGCGAAAGTCAGCGAGTATTCGCCAGGGACGTTCGCCTAGCGAACCTTGAGTGCTTTCAATGCTGTTTGCTACTGCCTTGCTTCGCTAAGTTGTTCGCGAAGCGAAGGGCGAGGCGAAGGTTCGCCAGAGTGTTCGCGAAGCGAACTTCATGTCTACTTTTACTCTGTTTGTGCATTCGCCAGGAGCTTCGCCTAACGAAGGCTGGAGCGAAGGCTCGCTGGGACGTTCGCCTAGCGAACATGGCTGTGTGTGAAATTTTGTTTCTTTCATAACTCTTGCATCGTTTATCCGTTTTGCGTATTCTTGATATCGATGTGGAATTGTGAATAACCGCTATTTAATAGAAGGAAGAGATATTGGTTTTGATGCCCGATTAAATAAATTGGAGGGAACCGTTAATCGGCGTAATATGCGATATGTGGACTTATGTGTTTTAATTGTGTGATTGATGACTAATTGCCTATGTTTTTATTGTTATGCATGTTAAAATATGAAATAGGTAGAGTGAGGAATAACACCGTAAACAATTGTCGGATATTGTGGAATAACATTGTGACAACGCTCGTGCAAAAGAGGCCGAGGCGTGTGGCTAGTAATAATAACCGGTTTATCTTGCGGTGTAGTTTCATGAGACTCGAGCACCTCCGCTGAAATGTATGCATAATTACTTGGCAGGTTTGATTCCCGCGTATAGTACGATTGGAGCCTACGGGTAAAGAGACTTGTGACGGTGTACGGGCCGTGTGAAGTGACGGATCACGGTGTACAGGCCGATGATCCTGAATCCAATTCGTATGCCAAGTAAATACAAGGATCCATGACTCGAATCGTCTTCTAGACGTAGAAGCGGACGGGAATAGGGGATACCTTGGTACGGTTATTGATTTTGTGAGATTCTGGAGTAACATGCTCAGAACTTACTTTGGTACCTTTGTGAGTTAATAGGCTCACTAGTGTGAATGTATTCATATCGTGTGTGTACTTAAAGTCACTTCCCTTCCCTTTGACTTGAGTTTGGCTTATTAGAACCTTGTAAAGCCGAGAGGACTATAAGATAGGGAACTCACTGAGATTTGATGTATCTCACCCCACTGTTGTTGTTTACATCACAGGTTTTGCAGGTTCGGCGAAGGGTAAGGATAAGGTGGTTTGACTTTTCCTTACGGTTCGTAGCTTTTGAGATGGCATGGCTTCCGCTATGGCATTTTATTTTGAGATCATTGTACTGATCTAGTTATTAGTGTATTTTGGGACATCTTGTATACGTTATGCCGTAGGCTTTAGAACTTTGTATTTAGGGCATTTAATGTATACAATGTGTTAACTAGGAACTTATATTTATATTTCAGTACCATACATATTATTCATGTATGATATATGCTTTGATATATGTATATATATATGGGCGTTACAGTTGGTATCAGAGCAGATCGTATCCTCGACCTAGCCATGAAATAGTATAAGTGTTTCTTTCCGTTTCATATGCGTTGTGTCGCCATTGGTCTTACGTGTTATATTTATGGTATTGAGCCTGATCAACTTAATCCTATCTATATGACGTTTAGGAGCATGGTTGGCGGATGTAGAAGCAATCGTGGTAGACCCACAAATCCTCCAGCCGGGACGAATCCGCCAGGCGGCGATGAGAATGTTCCTTTGTATCAGTTTATGCAACAGATGCAGCAGCAACAGAATCAATTCATACAACAGATGGTGCAACGGATGAATGGAGGTCTTCATCCTCAGGTAATTGTTCCAGGGGTGGTAGGTGGAAGTTTTCGGGATTTTATCCGCCTGAATCCTCCAGAATTTCATGGCGGATTGGATTCTGTGAAAGCTCATGACTGGATTGCTGGTATGGAGAGAATCTTTCTGATGATTTACTGTAGTGAGGAGAACAAGGTAATGTTTGCTTCTTACTCACTGAGAGGTCTTGCTAGGAGATGGTGGGATGTTGCTTCAGCTTTTATGACTATGCAAGGTGTACCTAAAGTGTGGGGGCAGTTCAGGGCTATTTTTTATGGAAAAGTACCTTCCTTGTTCTTTGAGGATCCGAAGAGAGTTTGAATTCCAACAGTTGAGGCAAGGTTACGTGGTTGCGAATGAGGGTGGAAGATCAAGTCAACAGTATAGACCTAGACCACAAGCCTTTAAAGGGAAGCAGGTGCAAAGTGTCAGACCTAACACTCCTCCTTGGTGCCGGTTGTGCAACAAGCATCACTACGGGAAGTGTGTCGATGGAACTTTTAGGTGTTATCATTGTGATGAAGTGGGACATATGGCGAGGGAATGTCCCCAGGATAGGGATCAGACGCAAGGGAAGGGAGCAAATGGCGATGACTCTAGGATTGCTGGTACGTGTTTGTTGATGGGTTTCCTTGTTTTGTTTTATTTAATTGTGGGGCAGCGCATTCTTTTGTGTCCACGAGGTGCGTGAAGCGATTTGGGTTGCAAGCTGTTCCTTTGTCTCCACCCATGGTGGTTACTACTGCCATGGATGAAATTGTTGAAACACCGTTGATGTGTGAAAATTGTGTATTGTCGGTGAATGAAAGAGTCTTCCAGATTGATCTTATTTGTCTGCCGCTTAAGAAAGTGGATGTTGTTCTGGGAATGGATTGGCTTTCAGCGAATTCGGTATTTATCGGGTGTGAAGAAAAACTAATCATTATTCCCTCTATTGAAGCTACTCCGAAGGATGTGTTAACTACCCTTTTAGAAGGTACGGTTGGAATGATTAATTTCTTGTTTGAGGAGGAAAAGTCTGTTCTTTTGATTCTTACTAAGGAAGGGAGTAGTAACCTTCAAGTTTCGAGTATTCCAGTAGTTTGTGACTCTCCTGAAGTTTTCCCCGAGGATATCATTTCTCTTCCTCCGGAGCGGGAAGTGGAATTCTCTATTGACCTGATACCGGGAATGGCTCCAATATCCGTTTCTCCGTATCGGATGACACCACTTGAATTAAGAGAATTAAAGGATCAGTTGGAAGAATTGTTGGCGAAGCATTTCGTTCGACCCAGTGTTTCGCCCTGGGGAGCTCCAGTGTTATTGGTAAAGAAAAAGGATGGTGGAATGCGTTTGTGTATTGACTACCGTCAATTGAATAAGGTCACCATCAAGAACAAATACCCTTTGCCAAGGATACACGACCTGTTAGATCAATTGAAAGGAGCCTGTGTGTTCTCGAAGATTGATTTACGGTCGGGTTATCATCAGATTCGGGTGAAGAGTTCAGACGTACCAAAGGCTGCATTTAGAACCCGTTATGGTCATTATGAATTTATGGTGATGCCTTTCGGTGTGACGAATGCTCCGGCAGTTTTCATGGATTACATGAATCAGATATTTCAACCTTACTTGGACCAATTTGTGGTAATTTTCATTGATGATATTCTTATCTATTCCTGTGTCCCTCAAGAGCACGGTGAACACCTAAGAATCGTTTTATCCATTTTGCAAGAAAGACAACTTTTGCCAAGCTAAGTAAGTGTGAGTTTTGGATGTCGGAGGTGAATTTTCTTGGACATGTCATATCTCAGGGAGGTGTAGTGGTTGACCCATCAAAAGTGGAAACAGTGATAAATTGGGAGAGACCGAAGAATGTGTCCGAAGTTAGGAGCTTTTTGGGACTAGCAGGATATTATAGAAGGTTTATTAAAGGCTTTTCCCAACTGGCTTTACCGATGACGAGACTTACTCGAAAAGATTGTTCTTACGAATGGGATTCGGCTTGTGAGCAAAGTTTTATGAGTTTGAAGGAGAGGTTGACGACCGCTCCTGTTTTGGTCATTCCCGATCCTAACAAGTCGTATGAGGTATATTGTGATGCGTCGAAGATGGGATTAGGAGGGGTGCTAATGCAAGATGGACATGTAGTGGCTTATGCTTCACGACAGTTGAAAGTCCATGAAGAGAATTATCCCACGCATGATTTAGAATTGGCGGCAGTTGTATTTACCTTGAAGGTGTGGCGTCACTCTTTATATGGTGTACGTTTGGGGATGTTTAGCGACCACAAGAGCTTAAAGTACCTCTTTGATCAGAAGGAGTTGAACATGCGTCAAAGGAGGTGGATGAAATATTTGAAAGATTATGACTTGGAACTAAGATACCATCCGGGTAAAGCGAATAAAGTGGCGGATGCATTGAGTAGGAAGGTGTTGCATAATGCCGAGTTGATGATACTAGTGTATACTTTATTGGGAAAATTTTGAGATCTAAATCTTCAATTTAATTGGACTCTTAATTGTGTAATTATGGGGAATTTGGATATCAATTCTACTCTTAGGGAAGAAATCCAACAAGAGCAAGGATTAGATGAGAAGTTGCAAGGAGTGTTATTGCAACCGGGTTTTGTGTGAGCTACCGACGGAGTTATTGTATTTAACCAAAGGGTTTGTGTTCCAGACAACACGGAGTTAAAAAGGAGGATTTTGGAAGAAGCGCATAAGGGTGCTTTTACTATACATCCGGGATCTTCTAAGATGTACCAAGACCTAAAGAGAGACTATTGGTGGTCCGGGATGAAAAAGGATATTGCGGTGTATGTGTCGGAATATTCGGTGTGCCAACAAGTAAAGATCGAGCACCAAAGGCCGAGTGGCTTGTTGCAACCTTTAGAAATTCTGGTGTGGAAATGGGATAGTATTTCGATGGACTTCTCCGTGGGATTACCTCGTGCCCAAGGTGGTTATGATTCAATTTGGGTGATTATGGATCGGTTGACGAAGTCTGCTCATTTCTTGACCATAAAAACTACTTATAAGGCGAGTCATCTCGCAAGGTTGTTCATTTCGGAGATAGTGAGGTTGCATGGTATTCCTACTACTATTGTTTCGGATAGAGATCCGAAGTTCACTTCGAGATTTTGGAGAGCTTTTCAACAAGCATTGGGGACGAAGTTGTGTCTGAGTACGTCGAATCATCCACAAACGGATGGTCAGACGGAACGGACAATACAAACCATGGAAGACATGTTAAGAGCTTGTGTCCTTGAAAGTGGAGGAAATTGGATAGAACTCCTACCGTTGATTGAATTCTCTTATAATAACAGTTATCATGCAAGTATTGGTATGGCACCTTACGAAGCATTATATGGAAGGAAGTGTAGGACACCTCTGTGTTGGGCAGAAGTGGGGGAAGATAGTATGTTGGGACCCGAGATTATTCATGAAACTACGGAGAAAATTAAGATGATCCGTGATAAGATCAAACAAGCCCAAGATCGTCAGAAGAGTTATGCGGATAACCGTAGAAGACCTTTAGATTTTGAAGAAGGCGATCACGTGTTTTTGAAAGTTACTCCGAGATTGCGGTTAAACGGAACGTTTCGATCGTGGAAGTTAAGTCCGAGATACGTGGGACCGTATCAGATTTTGGAAAGAATCGGTGAAGTAGCCTACAGATTAGCCTTACCGCCTTCTCTGTCCGAGATGCACGATGTTTTTCATGTGTCTCAACTTCAAAAATTTGTCCCAGATCCTCTTTAGCCAATTCTACCAGATACCATTGAGATAGAGGCAGATTTGACATTTGAGCCTCAACCGAGTCGTATCACTGGGAGAGAAACCAAAGTGTTGAGGAATAAAGAGATTCCTCTTGTGAAGGTCCAGTGGGATGAGACGCATCCGGGCGATGCAACTTGGGAGTTGGAATCGGAGATGCGGGAGGTCTACCCTCATCTTTTCTGGTAATTGTTTTAAATTCGTGGGTGAATTTCTTTTTAAGGGGGGGAGGATGTAATACCCCGTAAATTATTTTATTCTGGAGAATATTAGTTGTGATCAACTAAGCCCCACTGTACTCTGATAAATTATCTGCAGCGATAATTAGGGTAACTGTTGGACTTAGAGTAAATCCAATTAATATTATCTGACTCTGAGATATTTTAATATTTGGAATTTAAAGACTTTTTGGACAACTAGTAGTGTTGCTAATTGATGATATTTTCTATATCATTTCTTTTCCTCTCATTTCCAAACATAGTTAACTTGGAGAAGAAAAGGAAAGGAAGGAAAAGGGAGAGAAAAGGAGAAAAAGCTCAAGAACACCAAATCCTCAACCATCATCCAATCTTCATCGGATCAACTCATCTTCTTCATCATCATCCTCTGTATCAGGTGGGTTCTAGATAGATACTCTAGATGTAGAATTCTAGGTGATTTAGAGTTAGGTTGAAATTGTGAGAAAATGAATAATTATGCTAAAATCATGGATTTAACGGATGAAATGCGATATAACTGTTGTTAAATGCTTGTTGTTATGATCATGCTATGTTTTGATGGTTATAATGAGGTTTGGATGTGTTTTTATTGGAAAAGTTATGGTTTTGGGATGAAGAACAGCGCTGTAGAGAAGTTGGGTTTTCCAGGCTTCGCCTAGCGAACTTGGGGCGAGTCCCAGAGAACGGATTTTCGAGGGTTCGCCTAGCGAACCCGTCAGCGAAAGTCAGAAAGTGTTCGCCAGGGACGTTCGCCTAGCGAACCTTGAGTGTTTTCAGTGCTGTTTGCTACTGCCTTGCTTCGCTAAGTTGTTCGCGAAGCGAAGGGCGAGGCGAAGGTTCGCCAGAGTGTTCGCGAAGCGAACTTCATGTCTATTTTTACTCTGTTTGTGCATTCGACAGGAGCTTCGCCTAGCGAAGGCTGGAGCGAAGGCTCGCTGGGACGTTGGCCTAGCGAACATGGCTGTGTGTGGAATTTTGTTTCTTTCATAACTCTTGCATCATTTATCCGTTTTGCGTATTGTTGATATCGATGTGGAATTGTGAATAACCTTTATTTAATAGAAGGAAGAGATATTGGTTTTGATGCCCGATTAAATAAATCGGAGGGAACCGTTAATCGGCGTAATATGCGATATGTGGACTTATGTGTTTTAATTGTGTGATTGATGACTAATTTCCTATGTTCTTATTGTTATGCATGTTAAAATATGAAATAGGTAGAGTGAGGAATAACACCGTAAACAATTGTCGGATATTGTGGAAAAACATTGTGACAACGCTCGTGCAAAAGAGGCTGAGGCGTGTGGCTAGTAATAATAACCGGTTTATCTTGCAGTGTAGTTTCATGAGACTCAAACACCTCCTCTGAAATGTATGCACAATTACTTGGCAGGTTTGATTCCCGCGTATAGTACGATTGGAGCCTACGGGTAAAGAGACTTGTGACGGTGTACGGGCCGTGTGAAGTGACGGATCACGGCGTACGGGACGATGATCCCGAATCCAATTCGTATGCCAAGTAAATACAAGGATCCATGACTCGAATCGTCTTCTAGACGTAGAAGCGGACGAGAATAGGGGATACCTTGGTACGGTTATTGATTTTGTGAGATTCTGGAGTAACATGCTCAGAACTTACTTTGGTACCTTTGTGAGTTAATAGGCTCACTAGTGTGAATGTATTCATATCGTGTGTGTACTCAAAGTCACTTCCCTTCCCTTTGACTTGAGTTAGGCTTATTAGAACCTTGTAAAGCCGAGAGGACTATAAGATAGCGAACTCACTGAGATTTGATGTATCTCACCCCACTGTTGTTGTTTACATCACAGGTTTTGCAGGTTAGGCGAAGGGTAAGGATAAGGTGGTTTGACTTTTCCTTACGGTTCGTAGCTTTGGAGATGACATGGCTTCCTCTATGGCATTTTATTTTGAGATCATTGTATTGATCTAGTTCTTAGTGTATTTTGGGACATCTTGTATACGTTATGCCGTAGGCTTTAGAACTTTGTATTTAGGGCATTTAATGTATACAATGTGTTAACTAGGAACTTATATTTATATTTAAGTACCAAACGTATTATTCATGTATGATATATGCCTTGATGTATGTATATATATATGTGGGCGTTACAGTATTAGTGGAAAATATTATTTTATTTGAACATAAAAGAATTCTTTATGTACTTGATATGACATTGGGGAAAAAGAAGTAGGAGAAGTACACATTGAGAATCGAAATCTCAAGGCAATCAAAGGAATCTCTAATGTAAAAGAAATTTTAAAATATGATGACATTATCCTGTGTTGTCTTGTCATAGCAGGTAAAAAAAGATGGCTATAGACTATAAACAACTATTAAAAATAGTATAGGGTGGCTATGTCATATCACAACTTTCTATAAATTAAAGAAATTGTTTTATGCTATTTTTATTTATAATAGCTTAAATAAATTTATCATCTCATTTAATATATAATTATTTTTTGATTTTTTGTTTTAAAAATAAAATAGAGAAATAGAGATATAGGATAAAACATTGGTAATCAAAATCTCTAATATAAAAGAAAATTTGAAATATGATGACACTATCCTGTGTTGTCATGTCATAGCAAGTAAAAAAAGATGGCTATAGACTATAGACAAGAATAGGACCCGTGCGACACGCGGGTTGTAAAGAAGATCGTGTGGGTAGTAAATAGAAGTTGTTGAAATAAAATAAGAATTTATTTATGGTTGATATCATTTATTATAAAAAAATATATAGTATAGATAATAAGATTAGCATAACAAAAGAAAATAATCTAATTTTAATTGAAAAGTAACACATTTATAAATAATGGAAATGAAAGGTGAGACAGCAAATTAAATGTTAAAACATGAAAGACATTAAAATTGGAATCAATTTCTATGGTTTTTAGTTATTTTTTTCTTAGATGAGGCTTTGTTGTTCCTTGGTTTTCCTTTAATGGATTTTTGAGTCTTTAGTTTGTGTATGAGAATTGATTCGTCGTTAAAGGATAATATCTGAAGTTCATTGTTACTACTATTATTTTTTTGAATTCCCTTTGATATGTGGTTCATCATCTGATGATGTATGATTAGACTTTATTTAGCACTACGAATTTTTTTCTTATATGGTTTACCATTGATGTTGACATCATCTTTTTCTCTACCACGTTCTTCTTCTTCTTCTTCCTCTTGGTGATCTTCTTTATTTTTAATCATTGGGGATGGTATGGACTCCTATATGTAATACGTATATTGTTAGTATTCATAAAGTTAGTAGTATATTTGTATGATTGTAGTACAAAATTAATTACCAGTTTAATACGTGTTTTCAAAATTGGTTCTTGTAGAATAGTGGTTGGTACAAAAGTTCATGATACTGTGTAGAATTACGATCTTTCTTTTAAGTTTTTTGCAGGCAACTTTATTTCAAAAATATGAGTATGATGACAGAGCTTCTGTAGTATTGATGGTGTAGACGTGTTAGCTTGTTGTTGCAAAAGTATTTGAGTCGTTGTATTGAGTATTTTTTGTGACTCTTGATCAAACAATGTCATACTCGCTTTAGCTGTTTCATCGGACACTTTCAGCATTATCTTGAACTTGTGATTACATGTTTTTTTACTAATAACTTTTTTTATAAGATGGTTTATGATTGCAAATGTCTAACCTTGGTTTTAGATAATTGAAAGGTGTTTCACACGAAGGAGATTTCAATTCATGGCCTTCTTGTTTAAGTTTCTTCATACATTTTTCACATCTAATGTTATTCCATCCAAACGTATCATCAATTTCATCTATAGTGGTTGAAACTGTGAAGAAAACCTCCTATATTTTAAAGTGTAGAAAAATTGGTAAGTAAAATAACTTAAGAATTTTATTTACAAAAGAGTCTATAAATAAAATTTATAGTGTACCTGTGTATCAAACTCCCATGTCATTGCCATTATATTTTGTAGTGTAGACCTATTTTGAGTCATCCACTTTTGAGGTTACATATTTGAAAACTCATTGATTTGAATCTCCTTTATTTCTAGTTGATCATTTGTTGAACTCTATAATTTATACAAAATAAAAAGAGAGAGTGAAATACTAACTTTAATTTTAGTTATCTAAAATGATAATTAAAAAATGTTAGCATTTAACAGATAAAGTATGTTTGATGTGTACATTACTTTTTTAGGTGTTGAAATTCTGAATTTCCTAGATTGATATAAATCCGGGTAGCTTAATTTGAGTTGATCGAGTACTCATCTGTGGAATAATAATTTAAATTTATTTGTGAGAATGGTAATCCATTGAGTGAATAAAATATCTTTAACACTTAAATACATTGTTACCTCTAAACATCTTTACTTTTGTAGAGGTTATTACTACAATGATGATTCTTTTCTGGTTGAGTTGTCATCAAATTTTTAAATTCAATAGCTATTTTTGTCCACAACATGACCTTAACAATTTTATTCGTATGAATAAATTATGTTTACAATGTTTAGATTAATCTTAATTTAATATACATAATTTTTATATGAATATATGAATAAGAAAATATGCGTAGTTGAAATCTTACTCCTGTAGCCTCAAGTCAAGTCTGAGAATTTTGGTAGTTTTTTCTTGTACATAAACTTGTTATTCATGTCCAAGAGCATGAAGCACTCCAATTATGTCTGAAAGAAACATGAATATAGTTATATAATATAATTTATATTATTGTAGGATAACTTGTGTATAAGACTACTAGAGATACCATTGTTGACTCCAACTCTTTGTGAAATTGTTTCTATGGTAACAAATTCTAAATAATGGCGTGTAATTGTGTGGTTTGAGTCTAGAATATTTGTTACAGTAATTGTTCCCAAAAACCATACCTTTTTATACTTCATTTGCCGTAACTATTTATATATTTTTTATGGTATACAAATTTCCCTCTTATATCAATTCTCTAAATCTACCATATAAGAAGATTGGGTGTTCTAGAAACACCCAAAATACCCTTACTTGCTCCAAATTCGGCCACCTGGCTTTTTTCCTTGCTCTTACTCTGCCACATGGCACTTTTCTTTTTATTTCCTTGCTTCTTAGACCCTTACCTCACCATTAAACCAAACACAACTGGTATTGAAACATTAACCTACACTACAATATTTTTATTCATTTATTCAAATGTTTTCTTTTTCAATAACCTACACTCAACAATTATTAATTCATTTTTTCAAGTTTCTTTCTTTTCCAATGCACTGCGCGGAGATCTTCAACATCAATGACACTAAAGAACTATGGAAGGTGGTTGTTATGGTACATCACAAATGGTTGGTTTCATCTTTCTAACTTTCTCTTTCTAATTTGTTATTCATCTTCCATCTTCCACACATTTCACTTCCTCTTCTTCATTTTTCTTACCTCTCCACTCTCTTTTTCACCATTTATGTTTTCTGCTTACTACCTTTATTGCTTTTTTCTCCAGATTTTATTGTGATTTGAAATGGCTTCAGCGGATCTAAAATTGAAACAATCAGATATGTTATCAAAACCATCGGATCTTATATCAAAACCCCGTGATCTGAAATCAACACTCATCTTCTTCATACTTACAACGTTTGTCTATTCACTCTTTGCTTTAATACTTCATTATTTTTCCTCCCACTTGATATCTTTTTCACTTTGTTTTCCAGTTTTCCTCTATCAATGTTTAATTTCTTTCTGTTCAACACCGTTCAACTTTTGTCAAGGTAAGTTCGTTTCGTTTTAGACTAATTTACATGATTATTTACTAACAATATATTTGATTTTGTGTGCTGGATACATATTCACACTATTTTTGGGTAAGGTTTTTGTACTTGAAAAGAAATACAAACAAGGAAAGGAAGACAAGGTGAAACAAACATATATGTTTTTTTATATTATTATTTTAATGTTTTTTTGGTTTATGTTGTCATTGACTAAGGTTTTGTTGGATTCTTTTTTCATGGTTTCTTCAAATCTTTCAATGTATACCTTGGTAAGTTTCACATGTCTCTCTCATTAATTCTTTACCAATATTTGATTAGATTCATTACTCAATATAAAGCTTTGGAAGGTGTGTTTGGTTTGGTTTAGTTTTTCTCAAATTTTATTTATGACTTTTGGCAATCAATAACTTATTTTTCCATTATTATTAGGTGGTTATGATAAGGAAGAAAAAGCAACAAAAGCTTATGATTTAGCTGCACTCAAGTTTTGGTTGTATTTAATGTTGCTTCATTAAAAAGGTTTTGATTTTGAAAAGTTATAAAGTTTGATTCATTCAGCTTCAGTTATGTTTTGATCTGATTTTGATTTCCATGTGAAGATTCATTAGTTCTGAAGTTTGTATCTTTGATTTTTAAAATTTGGGCAGTTATTTTCAAGCGGGATTTGATGTTAAAGAGTGGGATTTGATGTTAAAGATGTGTTTCTTCGCATCAAGTTAATGGAGCAAGCTTTGGAAGATTCACAGGCTACGATTTTGATTGATGAGGAGTGTGATGATGAGATGCAGCTGATACTATGCATTGATTTTTTTGTTGAGATGCAGCTGAATATAATAAATTATAATAATTTATTAATAGTTATAATTAGGGCTACTTTCTTTTAACTTTTAAATAGGATAATAAACACCTATTTATACCACTGTCTAACCAATATACTAATGTATATGATTCACTTGCTATTTCTATAACAAATATGATTCACTTACTATTTTTGCACGCGCATTCATTTAATTTCTTAAACTTTAATTATAAATTTAATTTTAACAAATAATTTAAATTAATTAATTAATTAGAGGAAAAAACTATTTTCTATAACATAGACCATAATTAAATTAAATCTTATATAGTGTATCGATATCAACTTCTTTTTCTTCCTTATCATTTTTTTGAATGTAAAAAGGTTCTCACTCATTTTTAAATGAAATTACAATGAAAATGATGAAAAATTGTTTATGTTGTTAATAGTGAACAATGTTTGTATTTTGGCATATTGTATTAGTGGAAAATATTATTTTATTTGAACATAAAAGAATTCTTTATGTACTTGATATGACATTGGGGAAAAAGTAGTAGGAGAAGTACACATTGAGAATCGAAATCTCAAGGCAATCAAAGGAATCTCTAATGTAAAAGAAATTTTAAAATATGATGACATTATCCTGTGTTGTCCTGTCATAGCAGGTAAAAAAAGATGGCTATAGACTATAAACAACTATTAAAAATAGTATAGGGTGGCTATGTCATATCATAACTTTCTATAAATTAAAGAAATTGTTTTTTACTATTTTTATTTATAATAGCTTTAATAAATTTATCATGTCATTTAATATATAATAATTTTTTGATTTTTTTTTTTATAAATAAAATAGAGAAATAGAGATATAGGATAAAACATTGGTAATCGAAATCTCTAATATAAAAGAAAATTTGAAATATGATGACACTATCCTGTGTTGTCATGTCATAGCAAGTAAAAAAAGATGGCTATAGACTATAGACAAGAATAGGACCCGGGCGACACGCGGGTTGTAAAGAAGATCGTGTAGGTAGTAAATATATGTTGTTGAAATAAAATAAGACTTTATTTATGGTAGATATCATTTATTATAAAAAAATATATAGTATAGATAATAAGATTAGCATAACGAAAGAAAATAATCTAATTTTAATTGAAAAGTAACACATTTATAAATAATGGAAATGCAAGGTGAGACAGCAAATTAAATGTTAAAACATGAAAGACATTAAAATTGGAATCAATTTTTATGGTTTTTAGTTGTTTTTTTCTTAGATGAGGCTTTGTTGTTCCTTGGTTTTCCTTTAATGGATTTTTGTGTCTTTAGTTTGTGTATGAGAATTGATTCGTCGTTAAAGGATAATATCTAAAGTTCATTGTTACTACTATTATTTTTTTGAATTCCCTTTGATATGTGGTTCATCATCTGATGATGTTATGATTAGACTTTGTTTAGCACTACGAATATATTTTTCTTATATGGTTTACCATTGATGTTGACATCATCTTTTTCTCTACCACGTTCTTCTTCTTCTTCTTCCTCTTGGTGATCTTCTTTATTTTTAATCATTGGGGATGGTATGGACTACTATATGTAATACGTATATTGTTAGTATTCATAAAGTTAGTAGTATATTTGTATGATTGTAGTACAAAATTAATTACCTGTTTAATACGTGTTTTCAAAATTGGTTCTTGTAGAATAGCGGTTGGTACAGAAGTTCATGATACTGTGTAGAATTACGATCTTTCTTTTAAGTTTTTTGCAGACAACTTTATTTCAAAAATAAGAGTATGATGACAGAGCTTCTGTAGTATTGATGGTGTAGACGTGTTAGCTTGTTGTTGCAAAAGTATTTGAGTCGTTGTATTGAGTATTTTTTGTGACTCTTGATCAAACAATGTCATACTCGCTTTAGCTGTCTCATCGGACACTTTCAGCATTATCTTGAACTTGTGATTACATGTTTTTTACTAATAACGTTTTTTATAAGATGGTTTATGATTGCAAATGTCTAACCTTGGTTTTAGATAATTGAAAGGTGTTTCACAGAAGGAGATTTCAATTCATGGCCTTCTTGTTTAAGTTTCTTCATACATTTTTCACATCTAATGTAGTTCCATCCAAACGTATCATCAATTTCATCTATAGTGGTTGAAACTGTGAAGAAAACCTCCTATATTTTAAAGTGTAGAAAAATTGGTAAGTAAAATAACTTTAGAATTTTATTTACAAAAGAGTTTATAAATAAAATTTATAGTGTACCTGTGTATCAAATTCCCATGTCATTGCCATTATATTTTGTAGTGTAGACCTATTTTGAGTCATCCACTTTTGAGGTGACATATTTGAAAACTCATTGATTTGAATCTCCTTTATTTCTAGTTGATCATTTGTTGAACTCTATAATTTATACAAAATAAAAAGAGATAGTGAAAGACTAACTTTAATTTTAGTTATCTAAAATGATAATTCAAAAATGTTAGCATTTAACAGATAAAGTATGTTTGATGTGTACATTACTTTTTTAGGTGTTGAAATTCTGAATTTCCTAGATTGATATAAATCCGGGTAGCTTAAGTTGAGTTGATCGAGTACTCATCTGTGGAATAATAATTTAAATTTATTTGTGAGAATGGTAATCCATTGAGTGAATAAAATATCTTTAACACTTAAATACATTGTTACCTCTAAACATCTTTACTTTTGTAGAGGTTATTACTACAATGATGATTCTTTTCTGGTTGAGTTGTCATCAAATTTTTAAATTCAATAGCTATTTTTGTCCACAGCATGCCTTAACAATTTTATTCGTATGAATAAATTGTGTTTACAATGTTTAGATTAATCTTAATTTAATATACTTAATTTTTATATGAATATATGAATAAGAAAATATGCGTAGTTGAAATCTTACTCCTGTAGCCTCAAGCCAAGTCTGAGAATTTTGGTAGGTTTTTCTTGTACGTAAACTTGTTCTTCATGTCCAAGAGCATGAAGCACTCCAATTATGTCTGAAAGAAACATGAATATAGTTTGTATAATATAATTTATATTATTGTAGGATAACTTGTGTATAAGACTACTAGAGATAACATTGTTGACTCCAACTCTTTGTGAAATTGTTACTATGGTAACAAATCCAAAATAATGGCGTGTAATTGTGTGGTTTGAGTCTGGAATATTTGTTACAGTAATTGTTCCCAAAAACCATACCTTTTTATGCTTCATTTGCCGTAACTATTTATATATTTTTTATGGTATACAAATTTCCCTCTTATATCAATTCTCTAAATCTACCATATAAGAAGATTGGGTGTTCTAGAAACACCCAAAATACCCTTGCTTGCTCCAAATTCGGCCACCTGGCTTTTTTCCTTGCTCTTACTCTGCCACATGGCACTTTTCTTTTTATTTCCTTGCTTCTTAGACCCTTACCTCACCTTTAAACCAAACACAACTGGTATTGAAACATTAACCTACACTACAATATTTTTATTCATTTATTCAAATGCTTTCTTTTTCAATAACCTACACTCAACAATTATTAATTCATTTTTTCAAGTTTCTTTCTTTTCCAATGCACTGCGCGGAGATCTTCAACATCAATGACTCTAAAGAACTATGGAAGGTGGTTGTTATGGTACATCACAAATGGTTGGTTTCATCTTTCTAACTTTCTCTTTCTAATTTGTTATTCATCTTCCATCTTCCACACATTTCACTTCCTCTTCCTAGTTTTTCTTACCTCTCCACTCTCTTTTTCACCATTTATGATTTCTGCTTACTAACTTTATTGAATTTTTCTCCAGATTTTATTGTGATTTGAAATGGCTTCCACGGATCTAAAATCAAAATAATCAGATATGTTATCAAAACCATCGGATCTTATATCAAAACCCCATGATCTGAAATCAACACTCATCTTCCTCATACTTACAAGGTTTGTCTATTCACTCTTTGCTTTAATACTTCATTATTTTTCCACCCACTTGATATCTTTTTCACTTTGTTTTCCAGTTTTCCTCTATCAATGTTTAATTTCTTTCTGTTCAACGCCGTTCAACTTTTGTCAAGGTAAGTTCGTTTCGTTTTAGACTAATTTACATGATTATTTACGAACAATATATTTGATTTTGTGTGTTGAATACATATTCACACTATTTTTGGGTAAGGTTTTTGTACTTGAAAAGAAATACAAACAAGGAAAGGAAGACAAGGTGAAACAAACATATATGTTTTTTTATATTATTATTTTAATGTTTTTTTGGTTTATGTTGTCATTGACTAAACTTTTGTTGGATTCTTTTTTCATGGTTTCTTCAAATCTTTCAATGTATACCTTGGTAAGTTTCACATGTCTCTCTCATTAATTCTTTACCAATATTTGATTAGATTCATTACTCAATATAAAGCTTTGGAAGGTGTGTTTGGTTTGGTTTCGTTTTTCTCAAAATTTATTTATGACTTTTGGCAATCAATAACTTATTTTTCCATTATTATTAGGTGGTTATGATAAAGAAGAAAAAGCAACAAAAGCTTATGATTTAGCTGCACTCAAGTTTTGGTTGTATTTAATGTTGCTTCATTAAAAAGATTTTGATTTTGAAACGTTATAAAGTTTGATTCATTCAGCTTCAGTTATGTTTTGATCTGATTTTGATTTCCATGTGAAGATTCATTAGTTCTGAAGTTTGTATCTTTGATTTTTAAATTTTGGGCAGTTATTTTCAAGCGGGATTTAATGTTAAAGAGTAGGATTTGATGTTAAAGATGTGTTTCTTCGCATCAAGTTAATGGAGCAAGCTTTGGAAGATTCACAGGCTACGATTTTGATTGATGAGGAGTGTGATGATGAGATGCAGCTGATAATATGCAATGATTTTTTTGTTGAGATGCAGCTGAATATAATAAATAATAATAATTTATTAATAGTTATAATTAGGACTACTTTCTTTTAACTTTTCAATAGGATAATAAACACCTATTTATACCAATGTCTAACCTATATACTAAGGTATATGATTCACTTGCTATTTCTATAACAAATATGATTCACTTACTATTTCTGCACGCGCATTCGTTTAATTTCTTAAACTTTAATTATACATTTAATTTTAACAAATAATTTAAATTAATTAATTAATTAGAGGAAAAAAACTATTTTCTATAACATAGACCATAATTAAATTAAATCTTATATAGTGTATCGATATCAACTTCTTTTTCTTCCTTATCATTTTTTTTGAATGTAAAAAGGTTCTCACTAATTTTTAAATGAAATTACAATGAAAATGATGAAAAATTGTTTTTGTTGTTAATAGTGAACAATGTTTGTATTTTGACATATTGTATTAGTCGAAAATATTATTTTATTTGAACATAAAAGAATTCTTTATGTACTTGATATGACATTGGGGAAAAAGTAGTAGGAGAAGTACACATTGAGAATCGAAATCTCAAGGCAATCAAAGGAATCTCTAATGTAAAAGAAATTTTAAAATATGATGACATTATCCTGTGTTGTCCTGTCATAGCAGGTAAAAAAAGATGGCTATAGACTATAAACAACTATTAAAAATAGTATAGGGTGGCTATGTCCTATCACAACTTTCTATAAATTAAAGAAATTGTTTTATACTATTTTTATTTATAATAGCTTTAATAAATTTATCATCTCATTTAATATATAATTATTTTTTGATTTTTTGTTTTAAAAATAAAATAGAGAAATAGAGATATAGGATAAAACATTGGTAATCGAAATCTCTAATATAAAAGAAAATTTGAAATATGATGACACTATCCTGTGTTGTCATGTCATAGCAAGTAAAAAAAGATGGTTATAGACTATAGACAATTATTAAAAATAGTATAGGGTGGCTATGTCATATCAGAACTTTCTATAAATTAAAGAAATTGTTTTATACTATTTTTATTTATAGTAGCTTTAATAAATTTATCATCTCATTTAATATATAACTTTTGTTAATTTTTTGTTTTAAAAATAAAATAGAAAAATAGAGATATAGGCAACTACCAAATATCTCACATTATTTTTTCTTTATAATCATTTAAACACAAAAAAAAAATTAAACTCAAAAAAATAATTATTACTTAATTAAACTTTAAGGTTAATAAATTATTTTGGTAGAATTATTAATGTTTTACATATTTTATCATTCACGGTTTTCAATGCAAGTGTAACGCCCACATATACATACATGCATCAAATCATATATTATACATGAAAAGTACGTTTGGTACTGAAATATACGATAAGTTCTTAGTAACACATTATACATATACATGCCCAAAAAAGCCTAATACAAAAAAACTACGGCATCGTATATCTACAAGATGTTTCAAAAGACAAAACACTAAGAACTAGATCACTAAGGATCTCAAAACTCCACAACGGAAGCAAAGCCATCAGATAAGTAAGGATAATCACAAGGCCTTATCCTTACCCTTCGCGGAACCTGCTGAACCTGTGATGTAAACAACAACAGTGGGGTGAGATACATCAAATCTCAGTGAGTTCCCTATCTTAAAGTCCTCTCGGCTTTACAAGGTTCTAAATAAACCTAACTCATGTCAAAGGGGAAAGGGGAAAGACCATGAGTACACACACACAAATAACCAACACGGTGAGCCTGTAAACTCACACTAGTACCGAAGTACCTCCTGAGCCTGTAAACTCAAGGATTCACAAATCAATAACCAATACCAAGGTATCCCCTATTCCCATCCGCTTCTACGTCTAGAAGACGACCCGAGTCATGGATCCTTGTAGCTACTTGGCATACGAATTGGATTCGGGATCACCGGTCCGTACACCGTGATCCGTCACTTCTCACGGCCCGTACACCGTCACAAGTTTCTTTACCCGTAGGCTCCAATCGTACTCACTATGGGAATCAAACCTACCAAGTAGTTGTGCATAACGTTTCAGAGGAGGTGCTCGAGTCTCAACAAACTACACCTCAAGAAACCGTGGTTATGATAACAACATGCACACGCCTCGGCCTTTCATGCACGAGCGTTGCCACAAATGATAATTCACACTTCCGACACAGTCTATGGTATAATCCTCACTCTGCCTATTCCATATTTTAACATGCATATATTGTTAACAACAATTACACACCATTAACAGATAAAAGTCGACAAAACGACGCTATTTCAGAAATCCCGACTTAATTAAATCGGCCGACAATATTAAAACCATTGCAATAAGAAAATACATTTTATTATCTTTCCAACGATACCAAAAATGTTCCAATCCGAGTTACGTACAAATAGTTACGGCATTGCAAACAAACGATCGGAAAATAATCACAACAGCAGAATTTCTGCAAGTCTCCTGGCCATACGCGTATTGGCACACCCCATACGCGTATTGCCCAAAATTCTCACCCAGCCATACGCGTATTGCCCAAGGCCATACGCTTATGGGCAGAGGCTATTTTCCTTCAAAATTCCCTTTTAAAAGTCCAATACGCGTATCACCATGTCTCATACGCGCATTGCCTTGTCCGTACGCGTAACACCCAATTTTCTTCACACCCATACGCGTATTGCCCAAGTCAATACGCGTATGGCCCTGCGTGATACGCGTATGGGCAGTTTGAAACCCAGAATTTCCTGCAGAATTTGTCTGCTACGGGTTGATCCAATTCAACCCCAAAATCTCATTTTTCCCAATCAAAAGACACCATAACATGCTATAATCATAACAACCAGCATAACATAACATCAATGATCGAATTGCAGCTGTTATATTATGATTTTAATGTAAAATTTCACATTTTCTATAATACCCAATTTACTCTAAAACTCACCTAAACCTTAATCTAAAGAGTCTAACTAGAACCCACCTGGACAACAAGATGAGGATGATGAAATTTAGACGATTGGATGAAGATTGATGCTTAATGATGATCTTGAGCTCTTGTGGAATTTTCTCTCCTTTCCCTTCCTTCTCTTTTCCTTTCCTTTTCCTTTCTCTTTCTTTCTAACTTTTGTTTTGTTTTCCAAATGAAGTGGAAAGAAAATAGATAGTATAGAAAATTACCATTTATTAGTAATACTACTAAATGTCCAAATTAGCTCAAATACACCAAATTATAAAAACTCAACGTTAAATACTATTAATTTAATCAACTCTGAGTTCGTCAGTTTACTCTAATTATTTTATCAAATAATTGCTCAGAGTACTCCGGAACCCAGTTGATTATAATAATATTCACCAGAGCGTTTATAAATTTACGGGGTATTACATCCTCCCCCCCTTAAATAGAAATTCGTCCTCGAATTTAAAATATTACCTGAACAGATGTGGATAAGAATCTCGCATTTCCGATTCTAGTTCCCAAGTAGCATCACCCGGATGCGTCATATCCCATTGCACCTTAACGAGTGGAATGTCTTTGTTCCTTAACAGTTTTGTTTCTCTTCCCACGATACAACTCGGTTGTGGTTCAAAAGTCAAATCCGCTTCTATTCCCACGGATTCTGGTAGAATTGGCTGAAGAGGATCAGGAATAAACTTACGGAGCTGAGATACGTGAAAAACATCATGCATTTCAGATAGAGAGGGTGGTAAGGCTAATCTGTAAGCAACTTCACCAATCCTTTCTAAAATCTGATACGGTCCCACGTATCTCGGACTTAATTTGCGTGACTTAAACGGTCCTTTCCGTCTCAATCTCGGAGTAACTTTAAGAAATACATGATCACCTTCCTCAAATTCCAAAGGTCTCCTACGATTGTCTGCATAACTCTTTTGACGATCTTGTGCTTGTTTAACTTTCTCACGGATCATTCGAATCTTTTCCGTAGTCTCTTGAATAATCTCGGGTCCCAAAATCCTATCTTCGCCAATTTCAGTCCAACAGAAAGGTGTTCTACACTTCCTCCCATACAATGCTTCATAAGGAGCCATACCGATGCTCGCATGATAACTATTGTTATAGGAAAACTCAATTAACGGTAAAAGTTATTTCCAATTCCCTCTACTCTCTAGCACACAAGCTCTTAACATATCCTCCATTGTCTGTATTGTTCGCTCAGTCTGACCATCCGTTTGAGGATGATTCGACGTGCTCAACCGCAAATTCGTACCCATCGCTTGTTAGAACACCTTCCAAAACCTCGAAGTAAACTTCAGATCTCTATCGGACACAATACTAGAAGGAATACCATGCAATCTCACAATCTCAGCAATAAACAATCTTGCAAGATGACTTGCCTTATAAGTAGTCTTCACGGCTAAGAAATGTGCCGATTTCGTTAGTCGATCTACAAATACCCAAATAGAATCATACCCACCTTGTGTACGGGGTAAACCCGGTGCAAAGTCCATAGAAATACTATCCCACTTCCAAACTGGAATATCCAAAGGTTGCAACAAACCGCCCGGTCTTTGGTGTTCAATCTTCACCTGTTGGCACACCGCGCACCCTGACACATATTCCGCTATATCCTTTTTCATCCCAGACCACCAATAATCCCTCTTTAAATCCTGATACATCTTCGAAGAACCAAGATGTATCGTAAAAGTACCTTTATGAGCTTCATCTAAAATCTTTCTTTTCAATGCCTCATCATTCGGAACACAAATCCGTTGATTAAACAGAACAATCCCATCTGTTGCTCGTGAAAAAACCCGGCTAAAGTAACAATTCTTGTAACTCCTCCTCTAACACTAGTTCTTGTTGAATCCCAACTCTTAGAGTAGAATTGACATTCAAATTTCCCATAATTACACCATTCGGAGTCCACACAAACTCGAGATTAAGATCTCTAAACTTTTCCAACAACGAATACTCCAAAATCATCAATTATGCACTATGAACCATTTTCCGACTTAAAGCATCTGCTACTTTATTCACTTTTCCTGGATGATACTTCAATTCTAAGTCAAAATCCTTTAAGTACTCCATCCACCTTCTTTGTCACATACTCAACTCCTTTTGGTCAAACAAAAACTTCAAACTTTTGTGGTCACTAAACATTTCAAAACGTACACCATACAAATAATGACGCCACACCTTCAGTGAAAACACCACGGCAGCTAATTCTAAATCATGAGTTGGATAATTCTTCTCATGAACTTTCAACTGTCGAGAAGCATAAGCTACTACTTGACCACCTTGCATCAGAACACCCCTTAATCCCCTCTTAGAAGCATCACAAAATACTTCATAAGAGTTGTTAGGATCAGGAATAATTAATACTGGAGCACTCGTCAAACTTTCCTTCAATTTCATAAAACTTTGTTCACAACCCGAATCCCACTCAAAAGCAAAATCCTTCCGAGTAAGTGTCGTCATTGGTAAGGCCAATTGAGAAAAACCCTTAATGAACCTCCTATAGTAACCTGCCAATCCCAAGAAACTTCTAACCTCTGAAACATTTCTCGGTCTCTCCCAATTAATCACTGCTTCTACCTTCGATGGATCCACTGCCACACCACCTTGAGATATAACATGTCCAAGAAAATTTACTTCCGATATCCAAAACTCACACTTACTCAACTTAGCAAACAATTCCTTCTCTTGCAATACCGATAAGACAATTCTCAGATGTTCTTCGTGCTCTTGTGGATTACGAGAATAAATAAGAATGTCATCAATAAATATTACCACAAATTGGTCCAAGTAAGCCTGAAATATACGGTTCATGTAATCCATAAAAACAGCTGGAGCATTTGTCACACCGAAAGGCATCACTAGGAATTCGTAATGACCGTAACGTGTTCTAAATGCAGTTTTTGGCACATCGGAACTCTTCACTCGGATCTGATGATAACCCGACCGTAAATCAATCTTCGAGAATACACAGGCTCCTTTTAATTGATCTAACAAGTCGTCTATCCTGGGTAAGGGGTACTTGTTCTTAATGGTGACTTTATTCAACTTACGGTAATCAATGCACAAACGCATTCCCCCATCTTTCTTCTTTACCAACAACACTGGAGCTCCCCAAGGTGAAACACTAGGTCTAACAAAATGCTTAGACATCAAGTCCTCTAATTGGTCCTTTAATTCTCTTAGTTCAAGCGGTGTCATCCGATAAGGAGAAACGGATATAGGAGCCGTTCCCGGTACCAGGTCAATAGAGAACTCAACTTCTCTCTCCGGAGGAAGAGAAGAAACATCCTCAGGAAAGACTTCAGGAAACTCACACACTATAGGAATACTCAAAATTTGCTGTTCGCTACTTCCTTCCTTAGTAAGAACCAATAAAACAGATTTCTCCTTCTCAAACAAGAAATTTACCATTCCCACCGTACCTTCTAAAATCGTTGATAATACATCTTTCGGAGTAGCCTCAGCAGATGGAATAATGATTAACTTCTCCTCACAACCGATAAAAACCGAATTAGCTGAAAGCCAATCCATTCCCAAAACAACATCCACTTTCTTAAGCGGCAAACAAATAAGATCAATCTGGAAGACTCTTTCGTTCACCGATAACACACAATTCTCACACATCAGCGGTGTTTCAACCAATTCATCCATGGCAGTAGTAACCACCATAGGAGGAAACAAAGGAATAGTTTGCAACCCAAGTCGCTTCACACAACGCGTGGACACAAAAGAATGCATTGCCCCATAATCAAATAAAACAAAACAAGGATGTCCATTTACGAAACACGTACTCGCAATCAAGGAGTTGTCACCCTTTGCTTTCCTTGCATCCAAGGTATACACTCGGCCAGTAGTCTTCCCTTGTGTCTGATTTCTACCCTGAGGACAATCTCTCGATACATGACCCATCTTGTTACACTGATAACACCGTATTCCATCCAAATTGCACCTACCATAATGATTCCTTCCACAAGTACGACATACCGGAGGCACACTAGTTCTAGAACTCTGTACTTGCTTCCCTTTGGAAGACTGTTTCCTTTGCCTAAACTGTTGATTCGACCTTCCACGGTCACTTTGAATTGCCCTGTTCAAATCCACCTCCATTTGTACCTTTTTCAAACTATTCTCCGCCACATAACATTGTCTTAACATTTCCGTATAAGTAGAAAATTCCCGTTGAGACACGCTATGTGAAATTTCAGCCCTCAAACCAAACAAAAACTGGTCAATCTTCCACCTCTCATCAGGAGCATACATGGCCTGCCTAGAATAGTCAGCCATGATCTCAAATTTTTCCTCATAGGAAGCCACTGATAAATTGCCCTGTCTCAACTGTTGGAACTCAAACTCCTTCTGAGACCTTAAAGAACTCGAAAAATATTTCTCCATAAAAATTACCTTAAACTGCTCCCACACTTTTGGTACCTCTTGGATTGTCATTAAGGCTGAAGCGCTCTCCCACCACCTCATGGCAGGACCCTTCAGCAAGTGAGAAGCAAAGACCACTTTATTTTCCTCACCACAATGCACTATCAAGAAAATCCGTTCCATACCTGCTATACATTCATGCGCCTTCACCGGATCTGACCCTCCCTGAAACTCCGGAGGATTCATACGAATGAATTCCCTATAGGTTCCCCCTGTAACTTCAGGAACAACCACGGGAGGATGCAGACCATCAGCCATTTGCTGTACCATTCCTTGTATAAACTGATTTTGCTGCTGCTGCATCTGTTGCATGAATTGATACAAAGGGGCGTTCCCTTCAGCACCATGTGGAACCATCCGAGCCGGAGTAGTCCTCGGAGTCCTTGGTCTTCCACGGTTGTTTCTACGTCCGTCGGCCATGTTCCTGAATGTCATACAAATAGGATTAAGTTGATCAGGCTCAACACCATAAATATAACACGTAAGACCAAAGGCGACACCACGTATCTGAAACGGAAAGAATTACTTATTCTATTTCATGGCTAGGTCGAGGATACGACCTGTTCTGATACCAACTGTAACGCCCACATATACATACATGCATCAAATCATATATTATACATGAAAAGTACGTTTGGTACTGAAATATACAATAAGTTCTTAGTAACACATTATACATATACATGCCCAAAAAAGCCTAATACAAAAAAACTATGGCATCGTATATCTACAAGATGTTTCAAAAGACAAAACACTAAGAACTAGATCACTAAGGATCTCAAAACTCCACAACGGAAGCAAAGCCATCAGATAAGTAAGGATAATCACACGGCCTTATCCTTACCCTTCGCGGAACCTGCAGAACTTGTGATGTAAACAACAACAGTGGGGTGAGATACATCAAATCTCAGTGAGTTCCCTATCTTAAAGTCCTCTCGGCTTTACAAGGTTCTAAATAAACCTAACTCATGTCAAAGGGGAAAGGGGAAAGACCATGAGTACACACACACAAATAACCAACACGGTGAGCCTATAAACTCACACTAGTACCGAAGTACGTCCTGAGCCTGTAAACTCAAGGTTTCACAAATAAATAACCAATACCAAGGTATCCCCTATTCCCGTCCGTTTCTACGTCTAGAAGACGACCCGAGTCATGGATCCTTGTAGCTACTTGGCATACGAATTGGATTTGGGATCACCGGTCCGTACACCGTGATCCGTCACTTCTCACGGCCCGTACACCGTCACAAGTCTCTTTACCCGTAGGCTCAAATCGTACTCACTACAGGAATCAAACCTGCCAAGTAGTTATGCATAACGTTTCAGAGGAGGTGCTCGAGTCTCATGAAACTACACCGCAAGAAATCGTGGTTATGATAACAACATGCACACGCCTCGGCCTTTCATGCACGAGCGTTGCCACAAATGGTAATTCACACTTCCGACACAGTTTATGGTATAATCCTCACTCTGCCTATTCCATATTTTAACATGCATATATTGTTAACAACAATTACACACCATTAACAGATAAAAGTCGACAAAACGACGCTATTTCAGAAATCCCGACTTAATTAAATCGGCCGACAATATTAAAACCATTGCAATAAGAAAATACATTTTATTATCTTTCCAACGATACCAAAAATGTTCCAATCCGAGTTACGTACAAAAAGTTACGGCATTGGAAACAAACGATCGAAAAATAATCACAACAGCAGAATTTCTGCAAGTCTCCTGGCCATACGCGTATTGGCACAACCCATACGCGTATTGCCCAAAATTCTCGCCCAGCCATACGCGTATTGCCCAAGGCCATACGCGTATGGGCAGAGGCTATTTTCCTTCAAACTTCCGTTTTAAAAGTCCAATACGCGTATCACCATGTCTCATACGCGCATTGCCTTGTCCGTACGCGTAACACCCAATTTTCTTCACACCCATACGAGTATTGCCCAAGTCAATACGCGTATGGCCCTGCGTGATACGCGTATGGGCAGTTTGAAACCCAGAATTTCCTGCAGAATTTGTCTGCTACGGGTTGATCCAATTCAACCCCAAAATCTCATTTTTCCCAATCAAAAGACACCATAACATGCTATAATCATAACAACCAGCATAACATAACATCAATGATCGAATTTCAGCAGTTATATTATGATTTTAATGTAAAATTTCACATTTTCTATAATACCCAATTTACTCTAAAACTCACCCAAACCTTAATCTAAAGAGTCTAACTAGAACCCACCTGGATAACAAGATGAGGATGATGAAATTTAGACGATTGGATGAAGATTGATGCTTGATGATGATCTTGAGCTCTTGTGGAATTTTCTCTCCTTTCCCTTCCTTCTCTTTTCCTTTCCTTTTCCTTTCTCTTTCTTTCTAACTTTTGTTTTGTTTTCCAAATGAAGTGGAAAGAAAATAGATAGTATAGAAAATTACCATTTATTAGTAATACTACTAAATGTCCAAATTAGCTCAAATACACCAAATTATAAAAACTCAGCGTTAAATACTATTAATTTAATCAACTCTGAGTTCGTCAGTTTACTCTAATTATTTTATCAAATAATTGCTCAGAGTACTCCGGAACCCAGTTGATCATAATAATATTCACCAGAGCGTTTATAAATTTACGGGGTATTACAGCGAGAAATAAGCATTATTTATCATGTTTTACATACTTTAAATCTGAAGCTTTAATTGCAAATCTGAAGTATTAATTGCAAGTACTATCAACAATCACATCAAAAGATTTAACTACATATTTTGGGATATTTTTAATCTTATAAACACATTTACATTCAGTACAAAAGATGGAACTACTTTCACCCACTTATTACCTCCGGTACGAGTAGAATAGCCATATACGTAGATATATTATGCAGTGACATCAATGAATAGTTTAATTTTCATGTTAAAATACTAATATTTTATCATGTGATCTCAATTTTTCAATAAGTTACTCTATGAATAGATACACAATAGAAACTATGTTGTATAATATATTTTGTAACTATATAGTTATATTTCTAATAAAAAACTTAGTCAGCTTCTATAGAATATATTTTTAAATAGCACAGTGAGTTTTATAATATGGGTAGTTATATTTTTTATTTTTATATTAATTATGTGAGTTTTATAATAATAAATTTTTTATAAATTAAATAAATTAATTAAACTCAATACAAATAATAATATAACGAGACATAAAATAAAAAGAGTAAAAATGGAGAAAAAACCAATAAAAAAGTGATTTAAATAGTAAGTGATAGAAATATTTGTTTTTACTAATTAATTCCAAAATAATAATTAAATTAATATTAAAAACTAAATAAATGAGTTGTGATTGAGAAAAAAACTATTAAATTACTACAAAAATTTGATTTAAAAAAAAATCAAAATTTGCAGTTTCTATCATTGCAAAATTGAAACGAGATAATCTTAAAAAAACTTTCTCTAAGCTTCTCCTTTCTTAACTTTTCTAATCTCATTTTTTCATCTTTCAACAAATAATTAAAAAACTCATTTTAAAAATTAATAGCATAAATTAGTGCATGACTTTTTTTATCAAAAATTAATGCATAGCTTAAAACTGAAAAAAAAAAATATTCACAAATAAATAGTAACGACAGTGTAATGACAATAAATAAGAATAAATATTATAAATTTGTGAAATATAATCATTAATATTTTATTAGAGTATTATAATTTTAACATTAATTACTATAATAAATATAAATTTAAAAAATATTGATTTTATGTGTTTTATGGTAAATAAATAATAAAGACATTTTCATGGTAATGAATAAGAATAAATATCATAACTTAGTGAAAATATAATCATTAATATTTTAATAGATTACTTATATTTTCTTTTTTTTTAATAATTTACTTATTTTTTTTACTTTTATATATTTTTCTTTATTTTATATATATATATATATATATATATATATATATATATATATATATACACACACACACACACACAAAGTTAAAATAGTTAATATCTAAATATATTTTTAACTCATTTTATATTTTTGACTCATATTACCTATTTTCGTATACAAATAAGGTCACCTAAACTAACATATGTTACATATTATATATTTATATCATACAATTTTTAAACTATAATTATTTCCTAAATCACTTTCATATGTACAATGTAAACTATTGGAAAATCTATTTGGATTTCATAAAGCTTTATTATACTATCAATATCTTCTTCTTTTTTTAATAAAGGTTTTTTATTTTTTCAATGTCTTAAAACAGTGTGCCATACTTTCAATCAAAAGAAAAATTCGAAGCTCTCATAAATACTACTCCATCCCTCTCATAAAAAGTGTCCTATTTGAGCAATGCGCGGTTCTTAAGAAAATGATTAGATGTGTTGGTTGTAGTGAAAAAGTTAATGTCATTTACTAAAATATCCCTATTAAATGTAGTTGATAAAGTAGTTGAATAAAGTGAAATTTAATGAATAGGGGTATAGTAGTGTAAAAATAATAATAATTACAACATTGGTAACGTAAATGGACAATTATTTTGAGACAAAGAAAAAATGCAAATGAGACTCTTTATGAGACGGAGGGAGTATGATATTACTTACTCCATTTTCCCACGCGTGAATAGTACTATGACATGACTATTACTTCATGCCATGCTCCAAAACACAACATCAGTGTAATACCCCATAAATTTTGTGAGCAATTTGGAGAATATTTTTTATGATCAACGGGGTTCCGGGGTACTCTGAGCAATTATTGGATAAAGTAATTAGAGTCAACCGACGAACTAAGAATTTGATTATATTAATATTGTTTAACTTGGAGTTTTATTAATTGGTGTATTTGAGATAATTTGGATAATTATTAGTATTGCCAATTAATAATTTTCTCTGTGTATTGTATTTCTTTCCTTTCACTTATTTGGAAAAAGAAGATAGAAAGAAAGAAAAAGGAAAAGAGAAGTGAAGAGAAAAAAAGAAGAGAAAATTTGTGCAAGAGCTCAAGAACTTGGATCATCAGCCAATCTCCAATCTTTTCATCTAAGTTTCAACCTCCTCGTCTAGTAATCCAGGTGGGTTCTAGTTAGATGCTCTAGATTAGAGTTATTTTTGAGTTTAGAGTTAATTTTGATATTGTTAGGAAATGAGTAATTTTGCACTAAAATGATGTTTTCAATGATCCTTATGATTGATACTAGTTGTATATGTGCTGTTGGGCATCAAATTGGTAGTTTTCTGGTGTTTAGAATTGAATTGGCAGGGAAAATGGACAGATTTTCACCAACCCATTATGCAGGAAATTTTCTGGTTTTCACGCTGCCCATACGCGTATCACCCAGGGCATTACGCGTATTGACTAGGGCAATACGCGTACGGCTGCGCAGGAACAAGGGCAATACGCGTATGAGGTTCCATTTTCTCGGCCCTCTGCCCATTTGCGTATTGGTACGCGTAAGATTTTGGGGCAATACGCGTATGAGTTATGGTAATACGCATATGGGAATTTTAAAAAGGAATTTTGAAGGAAATCAGTCTCTGCCCATACGCGTATGACCTTGGGCAATACGCGTATGGCTGGGCGAGCCAGCTGGGCAATACGCGTATGGCTTATGGCAATACGCGTACGGCCAGGGGAATGAAAACTTGTGTTTTCTCGCGATACTATGTTTGGTTATGTCCATAACTTTTGACTCGGTTATCCGATTTTAATATTCTTGGTATCGTTGGAAAGCTAACAGACTGTACTTTCTTATGAAAATGGTTTCAAAGTTATTGGCCGATTTAATTATGTCGGGATTTTGGGAATCGTGTCGTTTATCGATTTTGGTGTTTAAGGTTGTGTAATTGTTGTTAAAATTGTATGCATGATAAAATACAAAGTAAGTAGAGTGAGGACCATTACCATAAGTAGAGATGGAAAATATAGAATGAATAAGCACTAGTATGGAACATGTGGGTTAACCGTTTGGTTGTGTTAAGGCATAATGGCCTTGTGATTGTCGAATACAATCACGATTGTGTATGATCACGTAATCCTAACCGGTTATCTTTGCGAGTGCGTTTCATGGGTCTCGAGCTCCTCTGAAACATGTGCACAACTACTTGACAGGTTTGATTCCCGTGTGCAGTACGAATGGCGCTCTGGGAGTGTATGCTTGTGACGGTTTATGGGCCGTGTGAAGCGACGGTTCATAACGGTTTATGGCCCGTAGAACCCGAATCCATTCGTATGTCAAGTAGGTTCAAGGATCCATGACTCGGGTCGTCTTCTAGACGTAGAAGCGGACGGGAAAAGGGGATGCCTTGGTGTGGTTACTGATTAGTGATATTGTGAGTTGATGAACTCATAACATGTTTCCATATAGTGTGTGTCTGTACTCAAGTCACTCCCCTTTCCCTTTTGACTTGAGTTAGGTTTGTTAGAACCTTGTAGAGCCGAGAGGACTTTAAGATAGGGAACTCACTGAGATTTGATGTATCTCACCCCACTGTTGTTGTTTACATCACAGGTACTGCAGGTTCCGCGAAGGGTAAGGATAAGGCCGTGTGATTATCCTTACTTATCTGATGGCTTTGCTTCCGTTGTGGAGTTTTGAGATCCTTAGTGATCTAGTTCTTATTGTTTTAACTTTCTAAACATCTTGTAGATATACTATGCCTTAGTTTTTTTTGTATTAGGCTTTTTGGGCATGTATATGTATAATGTGTTTACTAAGAACTTATTGTATATTTCAGTACCAAACGTACTTTTCATGTATAATATATGATTTGATGCATGTATGTATATGTGGGCATTACAGTTGGTATCAAAGCAGGTCGTATCCTCGACCTAGTCATGAAATAGAATAAGTTTTCTTTCCGTTTCATATGCGGCGTGTCGCCATGGGTCTTGTTTGTTATATTTAAGGTATTGAGTCTGATCAACTTAATCCTATCTGTATGAAATTCAGGAACATGGCTGACAAGCGCAGAAACAACCGTGGTAGACCAAGGACCACTCCAGCAGGGACTAATCTGCCAGGTGACGATGGGAATGCTCCTTTGTACCAATTTATGCAGCAGATGCAACAACAACAGAATCAGTTTATGCAACAAATGGTACAACAAATGGCTGGTGGTGTGCATCCTCCAGTGGTGGTACCAGAAGCTGCAGGGGGAACCTTCAGGGATTTCATCCGTATGAATCCTCCAGAATTTCAGGGAGGGTTAGATCCAGTAAAGGCTCATGAATGGATATCAGGTATGGAACGGATTTTTCTAATAGTTCAGTGCAGTGAGGAAAACAAAGTGGTCTTCACTTCACATCTGCTGAAGGGCCCGGCCATGAGGTGGTGGGAAAGTGCTTCAGCCTTAATGACAATTCAAGAGGTACCAAAGGTGTGGGAGCAGTTTAAAATAATTTTTATGGAGAAATATTTTCCAAGTTCCTTAAGGTCTCTAAAAGAATTTGAATTCCAGCAATTGAGACAAGGTAACTTATCTGTGGCTGCTTATGCTGAAAAGTTCGAGGTTATGGCTGCTTATTCGAGACAGGCTATGTATGCTCCTGATGAGAGGTAGAAGATTGACCAGTTTCTGTTTGGGTTAAGGGCTGAAATTTCACACAGTGTATCTCAGAGAGAGTTTACTAGCTATGCTGAATTGTTAAGACAATGTTATGTTGCGGAACACAGTTTGAAAAAGGTACAAATGGAAGGAGATTTGAACAGGGCAACTCAAAGTGACCGTGGGAGATCTAATCAACAGTTTAGACAAAGGCAACAATCTTTCAAAGGGAAGCAAGTTCAGAGTTCTAGAACTAGTGTGCCTCCGGTATGTCGTGTTTGTGGTCGAAGTCATTACGGCCGATGTGGTATCGAAGGTGTGAGGTGTTATCAGTGTCAAAAAGTGGGCCACTTGGCGAGGGATTGTCCTCAGGGTAGGAATCAGGCACAAGGGAAGAATACCGGCCGAGTGTACACCTTGGATGCAAGGAAGACAAAAGGTGATAACTCTTTGATTGCGGGTACGTGTTTCGTAAACGGACATCCTTGTTTTGGTTTATTTGATTGTGGGACAACTCATTCTTTTGTGTCCACGTGTTGTGTAAAGCGACTTGGGTTGCAAGTTGTTCCTTTGTTTCCTCCTATGGTGGTTACTACTGCCATGGATGAGATTGTAGAGACACCGTTGATGTGTGAAAATTGTGTGTTGACTGTGAATGAAAGAGTTTTCCAGATTGATCTCATCTGTTTACCGCTTAAGAAAGTGGATGTTGTTCTGGGGATGGATTGGCTTTCTGCAAATTCGGTGTTTATTGGGTGTGAGGAAAAGCTGGTTATTATTCCGTCCGAAGAGGCTACTCCGAAGGATGTGCTATCTACTATTTTAGAAGGTACGGTGGGAATAATTAATTTCTTGTTTGAGGAAGAAAGGTCTGTTCTTTTGATTCTTACTAAGGAGGAGAGTAGTAGCATCCCAGTTTTGAGTATTCCGGTAGTCTGTGATTTTCCTGAAGTTTTTCCTGAGGATATCACTTCTCTTCCTCCGGAGAGGGAAGTGGAATTCTCTATTGACCTGATACCGGGAACGGCTCCAATATCCGTTTCTCCGTATCAAATGGCACCACTTGAATTAAGAGAATTAAAGGACCAATTGGAAGACTTGTTGGCTAAGCATTTTGTTCGACCCAGTGTTTCACCCTGGGGAGCTCCAGTGTTATTGGTAAAGAAGAAGGATGGTGGAATGCGGCTGTGTATTGATTACCGTCAATTGAATAAGGTCACCATTAAGAATAAATACCCATTACCAAGGATAGACGACCTATTGGATCAATTGAAAGGAGCCTGTGTGTTCTCGAAGATTGATTTATGGTCGGGTTATCATCAGATTCGGGTGAAGAGTTCAGATGTACCAAAGACTGCGTTCAGAACTCGTTACGGTCATTATGAATTTCTGGTGATGCCTTTCGGTGTGACTAATGCTCCGGCAGTTTTCATGGATTATATGAATCGGATATTCCAACCTTACTTGGACCAATTTGTGGTGATTTTCATTGACGACATTCTTATTTATTCTCGTGATCCTCAAGAGCACGGAGAACACCTAAGAATTGTTTTATCCATCTTACAAGAGAAGCAACTTTTCGCTAAGTTAAGTAAGTGTGAATTTTGGATGTCTGAAGTTAATTTTCTTGGTCATGTCATATCCCAGGGAGGTGTAGCAGTCGATCCATCGAAAGTGGAAGCGGTAATTAATTGGGAGAGACCGAAGAATGCTTCTGAAGTTCGAAGTTTCTTGGGATTGGCAGGGTACTACAGAAGGTTTATAAAGGGATTTTCGCAACTGGCTCTACCATTAACAAGACTTACTCGGAAGGAGTACTCGTATGAGTGGGATTCTGCTTGTGAAAGAAGTTTTAGGAGTTTGAAGGAGAGATTGACTACCGCTCCTGTTTTGGTTATTCCTGATCCTAGCAAATCATATGAGGTATATTGTGATGCATCGAAGAAGGGTTTAGGCGGAGTGTTAATGCAGGAGGGACATGTAGTGGCTTATGCTTCACGACAGTTGAAAGTCCATGAAGAGAATTACCCAATGCATGATTTAGAATTGGCGGCAGTTGTTTTTACCTTGAAGGTGTGGCGTCACTATTTGTATGGTGTACGTTTTGAGATGTTTAGCGACCACAAGAGCTTAAAGTACTTATTTGATCAGAAAGAGTTGAACATGCATCAGAGGAGATGGATGGAATACCTAAAGGATTTTGACTTGGAGTTAAAATACCATCCGGGTAAGGCAAATAAGGTGGCAGATGCATTGAGCAGGAAAGTGTTGCATAGTGCCGAGTTGATGATGTTAGAGTATACCTTAATGGAAAAATTTAGAGATCTAAATCTTCAATTTAACTGGACCCCAAATGGTGTAATTATGGGGAATTTGAATATCTCTTCTACTCTTAAGGAAGAAATCCAACTAAAGCAAGGGTTAGACGAGAAGTTACAGGAAGTGTTATTACAACCGGGTTTTGTGCGAGCTACCGACGGAACTATTTTGTTTAACCAAAGAATTTGTGTCCCTGACAACACGGAATTGAAACGAAGGATTTTGGAGGAAGCGCATAAGGGTACTTTTACTATACATCCTGGTGCTTCAAAGATGTACCAAGATTTAAAGAGGGACTATTGGTGGACCGGGATGAAACATGATATTGCGGTGTATGTGTCGGAATGTGTGGTGTGCCAGCAGGTAAAGATTGAGCACCAAAGGCCGGGTGGCTTGTTGCAACCTTTAGAGATTCCCATGTGGAAATGGGATAGTATTTCAATGGACTTCGCCGTGGGTTTACCTCGTGCGCAAGGTGGGTATGATTCGATTTGGGTGATTGTGGACCGGTTAACGAAAACAGCGCATTTCTTAGCTGTGAAGACTACCTACAAGGCGAGTCATCTCACAAGGTTGTTTATTTCGGAGATAGTGAGATTGCATGGTATTCCTACTAGTATCGTCTCGGATAGAGATCCAAAGTTTACTTCCAGATTCTGGAGGGCTTTTCAACAAGCCATGGGAACGAGGTTACATTTGAGTACGTCGAACCATCCGCAAATGGACGGTCAGACGGAACGGACAATACAGACCATGGAGGACATGTTAAGAGCTTGTGTACTTGAAAGTGGAGGGAATTGGATAGACCTTTTGCCGTTGATTGAATTCTCTTATAACAACAGTTATCATGCAAGTATTGGTATGGCACCTTATGAGGCATTGTATGGTAGGAAGTGTAGAACACCATTGTGTTGGGCGGAAGTTGGCGACGATAGAATTTTGGGACCTGCGATTATTCACGAGACCACGGAAAAGATTAGAATGATTCGTGGAAAAATTAAACAAGCCCAGGACCGTCAGAAGAGCTATGCGGACAACCGTAGGCGACCGTTGGAGTTTGATGAGGGTGATCATGTATTTTTTAAGGTTACTCCGAGATTAAGATTGAAGGGACCATTTAAATCGTGGAAGTTAAGTCCAAGATACGTGGGGCCGTATCAAGTCTTAGAAAGAATTGGTGAAGTAGCCTACCGTTTAGCCTTACCGCCATCTCTGTCAGAAATGCACGACGTTTTTCATGTGTCTCAGCTTTGAAAATTTGTTCCAGATCCTCTTCAGCCGATTTTACCGGATACAATTGAGATAGAAACTGATTTGACATTTGAGCCTCAACCAAGTCGTATCACCGGAAGGGAAACTAAAGTGCTGCAAAATAAAGAGATTCCTCTTGTTAAGGTTCAGTGGGAGGAGACGCATCCGGGCGATGCCACTTGGGAACTGGAGTCAGAAATGCGAGAAGTTTATCCTCATCTTTTCAGGTATTTGTTTTAAATTCGTGGGCGAATTTCTATTTAAGTGGGGGAGGATGTAATACCCCATAAATTTTGTGAGCAATTTGGATAATATTTTTTATGATCAACGGGGTTCCGGGGTACTCTGAGCAATTATTGGATAAAGTAATTAGAGTAAACCGACGAACTCAGAATTTGATTATATTTATATTGTTTAACTTGGAGTTTTATTAATTGGTGTATTTTAGATAATTTGGATAATTATTAGTATTGGCAATTAATAATTTTCTCTGTGTATTGTATTTCTTTCCTTTCACTTATTTGGAAAAAGAAGATAGAAAGAAAGAAAAAGGAAAAGAGAAGTGAAGAGAAAAAAGAAGAGAAAATTTGTGCAAGAGCTCAAGAACTTGGATCATCAGCCAATATTCAATCTTTTCATCTCAGTTTCAACCTCCTCATCTAGTAATCCAGGTGGGTTCTAATTAGATGCTCTAGATTAGAGTTATTTTTGAGTTTAGAGTTAATTTTGATATTGTTAGGAAATGAGTAATTTTGCACTAAAATGATGTTTTCAATGATCCTTATGATTGATACTGGTTGTATATGTGTTGTTGGGCATCAAATTGGTAGTTTTCTGGTGTTTAGAATTGAATTGGCAGGGAAAATGGACAGATTTTCACCAACCCATTATGCAGGAAATTTTCTGGTTTTCACCCTGCCCATACGCGTATCACCCAGGGCATTACGCGTATTGACAAGGGCAATACACGTACGGCTGCGCAGGAACAAGGGCAATACGCGTATGAGGTTCCATTTTCTCGGCCCTCTGCCCATTTGCGTATTGGTACGCGTAAGATTTTGGGGCAATACGCGTATGAGTTATGGTAATACGCGTATGGGAATTTTAAAAAGGTATTTTGAAGGAAATCAGTCTCTGCCCATACGCGTATGACCTTGGGCAATACGTGTATGGCTGGGCGAGCCAGCTGGGCAATACGCGTATGGCTTATTGCAATACGCGTACGGCCAGGGGAATGAAAACTTGTGTTTTCTCGCGATACTATTTTTGGTTATGTCCATAACTTTTGACTCGGTTATCCGATTTTAATATTCTTGGTATCATTGGAAAGCTAACAGACTGTACTTTCTTATGAAAATGGTTTCAAAGTTGTTGGCCGATTTAATTATGTCGGGATTTTCGGAATCGTGTCGTTTATCGATTTTGGTGTTTAAGGTTGTGTAATTGTTGTTAAAATTGTATGCATGATAAAATACAAAGTAAGTAGAGTGAGGACCATTACCATAAGTAGAGATGGAAAATATAGAATGAATAAGCACTAGTATGGAACATGTGGGTTAACCGTTTGGTTGTGTTAAGGCATAATGGCCTTGTGATTGTCGAATACAATCACGACTGTGTATGATCACGTAATCGTAACCGGTTATCTTTGCGAGTGCGTTTCATGGGTCTCGATCTCCTCTGAAACATGTGCACAACTACTTGACAGGTTTGATTCCCTTGTGCAGTACGAATGGCGCTCTGGGAGCGTATGCTTGTGACGGTTTATGGCCCGTGTGAAGCGACGGTTCATAACGGTTTATGGCCCGTAGAACCCGAATCAATTCGTATATCAAGTAGTTTCAAGGATCCATGACTCGGGTCTTCTTCTAGACGTAGAAGCGGACTGGAAAAGGGGATGCCTTGGTGTGGTTACTGATTAGTGATATTGTGAGTTGATGAACTCATAACATGTTTCCATATAGTGTGTCTGTACTCAAGTCACTCCCCTTTCCCTTTTGACTTGAGTTAGGTTTGTTAGAACCTTGTAGAGCCGAGAGGACTTTAAGATAGGGAACTCACTGAGATTTGATGTATCTCACCCCACTGTTGTTGTTTACATCACAGGTACTGCAGGTTCCGCGAAGGGTAAGGATAAGGCCGTGTGATTATCCTTACTTATCTGATGGCTTTGCTTCCGTTGTGGAGTTTTGAGATCCTTAGTGATCTAGTTCTTATTGTTTTGACTTTCTAAACATCTTGTAGATATACTATGCCGTAGTTTTTTTTGTATTAGGCTTTTTGGGCATGTATATGTATAACGTGTTTACTAAGAACTTATTGTATATTTCAGTACCAAACGTACTTTTCATGTATAATATATGATTTGATGCATGTATGTATATGTGGGCATTACATTCAGTCTCTTTATCACTCTATCAATGCAATGATGGTGAATCTAAAAAGTATGGCCTATTATTAGGTCTACATTTCACTTTCTACTATGCAGTCCATTCCACTATTACTATTCCTTACCCTATTAACTACATCTTGTACAACACTCTTACCCTACTACCTACTATTCCTTCCCTAAATATAATGATTACAACATATAGGTTCGGTTTGTTTCCATGTAGAAAGACACGAAAGAAGTTGTAAAGAGAGGGTATGGGAAGAAGTGTCAAATCAGTATGTTTGCAAATAAGTAGAGACGAGACATTAGAATGAAGTAACCCCCACATGAAAATCCTTTCTCTTTGCATGTCAAAGAAAGTGCAATGAAAGGAAGAAAAATGCTACTGCAATTTTTAATCTTTCTCAATTTTACCCCAACTAATAAATATCAATGAAAAATAATTGCTATTATTTTACTGATCATAGAGTCTTATAAAAAATTAATCACAGTTACAAAAATTGATTTAATTTAAAGACTTTTAAATTTATTAGTTAATAAAGTAAAAATAATAATTTAATTAAAATAAAATCTACATTCACCTTATATTCATAATTAAATTTAAATATAACAAAATTATATGTTTTTAGTATTAAGATATTAAGGTCTTTTTAAAACTTTAACACACTTCTTTCTTTTCTATTTCTCTTATCTTTCTCTTATATCAAACAATACATCAAATCTTCAATATTTCTCACATATTTCTCTTTTTTCACACTCTTTCTCATTTATTTCTCTCTTAACATTTTCTTCTCACCTCCAAACACACCCATACATCATTCTCAGCATTGCAATTAACATAGATAAATGGATAATTATATTCTATTCCTTTAACATAAATATTATCGAATAACAAAGTCATAATTCAGTTTCATTCATAACACATAACTATTATCCATTACCATACATTTTTTATTAGAGCTGCTAATGAAAAAAAATACCTAAAATACATCAAAATACTGTCCATAACCCTTAAAACATGGCTTTCTTAGCCAAACGTTGCTCAACGATTAAGCCAAGACACATGCATCTAATGAGGAGGAAATGGAATTGAAAATCCAAGCTTATCCCTTCAAAAAATAAAATTAATAAATTCAATTAAAATATACTACCTCCGTTCCTATATATAAGAGACAACTCATCTTTTAAGTTCATTGAATAATTAATGTATTTGGTCAGTTTATAGACTAGATACATTGATTATTCAATGAACCTAAAAAGTGATTTATCTCTTATAAAAAGGAACAGAGGTAGTATTAAATATTCATTCTTATTTTCTGATTTTCAATTAATATTCTGGAGACCTTTCGTTTTGATTTTGTATTATATTCAGTTTTCAGTTTTTAATATAATTTATATTACTTTATGACTAATACGGGACATTAAAATAATAAATTATTTAGAGACATTAAAACAATAATTAATTAATGGTAATTTATTAATATATCCTTATCCTTTTATTTTTTTTATTTAGAATTTATGTTACTATTATTTTGTTTCATTTATACCGTAAAGTTGTTTTTACAATATTAATAAATTTTATTCTATTTTTATGACAATAATTATCTTTATTAATATAATTTTTTTATAATTTGATTACATTTATTACTTTCTTTCCAATAAATAATTAAGTGTGTTATTTATAAAATATTAAATAATATAAATTTATTGGTCATTTTTACAAATATGTAAAAAGATATAATGGAAAAGAATATATTATTCTTATAAACGAGAAAATATATATCTAAGGGCAAAACTGAATTACTAAAATGAGAAAATGAATTCATTGATAATATAGAAAATGAGACAAATATTTTTATACAAGGAAAATTTTTAAATATTTAGATTTAACTTTATTTTTATATATGAAAAAAAGTGTATGGAGATCCAAATATTCTTCAAAATATTTTTATAAATGATTGCATAAATATTTTTATAAAAAATACTAACCGGTGTCTGCGGGTATTGATTCAACCTTATTTTTTTTAAATATAAATTATATTTTTTATATTTAATAATTTTTATTAATTCTATTTTTTTTCCAAATTTTAAATATAGACAAATGCATGTTACCGACGGTTACCCGTGCGAAAGACACGGCTATACCGCTAGACTATCAAACTCAATTTTAACTTTGTGACACATGGTATAAAAAATGTGATTGTTAATAAATATATATTTAATTTTTATTTTAAAATAATCAAATTAATTTTAAAGGTGTATAATTAATTTTTGAGTTTGATTATTTTTAAAATGGATTAAACTATTTTTTTTTTACTTTTCAAAAAATTGTATCTTTCATATCCATTGTATAAATGTCATTAAATACATTTTATTATGTATTAAATATTTATGAAAAATATTAATAAATTTAATATTTTATTCTAAAAATGAGTCAAATATTAATATTTCAAATTTCAAATTTATTTTCAAAAGTCGTTAATTATTTAAAATTTTATTACTTAATTATGATCTTTATGGATATTCCACAAAGTGATATTTTTAATAATACTTACATAAATTAAGAGATTGTACGAGAAAATATATATCTACGGGCAAAACTGAATTACTGAAACGGAAAAATACAGTCATTGATAATATAAAAAAAAACACATGAGACAAATATTTTTATACACGGGAAAAATTTAAATATTTTAGATTGAACTTTATTTTTATATATGAAAAAGTGTATGGATGATCCAAATATTTTTATAATTGGGAACAAATTTTTTATTCATCAAAATATTTTTATAAATGACTGTATAAATAATTTTATAAAAAATACCAACAGGTGTCTGTGGGTATTGATTCTATCTTTTTTAAATATATATTATATTTTTTATACTTATTAATTCTTATTAATCCTATTTTTTTTCAAATTTTTAAAATTTAGTCAAATGCGCGTCGGATACCCGTGCAAAGGCGCGGTATCCCGCTAGACTATCAAACTCAATTTGAACTTAGTATGTGACACATAACATAAAAAGTATGTGATTGTTGATAAATATAAAGTGTATGAATGATCCAAATACTTTTATAATTGGGAATACGTTTTTTTATTCATCAAAATATTTTTATAAATTATTGGATAAATATTTTTATAAAAAATATCAATGGGTGTTGAAGGTATTCTACTTTTTTTTAATAGAAATTAAATTTTTTATATTTACTAATTTTTATTAATTCTAATTTTTTCAAATTTTAAATATAAACAAATGTGTGTCATCGACGGGTACCCGTGCGAAGGCACGGGTATCCCGCTAGTTGTGGTATAAGATATTTGTTTATCGTTGCATGTAAAGGAGTTCCCTGAAGAAAAAAAATAGCAATAAAATATTGAAATCAATAAATTTATAAAGAAAAAATAATAATGTTAAATATTTAGAATATAAAAGTATATTTTGTTGACAACAAATACAATATTTGGGATAAAGAGTTAATACATTCTCATCTAACAAAATCATTTTTACGAATGTTTGTTCTTCATCGTTTCACAGATTATAAACGTCACACAATCAACTCTGACTCGGAATAACCAATCATCATGATCGGTGTTAAGATTTAAGATTAAATTTTCTATTGCTGATTGTCTTATAATATGGTACTGACAGAGTATGACATTCAATTTACTTCGCAAAAAGTAATCAAAGGAAGTATACTGTCAGATTATCTTGCGCAATAGCCTCTTGATGATTACCACCCCATGAGATTTGATTTCCCTGATGAGGACATCATGTTTCTCAAAGCAAAAGACTGCGAGGAACCACTTCTGGAGGAGGGGCCTGACCCTGAATCCAAATGGAGTTTGATGTTTGATGGGGCAGTTAATATGAATGGGTACGGAGTTGGTGCAATTCTCATTACGCCAGAAGGTGTTCACATGCCCTTCACTGCCCGAGTAACTTTCGGGTGTACCAACAATGAAGCAGAATACGAAGCTTGCATACTAGGGATTGAGGAAGCTATTGATTTACGAATCAAGACCCTCGATATCTTTGATGATTCAGCACTGGTAATCAATCAAGTAAAGGGAACTTGGCACACACATCAGCAGAACATGATTCCGTATAGAGATTATACGAGGAGATTGCTGACATTCTTTACAACTGTCAAGTTGTACCATGTTCCCAGAGATGAAAACAAGTTTGCAGATGCCTTGGCCACTATATCTTCGATGATCAAAGTGCATGGTTGGAACTTTGTGCCCAGGATTGATGTATCTCGTCTTGATAGACCTGCCTTTGTGTTTGATGTTGATGCAGTGTCTGATGACAAGCCTTGGTACCATGACATTAAATGCTTCTTGAAAAATCAAGAATACCCGCCTGGGGCGTCTTCCAATGACAAGAAGACATTAAGAAGACTAGCCGGTAGTTTCTTCTTGAACAAAGATGGCGTGCTGTATAAGAGGAATTTTGACACGGTTCTGCTCGGATGCGTGGATAGACACGAAGCAGACCTGTTGATGATTGAAGTGCACGAAGGCTCTTTCGGTACCCATGCCGGAGGACATGCGATGGCTAAGAAATTGTGGAGATTGGGGTATTATTGGTTGACAATGGAGTCAGATTGCTGCAAGTATGCCCGCAAGTGTCATAAATGCCAAATCTATGCCGACAAAGTGCACGTTCCTCCCAATCCGTTGAGTATCATGTCCTCTCCGTGGCCATTTGCAATGTGGGGCATTGATATGATAGGGAAAATTGAGCCTACTGCTTCAAACGGCCATCATTTCATCTTGGTCGCTATTGATTACTTCACTAAATGGGTTGAAGCAGCATCTTATGCCAATGTCACTAAGCAGGTGGTGGCTCATTTCTTGAAACGAGATATCATTTGTCAATATGGAGTTCCCGAAAGGATCATTAATGATAATGGTTCTAATTTGAATAATAAGATGATGGCTGAGCTATGCCGGGACTTCAAAATCGAGCATCACAATTCTTCTCCGTACCGCCCAAAGATGAATGGCGCGGTCGAAGCGGCCAACAAAAATATCAAGAAGATTGTGCAGAAGATGGTTGTCACGTACAAAGATTGGCACGAGATGTTACTACTGGCTTTGCATGGGTATCGAACATCAGTCCGCACGTCCACCAGGGCAACGCCGTACTCACATGTATACGGTATGGAGGCAGTTCTACCGATCGAAGTTGAGATTCCATTTCTCTGAGTATTGATGGACGTTACGCTAGATGAAGCTGAATGGGTACGAGCCAGATTTGATCAGCTGAGCCTTATTGAGGAGAAGCGACTAGCAGCAGTATGCCATGGCCAGCTATACCAGCGCAGAATGAAGAGGGCATTCGATCAAAAGGTTCGACCTCAAGTCAACAAGGTCGGAGATGTGGTAATCAAGAGAATACTTCCTCCGAGTACAGATCACATGGGCAAATGGACTCCTAACTATGAAGGTTCATTCGTGGTTAAAAAGGTTTTCTCAGGTGGAGCCTTGTTGCTGACAACCATGGATGGTGAAGACTTTTCATCCCCTGTTAATTCAGATTGAGTTAAAAAATACTTCGTATAAAGAGACCCGCTGGATAAAAGAAAAAACAATACAGGCAAAAAGGGCATCCCGGCGAACCAAAAACAGAATAAAGGTTCGGGCAAAAATTAGGGATATAATTGAAAAGAATTGTACACCCGGTAAGTTGAAAACCCGAAAGGGCAACTTAGGCAAAAAAGGGTATCCCGGTGGATTGAGAACCTGAAAAGGCGATCCACGCAAAAGAGGGATTAAAGCGAATGACTGCAGTCTGAGTTAATCTGTACGTTTTCTACTCTTCAGCAAACTAGCAAAATTCCAAAGGAGGAATTGGTCTGACCACGAGCTTCCGAAGGCGAAGATAATCAAGAGAGTTGGAATGCATACTGGCTATAACAGAATTAGAAATCAGTTGGGATCCAATTTCCGCATTATCATTAGGATATATTTCTTTTCTCAATTTTATGGCAATCACCTCTTTCAGGGGTTTGCTTCCGATTGTAAATTCGCCGATTTTGGCATTTCATCAATAAAATTGAATATTCAGTCACAAGCTTTTATTTTCATTTTACTGTTTTGTTTGCAAAAACGTCCGATTTTTGATAATAAAACATTGATTTGAAAATATCATGGCCTTGCAAAAACATGCACAAAAAAGACAATTAAAATTACTTGGCTTGTTGGACAACCTTGGATGGTGGATTCATAAAGAGACATGCAATATCCTGGGGCATGTGCATATTCTTTTTCTGTTGCAGGTAACGTACGATCAACCCAAGCAGCACGAAAATTATCTCTCAGCATAATCGACGGATATTTGCTATGACTTGATACTGTTGTATCTTATTAAGTCGATTCTTCCATTCAAAAGTTCCCACCGGGTGTTGTGACAACGACGGCCGAAGATGGAATTCTTCTGTGTTGATAACGGTTATTAATGCAGTGAGCACTCCATGTCAATAACGAGTGCAATCCTCCGATACCTCGCAGACGATGTGAAGGGTAGTTCAAGGCAGAGTGTTCGTCTAAGAGTTTGAAAACGCTTTGTTTTCTATAAAATCCTCTTAAGAGATGAAGCTTCTCGCAGGAATGTTCTTTGTGGCGTTTATTCTCAGCAGGATTTACCAGCAAGTGGTAATGTCATATCTCCCGCAGGTTTCAGCATGTGAAATTTTTCAAAGAATAATCCCCAGCGGAGTTGTTGACTATCCCGAGCCTGGGGCATTTTGAATTTCCCCAGCAAAACATATTCCCAATCTATTATTGTAACACCCCAAATCCCATCGCGAATACATAATACATAAATAAAATCAGAGTAACTAAAAATTTATTTTTCCGACAGGAAACAGGGATGTCACACTTAAATGAACAAAATACAATCCCTGCTCATAAATTTGATACATAACACAAAGAGAAAATTTTCCTTACAAAAGGATGGTCAATTATGGAATAAAGCGGAAGGATCCATAACCGACTTGTTTTACAAATAAATGGTTTTAGAACATCAAAATATAAATACAAAATAATATTTAATATATTCAACAAAAATATACATATAATAAACGTTCCCCGACTCCCGTGCTACGTATCAGAGCAGACACCAAGACCGACAACGAAACGGAGGACTAATCTTCACAAAATCCTCCACGCCTCTAAAGCTGACAATCTGCACTATGCCATAAAAAGCATATTCCAGCAGAAGGGTGAGAAATAACAACTATAACAAGATTGCATAATAATATGCCACAACACAGATAATTCACATATGTAATATTTCTCACCGCATACATCACATACTAACACATATAGCATGGCACCAATACATAATATATCACACATAATAAATCGAATCATGATTTTCCACACATAACACATCCCTTCACAATTCACACCACAATTCATCCCAACTCACTCATATACATCACAATGTATATATCTATACGAAACCAAGCATATAATCATGCATATTCCATTAATTCCATACTTCCACAAAGCATACTTTTCCATAATCATTCATCAATGCAAATATACAAAAGATGATCAATGCATACCATAGAGATCGACCAACGACTCTATATAGATGCAAATGCGGTACCGACTCAATTGGTGATACATTAGTCCCCCAGGAACTCTTGGAATCATCGCTCGTTACATAGAGTAACTCCCCGTCGGGCCTACGATGTTCCCCGTCGCTATAAACCACTATTTCAGGGCGAACGACGTTTATGGATTGCTTTCTACCACTATTTCAGGGCGCACAATCCGATTGCTTTCTACCAGTATTTCATGGCGCACAATCGTCTATAACCACCGCTTTCAGTCCTCAGGCAACGCCTCATATCTTCGAGGCACACGGTGTTATAGAAAATTCCCTCTGGAATCATTCCGTCACTCAGGACGTCACAACAATGCATATCATGATGCTTGGCATACAAATTACTCATGACATTCACATTGCACCCACATACACATCCATAATCATGCATAAATCAACAATTACCACGTATCGCATTTTCTTGCCGTAAGGCCACAAATCATCATCACAACAATATCACGTGCATATTCATTTCACAACATGTCACCACATGCATTTTCATTACAAACCACAAACCACAACAATTATGCAATCACAATCACTTCCACAAGGAATTCACATATCAAATGCTACTCACAACACATCATTATCGCACATTGAAATCAAAACCCAAAACACACATTTATTCCTCCATAACACCACAAACCATCATCACCAATACTTATCATATATATTCACATCAACACAATTATTGTCATAAAGCCACAAACCATCAACAAAGTATTCCACAACAACCAATTATCATCAAAGAATCATCACACAAGTCATACAATCACTTACCAAAGCATAACCCACAATATTGAAAAATAACACCAAAGTCCATAATTCGTTTTCTCGGAAAAGTCGGCCAAAAATAATATTTTTCATCATCACTAAAAAGTACTCCTAAAGACCTTCGATTCGATATAAAGAACTCTTAAATCCGATAAACGACGAATAAGTTACGAATATTTCCAAATAACGCAAAACATAAACCGGACGCCCGACACTACGAAACGGTTCGTAAAAACTGTACCGATTGGGAAGGATTCAGACCTCAAAACTATTTTTCCTAGAAAAAACATCTCGTTAGCTTCCCAACGCTTCGAACGGGGATCAAAACCGACTTACGGTTCGAGAGATATGAATTTCCGAAAATCGCACGAAACCAGAATTTTCACACTAGCAGTCGTGTCCGTACGACTGCGTGAAAATACACCAGTTCTGGTTCAGCAGTGATTCTTGGGGCGTTTTCGCCCGAAACCCGACCGATTCAATTATTTTCTTCAAACAAAATACATGATAATCCTCCATAAATGTATACGGACGTATTAGAATAAAAAATTACGCGATTCCGCGACTTTTGAAAAACACTATTCCGGAACCTAAAAACGCCAAATTTTCAAATATCAACCGATTTTAACGAAACGAGTTTCTATAACGTCGGCCTCACTTCACTCGACTAAACTACGCAATTTATTTCGAAATTCATCCGTGAAAACATCGATTTCTATCGATTTCCTACAATTCGACCTAAACGGAAAACTATAAGAAAATATCCAAAACAATCAAGAAAGCATACACATATACATACACAAGCAAGATATAATTGAAACTTCTCACCCTTACCCGATTAATCGCGATTGAAACGGACGAATACTCGATTTTCCTCTTTTTCTTTTTTCTCCCCTCTTCCTCTTCTTTCCTTCTCTTTCTCTTCTTTCTTCTTTTCCTTTTCTTTTCTTTTCTCTTTTTCTATCTTTCTATTCTATTTAAACAAAATATCTACCCAAATGACCAAAATACCCCTCATCTCAAATATCTCGCCAACGCTCTCAAAACGCGACAAAAGATTACAACATTGAAAAATAACATTTTGTCAAATAAAAGTCAATAATAAAATAATATAATAATAAAATAATCAACTAAACTCGATTAAATAAAACTGACCAAAACTGGGGCGTTACAATTCTCCCCCACTTAGACATTTTCGTCCTCGAAAATCTACTGAGACGAACAACTCCGGACACGACTCTCGCATCCGACAAAAAAACCAACATGCCATCAAAAGGCACACCACGAATAACACAACAGATAAACACCTTGCTAACCGTAATTACAACAACACGATACGACGACAACAACAACGACAAGATGCAAAGCCCATACAATGCACTTGACGACCAACTCACAACTCAAGGAAAACCACGATACCAACACACAGGTTCACTCTAGAACCGAAACACAACAAGATCGTTACCCTACTCTAGGTAACACTCCCCTAATTCCCCACACAGGAATTAGCTACACACACTCGAACCATCACCATGGAAACGAGGCAATAACACAAACAAGAACACAAGTTCCACGACACAACATCGATTAAACAACCTCCACACAACCATAATACCAACATCCTTGTCACACAACCTTATTACAACCATGCTACGATTCACCAATCGAACATATAACCAAAACATCCATTTACATAACAGCCCATGAATAACATTTAAACCTTTCACTTATCACTTCCATTTTGAAAAGTTCAATGGTCTCATCAGTCCTACATATTCCCAATGTTCAACCTAAGAAATCTTACAAGTCACACACTTATATATGAAATGTGCCACATCACGCTTTCGATGCGCACTCTGATTACTCGTAACCATCAAAACTACCAATCTCACGACCAAAGTCTAACTCTTCCTCATATTCTCCAAAAATCACTGTTCACTTTTAATATATCCAACTTCACACTCTACGGTGTTATCTCACGCACCAGACACAAGTCTCTAAACTGCTCAAATAATTCTAATTCTCGGACCATCAAAACAGACATACACTAAAACTTTCGACTTAACTCATCCGGCACAACCTCGGCTTTTCCCAAAGAATAATCCAAGCCAAATTCATAACTCATCACAAATTCTAGCCATCCTCATTGTCTCATACTCTATTCCTTCAAACCAACCAAGTACTCTAAACTCTTGTGGTTACCCAACACTTCGAGTCAAGAACCATAAAAATAATACCTCCAAATTTTCCAACACAATACAACCGCAACCAATTCCAAATCCTGAATAGTATAGATCCTTTTATGAATCCTCAATTGTCGTAAAGCATAAGCCACGACTTTACTCCCTTGCATTAACACACTGACTAAACTCATCAAAGACACATCACAATACCTCACAAACGATTTATTAGGATCACACAGAATCAAAACTGAAGCCGTATACCATTTCTACTTCAACTCACCCAAAACTAACTCACAACGAACATCCAAAACAAACGACTCATCCTTTGCAAGCCAACTGAAATAACAGAAGTACAAACTTAGTAAAGTCTTCCATACCCTACCGTAACAACCAACTGAGCCCAAAAGTTTCTAATCTCCTTAACCGACTTCGGAACCTCTCATTGTAGAACTGCATCTACTTCCGATGAATCCACAACAAATATCATCCTCAGAAATAACATATCCAAGAAAACTAACCTTTTCAACCAAAATTCTCACTCGGATAGCTTAGCATAAAACTTCGCCTCTTTTCAATACTTGTGATTCAAATCTCAAACACTCTATATGTTCTTCCTCTGGGTTTATAACAGATCCGAATATCCTCAATCAAAACCAATACGAACTTATCCAAATAAATATGAAAGATACGATTCCTCTACTCCACAAACATTACAGACGCATTACTATCACCGAACAACATCACTGCACATTGTAATGTCCAACCAAACTCCAAAAGATAAAAATTCTTAAAGCTCTTGCAAAACTTTCCACTGGGAAACTGGTTACTCACACACAAGCTTAACCGAGTAATTAACAGCCTAATCCGATGGTAACAACACAAACAAGTCACATCAAATCGATCAAAGCCTTCACTCACACAATTCAATATCCTTATCAAACGTTCCAAACAATTGCAATTCCACTCAAACTCAACCAAACCATTCCAGTTATCTGTTCATGAAAGTGGTCACTTATTCTCAATCGTTACCTTATTCCACTATTAGCAATCCATACATACTTTCTTCGCTTAACAGTCCAAATTCCATAAATTCCAACATGTAGCAATAACCAACCAACAATAACTCTTAAATATTACATCCACACTTAGGGGTTCTCTCAACATTTCCCATTATTTCTCTAAAACTCCAAAGACTCCAAACCTCACTAGAACTCTAAGTTTTACTTTTCATAGTCTCAATACCAATACCATCATCTCCATCATACTTGTTATTCCATTCAATCATCAGTTCCTTGTATTACTATCAATACTGGGGCTCTCTAAGACAACACACTTGGTTTCACAAATCCCTTTTTCCAGCAAATCCTTCAACTGCTCTTTCAATCTGAGTTTCGCTTCCTAAAAGTTCTTCTACTTATTTAGCATATCCAAACCTTAAATCCTTACCTTCGTCAAATTTGAGTTCACACTTTACTCTCTGAGAACAACCATTAACGATACCCAATCGTTCTCTCCCAATGACTTCCCAACTGGACCAACATATCAAAATCTCTAATCCATTTCACACACTATCAAAGCCGGAAAGACACGCCTATTCCATCCAACATAATTTCCGTCTGCTATCAACAAGAGATTAAGGGTGATCAGTTCCTCAATTTGTCAATAGACAGCCGACAATCACGATGGGGCATAAACCGTCTTTACCAAACTATAATAACATTTCTTACATCCTGTACACAAAACTACCTAAGGCACAAATCCTTAGTTGACATAAACCTTACCTCCGCATCCCCTTCGGAACTGAGAACAACATTGTCCGAACAACACTTACAATCTTGCAATTCACAATACACTGAGCCAACGCTCCACACCTGAAGCAACATGGAGAAGTACCAACTTCTCCCCCACTTATCTCAAACTCAATCCTGAAAACAAAGGATTAGAAAACCCAGAAAGTACTGACAGTGTTCCACACACCTATCACGTACTAAGAGATAAACAACAACGACAGTATTCAACTGTCACACCAACTGACTCAATAGCTTGGCCGGACGGACCGACCTGCTCTGATACCACTAATGTAACACCCCAAATCCCATCGCGAATACATAATACATAAATAAAATCAGAGTAACTAAAAATTTATTTTTCCGACAGGAAACAGGGATGTCACACTTAAATGAACAAAATACAATCCCTGCTCATAAATTTGATACATAACACAAAGAGAAACTTTTCCTTACAAAAGGATGGTCAATTATGGAATAAAGCGGAAGGATCCATAACCGACTTGTTTTACAAATAAATGGTTTTAGAACATCAAAATATAAATACAAAATAATATTTAATATATTCAACAAAAATATACATATAATAAACGTTCCCCGACTCCCGTGCTACGTATCAGAGCAGACACCAAGACCGACAACGAAACGGAGGACTAATCTTCACAAAATCCTCCACGCCTCTAAAGCTGACAATCTGCACTATGCCATAAAAAGCATATTCCAGCAGAAGGGTGAGAAATAACAACTATAACAAGATTGCATAATAATATGCCACAACACAGATAATTCACATATGTAATATTTCTCACCGCATACATCACATACTAACACATATAGCATGGCACCAATACATAATATATCACACATAATAAATCGAATCATGATTTTCCACACATAACACATCCCTTCACAATTCACACCACAATTCATCCCAACTCACTCATATACATCACAATGTATATATCTATACGAAACCAAGCATATAATCATGCATATTCCATTAATTCCATACTTCCACAAAGCATACTTTTCCATAATCATTCATCAATGCAAATATACAAAAGATGATCAATGCATACCATAGAGATCGACCAACGACTCTATATAGATGCAAATGCGGTACCGACTCAATTGGTGATACATTAGTCCCCCAGGAACTCTTGGAATCATCGCTCGTTACATAGAGTAACTCCCCGTCGGGCCTACGATGTTCCCCGTCGCTATAAACCACTATTTCAGGGCGAACGACGTTTATGGATTGCTTTCTACCACTATTTCAGGGCGCACAATCCGATTGCTTTCTACCAGTATTTCATGGCGCACAATCGTCTATAACCACCGCTTTCAGTCCTCAGGCAACGCCTCATATCTTCGAGGCACACGGTGTTATAGAAAATTCCCTCTGGAATCATTCCGTCACTCAGGACGTCACAACAATGCATATCATGATGCTTGGCATACAAATTACTCATGACATTCACATTGCACCCACATACACATCCATAATCATGCATAAATCAACAATTACCACGTATCGCATTTTCTTGCCGTAAGGCCACAAATCATCATCACAACAATATCACGTGCATATTCATTTCACAACATGTCACCACATGCATTTTCATTACAAACCACAAACCACAACAATTATGCAATCACAATCACTTCCACAAGGAATTCACATATCAAATGCTACTCACAACACATCATTATCGCACATTGAAATCAAAACCCAAAACACACATTTATTCCTCCATAACACCACAAACCATCATCACCAATACTTATCATATATATTCACATCAACACAATTATTGTCATAAAGCCACAAACCATCAACAAAGTATTCCACAACAACCAATTATCATCAAAGAATCATCACACAAGTCATACAATCACTTACCAAAGCATAACCCACAATATTGAAAAATAACACCAAAGTCCATAATTCGTTTTCTCGGAAAAGTCGGCCAAAAATAATATTTTTCAGCATCACTAAAAAGTACTCCTAAAGACCTTCGATTCGATATAAAGAACTCTTAAATCCGATAAACGACGAATAAGTTACGAATATTTCCAAATATCGCAAAACATAAACCGGACGCCCGACACTACGAAACGGTTCGTAAAAACTGTACCGATTGGGAAGGATTCAGACCTCAAAACTATTTTTCCTAGAAAAAACATCTCGTTAGCTTCCCAACGCTTCGAACGGGGATCAAAACCGACTTACGGTTCGAGAGATATGAATTTCCGAAAATCGCACGAAACCAGAATTTTCACACTAGCAGTCGTGTCCGTACGACTGCGTGAAAATACACCAGTTCTGGTTCAGCAGTGATTCTTGGGGCGTTTTCGCCCGAAACCCGACCGATTCAATTATTTTCTTCAAACAAAATACATGATAATCCTCCATAAATGTATACGGACGTATTAGAATAAAAAATTACGCGATTCCGCGACTTTTGAAAAACACTATTCCGGAACCTAAAAACGCCAAATTTTCAAATATCAACCGATTTTAACGAAACGAGTTTCTATAACGTCGGCCTCACTTCACTCGACTAAACTACGCAATTTATTTCGAAATTCATCCGTGAAAACATCGATTTCTATCGATTTCCTACAATTCGACCTAAACGGAAAACTATAAGAAAATATCCAAAACAATCAAGAAAGCATACACATATACATACACAAGCAAGATATAATTGAAACTTCTCACCCTTACCCGATTAATCGCGATTGAAACGGACGAATACTCGATTTTCCTCTTTTTCTTTTTTCTCCCCTCTTCCTCTTCTTTCCTTCTCTTTCTCTTCTTTCTTCTTTTCCTTTTCTTTTCTTTTCTCTTTTTCTATCTTTCTATTCTATTTAAACAAAATATCTACCCAAATGACCAAAATACCCCTCATCTCAAATATCTCGCCAACGCTCTCAAAACGCGACAAAAGATTACAACATTGAAAAATAACATTTTGTCAAATAAAAGTCAATAATAAAATAATATAATAATAAAATAATCAACTAAACTCGATTAAATAAAACTGACCAAAACTGGGGCGTTACAATTATCCCCAGTAGAGTTTGAAGACGTTTGGTCTTCTATAAAATCCTCTCAAAAGGCATTCCCCATCAAGGTCTAAAGAGATCGACAGAATCTCTTCTTCAGCAAGGTGTCAACATATGATATTACCCAGCAGGTGGTGTAATTCTCAGCAGTGTTCATTTACAATCCAAAGTCCAATTTATTTTTGGCATGCATACAGTTTGTTCATGTTATTCCAGCAGGTGGAGTGATCATTTGGCAATTTTAAGCTTCCAACGACAGTTTGGTAAGCACCAAGGTCCAACGATAGTTTGGCAAAGCTTACAACGACAGTTTGGTAAGCACCGAAGTCCAACGACAGTTTGGCAAAGCTTCCCACGACAGTTTGGTAAGCACCGAAGTCCAACGATAGTTTGGCAAAGCTTCCCACGATAGTTTGGTAAGCACCAAAGTCCAACGACAGTTTGGCAAAGCTGCAAAAGTCCATCAGAAGATGGCAAGTTTGAGATCCCCAAACGCCGGTTTGGTAATCCTTGAAGTCCAACGACATATTGGCAGAAATCCAGCACAAATTGGTAAAAGTCCAACGACAGATTGGCAGAGCAGCTAAAGTCCATCGACAGTATGGCAAGCCAGTAGTCGCCTGGCGTCGTTCAAAAAGACATTGTTGAAAGTCCATCGACAGTATGGCAAGCCAGTAGTCGCCTGGCGTCGTTCAAAAAGACATTGTTGAAAGTCCATCCATAGAGTGGCAAGCCAGTAGTCGTCTGGCGTCGTTCAAAAGATAGATCTCTCCGACAACGTTTCATTGAAGATTCAATCCAGCAGTCTTGTTGGGTTTATATCCCTTTTGTTCTTCATCATCCAGAGCAAATTTTTGGTTATATTTCGTATTCAATCGCTATATACCTTGAAAGTCTGAAAGCAATCACTTTCAGGCATTCGGGTCTGCAGCGTTTGAATAGAGGCAGCTGTAATACCCCAAAATTTGCTCTCCCTCTTTGGCATCATAGCATAGCATTATCATATATCATATCATATCCATCTCACTAACATTTGCATTACATCTTCAACATAGAAAAATTAAGCATAGCATCCCTCTTACCATCAAGGCATGTGATCAGGTGAAAGATGGACAATCTAGGAACCATTCAAGGCACAAAAAGGTCAAACAAGTTCACTCAAGGAAAGCCAAGAGGTCTTTCATGTCTCATACTATCTCAATTGATCATCCAAAACCTCAAGAAGGTGAGATTCAATAGGAGATTGAAGCACTACATCCTTCACTATGCAAGAGATCCTAAAAACTAAAGAAAGACCCTCAAAAGAGATAGCTCATTGGTACAAAGTCATCCTCAAGTGGCATATCTCATCATCCTTTGAGAGGATACACAACATACTCTGAGGAATTTGAAATTGAAGACTGCAATTTTACCTCCTAACCAGAGGGGGTCAAAATTAGGGTTTCCAATTAAATCAGGGTATCTCTGATTTCTTGGACAAAACTTGATGTCATGGTATTCTACATGTTCTTAAGTGTATGTGTGTGGAAAATTACCTCTCAATTGGTTTTAGAAGTGGTTCAATTGGAAGAAAGATCAAGAATCAGGAAATTTAGGGCCAAGTCAAATAATCAGAGGAAAAAGTCAACTTTTGACTTTTTGGGGCCAAATTCATGAAATTCATGTTATATGTGACCAATGTACAAAATTTGATCAAGAAACTCCAAAAGAACCATGAAAAATCAAGAATTTGAAAAGTTGCCATTTTTGGAAGAAGTAGGGTTTCCAAAAATAGTAATTTTGAGCCATTTTGCATCAGAGTTTGAACCAAGGCCATTCAAAATTGAAGCATCAAATGAAAATTCCACTCGGCCACAACAAAAGATATTGTTTCAAGCTTCAAATCCATGTGTAGAACATCTCCATTGGATAAAAATTGAGTGAGATATGGTTGATCAAAGTTTGAGCAAAGTAGGTTCAAAACTAGGTCATGACCAAGGATTCTCAGGTCACGCGCGTGTCATTTCCACAAACACATGGTGGGCCAAATGTGTTGATCAATTACTCATGGTTAGAAGCCTCAAATGGAAAATCTTTCAACATGAAAGTTGTTCCTCTATGTGAGATCTTCAAAATTGGTGTTCATGATTTTTTCATTCGATCAAAGGTTAAGAAGTTATGATGAGACCAAGTTGCTATGATCATGCTGAGATTCCATGCCATGTTACCTTGTCAACCAACCTCATTGCCACGCCTTTGTATCAGTTCCAAATGTGATTATTTTAAGTCATTTTGCAACTTATTCCAAACCTCATTTCAATTCAATTTTTATACCAAAGTTGCTCTACTATAACCCCTCTTTTCAATGACTCCAAAACCCCATCCAACCATGCATTAACAAAAGAGAAAATCACCATTAAACATCCATGTTTGCATTTATTTCCAAACTGTCATAAAAATCAGAAATGAATGTTGTTGTGGTTGTTCTACCAGGTTGCACGTGCATTGATCACACTCTCCAACCCTTTCTTCATTTAGCCAAACACCCATCACATATCCTTGCCATGGCACGTGTCTTGCATGAAAGTAGAAGGAACAAATTGCTGAGCAAGTTTCTGCTACAGCAGCCTTGCTATTCCAAGCTTCACTCAATTACACTCCACCATAGCCTACCATAAATCACCACCATTATATCACAGGCATGGCTAACTCATCCCCTAACTAACTTGGCTCAGTTAGTTAGGATGGACTCACCTAAACCATGCTAACTCATTTGACTCACTCATTAAACCATAGTTAACCCACACTATAAATAAAAATCACCCTCTCAAATTTCATTTCCAACTTCATTTTTCCCATCTACATCTCAAAAACTCTCGCCACTCTCTCTCTGATTCTCTCATTCTTCTTCCATTTCAACATTCATCTTCCATATTCAACTCAGAATCAATCTTCTTCTCTCTCAATTTCTCACCATGGCAACTGGTTTTGAAGCTTGGATCTCATTTCTTCTCCACTGAATCATCATCAAGTACTTCATCAAAGCCTTTATTTGGCCAAGTGAAGCTCAAGGAAGAAGAATTTTCCTCTAGTGCTCTTGTATACTCAAAGCCTCATCAATTTCAGGTTCGAGTTTTTTAATTTTAATTGCACTTTTTCTCCTTAATATCACTTGTTTTCTTGTTGATGAGCTCACTAGGAGCATTTCTTACTCAGGCTAGTTGATAGGCCTTGTAGAGGTTTAGATCCAAAAGTTAGGGCACATATTCATCCCCTCTGTTCTTGCTATGTGTGCATGTTTTGTTGTTTTTATGAGTATATCCTTAATCTACGTGAGCTCAGCTTCATTTTGGTATAATAGTTGTGCATTTCTGGGAAGTATGAAATTGCAGATGGTGGTTGTGGACCGGAGAAGATGACCGGAGGTCATCTCCGGCCGGTGGCTTCAGATGCTAGGGTTTTATTCCAGTTTTAATCGTGGCCTTTGATTTATTTGCATCGTATGGATAAGAGCATGCCACCACATTAAAATCAGTGTGCCTCTCACGTGCCAATTTTCTGAATTCACTTAAACATCATGTGGTGCAGTGCATTGTAGATAATGTGGTTCCCTCACGCGTGTGTGTTGATTTTGTATACTTTGACTTGGCTGTTGACTTGACCAGATCCAAGGGTTTTCCTTGCTTTGACTGAAACTCCATGCTAGCTATTGTGTTCTATGCGCTTAGTGGACCTAGAATAATTGCTATTCACACCCTTGCATTTTAAAGCCCAATTAATCTGAACTGGATGGTTGCTATGCATGCACCCCCTCCTTTGTTTTCATTTCATTTTATTATCTTCATTTTGTATGCGTTTTCTTTTTAATTTTTAAAAATACTAAAATGCATCATAAAATTCTATAAAAATTCATGAACATTTTTAAGACATTTAGCAAATTTTCGAAATTTCTATTTCATGATTTTAGGACGTTTTTGCCCCTGTTGCACAATTTTTTTTGAATTTCCATTTGTGTGCTTTCTAAATGTGGTACATGAATTTGAATAATTTTTCTCTTGCTCATTATAAATGGTTTTGACTTGGTTATTTTTGCATTGATTCATTAATACTTTGAAGCATGTTAGAGGATTTTTATTTGATTTGTTAGATCATTTTATGGCATGTTTTGATGCTCATTTTTGCACTACTTTGCATGATGTTTCAATTTGACCTAATTGCAATGTTTGACATCATTTTGCCTTGAATTTTCACACGCTATTTTGATATATGATTCACTTCTGATTTAAGCATTCCAATACCATGCTTGCATAATTTTCATAATTCCATTTTATTTTTGTTTATTACATTTGAAGTATAGTAACATGTCTCATAATTTCAATTTTTGTGCATGTTTACATGATTTTTTGTGTACATATTTGTATGATCATTTGCATATTGGGTGAGCTATTCTTGTGACATTATAGATTATAGGCACACATTATAGGTTATCTTTGCATGTTCATTTCCCTTTGAACTTTGTGCATCCTTAACATGTATGGTTTGCTTCTTTTCTTTTGAACTTCTATTTCAATTCTTCTTCTTATATTACTTCTTGAGTGTCTTGATGTTTGCTTCATGGATACTTTGAGATGTGTATAAGCCATTTTCCGTTTAGTTTCAATTCTGATCCTTGGATTACATGTTCCATTTATGCATGTTTCTTCTCTTTCTTTTCATCTTTCATCTATCTTTTCTTATGGAAACATGTTGAATGTTAATGGATGGTGATTGTTGCTTATTCATTTGAATTGATAGGATGATATTATTTTGTTTTCAATATGATGTACATTCTGGTTGTGACATTAGGATTTGATCTTTCATCTCATTCTTTTGAGCTTTATGGTACATTAAGTGTTCTTTTATTTCTTGTATTTCTTATACATGTTCACTAACCATGTAGGGGCTTTGGTAAGTTGAAATTGAGTTTGGATAAGGAATCCACATTCAAACTTCTTTCCTTTTTTCTTTTACAATTCAATCATGTGTTTTGCAAGCACTTTTGTGCTTTCTTTGATTAACTCATCACTTTCCCTTTTGAGTTACAATTCATCTTCTACCTTAGAAGTGAATTGTTTAACTCATTCCTTCCTTAGATTTTAGGTTTTTTGAAACCTCACAAACCATTAGGATCACTCCCTTAACTAATCAATTAGGATTGAGTCTTAGTTCACATAGATTTTACCTTTCTCTCCTCTCTTGAGTCTTTCATCTTCTCATCTCAAAGAAAATTCAAAATATGTATTAAAGGTAGGCATTTATTGCATTTAGGCCTTTCATATAAAGAAAAGATTACAAAGGGGTCTTCTCTTATAATCTTAGAATGTGTAGCATATAGCCTATCTTGGGTCAATGTGTTAAACATTTGATCTTGTATGAGGGACTTAAATGCAATACTTGTTGAAGGTACAAGTAATAAAAAACACTTCTTCATTTCATAATCAACAAAAACACTTAATAAACACAAGTATGCTAGTGTGTTTGAACCTTAATAATTAGAACTAAGTGTGGGGTCTTCTTCTCACTTAGTGTACCTTCTTACTCATTCCATCTTGGAATGTGAGGATGTATACATTCCAATGACCAAGATTTATATACACTATCATATACAAACAAAATAAAAAAACTCTTAAAAGACAAAAACAAACAATAATGTCTTTCCTTCGGGAATTCTTTTCTCATCTCCTTCACTCCTTCCTTAAGGATGCGTTATTTCCATTCTACCGCAAACAGGTAACGCCTAAGTCTCCCTACAGCGAGCTGCAGCACCTAAACTGCTAGGACGCGAACGTTGACGTATTCCACTAAAAAATACAAACAATCCATCCCTAGTGAGGGGAACTACGTCGCTCTGATTCTCATGTTCCCGATGAGATACGTAGGCTGTGGGGTAGGGCCCATTCGAGCACTTCTTTTATTTTCCCTACATTTGTTTCTCTTTCTTTCCTTTCCTTTTCCAGTTCTTCTTTCCAGTATCTTTTCTATCACCCTTTGATCGATACAAGCAAGCGTGGATCCCATCGGGTACGATGGACACGTGGCGGTACTAATACCTTCCTCGCGTGTAACCGACTCCCTTACCCATTTCTCTTGGTCGCAAGACCATGCTCTTTCCTTCCTTCAGGTTTATGCGGTGTTCCTTTCCCTCTCTTGGGATAAATACACATTGCTGGGGACTCTATTTCAGTGCCACTATCGCGTTTGTACTAGGATGAAAATCCCGGGAGCGACAGCTGGCGACTCCGCTGGGGACAGGTTGACCTATTACTGGTCCATCCTAAGCGATTCAATCCTAGCGCTTGTCTATTTTCTTTCATTGGGTGTTTACTGTTGTGTTGTATTTACCGTTTTATTGTATTGTTATTTACTGTATTACTGTATATTACTGTATTTACTGCATTTTAGCATTTTCATTTCATATGCTATATTATGTTATACTGGACTGTGCTGTTTTCTGTTTGGCGGTAGGGGATTTCTGAGAGATAAGCCCATTTCACAGGCTTGAGTATACACTTAGGATTAGAGTGGAGAGTAGTGGGACCTACGTGCCATCTGGAGTGTGTTGGGTATTCACGAAATTCACAGCCAGACGAGGCTATCTTGGGACGCATTCTGACGTGTTCGTCTTGCACATGTTAGGGTGTTGATCTAGAGAGCTGTCGACTCTGGTGACCATTCCCGAGGACTCAGTTGCGGCACTCCTCCTGAGATGTGACAGTGGCAGACCACATTCTGTGGCAAACCCATTGCACATTCTCGATCCGAGGACCCAATGCTGGGAACTTGCCATAGGGTTTCCTTTTTGGAAATAAAATTAGTGGAGGCACTCCTCGATTGGCGATAGTACTGTACCCCGAGGGATGAATGTACTATTGCTTCTCGACCTCAGTGCCAGAAGCTGAGGACCTTTCGTTTTGGAGAATCAGTTGAGGCCTCCTCGATTGATGATGATGCCAAATCAGAAATGGTGAACGTATCATCATTCCTCGACCAAAGAGCCCGGGATACTGAACATCCTAGTACCCACATGTGATAAGGGAGGGTTGTTTGCAGGTTTGCAGGTAACCATGACTTCCTACATACCCGGTTTTCTATTGACATTAAACAAAGGGAGGGTTCATCCTATTATATTTAGACGGTTTCTATTTATGGTTCCATATTATTCCCAGAGCTACACTGACACCGCACACCGTCCAGCACAGACACCTGATTACCCGATCACATTGCTCTTTTGCATTGCATTTTCATATCATAACGGTTATGTTTGTCATTACAGGTGCATAATACACTTCTGATTCCAATCCATGGGTTCAACAGAGAATGACGAGAGAAGGAAGAACAATGTTTCTTACAAGTTTCCCGACCCTACCTTGGATTCATTGCTCAAAGTTATAGATATGGCCGGCCCAGATGTTCTTGATAGGTTTCAAAAGAAGTATGGGAATTTGGTTAAGATGGTCTGTACTATCACGAAGTATGAACATGATGCTTTGCACACTTTGCTGCAATTCTACGAGCCTTCGCTGAGATGTTTCCTCTTTCCATATTACATTTTGATGCCAACGCTAGAAGAATTCTCATTTATTTTGGGGATTCCAATCATGTCTGCAATACCGTTCTTTTCTGGTAGCTCTCCTAGTGCAAAAGAAATTCCCGCTGCAATGCAAATGGATCAGTCCGTGATCAAAAGTGGTGTGAGTAACAAAAACGGAGTTGACGGATTTCATCTGGAATTCCTCTCTGATCAAGCCCAAGAGGCTGCTAATGCTAAAAACTGGGCGATTTACAACTCCATTCTGGCTCTCTGTATATATGGTCTAGTTCTTTTTCCCAATCAACAAGACTTTGTGGATATGCAAGCTACGAGAGTTTTCGTTCTTAAAAATCCAGTTCCTACTTTGTTAGGGGATTTTTATCATTCCGTGCATTACAAGAACGAGAAAAGAAGGGGAGGCCCTGTTAGTTGTTGCACTCCACTGCTGTGCCATTGGATTTTCAAGCATTTGCCTCAAACAGGTGCCTTTGTGGAAACCATAGATGTTGCAAAATGGTCTAAGCGAATGATAGGTTTAACTGCTGATAATATTGTCTGGTTTGATCATCGGTTGTTGAGAATAGAGCTTATCACTAGATGCGGAAGTTTTCCAAATGTACCTCTGATTGGCAGAAAAGGAGGGATCAATAATAATCCAGTTTTGGCCATCCGACAGTTCGGGTATGCTTCCAGGGATCCTCCTACAGAGCAAGATGTGGAAGAATCTTTGTTCTTTACAGGAACTAAAGATGAGAAGGTGGTAGAAGTAGTGAACGCTTGGAAAGATAAGCATAAAATTGGAAAAGCGGTTTTTGGGAAAGGAGATTGTAGGTCTTATCCTGAATATGACAGATGGATCGAGATGAAAGTAAAGGATTTGTTGTTGCCCTTTTCAAGAGGACCTCTTTTATGTTCAGTACAGCCAGAACAGCCCACCATGGTGGCTATTGAAGAGTGCGAGAAATGGAAGAAAATGGTTAGAGAGTTGCAGATAGAGAACTCTGGAATGAGCAGATGTCTTCAGAAAGCTCTAGCTGACAACAAAGAGTTGGAAAAAAGACCATTGAAAGCGGAGAAAACCTTGGCAGACAAAGAAGAAGATTTTGATGACAGAGCTCGATACTTCCGGAAGCTTACCTTGGGAGCAGATGATACTAGTCAGGCTCACAAGACTACAAAGCAGGCTCTAGCCCGAAGCAAGGATTCGTTAACTAAACTCCGTCAAGCTTGGGATAAAGTCAGAATTGAGAACTCTGAATTGCTGACCCAGTTAAAAGATAAAAATGAAGAGCTAAAGAAAGCACATGAAGCAAGAAGAAAGCATCGAGAAGACCTTGACAAAAGCCAAGAACAGATAAGGAACACTGAAGATAAGCTGAAAACTGCCAACAAAGAGCTTGAAGAGGTCACGGCAGATCTGAAGCTGGTTAAAATTCAAGCTGGAATTAAGAGGCGCAAAGGAGCCAATGAAGATGAAGCATTGCTGATGCACGTGGGGTCATTATAGGATGCATTGGAAAAAAGGGATGTAGTAATCAAAGAGCTGATTGAGAAGCCGCATCATCAGCGTACCCGCATCCTGTTTGAAGAGATTAAGTATTCCAGCCAGAAGCTGAAAGATGTAGAGCTATCAGATTAAGGATTTTCGCCATTTCTTTGTAATTTGAAATGGTTACCATCAGAATTGTTGATGGATCCATTTGACTGCTTGTTTCTTTTTCTGTTGCTAAAACTATGACAAATGTACTTGAAAACTTTCGGGAATTTGTATGAAATGAGCTATTTCTGTTCACAATTTTTGGTCTTCAGATATATGTGATGTGATAAGATATCTGCACACTGGCACACTACAAGATCACTATTTCTGGTCATCAGATATTTGTGATTGGCGTATATGATTATCTCTTCTAGGCAAAACTCAGTAATCATGATTTCTGGTCGTCAGAAATTCGTGGTTACGATTGGAATCAGGATATGAAAAGTATCTTGAAATGACAAACATAACTGTGCATTTGCATTTGCATAGCATATTATTTTTTTGCATTGCAGGTTTTCTTCTTTTTGCAGGCGCCTGCTAACCTTTATTTGGTTTTCAAGCATGATAGCTGATACCCCAGTTCACCGATATTCTACCCGACGTAATCAAGCCAGAGTAATGGAGCAAGTTCAGACTGAGTTAGCTGATTTGAGGGTAAGAATGGAGCAGTTCATGAACCTTATGCAGGGGATTGCTCAAGGTCAGCAAGAGCTGAGGACCGGTCAGGAAAACATGAGGGTTGGTCAAGAAGCTATGAGAACCACTATTCAGAGGCTGGAGACTGAAATCCCAAATCGCAATGTGCGCACTCCTCCTAGTGGCACAATCCCTGCTGGTGGGGTACATCTTGGATTTGATAATAATGAGGATGGTCAAGATGATCAGTTCACTGCATTCAACAATGACATGGGTTTCTATAATGACGACCGGAAGTACGAAGGGTTAGATGAAAGACTCAAGGCTATTGAGAGCCAAAATCCTTTGGGAATTGATGTAGAAGACATGGGTCTCGTGCAGGGTGTGAGGATCCCTCCCAAGTTCAAGCTCCCTACATTGGATAAGTACAATGGAAGTACCTGTCCCAAAACACATTTGCAAGCTTACAATCACAAGGTTGTCGCTTATACTGATGACCAGAAGCTCTGGATGTATTTTTTCCAGGATTGCCTGTCAGGCGCTTCCCTGGAATGGTACGTTAAGCTGGATAGGGTTCATATCAAGAGCTGGAAAGATTTGTGCGCTGCGTTTTTGAAGCAGTATCAATATAACTTGGATATGGCACCCAATTGTACTCAGCTGTAGAGTATGACTCAGGATCCTAAGGAGGGCTTTAAGCAGTACGCACAAAGATGGAGAGAATTGGCTGCACGAGTTCAACCACCTTTGTGGATCGTGAGATGGCTGATATGTTAATGAGCACACTCCAAGGGTCGTATTTGGATAGATTGGCTGTGTGTCCTTCCACAGGGTTTGCTGACATTGTTGTTGCTAGGGAACGAATAGAGAGACTGCTGAAGTTGGGAAAGATTCAAGACGTCAGTGGGACTGGTGCTTCGAGTTCAAGGAAACCCTTTGCTAATGGATCGAGGAAAAGAGAAGGGGAGTCCAGTGTTGTGAATAGAGGAGGGGGCCGAGGTAGAAATCAGTCCTATCATCAGGTGGATGCTGTAACCATTCCGGTTCCAGCAGGACAGCAGGCTCCAGATCAACAAGGTAGACCCCGATTCCAGAATAATAGACCAAGGGACCGTAAGTTTGATCCTTTGCCTATGTCATATGCTGCTTTATTACCACAATTGCTCAAGGAGAAGTTAGTTGAACTTCGGACTATGAGGACGCTAGACACTGGAAAATTGCCTCAAGGTTATGATGCCAATGCTCGATGTGAATTTCATTCTGGTGCACAAGGTCACTCGATAGAGAAGTGCTGGGCTTTTCACCATAAGGTTCAGGACTTGATTGATGCAAAAGCTATTAATTTCTCTAAGCCGCCAAATGTTCGTAATAATCCGATGCCCCATCATGGAGGTGCAAACATGAATGCTATTTCTGATGGTGAGAAATTGAATCTGATTACTGATTTGAATTTGGTAAAGACTCCACTGTTGATTGTAAAAGAGCGTTTGTTAAAAGGAAAGGTATTTCCTGGATGTGGCTCTGACTGTGAAGAATGTTCAAAACAAATTAGTGGCTGCAGTAAGTTGAAAGTTGGACTGCAGGATCTTATGGAAGAAGGAAGACTTCAGTTTGATAAGATAGAGAAGGAGAAAGATGTTTCTGCCGTTACCATTTACTATAATCCAGTTGAGATACAGGTGTCTGTTAAGGAGCCTGTTGATATATATATATATATATATATATATATATATATATATATATATATATATATATATATATATATATATATATATATATATATATATATATATATAGTGAATATGATCGTTGTTGTGATGAGGTATTTAAAGAGTTAGCAGACAATGTATTCATATGACTTTTCTTATAACTACAATGTATGTGTTTTTCTATATTTATATTTTTTAAACGGAAAAATAAATGCAATTGTGATAATAATAAATGAATATTCTATGCAAGAGTTAACCACTGAATATGAAATTCAAATCCAATTAATTGTAATTATAATAAAATTGAAATTATCAATGATTAAATATGTAAGTAACTGAAGTTCATCTATTTATCGATTATTTTTCATGATTTAAGAAATAGTTTAATGTATTTATTATCATTATTTCATGTATTATATATTTAAGAAAATGCTATATATATTTATAATAATAATAATATACTTCTTTATTACACTATTTATAAAAAGAAAATATTTTATTTTTGTAACATTTTATTATGTGCTGTTAATATTTGGGATACAATATTATATGTATTAGTTTTTTAATGTTAAAGTAAAATAAAATAACATTTTTATTATTCATAAGTATTTTTTGATTTTTTGTAAAAATAATAAATTCAAATATTTATTAAATTTATTATTCAATTTATTTGTGAACAACTTTAAATATAGTTTATTGTATATATTTTATCAAGATTTGGTTTGTTTTATTTGTATTACAAATAAACATAATATTTTTATAGAGAATAAATTATTTTTTAAAGATTCAATTGAGTTTTATTTTAATATTTTAATTAATAGGTAGCAATGTTCATATAACTATAATGTATGCTAAATGGTGATGGATGAATTTTAATAAAATTGATTATGAATATTTTTTAAAATAATAATTTTTTTATCTATATTTATATAAATGAAAAATATTTAATGTTATTAATATTTTAGATAATGTTTAATATATAATAAATTATACATATTTCTCATGCCTCTAGTTTTTAAAGGTGTAAAACTAATTCTTCTAATAATAAAAAATATTATATTTAATTGAAAATAATTTAATTAGTCATTTAATATCTATATTTATCATTTATAATTTAACAACAATATGAAGAATATTATTTTGATCATAAAAAATAAAAAATAAAATTAATTATAAAGAAGAATAAAATAATGTAGAAAATTATCTCTTTTATATTAATTGTTTCCCCTGTTATATTTAAAAAATTGATGTGAATATTTATAATAATAATAATAATAATAATAATAATAATATATAAATAAACCATGTATTTTGATTATTATTTATTAATTATACCTCAAATGAAATCGAATTAATTTTTATTGTCAATAAAATTAATTATTAAACGTGTAAAATATGATTGTCATAATAATAAATGAATATTATTTCTAAATTACAATACAACAAAAATTCAATTAATTCTTAATTAGGATAATATTGAATTAATCAGTTATTTAATATATAAGTAAACAGGCATATCAATCAGTTTTTAATTATATGAGTTGTGAGATATAATGAATCTTAAATCAGTCTAAAATTTTATTAATATATTTTTCACAATATGTGACTCAAGTTCATCAATTCATCAATTTTCTTTTATAATCTAAAAAATAATCTATTATATTTATTGTCATTATTTCTTGAGTTATATATATTTTTAAATGACATAAATGTTTATAACAATAATAAAACAAGTATTTATTAAAGTATTTAAAAAAAATAAATTTAACTTGTGTAACATTTTATTATGTGTTATTATTATTTCTGATAAAATATTATATGTATTAATTTTTTAATGTTTAGAAATAAAATAATATATTTATTATTCAAATCCATTTTTGAATTTTCAATAATAATGTTAATAATACAAAATTTAATTATTTATTATATTCATTATTTAATTTTTCTGACATTTTTTAATGATAAAAATAATTTTTATGACATTAATTTTTTCAATAATTTTTTTACAATCATTTATGACTTTTTCTTGCTCATAAATAATATTTATTTTATACTCTTTTTAATAAATAATATAGTTAATAAAATGATAATATTAATGGTTAAAAGGAAGTATAGTGTAATTGTTTCATTATAATTTTAATTGAAGTTTTTATTAAATTTTGATTAATAATATGTAATGCCCTATATAATATTTATCTAGAATAATACAATACAAACATTTTATTTGGTACTAACACCATCATAAGTGCCTAATGGCGTAATTCACATACTTGACCATTTCTAATACATAACACAATCTATGGTACAAGCTATGGAAACTAGCCAAAAATATAAAATCTAAGAATAATATACAATATCCTCAATTGTATACAACAAATACACAGCGGAAATAAGTTCAACTAAGCTTCTCTTGAAACATCCAAGCATAGCTCCACTAGTAAATCAAATATGTACTCAATACCTGAAAATAATCAACAATAGTGGGGTGAGATACATCAAATCTCAGTGAGTTCCCTATCTTATGGATTCTCTCGGATTTACAAGGTTCTAACCAATCCTAACTCAAGTCAAGGGGAAGGGAAATGACTTTGAGTTCACAATCTCACAATATCACAATATATGGAAACATGTCATGAGTTCATCAACTCAAAATATCACTAATCGATAACCTTACCAAGGCATCCCCTTTTCTCGTCCTCTTCTACGTCTAGAAGTCGACCCGAGTCATGGATCCTTGTAATTTACTTGGCATACGAAATGGATTCGGAAACATCGGCCTGTTAGCCGTGAATCGTCACTTCTCATGGCCTGTTAACCATCTCAAGTCTCTACACGTAGGTTCCATTCGTACTACAGGCGGGAATCAAACCTGCCAAGTACTATGCCTTGTTTCAGAGGAGCTCGAGACTCATGAAACCGCAACTCAAAGAACTGGTTACGATTACGTGATCACACACACAAACGTGATTGTATTCGACAATCACAAGGCCACAATGCCTTAAGGCCTCTTTTCCCTTAAACAATAAAACATAACAATTACACATGTTCCATACTAGTGTTTCACTAATTTCTATACCATTTCGGAAATGGACACACGCCTCGGCCCCTCACGCACGAAGGTTGTCATTTCAAAAATGGACACACGCCTCGGCCCCTCACGCACGAGTGTTGTCACTACGTTATCTACTCTAGGCCAGAACTCGTCAATGAATGCATGAGCGTCGCCATCTAGAGTTTCTATCACAATTGTATTCACAACCTAGAAATATACCATTTTGTTTTGGGGTAAAGTTTCGTCACTCTTCCTAATTCATATTTTAAGCATGCATATTTTCTTACATTCATTTTTAATAACAATTAGATAGACATGGTATAACATAATTGACATATAACAATATCATACATAAAACAACACATAAAAGCATAACAAGTCACTACTATCCCCTGCCAAGCATACTTGGTTAAATCATGGTCTCACGTCACCATTCACTACCTTATTGGATTATCTATCCAAAGGCTTTGGACTCGTATCAATCGGATTCCCGATCATTGAGTTTTGGTGGAATCAAAATCACACTTTTCACACATACATTACTTTTCCATATTTTTCTTATCAATCCATTGCATAAACATATGTTTCTATTTCACCATCACAAAGAGCATTGAAATAGCTTTCCAACGCTTCCGACCGTGCCTCAATCCGAGTTACGGATCAAAAGTTATGAAGGAAATAAGATGGAAAAATCTGCCACGTTCGCTCCAGGGTTCTCTAGGAGAACCCCAGTGAACCAAGGCAGAGAAAAAACAACATAAATTTCGCTAGGCGAACATTCGCCCAGTCCTTCACTATGGTTCGCTAGGCGAACCCACGAAACCCAGAATTCGCAGCAGCGTCAATATAGGTCATTTGGGGCCAAAATCCATCATTTCTTCCACCCAAACACTTCCAATCCATAATATATCAACCAATACATGTTCCAAACATAACAACAAGTATTCTACGCAGTTTATATCAAATTCCATCCGTTAGATTTCATTGATTGATCCGTTTAATCATTTTCTCTCAACTCTAACCTAAGTTCTAAACTTATATTTCTAGAACTTAGAGTATCTAACTAGAACCCACCTGATAATCGAAGAGGAGTTTGAAGAAGATGATGAAAAATGGTGATGATCCAACTTCTTCTCTTTTCCCTTCTTCCTTCCCTTTCTTTCTCTTCTGTCTCCTTTTCTTCTTCTCTTATTAACAAATATATATATATATATATATATATATATATATATATATATATAAACCAATATTAGATAATATAATCCAACAAGGTAAAATATCTCCAATTGATATTTTGTCATCTCAGCCCAATTGATCAATTATTAGAGTTACCTTAAAATACTCTCTCGTACTAATAAATACCAATCTGTCTCTTTCATAAAATAATTGATCTCTTCAGAGTTCAATAGTTGCTTTATTGATCCCAAATGTCAATACTTAAAGTACTTAGAGGATTCCATTAATCCAATTTACCAAAGATAGAGCACATAGGTGCTCATTTGATCTCATCTTATATCCAATTGAGCATTTAAGTAATATGGGGTATTACACTCTCCCCCCTTTTAATTGAAATTCGCCCCCGAATTTCCTCTACTCGACAACAACTGCAACTTGTATAACTGTCTTAGATCCATACTTAATTTTACTTCCGTTCAAATTGCTGACATAATCTAAAATCGAACTTTACTTCACAAATCAAAATCATTGTTTTTACAATTTAACAACTTCACGTCCTTAAGTATACTCTTGTTCCAATATCGGTTTAACTTTCAAACTTTTCTTTTTCCCAAAATTCATCTATGGTTTCATACAAAGAGACTTGGTCACATCTTACTTTCGGAAGAAATATACCATTCTATGCTCTTCTACTGAGTCACAACACAAAACCATAATATCTTATCTTGGTTCAGGATAACAAATACTCATCAGATCTGATATTTTATTTCCTTCATGTCACACCAAAAGGTAACACACTTAAAACAAGATCTCCTTATTTCCATACTTACAAGTAACTATCATTCTAGTTCTTATTAGTCCAACTGAACTCTTTCATCTGTCACCTTCCACTGCGCAACTCATTTTCTAACAGTGGAACACTACGAATTCTTGAGCACTACCAATTAGCTAACCATTCACAGAGAAACACACTTATCAACTTGGATCCTTACTAACCAACTGTACAAGAAACTTACTGACGTCTTAAGGTAGAATAATTTCTTTACCAACACACAATATTATAACCTCTTCCCAACACTCTCCAGACGATAGGGTTATAGGAGTTACACCGTTACAACCATAACATGCACAACTCCAAATCCATTCTAAACTCGAAATAATATATCCAAAATAGTTTAACAATTTCTGGTTCTGGTTACCACATTCCAAATTGATTATTCTTATGGTTTTCCGACATACTCAAGGTTTCTGTCGCCACAAAATCTCAACTAATGACAATGTAACACCATTACAAAACTTCATTCATACACGAATCACCACTTATCAGAACTTTAACCACTCAAAGTATAAACGTGAGTTTCCATATTACTCACCAATTTACGTACCACACTCCACGTACACACACACTTTCGAAGTCCATACCACACTTCTCAGTTGAATCAATCCTTCTCATTTGTTTTGTTTCATAAACTATTCCCAGTTACATACTTAACTTCGGAACGTCTAATTCTTACTCATACTTGTACAAATAACTTCCACATTTCATTCTCTTGGTAAAACACAACTACACACAACTGGTACCACTCTCACAGAGTCCAAATCCAAAACCACGAACTCCCAGAAGATAGTACCTACTAACTCTGACCAACCGCTCATATCTTACTAACACCATAATTTCACACCAAAATGATCTTTACAAGGTCAATACTTCGTGAGTATTTCTAACTTCATCCTCAAGACTCACAACGGTAATACACCTAAGACTTCCTCACGCTCAACACGAGTTACTAGATTGCTTCCCCAAAAGTTAACCCTCTCGTCGTCTGAACAAATGGTCCACTACGCAACACCTTTCCAAAAGTTACGATTCCAAAACCACAAATCCCTCCTTCATTTACTTACAATCCTGTTTACATTCGCACAATACTCTCCACTCTGAGCAACATGAGGTAACAAAACGCAGATGATGGTTCTTAAGAAATTCTATAATTTACCCACACGTTAATCGATTAACCATCTGAGCTAATCGGTTAACTTCTCAAAATTCAACGTAAACCACCATCCTCACACATGTTAAACGATTAACACTGCTGCAAAACTAAAAATTAATTTCTTCTTAATTCAAAGCCATCCCTACTCAAAACCATCAATCCGACTTGCTCGAACTCCCCGATATCATTCTCAACTCACGACCTCTTAACTTGTATATCATTCATCAACCATGATCCACTCAAGGTAATACAAAACCAAGTCAAAACATACGGATAACACACTCCAACCAAGTGACAAGGTAGAAATTCCAATTTCCGACGCGATCACACGCCAAAACCCCAATGGGATTATTCATTCTCTGCTCATACAACTACATTAGATGAAAGCCAATAATGACGACATTCTAGGATTTTAGCCACAACTCAGCTTAATTCGTCCACAAGCAAAACCCAACCATTATACGGTACCACAAAATTGATGGACATCTCATATCAAACATACAACCTTGTTCTCTCACTTGAATTCCTTGGTGAGAAATAAAACAACAATGTTCTTAGTCCAACAAAAGGTAGATTCCGAATATTCCGATTATTCACAAATACAAAAGTTTCTCTATACTCAAAAATAAATCGGGGCAATGCATCCTCTTGAAGAACCTTTCCATCACTTCGCACATATTAGCAGGGATTTCTTACCCTTCACTATTCATTACACATCCCACTTACATCAAATTACTTAATGGAAAATTCGCAACCGACAATTTTCATCAACTATTTACAAAACCCTTCCGATATAAATCGTTCCATGATTTATACTTATCCGTAATAAGTCATGTTCTTGCTTCTCGTTGTCTTACCGAAATCTTGCTTCTTAAAACACAATACTCACTACTCAACAAATTACGTCCCTTAACATCCGCCTCAAGGTTAAGAATCCATCACGTACACTTGTGACCACGGTGTTACTACTATGCTCGTTCTTAATACCAAAGTGTAACTTTCTCATAACATACTGTTAATACCGTTTATTCCACATAATCGAATAAAATCCACCTCATAAACAAATTTTCACTTTCCATAGCATAGAACACTTTCATAGCTTCATATCGATATAAAGAACGCTTAAAACAGACACGCGAGTCTAAAGATATGAATTTTTGAAGAAAGGAAAAATTATTGAAAAACTGCCAGATTCGCCTGGCGGTTAAGAATTTCGCCTGGAGAATCCCCCTTCGCCAGCACTTCGCTCGGCGAACCTGCGGCGAATCCTCATTTCATAAAAACCCAAAAGTTCCAGTAGCTACACAAGGCCTGTTTCTTCATTTTCGCCTGGCGACTAAGGATTTCGACTAGCGAATCACCCTTCGCCAGTACTTCACCCGACGATCCAGTGGTGAGATCCCATTCGCCTGGCGATTCCTGATTCACCTGGCGAATTGTACCGGAAGCAGAATTTTCTGCTGCGTTTCTCATGGTTTCCACACCTCAAAATCTAACTTTTCCAAACCAAAACATTTTCAAATTCCAACTTGGTCTCTCGTCGAATACAGAAAATCCCGATGTAATGTCTCAAACTTAATCTCTCTACATAACTGAATATACGTAATTCATCACCGACTCTTCGTCTGGCGTATACTTATTTCACTTGAAGCATGTAAACACATCCTTGTGTTCCTTCTCACACTTCTCTACTACTTTAGGTTCCTATAAAAGCCGAACTTCTTTAACTCTCAACTTTTTAACCAGTCGGAAGATATTGTTCCGAACACCCTCCTTAAAGTACTCTCGTCCATTTAAGATACCATAACAACCTTAGAAACTAAAGCACCAAAACTTATCTCACTTCCGGACCTTATGCCACGCGTTCCACAAAACAACCTTTCTTTTTCACGGAATGAGATTACTTGAAATCCTTATCCATATCAGTGGTCAATCCAGCTCTACAAGCGACTTTACATATTCCTTAATACCTTATCCAAACCACTACAAGAAAATTGGCAAGTTGCGACGGTTAGTTTTGGCAGATTACGGCGGTTTTGTTTCTGTCATAAAAACGTGTGTCGTCAGGCTATACCGCGACGGTTCCTAAAATCGCCACTCCAACCGTCGTTATAAGTTGCGACGGTTAGGCAACTGACGTAAATTGCAAATTGCGGCAGTTACAACCGCCATTAAATAACTTTTTTTGTTACTCCTTAATATCCAAATATAAAACCGCAGGTATTCCAAAAGTAAATCCGCAGGAAATATTTAATTTGCAGGTAATTCCACAACTAATATATTTCTAAAATTAAAAAAAAATGTTTCTTAAATTGAGAAAGCATTGTACACATCAATAAACTTAAAGTGGCTTGCAGTGGTTCCTTATAACAATCAATTTAAGATCATTCTAGTACTCATAAATTTTCAAATTAGAAACACAATCCAATTCAATACTCAATCTTACTTTTTCAATCAACATGTCTTACATAGAAAACATTTTTACTTTAGCAACATAAATACATGTTTAGAACCTTCAATGTAATTGATGTTCAGTAATAAACATAAAGAAATTTTTCATTAGCTGCACATGCTCTGAAAAATACACATCCATCATCCAAGGGCTCGTCGTGTGAACAACCAGCACAAGATAAATCTGCAGTGATACGGACTCCAAACGACTTATAAACCATTGCTGCCAACCATGCTTGAGATACAAAGTCATTGCTGAATGTTTCTACATATACTGGTAGCTTAAATGATTGATTAGAGTTCTCAATAAGTTCTTCATTGAGTAAAGAGAGAATCTTTTTATACCACAACAGAATCAGCAAATGTTTTGGATATTTTTCCTAGGTCGGAGAAGCAATCTGCAGAAAATTTTTCCAATGTGTCAACTTTAGATACAAATTGAAAGAAAATCCAAATCTCATTTCAAAGGTCTATTATTAGTTTGAAAAACTTACAATACATTGTATGTGTAAACAAGTTTCACAGAAACATTGTAAAACTCTAAAAACTATTAAATATAGAGGAGACGAAACTTACTCATGGTTGCAGTGGAGTAACAGGAAAATCAAACAAAATGTAATTAACTTCATAAGAAACACTGCTGCAAAAGTGTCATTAACTTAGAAAGCATTCCCTGAAATTACAACTTGGAGATGGGATGTAAATATCAATGTAATAGCATTTTAAATCCTAAAAGAAAACTCTTCTTGGCAGTTGGAATTTACCTTTGTAGAAACTGAAATGGTTTCTTCTTAGAATTGACCAGAAGCTGTTATAGCTGCAGTGCCTATGAGCCTCAACCTAATTACACATAATTAAAAGGGTTAAGTCTAAAACCCATGTCATGAAGACTGATGTAGACAAGTCTTTTCTTTTTATTTTCAAAAACCAAACCATATTGCCTCATCAACTAATAAAAATAGCCAACATAATACAATTGAAAGGATACATAATGATAAAGTGAAAATGAGATTGAGTATGATTATTTATTATTATTTATTACCTTATAGATTCCCTTATCAAGAAGAAACTCCACAAGCAAGTGACATTTAAACAAACTTGCCATCAACCTAAAAAGTAAACGGTTCAGATTTAAAATCATCATCTACAAAACAAAAACAACTATGTATCATCAATCATAAATTATTTAATTTCAATACTAAAATTATTATAGAATTGTGAAATTTTGATTATCAAAATAAAGCTCTAAAATATTGTAAACAATAATAAAATTGACTACAACTAGCATGCCATGTTCAAATAAAAAATACTAGAGATTGTGTTAGAATTCCAAAATATCACTGAAGCAACACTTGTTTTATGGTTTTATTGGAAGGTGGTAGTCGGAAGAAGATAATTTGTAGCTAGATGAGCATGAAAATACAACCTTAGATATAATTCCTATTATACTCCCGACATTGTTTTAATAATCCATATCTTCACCCATTCCATTATAGATGTATCATTTATATAAGGATTAGACAATTCCATGAACAACTCCAAGTAAAATGCTTAAAAATTATAAATGCAGTCATTACAAATTAAGTATTCAATGACAATAAATAACACATTGTAGAGTCTCTTGTATTCATTCTCAAAAGTAATGACAAAAATGAATGGAGAACCAAGAGCAGCATACCACACCAAAGCAATATTAGTTGATCTTCCATCCACATACATTATGCAAAAATAGGTACACCAAGAGAAACAAATTAATCAATCAACATAGGGGCTGGAGACAAACACATATTTTGTGTATTAAAAAAGAGATAAACATGTTTCAACCTTGAGACTTCTTATGACAACTACAAACATAACCATTAATAGTTACCACATAATCATCATAATTAACAACTAGAAAAACAGCTAACATGGACAATACAGGAAGTAAGCATAGCTAAGAAAATTAAAATACCTCAGTCAAGTTACAATATAATTTAAGTTAATTACCTTTCTTGATATTAAATTGATTGATACCAAATAAATCATCATGTTGGTTATCATTACTATATGACATGTAACACCCCAATTCCCATCGCGAATAAATAATACATAAATAACATCTGAGTAACTAAAAATTTATTTTTCCGACAGAAACAAGGATGTCACATTTAAATAAACAAAACATCATCCCTGCTCATAAATTTGATACATAGCGTAAAATAGATTACCCTCAATTGGGAAACTTTTCCTTATAAAGGTAATACCAAATATATTCAACAATTATATACATAAATAACATAATCGTTTCCCCGACTCTCGTGCTACGTATCAGAGCAGACACCCAGACCGACAATCAGAACGGAGGGCTAGTCTCCACAAAAGACCTCCAGCAACTCTAATCTGCAATGCCTCATAGAGCATCATAAAACAGCAGAAGGGTGAGAAATAACAACTAAATCAAGATTGTATAATAATATGCAAACACACATTCAAACACATGAATGAATTATCTCACCCATACCATCACATACTAACACATATAGCATGCCACAAATACAACATATCACACATACTAAAGCAAATCATGATTTTCCACACATAACGCATCCATTCACAATTCTCACCACAATTCATCACAACTCACTCATATACATCACAATGTATATATGTACAAAACCAAGCATATTCATCATGCACACTTCCACAATTCTTATCACTCCACATAAACATACATATTTATGTTTATTCATCAATGCACAAATACAGAGATGATAAATGCAAATCATAGAGACCGACTCACAACTCTATGCAAATGCAATGCGATACCGACTCAATCATCTCAAGTTCACTCAGGAACTTCTGCTGGAACCATCGCTCGTTACCAAAGTAACTCCCCGTCGGGCCTACGATGTTCACCCATTGCTCACACCCCACATGGGCACACAATGTTTATGGATCGCTCACACCCCACCTGGGCACACGACCCGATCGCTCACACCCCACACGCGGGCACACGATCCAATTGCTCACACCCCACCTGGGCACACAATCCGATTGCTCACACCTCACATAGGCACACAATCATTTGTAATCATCGCTCACACCTCACCTAGGCACACGACGATACAACGGATTCTCATTAGAATTTCTCAACACAAGAATGTACTTCATTATGCTTCACATGCAAAATGACTCAAGACATTCTTATAATGCATACATGTATACAAACATTGTCATACATTCATCTCTTACAATCACATTCAATTCATCAATATGAATTATTTCACCATCTTTATTCATGCATTAGAAATCAATCCAACAATGCATTTTCTTTCCATACGGCCACCAATTAGCATACATTGAACTTCACGTAAGCAATTCATTTTCACACATACATGTAATCATAAACATGCATATAAAACCAATTACAACATATCACATTCATTTGCCTTTCGGCCACACTTTATCATCACAACATGTCATCACATGCACTATCATTACTCAACATCATACAAGGCATACCCATTAATATCAATGCCACATTGTATGTTACACAACCAATATACACATCATCATATTCATGCATTGAAAACAATTCATACAATGCATTTCATCACCTACCACAACAATCATACGAATCACAATGACTTCCACAAGGGATTCACACCACAAAGGCTACCCACGACACATCATAATAACATACATTGATATTCAATCAAACAATGTATTTTTACCACACAACAACATCATTAATCACACCTCGAAGTCTAATCCAAAACAATGCACATATTTGCCACAAGGCCACAAACCATCATCACAACATTTCATCATGTATATTCACATCATATAACGGTCTACAAGCTACACGTTACATGTCACAAGCATATATCATGCTAACACATCAATCGCACACATTATACGCGATAAAAACCCGACAACACAATACTTTTCCAAAACCACGACCTAAATAATTCATCTACTGCCCTCCAAACCATTTTTAAAAGAAATAATATTTCATTAGCTTTCCAACGCTTCGAACGGCGACCAAAACGGACTTACGGTTTGAAAATTACGACGAAAACAAAATTGGAAAATATCATGTTCGCTCCAGTATTCGCTAGGCGAACCCTAGCGAACCAAGGCAGTGGAAAACAGTCATAAAGTTCGCTAGGCGAACCTTCTAGCGAACGTTCGCATGTTCCTTCGCTGCTAGCGAACCCGCGAAACCCAGAATTCGCAGCAGCGCCAACCTAGGTCATATAGGACCAAAATACATCATTTTTACCACCCAAACCCTTCTAATTCATACCAGAACAACCAAAACATGTTTAGACATAATCAACGAGTATTCTACGCGGTTTATATCGAATTTCATCCGTGAAAACATCGATTTCTATCAATTGCTCCTAATTCCAATCGATACGAAAAGTTGCGAAACAACCAAAACAATTACAACAAACAACACATATACATACACAAGCAAGATATAATTGAAACTTCTCACCCTTACCCGATTAATCGCGCTTGAAACGGAGAATCTTCGATTTTCTTCTCTTTCTCCTCTTTTCTTTCCTCTTCCTTTCTATCTTCTCTTTTCTTTCTCTCTATTTTTTTTTCTCTCTTTTTCTTTCCACTTTCTATTTATAACAAAATATCTAACTACCCAAAATGACCATTTTGCCCTTACGCTCAAATATCTCCCAAACGCTCTCAAAATGCGATAAAACATAAACAGCGATGGAATATATTTTCATGAAATAAAAGTTGAAAAGAAAATTATAATTTATTGAAAATATTTTACCTATCAGAGAAATTAACCAATTAACTCAATTAGCAGGTAAAATGCAATTAATTCACACATTTCACAAAATTCAAATAAATGAAATAAATAAATAGAATTAAACAAATCGGGGCGTTACATGACACACCTTAGTTGTTTAGTTTAACTCATTGTTTCCCATTCCTGAAAGCTTTGAATATAGAAAAATTACTTTCATCAATATATAGCAATCATCAATTTACAATTGCATATTCTTGTACTCTTTAGCTTTAGAAAGTACCATATCTCAAATAATCACTATTTTCAATATTTAAAAGAATGACATACCTCTGTAGCATACACTAGTGATCCATAATGGCATCATTTGTGGTGGGGAAGAAGGAGTTTATGTGAGGCACATGTTGTAAATGGAATTAGAAGAAAATGAGAAATAAACAAGTATGTAAGGAGGACCTGGAATCATTCACCCAAGAAAGTCTTATTTTCTATTTTATGATAATGCCAATGAAGCAAATTTAACAAAACAGATAACAAGACCACACACTAGAAATGGTATTCTCTTTCAAAATGTTCAATGTATTTATTAACTTCTACCACTATACATAACGGAAGAGATACATGTTATAAATAAACTCTTCAAAATGTTTAAGTTGTAGGGTGAAAGCACATAAATACTCCCTCCGTCCCAAAATATAAGAGAAAAACTCAAAAACACACTTATTAAGAAAAGTAAAAAACATAATAGTTTGACTAAGATTTTGTTGAAAAAATTTGTTTTGAAAGATGTAAAAACAATTCTAATTGGTTGTTGTTTATAGAAAAGATGAGAGAGAAAGCAAATTAAATACAACTTGCATTTAATTTTACCTTGAAAATGATAAAAGTTGATTTTTTCTCTTATATTTTGGGACAAGAAAAATGTACTTTTTTCTCTTATATTTTGGGACGGAGGGAGTAAATAGTAACTAATATGATTACTCATGCAATATCATTATGAATAAAGGTGTGAATACATCTAGCAAAAGTTATATACCAATGGTCCTTGATTGTAACTACCAATTTGAAATCATTGTCGTCTTATGAAGAATGTGGATGAAGTTTAAAGTAACTACCAATTTGTAACTATCAATTCTAAAACTCATTTAGACAGTCTTGTTGTAACCCTGTATCACCATAATTTGAGCCATTTGTGGCCTGCTACTGCAGAACTGGATAAGACAGCAACAAAAACTACCCCTAAGACTTCCTCGAAACTACAAAATAATAGTAGTTAGTGAGTGTATTTAAGGGTGATTTAGGATGTAACATTGTTATAAGAATATAAAAAAAATGAACAGTAAAACATAATTTAAATTAAAAATGAAGTTGAAGTCAAGAACAGATTTTGTGTTCCATGTGAACAAAGACTATAAATCTGCTTAAATATTCAGTGTCAAATGGTTCAGAAAGTTATATTCACAAAACAACTTCTGAATGATCAAAGCTTAGAAGCCAGGAGTACAAATCAATTTCAATGACAAAACCCACGTAGGGATTCTTCTTACATGTTAATAGCTCACCACCGCTGAGAAACAATCATTTGCACATGTTCAAAACAGGTTCAATTAAACAAAAAAAGTTTAATATTGAAGCATTGTGAGGAAAATAGTTGAAATGACTAAAGTAAGAGAGACTAGTTTCCATTGATTAGCAATACAAATGAAGAAAAGGTTAAAAGTTTTATTCACAAAAATAACTTGTCAAATCTCATAAGACAAGCATAACAAATATATTTCATTAAAGAAGTATAGGGATTCTTTTAACATGTTAAAAGGCTCATCAATTGCAGAAAAATACTTACCCGTATAATCATTGGGTTAAAATAATTACAATTCTTAAATGATAACTTACAGGGCAGCATTTGTAGAGAAAAGTTTAACTAACAGAATAGAGGATAGCATCCATAGAATAACAGTGAAGACAAATATAAAATCAAAAGGTTACATACAAAAATTCAAAGTTTGGAAGATAATCCTAACATATAAACTTTACTTAAAAAACCCAACTATGATTAATCGATTCATTTTTACATGATTTGTCTCAACTCAACAGTTTTTCCTGTAAGTGTTTCTAATTGTCATATTTATCAACAAATGTGCTTTATAGGCTTTCACATCAAAATATACTGAAAGGATTCAAAAGAATAAGCTAAACACTTAACCACAAATGTACTTTATAGGCTTTCGCATCAAGTTACCGTAATATACAGGAAATTATTAGAACTATATTGTGAAACATAATTAAAACGAAACAATTGTCAAACCATTCCATAAATTACCTATTTTTGGATAGCCTTTTCCATCCTCCTAAAATCTTCTTCATCATATATTTGTGAAGCAAAACTTCAAGCTTATTCTACTTCCTTGGCTTGGTGGTAGCCAACAACACAAACTGATTTTTCCTGGCTAGCCGAATAGTAACAATTTTTTGTATGGCCAAACCTATCATGCAGTCATAACATAAACTAAGCTCCATGTATATAAGTCAATAGAAATGCAGATACATCACACACAAAATGTTCACATTATCAATATCAAAATATTAACAGTATTTTCACTAATTTAAAATAAAATCACATTTAACATATAACCAATCTATAAGAAAAGAACTTTTACAATTTTAAAAAACCATTTTTATAAGTACCAATTTCTAACCTGCATATTAGACAATAGAATTAAACAAAACAATCAAAGAAGGAAACATATTGATAAAACAATGCATTTTTTTTTACTAACAAGAGTACTTGAAGAAGCTGAGGTTGTACAAATTATTTGGATCTCTGCTAAATTGAACCCCCTGAATTTTTTTACCATACTCTTTAACCCTGAAAGAGTTGTTGCTCTTCACAATCTCTTAAACAAGTGGTCAATGTAGTGTTGCCATCTTCTTCTTTATACGTTCAAACTTGAAATTCCTGAAATACGAATCAAAATTAACACCAAATCAGAAACTAAAGAGAGCCCAAATAAAACATACACTTTGTAATACCCCGTATTTTATTACACCGAATAATATTGCATTGTGATTAACTGAGTCCGGTTGCTCTGAGAAATTATTTGATAAAATAATTAGAGTAACTTCGGTACTTAGAACTAATCCAATTAATATTATTTGTTTCGGAGACATTTATTTAATTTGGACTTGAGAGACTTTTTGGACATTTAGTAGCATTATTTCTAATACTAAGTTACTATAATTCTTTTCCTTCCATTTGCCAAAGATAGAAAGACATAGAGAAAGTTAGAGGAAAGAAAGAAGGAAGAAAGGAAAGGAAGGAGAGAAAAAGAGGGGAAGAAGAAAATTGAAGAAAAGCTCAAGAACATCATCCAATCTTCATCCAAACTTCTCAATCATCTTCATCTTGCTCTATCTCAAGGTGGGTTCTAGTTAGTACCATTATTAGGGAGTTCTAGAGATTTTTGAGTTTAGGTTAGATTATGAAATTTTGGAACTTTATGGTTGAATCTTGTTATAAATGTTGTTAAATGCTTGTTATCATGTCTATACTGAGTTTAGATCATGTGGGTATTATTAGATTATGTTTGGATGGAGAAATTATGACTTGGAAGTGAAGAACAGCAGCTGGGAGAGGTTCTGGTTCGCCTGGTTCGCCTAGCGAACCTGGGGCGAAGCCCAGCGAACAGCAATCGAGGGTTCGCCTAGCGAAGGTTCGCTGGCATGTTCGCCTAGCGAACTTAGTGTGTTTTAAGTCTGGGGACTTACTGCCTAGGTGTTCGCTGGCACATTCGCCTAACGAAGGTGAAGGCGAAGGTTCGCCAGACGATCGCCTAGCGAACTTATGGTATTTTGGGTCTGGGACCTTTCTGTCTAATTACTCGCCAGCTTGCTCGCCTAGCGAAGGCGAAGGCGAAGGTTCGCCAGCTCGTTCGCCTAGCGAACCTGGGGCGAGCTGTGTTATTTTTATAATTTGTTTTCGTCATATCTTTTGATCCGGTTGTCCGTTTTGAATGTTCAGCATATCATTAGAAAGCTGGAGAAATGATCTTTATGATGATGATAATGATTGTCGATTTTATTACCGATTAAATAATCGGAGGAAACCCGAAGTGGAATTCATTTGATAAATTTATTTAAACTATGTTTTAAATTGTGTTAAACTATTCTATTACACTAATAAGGTATGATTGGTTTAATCTATGTTGTTAATACGTTGTGATTGAAAATGCATGAAAGAATAAAAAGGATAAAAAAGTAAAAGTGAGGAAAACCCTTATGAACTATAGGAGAATTTAGAAGTTGGAAACACTAGTATGGAACATGTGGTTAACCTTTGTGGATTTGAACCGGCATGTGAGGCCGAGAGGCATTATAGCCTTGTGATTGTCAAAGACAATCGTGGTGTTGTGTATGATCACGTAATCGTAACCGGATTATTTTTTTTATATTGAGTGTAGTTTCATGAGTCTCGGACTCCTCTGAAATGGATGCACAACTACTTGGCAGGTTTGATTCCCCGTGTTGTACGAATGGCGCCCATGGAGCGTATGCTTGTGACGGTATAAGGCCCGTGTGAAGTGACGGTTCATAACGGTATAAAGCCCGTAGAACCCGAATCCATTCGTATGTCAAGTAGATTACAAGGACTTATGACTCGGATCGCCTTCTAGACGTAGAAGCGGACGGGAACAAGAAGTACCTTGGTATGGTTATCGATTAGTGATATTGTGGGTTGATGAACTCATAACATGTTTTCCATATAGTGTGTGTGTGCTCAAAGTCACTTCCCTTCCCCGGACTTGAGTTAGGATTGTTAGAACCATAAATAATCCAAGAGAATCCATAAGTTAGGGAACTCACTGAGATTTGATGTATGTCACCCCACTGTTGTTGTTTACATCACAGGTCCTGCAGGTTCGGCGACGGGTAAGGATAAAGTGGTTTGACTTTTCCTTCCGGTTCGTAGTTTTGAGATGGCATGGCTTCCGCTATAACGTTTTATTTTGAGATCATTGCATTGATCTAGTTCTTAGTTTTTATCATGTTGGAACATCTTGTATATGTAATGCCTTAGCTTTTGTGTTGTATTAGAGGCATTTATGTGTATAATGTGTTAACTAGGAACTTATTGTATTTCAATACCAAATACTTGGATTCATATATATAATTTATGCTTTGATGTATGGATATTATATGTGGGTGTTACAGTTGGTATCAAAGCAGGTCGTATCCTCGACCTAGCCATGAAATAGTATAAGTGTTTCTTTCCGTTTCATATACGTTGTGTCGCTGTGGGTCTTGAGCGTTATATTTATGGCATTGAGCCTGGTCAACTTAATTCTATTTGTATGACCTTTAGGAACATGGCCGATGGACGTAGAAACCCTCGTGGTAGGCCCCGCACCATTCCTCAAGGGACGAATCCGCCGGTTGGCGATGGTAATGCTCCGTTGTATCAGTTCAAGCAGCAGATGCAACAACAACAGAATCTATTCATGCAGCAAATGGTGCAGCAAATGAATGGAGGTCCGCATCCTCAGGTAGTGGTTCCTGAAGCTGTAGGTGGAACTTTCCGGGACTTTATCCGCATGAATCCTCCAGAATTTTAGGGTGGATTAGATCCCGTGAAGGCTCACGAATGTATTTCTGGTATGGAGAGGATTTTCATGATAGTCCAATGCAGCGAAGAGAACAAGGTGTTGTTTGCTTCTCATTCTCTAAAGGGTCCCGCTATGAGATGGTGGAAGAGTGCCTCGGCTCTAATGGTTATTCAGGAAGTGCCAAAGGTTTGGGAGCAGTTCAAGGTTGTTTTTATGGAGAAGTATTTTCCGAGCTCTTTGAGAACTCAGAAAGAGTTTGATTTTCAACAACTAAGGCAAGGTAGTATGACTGTGGCCAGTTATGCCGAGAAGTTTGAAGACATGGCTGCTTATTCTAGGCAGGCTATGTATGCTCCAGATGAGAGGTGGAAGGTGGACCAATTTATTTTTGGACTTAGAGCTGAAATATCCCATAGTGTATCTCAGAGAGAGTTCACTACTTATGCTGAAGTGTTAAGACAATGCTATGTGGCAGAACATAGTTTGAAAAAAGTTCGAGATGAAAGTGTAGCAAGTCGGGTAACTCAAGGTGATCGTGGAAGGTCTAATCAATCATTTAGACCTAGGCCACAATCCTTCAAGGGGAAACAGGTGCAAGATACAAGGGCGAGTGCATTTCCGGTGTGTCGCACTTGTGGAAAGATGCATTATGGAAGGTGTGGCATAGACAATGTGAAGTGTTACCAATGTCATAAGATGGGTCATCTGAAGAGAGATTGTCCTCAGAATAGGACTCAGTTACAAGGAAGGGTCTATACCTTAGATGCAAGGAAAAAGAAGAGTGACAATTCATTAATTGCTGGTACGTGTCTAGTTAACGGATTTCCTTGTTTTGTTTTATTTGATTGTGGAGCTACACATTCTTTTGTATCGATGCAATGTATGAAGCGACTTGGGTTACGGTCCGTTCCTTTGTCTCCTCCTATGGTGGTCACTACCGCCATGGATGAAATGGTTGAGACGCCTTTGATGTGTGAAAATTGTGTGCTATCTGTGAATGGTAGAGTTTTTCAGATTGACCTTATTTATCTACCGCTTAAGAAAGTGGATGTCGTGTTGGGAATGGATTGGCTTTCTGCTAATTCGGTATTTATTGGGTGTGAGGAGAAGCTTATCATCATTCCGTCTGTTGAGGCTACACCAAAGGATGTTTTAACAACTATTCTAGAAGGGTCGGTTGGTATGATAAATCTCTTGTTTGAAGAAGAGAAATCGGTTTTGTTGGTTCTCACTAAGGAAGGGAGTAGCGACCTTCAGGTTATGGATATTCCCGTAGTTTGCGAATTTTCTGAAGTTTTCCCCAAAGATGTCACTTCTCTTCCTCCGGAGAGGGAAGTGGAATTTTCTATTGACCTGGTACCAGGAACGGCTCCTATATCCGTTTCTCCGTATCGGATGGCACCGAAGGAGTTAAGGGAATTAAAGGATCAGTTAGAAGAACTCATGGCGAAACATTTTGTGCGGCCTAGTGTTTCTCCGTGGGGAGCCCCTGTTTTGCTGGTGAAGAAGAAGGACAGTGGGATGCGGATGTGCATCGATTATCGTCAGTTGGATAAAGTCACCATTAAGAACAAGTATCCCTTGCCTAGGATATACGACCTTTTGGATCAATTGAAAGGAGTCTGCGTGTTCTCGAAGATTGATTTGAGGTCAGGTTATCACCAGATCCGAGTGAAGAGTTCCGATGTACCTAAAACTGCATTTAGGACCCGTTATGGCCATTACGAATTCTTAGTGATGCCTTTCGGTGTGACAAATGCTCCATCCATTTTTATGGATTACATGAACCAAATATTTCAAGCTTACTTGGACCAATTTGTTGTAATCTTCATTGACGATATTCTTATTTATTCTCGTACTTCACAAGAGCACGAGGAACTTCTGAGAATTGTGTTATCTGTGTTGCAAGAGAAGCACCTTTTTGCTAAATTAAGTAAGTGTGAATTTTGGATGGCAGAAGTTAAGTTTCTTGGTCACGTTATATCATAAGGGGGTGTCGCAGTGGATCCGTCGAAGGTAGAAGCCGTGATAAATTGGGAGAGGCCGAGAAATGCTTTGGAAGTCAGAAGTTTCTTAGGGCTGGCAGGTTACTATAGGAGGTTCATTGAAGGTTTCTCTCAGTTGGCTTTATCGATGACAAAGCTTACTCGTAAAGATTTTGCTTTTGAGTGGGATTCGGGTTGTGAGCAAAGTTTCATGAAGTTGAAGGAGAGATTGACAACGGCTCCGGTGTTAATCATTCCTGATCCTAACAACTCGTATGAAGTTTTTTGTGATGCTTCTAAGATGGGATTGGGAGGTGTGCTGATGCAAGGTGGTCAAGTAGTAGCTTATGCCTCCCGACAATTGAAAATTCATGAACAGAATTATCCAACTCACGATTTGGAATTGGCGGCGGTTGTTTTTTACACTAAAGTTGTGGCGGCATTATTTGTATGGGGTACGTTTTGAACTGTTCAGTGACCATAAGAGTTTGAAATATTTATTTGACCAAAAGGAGTTAAATATGCGACAACGAAGATGGATGGAGTACTTAAAAGATTATGATTTAGAATTGAAGTATCATCCAGGAAAAGCGAATAAGGTAGCAGATGCGTTAAGTCGGAAATTAGTTCATGGCGCGAAATTGATGATTTTGGAGTATGCATTGTTGGAGAATTTTAGAGATCTTAATCTTCAGTTTGTATGGACCCAAGATGGTGTGATTATGGGAAATTTGAATGTCAATTCTACTCTGAGAGTTGAGATTCACCAAGGTCAAAAGGCAGATGAGAAGTTGCAAGAAGTGTTACTTCTACCGGGTTTTATTCAGGCTACCGACGAATTTATTATGTTCGACCAAAGAATTTGTGTTCCGAATGATGCAATGTTAAGAAGAAAGATTTTGGATGAAGCTCATAAAGGTACTTTTACGATACATCCTGGTTCTTCGAAGATGTATCAGGATTTGAAGAAGGACTATTGGTGGGCCGGAATGAAAAAGGATGTTGCGATGTATGTGTCTGAATGTGCAGTATGCCAACAGGTTAAGATTGAACACCAAAGACCGGGCGGTATGTTGCAACCTTTAGAAATTCCAGTTTGGAAATGGGATAGCATTTCTATGGACTTTGCAGTAGGTTTACCCCGTACGCAAGGTGGTTATGATTCAATTTGGGTAATTGTAGATCGACTAACGAAATATGCGCACTTCTTAGCCGTGAAGACTACTTTCAAGGCAAGTCATCTTGCGAGGTTGTTTATTGCGAAAATTGTAAGATTGCACGGTATTCCTTCTAATATTGTGTCGGACAGAGATCCGAAGTTTACTTCAAGGTTTTGGAAAGTTTTTCAACAAGCTATGGGGACGGAGTTGCGTTTGAGCACGTCTAATCATCCACAGACGGATGGACAGACTGAGCGAACGATACAAACGATGAAGGATATGTTGAGAGCTTGTGTGTTAGAAAGTAAAGGGAATTGGAAGGAACTTCACCATTAATTGAGTTCTCTTATAACAATAGTTACCATGCGAGCATAGGAATGGCTCCGTATGAAGCGTTGTATGGAAGAAAGTGTAGGACACCTTTGTGTTGGGCGGAAGTTGGGGAAGATAGAATCTTAGGACCCGAAATCATCCAAGAGACTACGGAAAAGATTCGAATGATTCGCGAGAAAATTAAGCAAGCCCAAGATCGACAAAAGAGTTATGCAGACAATCGAAGGAGACCCTTAGAATTTGAAGAGGGTGACCATGTGTTTTTGAAAGTTACTCCTAGATTGAGATTGAAAGGACCGTTTAAGTCAGGCAAGTTAAGCCCGAGATACGTGGGACCGTATCAGATCTTAGAAAGGATTGGTGAAGTAGCTTACAGGTTGGCCTTATTGCCTTCTCTGTCGGAAATGCATGACGTTTTTCATGTATCTCAGCTTCGGAGATTTGTTCCAGATCCTCTTCAGCCGATTCTACCGAATACTATTGAAATAGAAGCGGATTTGACATTTGAACCTCAACCGAGCCACATTGTGGGAAGAGAAACGTAGGTATTAAGGAACAAGGATATTCCTCTCGTTAAGGTGCAGTGGGATGTAATGCACCCGGGAGATGCAACTTGGGAACTTGAATCGGAAATGCGAGATGCTTACCCTCATCTGTTCAAGTTATTTTTAAATTCGAGGGCGAATTTCTATTTAAGGGGGGGAGTATGTAATACCCCGTATTTTATTACACCGAATAATATTGCATTGTGATTAACTGAGTCCGGTTGCTCTGAGAAATTATTTGATAAAATAATTAGAGTAACTTCGGTACTTAGAATTAATCCAATTAATATAATTTGTTTCGGAGACATTTATTTAATTTGGACTTGAGAGACTTTTTGGACATTTAGTAGTATTATTTCTAATACTAAGTTACTATAATTCTTTATGGTTGAATCTTGTTATAAATGTTGTTGAATGATTGTTATCATGTCTATATTGAGTTTAGATCATGTAGGTATTATTGGATTATGTTTGGATAGAGAAATTATGACTTGGAAGTGAAGAACAGCAGCTGGGAGAGGTTTTGGTTCGCGTGGTTCGCCTAGCGAACCTGGGGCGAAGCCCAGCGAACAGCAATCGAGGGTTCGCCTAGCGAACCCGAACGTTCGCCTAGCGAAGGTTCGCTGGCATGTTCGCCTAGCGAACTTAGTGTGTTTTAAATCTGGGGACTTACTGCCTAGGTGTTCGCTGGCACATTCGCCTAGCGAAGGTTCGCCAGACGTCCGCCTAGCGAACTTATGGTGTTTTGGGTCTGGGAGCTTTCTGTCTAATTACTCGCCAGCTTGCTCGCCTAGCGAAGGCAAAGGCGAAGGTTCGCCAGCTCGTTCGCCTAGCGAACCTGGGGCGAGCTGTGTTATTTTTATAACTTGTTTTCGTCATATCTTTTGATCCGGTTGTCCGTTTTGAATGTTCAGCATATCATTAGAAAGCTGGAGAAATGATCTTTATGATGATGATAATGATTGTCGATTTTATTTCCGATTAAATAATCGGAGGAAACCCGAAGTGGAATTCATTTGATAAATTTATTTAAACTATGTTTTAAATTGTGTTAAACTATTCTATTACACTAATAAGGTATGATTGGTTTAATCTATGTTGTTAATATGTTGTGATTGAAAATGCATGAAAGAATAAAAAGGATAAAAAAGTAAGAGTGAGGAAAACCCTTATGAACTATAGGAGAATTTAGAAGTTGGAAACACTAGTATGGAACATGTGGTTAACCTTTGTGGATTTGAACCGGCATGTGAGGCCGAGAGGCATTATAGCCTTGTGATTGTCGAATATAATCGTGGTGTTGTGTATGATCACGTAATCATAACCGGATTATTTTTTTTTATATTGAGTGTATTTTCATGAGTCTCGGACTCCTCTGAAATGGATGCACAACTACTTGGCAGGTTTGATTCCCCGTGCTGTACGAATGGCGCCCATGGAGCGTATGCTTGTGAAGGTATAAGGCCCGTGTGAAGGGACGGTTCATAACGGTATAAGGCCCGTAGAACCCGAATCCATTCGTATGTCAAGTAGATTACAAGGACTTATGACTCGGATCGCCTTCTAGACGTATGTAATACCCCAAAATTTGCTCTCCCCTTTTGTCATCATAGCATGGCATTATCATTTATCATATCATATCCACCTCATTAACATTACATTGCATTTAACATAGAAAAATGAAGCATGGCATCCTCCTTACCATCAGGGCATGTGATCAGGTGGAAGGTGGACAATCAAGGAATCATTCAAAGCACAAAAAGGTCAATCAAGTTGGCTCTAGGCAAGCCAAGAGGTCTCTCATGTCTCATACTATCTCAATTGATCTTCCAAAACCTCAAGGAAGTGAGATTCAATGGGAGATTGAAGCACTACATCTTTCACTATGCAAGAGGTTCAAAAATTGAAGGAAAACCCTCAAAAGAGATAGCTCATTGATTCAAAATCATTCTCAAGTGGCATTTCTTATCATCCTTTAAGAGGATACACAACATACTCTGAGGAATTGGGATTTGGAAGATGTGCAATTTCCTCCTAACCAGAGAGGGTCAAGATTAGGGTTCCAATTAAATCAGGGTATTTCTGTTTTTTTGAACAAAACTTGATGTCATGGTATTCCATATGTCCCTAAGTGTATGTATGTGGAAAATTGCATCTCAATTGGTTTTAGAAGTGGTTCAATTGGAAGAAAGATAAAAAATCAGGGAATTTGGGGCCAAGTCAAATAATCAGGGGAAAAAGTCAACTCTTGACTTTTTGAGCCCAAAATCATGAAATTCATGTTACATATGTCCAATGTACAAAATTTGATCAAGAAACTCCAAAGGAATCATGAAAAAAATCAAGATGTGGAAAGTTGCCATTTTTGGATGAAGTAGGGTTGCTAAAAATAGCAAGTTTTGGCCATTTTGCATCAGAGTTTGAACCAAGGCCATTTAAATTTGGAGCACCAAATGAAAAATCCACTCTGCCTCAATGAAAGATCTTGTTTTAAGCTTCAAATCCATGTGTAGAACATCTCCATTGGATAAAAATTGAGTGAGATATGATGGATCAAAGTTGGAGGAAAGTAGGCCCAAAACCATGTCATGACCAAGTTTGGCCAGGTCTGCGCGCAGTCATTTTCTCAAACAGTTGGTGGACAAGATGTATGGATCAATTACTCATAGTTAGAGGCTTCAACTGAAAAATCTTGCAACATCAAAGTTGCTCCCCTATGTGAGATCTTCAAGATTGATGTTCATGATTTTTTCATATGATCAAAGGATAAGGAATTATGATAGCTCAAAGTATGGTCTATGCAACTGAAATTTGACTAGGTCACAACCAAGTCATGCCACACATGCGCGCATTCTGCAGCATTTTAAGCCTGTCTTGAGTTCCTATGTTTGAAGCTCGTTTTCAATATGTTGCAAGTCTCATTTTCACTTCTTTTCAACATCAAAGTTGTTGTACCATGTACACACTTTGAAATGGTACCAAGATCACTCATGTCCATGGCTCGAAGAGAGAGATATCCATGCGCAAACTTCACCATTTCCAACTAAGGAATCACATCAGAGTTAGCAGTTTGGTTCAGACATTCATCAAACAATCCATGAACTTTATTTCCACATTTGGTCAAGCACATATCACCTACACAATGTTTAACACCACGTGCCTTGCATGAAAATAGAGAGAACAACTTGTTGAGCAAGTTTCTGCCACAACAACCTTACCATTCCAAGCTTCACTCTTCATTCCACCATAACTGTCGTGAACATTCCCACACCACACCACAACCATCAATGACTCGCCCCTAACTAACTTAACTCAGTTAGTTAGGGTGCACTCAGTTAACCAAGCATTGACTCACTCAACTGACTCACTAAACCATGGTTAACTCACATTATAAATAGAAATCTCACCTCTAATTTCAGTCTGAGCTTCATTTTTTTTACTCTCCCTCTCAAACACTTCAAACTCTCCCTCTCTTTCTCTCCATTTTCTCTCTGAGTTTCGCGAATTCATCATCATCTTCCTCTAATTCCACCTTCAAGCTTCATCTTCAATCATCACTGAACATTGAAGCAGCATTGGATCTTTGAAGTAAGCATTCTACAAATCCATATCCATCATCATTCTTCATAAGTTGAAAGCCTTTATTTGGCCAAGAGTAGCTCAAAGAGGAAGCAAAATCTCTGGTTTTCTGAAGAGTATCTCAAGGTCACAAATCTTCAGGTACGAATTTCCACCATTATAGACATGATTTGAAGATGTTTTCAGGTTCTTGAGGCTTCTTATAAGCTCAAGAACTTGTCTGGCTAGTTGATAGGCCTTTAGAGGCATAGTTGAAAAGTTAGGGCAAACTTTCCTCTGTTCGATTCTCTCATTTCATGAACTTTTTGTGTGTTTTATCACTGGATCCATGTTCTCCTTTACTCCCTCTTCATTTTGGTATATCATTTGTGGAATTCTGGAAGATTGAAAGTTGCAGACGGTGGTGGTGTAGCCGGAGAAGGTGACCGGAGGTCACCTCCGGCCGGTGACTTCAATAGCTAGGGTTTTCTCGTGTTTTAATCTGGTCCGTTTATGTTTTCTGATCGTGTGGTCTACAATGTGCCAACACATTAAAATTCACGTGCCGGTCATGTGCCTCATCTTTGATCACACTTAAGCTTTGTGTGGGGCAGCGTATGGTAGTTAGGGTGGATATTCATGCATGTGCGTTGATTGCAACTACTTTGACTGTGACTTGACTTTGACTGCATCCAATGGTTGTTATTGCATTTGACTGTTGTTGACTGAGTTCCATGATAACTAGTGTGTTATGCGCACTTATTGGACCTATGCAGATTGATAATCACACCCCCCATGTATTGAAGCCCAATGATTTTGAACTGTCCAATTGCTATGTTCATACCCCCCTGCATTTTGCATTTAATTTTCATTTTTATTTCTTTCTACACGTTTGATTTCTAATTTTTAAAAATACCAAAACATATTGGAAAATTCTACAAAAATTCATGTGTATTCTTAAAACATTTAGGAAATTTTCTATGATTTTATTTTCTGATTTTATGACCATTTTGCCCCTGTTCCATTATTTCTTTTGAATTTCCATTTGTATGCATACTTAATGTGACATATGATTTTGTGCATTTTTGTTCTTGATCATAAAAAATGATTTTGATGCCTTTCTTTTTGTATTGTGGTCACAATATGTTGAGGTATGTTTGAGATTTATGAGATGATTTTTAAGTCTTTTTTGGATGACTTTTGATGTGTTGCTTTGAGCATGAATGCATGAAACTTCCATGAGACTTTGACCTAATTGTTGAGTGACTTTGGTTCTGATTCATTGCTTGTGGACTTGATATGTTAATGGCATGTGTTTAAGGTGTTTGATTGGTGAAAGTCATAATTTTTGAAGCATGTTTGCTATTTGTTTGAAGCATGAAGTTTAACTTGTTCATTTTGTGAATGCATGCCTCATGTTTGGTTTGCTTGATCATGAAGGCACTTGTGCCATGAGTTGTGGTTTTGTTTGAGGATGTATAGCATGTTAATTGACTTCTGATTGTGACATTTGGGTTTCATCTTTGCATGTTTGATTGGTGAAAGTCATAATTTTTGAAGCATGTTTGCTATTTGTTTGAAGCATGAAGTTTAACTTGTTCATTTTGTGAATGCATGCCTCATGTTTGGTTTGCTTGATCATGAAGGCACTTGTGCCATGAGTTGTGGTTTTGTTTGAGGATGTATAGCATGTTAATTGACTTCTGATTGTGACATTTGGGTTTCATCTTTGCATGTTTGATGTTTATCTTGCACCTTAAGTCACTTGTTTCACAAGTATGAACCATATTCACATCACTTCACCTTTTCTTCTTTGCTTCTTGTTGGATTGAGATTTTGTTTGCATGATTTAGTATGCTCATTTAGGATAACATTAGGTTGTGTAAATATGAGTTACATTCTGACTTGGAAGCATGTATAGCATTCAATCTCATTTCACTTTGTTTGTCAACTTGTTTGAATTTGATTTGTTCATTATATTTTCTTACTTTACTTGTAAGTGATTGTGCTAACCATGTAGGGGCTTTGGTAAGTTTCAATTGAGTGTGGATAAGGAATCCACATTCAACTTCTATCCTTTCTCTTTTACAATTCCATGTTTTGTTAAGCACTTATGTGCTTTCTTTTAATAACTCATCACTTTCCCTTTTGAATTACAATTCATCTTCTACTTTAGAAGTGAATTGTTTAATTCTTTCCTTCTTTAGACTTTAGGTTGAAACCTCACAAACCTTTAGGATCACTCCCTTTAATCTTCAATTAGGATTGAGTCTTAGTCCATATAGGTTTTACCTTTTCTCCTCTCTTGAGTCTCTTTTCTCATCTCAAAGAAAATTCAAAACATATAATAAAGGTAGGCATTTATTGCATTTAGGCCTTTCATATAAAGAAAAGATTATAAGGGGTCTTCTCTTGTAATCTCAGAATGTGTAGCATATGGCCCATCTTAGGTCAATGTGTTACATATTTGATCTTGTATGAGGGACTTAAATGCAATATTTGTTGAAGGTGCAAATAATAAAAAACACTTCTTCACTTCATAATCAACAAAACACTTAATAAACACAAGTATGCTAGTGTGTTTGAACCTTGTCAATTGGAACTAAGTGTGGGGGTCTTCTTCACTCTTAGTGTGTATTCTTACCCATTCCATCTTGGAATGTGAGAACGTACACATTCCAATGGCTAAGATCCAGATACACTGTCATATGCAAACAAATCCAAAACACTTCTTTCTAAAAGACAAAAACAAACAATAACGTCTTTCCTTCGGGAATTCTTTTCTCACCTCATTCACTCTTAGCGTACGAACGCGCTTCTACTCGTTCTCTTGCAAGATGGTAACTCACTCGGACCAGCGAGCCTGCAACACCTGAGCTAGAACGTCAGCCGTTCTCTAAAAAACACAAACAATCCATCCCTAGTGAGGGGAACTACGTCGCTCTGATTCTCATGCTCCCGATGAGATACGTAGGCAGTGGGGTAGGGCCCATGCGAGCACTTCTTTTATTTTCCCTACATTTATTTCCCGTTCCTTTTCTTTTTTTTCTCCTTTCTTTCTTTCAGTTCCCTTTCCAGTATCTCTTCTTTACACCCTTTGATCGAGACAAGCAAGCGTGGATCCCATCGGGTACGATGGACGCGAGGGGGTGCTAATACCTTCCCCGTGCGTAACCGACTCCCTTACCCACTTCTCTTGGTCGCAAGACCATGCTTTTCCTTTCTCTCAGGTTTACGCGGTGTTTCCTTTCCCTCTCTTGGGATAAATACACATTGCTGGCGACTCTGTTCGGTGCCACTTTCGCGTTTGTACTAGGATGAAAATCCCGGGAGCGACAACGTAGAAGCGGACGGGAACAGGAAGTACCTTGGTATGGTTATCGATTAGTGATATTGTGGGTTGATGAACTCATAACATGTTTTCCATATAGTGTGTGTGTGCTCAAAGTCACTTCCCTTCCCCAGACTTGAGTTAGGATTGTTAGAACCATAAATAATCCAAGAGAATCCATAAGATAGGGAACTCACTGAGATTTGATGTATCTCACCCCACTATTGTTGTTTACATCACAGGTCCTGCAAGTTCGGCGACGGGTAAGGATAAAGTGGTTTGACTTTTCCTTCCGGTTCGTAGTTTTGAGATGGCATGGCTTCCGCTATGAAGTTTTATTTTGAGATCATTGCATTGACCTTGTTCTTAGTTTTTATCATGTTGGAACATCTTGTATATGTAATGCCTTAGCTTTTGTGTTGTATTAGAGGCATTTATGTGTATAATGTGTTAACTAGGAACTTATTGTATTTCAATACCAAATACTTGGATTCAAATATATAATTTATGCTTTGATGTATGGATATTATATGTGGGTGTTACACACTTCAAAACTTAATAGAACCTTTACCTTTTGTTAAGAGAAATGTTATTTGAGAATAAGAGTATGTAGAAAGAAAGATGGGATTTAAAACCCTAATTATGCTTTACAGTTAGATGGTAGACTTGGGTTTGAAACGTCTATAGACCAAAGGAAAGCCACATTAGTTAACCCAGAGGAAAAACGGGCTAAGTTACTACACGAATGATTGTTTCTCAGTCCCTATTTCCATAACACATGGATTACGATTTCTGTAGATTTGGAAGAAATGATTGAGTATGTGTTATGGGTTTTGTGAATAAAGATGAATTCAGAGGGTTATGGAACAAAAGCGGCGGTCGGAGATGGTCGGAGGTGAGAGAGCTTCTTGTTGAAGTGAGACTAGGTTTTTACTGAGATCGTGAAAGAGAGCTTATGGTAAAATTGGGGAAAGAGAAAAAGGGATACATAAAGTAGATAAAAAGTAATAAATACAAATAAAAGTATAGAATTATGTTATTTTTTATGTCTAACATTGTCAATTTTTAGTTTTCTTTGTTATAATGTCACGACAGAAGTAATAAATGTCGCGATAAGTGTCGCAATTTACTATTAAGGGCAGTTATTATAGAACTGTCGCAATTTTTGTGTCGCAAATTTCATAATTTCTTGTAGTGAACGTCCAATAGAGATCCTTAACTCTCGGACTCCATCCATTCCTAAGGATTACTTGAACAACACACTACTCTTTAATTTCCATGCTACCCAAGCACAACTTCTATTAAAACCTCACTGAGATGACCCAAACTCTTCACTACTAACTCTTGGCTTGAGCCTACTCTCACAGCATAAGTCACGACAACGCTTCGAAGTCCTCGTGGTCGCTCAACCATGATTCTACCTATCACATACATAGCATTAGGTTGATCAGGTCCAACACTACATAGTATGATATTAAGTTTCATAATGGCAAGACACACTTAAGAGGCAAGAATAGATTTACTTATGATGTTTCAAGGCTAGGTCGACGACACAACCTGCTCTGATACCAACTGTAATGCCTTGTATAATATTTAACTAGAATAATACAATACAAGCATTTTATTTGGTACTGACACCATCATAAGTGCCTAATGGCGTAATTCACATACTTGACCATTTCTAATACATAACACAATCTATGGTACAAGCTATGGAAACTAGCCAAAAATATAAAATCTAAGAATAATATACAATATCCTCAATTGTATACAACAAATACACAGCGGAAATAAGCTCAACTAAGCTTCTCTTGAAACATCCAAGCATAGCTCCACTAGTAAATCAAATATTTACTCAATACCTGAAAATAATCAACAATAGTGGGGTGAGATACATCAAATCTCAGTGAGTTCCCTATCTTATGGATTCTCTCAGATTTACAAGGTTTTAACCAATCCTAACTCAAGTCAAGGGGAAGGGAAATGACTTTGAGTTCACAATCTCACAATTTCACACTATATGGAAACATGTCATGAGTTCATCAACTCAAAATATCACTAATCGATAACCATACCAAGGCACCCCCCTTTCTCGTCCTCTTCTACGTCATGAAGTCGACCCGAGTCATGGATCCTTGTAATTTACTTGGCATACGAAATGGATTCGGAAACATCGACCTGTTAGTCGTGAATCATCACTTCTCATGGCCTGTTAACCACCTCAAGTCTCTACCCGTAGGTTCCATTCATACTACACACGGGAATCAAACCTGCCAAGTACCATGCCTTGTTTCAGAGGAGCTCGAGACTCATGAAACTGTAACTCAAAGAACTGGTTACGATTACGTGATCACGCACACAAACGTGATTGTATTCGACAATCACAAGGCCACAATGCCTTAAGGCCTCTTTTTCCTTAAACAATAAAACATAACAATTACACATTTTCCTTACTAGTGTTTCACTCATTTCTATACCATTTCAGAAATGGACACACGCCTCGGTCCCTCACGCACGAATGTTGTCATTTCGGAAATGGACACACGCCTCGGCCCCTCACGCACGAGCATTGTCACTACGTTATCTACTCTAGGCCAGAACTCGTCAATGAATGCACGAGCGTCGCCATCCAGAGTTTCTATCACAATTCTATTCACAACCTAGAATTATACCATTTTGTTTTGGGGTAAAGTTTCCTCACTCTTCCTAATTCATATTTTAAGCATGCATATTTTCTTACATTCATTTTTAATGACTATTAGATAGACATGGTATAACATAATTGGCATATAACAATATCAAACATAAAACAACACATAAGAGCATAACAAGTCACTACTATCCCCTCCCAAGCATCCTTGGTTAAATCATGGTCTCACGTCATCATTCACTACCTTATCATATTATCTATCAAAAGGTTTTGGACTCGTCTCAATCGGCTTCCCGATCCTTGAGTTTTGGTGGAATCAAAATCACACTTTTCACACATACATTACTTTTCCATATTTTTATTATCAATCCATGGCATAAACATATGTTTCTATTTCACCATCGCAAAGAGCATTGAAATAGTTTTCCAACGCTTCCGACCGTGCCTCAATCCGAGTTACGGATCAAAAGTTATGAAGGAAATAAGATGGAAAAATCTGTCACGTTCGCTCCAGGGTTCTCCAGGCGAACCCCAGCGAACCAAGGCAGAGAAAAAACAATATAAAGTTCGCTAGGTGAACTTCTAGGCGAACATTCGCCCAGTCCTTCGCTGTGGTTCGCTAGGCGAACCCGCGAAACCCAGAATTCGCAGCAGCGTCAATATAGGTCATTTGGGGCCAAAATCCATCATTTCTTCCACCCAAACACTTCCAATCCGTAATATATCAACCAATACATGTTCCAAACATAACAACAAGTATTCTACGCAGTTTATATCAAATTCCATCTGTTAGATTTCATTGATTGACCCGTTTAATCATTTTCTCTCAACTCTAACCTAAGTTCTAAACTTATATTTCTAGAACTTAGAGTATCTAACTAGAACCCACCTGATAATCGAAGTGGAGTTTGAAGAAGATGATGAAAAATGGTGATGATCCAACTTCTTCTCTTTTCCCTTCTTCCTTCCCTTTCTTTCTCTTCTTTCTCCTTTTCTTCTTCTCTTACCAACAAATATATATATATATATATATATATATATATATATATATATATATATATATATATATATATATGTAAACCAATATTATATAATATAATCCAACAAGGTAAAATATCTCCAATTGATATTTTGTTATCTCAGCCCAATTGATCAATTATTAGAGTTACCTTAAAATACTCTCTCGTACTAATAAATATCAATCTGTCTCTTTCATAAAATAATTGATCTCTTCAGAGTTCATTAGTTGCTCTATTGATCCCAAATGTCAATACTTAAAGTACTTAGAGGATTCTATTAATCCAATTTATCAAAGATAGAGCACATATGTGCTCATCTGATCTCATCTGATAACCAATTGAGCATTTAAATAATATGGGGTATTACATAATAAATATTTCAATTCAGTTCACAAATGAAATTGATAATTTTTAATTTTCATTATGAAATAAATAGTTGTAAATTTGATTTGATTTTATTGTTTATTAATGAAAATTTAAAATTAAATTAAGTTACATATGGATAGTCAAAAGTTTAATGTAATAGAATTCAATTAGTTTTTCATTTTTCAAGTAATAATGTTAATAAATTAAAAATATTAATATTTAATATAATTATTATTGCATTTAATTGGATAAAGCTTTAAATATAATTTATTGTAAATATTTTATCATTATTTTGTTTTTTAATGATGGTATTAATTTTTATGACATTAATATTTTTAATATATTTTTACAACGATTTATGAGGTTTTGGTTTTGTCTTAAAAATAGTTGACCATCTTCTATTAATTGTGACAAGAGAAAAAAGATTATACACCGACAGTGTAAAATATTTTTACACCGTCAACCAATCACGAGCGTGTATCCCGCCAAATCACAAGTTTAATTTTAAAATACTGATATGACATGGCGAAATGTTATAATTCTATTGGATGATGGTGTAAAATAAGTTTACATTGTCAATGCACTACCTTTGCTCTCTTGTGACAAATAAATTTATTTTCTATCAAGAATAAAATTTATTTTTGGAAAATTTTATTGCGTGCCATTAATATTTGGGATACAATATTATATGATTTTTTTTAATGTTCAAATAAAATAAAATAACATATTAATTATTCTTAAGTATTTTTCAATTTTCATTAATAATAAAAATTTGAAAATTTATTATTTTTATTATGGAATTTAATTTTGTACAACTTTAAATGTAGAAGAGGTTTTCCAAAAAAAGCAAAAATAAAATTTAAATAAAATTTATTGTAAATATTTTATCAAGATTCGGTTTTTTTATTAATATCACAAATAAACATTATTTTTATACAGAGACTAAATTAAATTTTTATGATTCAAATGAATTAAAAAGAAAGAGTTAGATATTGTTTTGTTATAGCCGAACACATAATTGTAGTCGCACACATAACTGATTATATAAATATAATCGGAGATATTCAAAATTGAATTCAGTAAAAACCACCGCACGCATAACGAATACTGCAATCTTAATCCCAAATTGAATTGTTGGGAATTATGATCTTGTTAAGAAGTAGAGAACTTCTAATTGTTTTACTATTCAGAAGCCACATTTAAGATAGAACAGATATACAACATTGATGCGCGCATAGTGCAATACTATTGTTTACTATTAAACTTGTTGTTGTTCAATAATTAAACATGACAAATTGTGAAACCAGAACCATGTGAAATATACCAAAAAACTCAAATGAACAGGAACATTACTGATTATTCTATTTCTTTTGGGTGTTTTTAACATATTTGAAGAGTTGGAAACTGTAGGAAGTGGAAACTCAAAATCATAAATCTAAAATTCAATTTTGCAAGAACAACAATCCAAAATATATTTACGGAAAGGAAAAATCAAACCGTAATAAGAGATATCCAAAACTGAATTATGCAAGAACAGCCGCATGCATAACGAATGTTGCAATCTTAAAACCAAATCGATTTGTCGGAAATGATAGGAAGGGAAAACTCGAACCGTAATCAGGAAAACCCAAAATTCATTCTGATCTGGTGTGATCAGATTGTATCGTCGTGGCCTTCCGTGTAGGGCAGAGATGATGGTTGTGTAGCGCGAATTTTTGCGTGGTTGCGAAGCACTATCGCTTTGGGGTACTACAGTTCGATTCATTTTTTATCCTATTGAAGTTGATTAAGGAAGGGAAATAGATGTCTCCAATTAACCCTGCTTGCATAATGAGTTTAAACAGATGACTGTTGGTTTATAGATGCTATTAAGATTGTGGGTCTCTCTTAGGTTATTTTGTTAAAAAAAATAGTGTCTAGGCTATCGGTAAGATGTTAGGTCTGATGCTTTTCAATTGATGTATGAAGGTACGGGATTTTGGGTTTTTGATTAGTATGCTCGCTAATATTTTTTGCAATCTTATGCCTACGTATTCCCGTTTAATGAAACAGGGAAATCAGAGCGATCGTGGTTCCTCCTATTCTAAGGGAGGAAAAAGGTTGTTTTGGTGTCTTGTTCAAAACCCTAGACATGAAGCTAAAAGTGGTTTGTATCTTGTTCAAAGCCCAAGATGTGAAGCTGACGGATCTATTTGTATCTTGTTCAAAGCCCAAGATGTGAAGCTAAAAGGTCTATTTGTATCTTGTTCAAAGCCCAAGATGTGAAGCTGAAGGGTTTATGCTAAGAGAGAATTTGTCATCTCTAAGGAGGAGTTGTTGATGTTTGTACGTTGTGAGCAAGGCACAACTTTGATGCTAAAAGGTTGATTAGCTTAACCGGGGTTTTCTTTATACAAAGCCTAAAAGGAGGCTTGGAGTTGAATTTTCTGGGGAAAATGTTCTTTCTGTCTTGTACAACGCCCAAGATTGAGGCTGAAAGGGTTTACTCAATGAGAGAGGATTTTCGTACAAAGCCCAAGATGGAGGATAAAGGGGATTTTGACTCCGCTGGGGGAATGTATCTTGTATAAAGCCCAAGATGGAGGCCGAAAGGGGTAACTCGACAAGAGAGTCTTTTATACTCAACAAGAGAGTGTTTTGCTGTCTCGTAAGAAGCCCGAGATAGAGGCTAAAAAGGGATTGACTCACCAAGAGAGTCTTTTATACTCAACAAGAGAGTGATTTATATGTGTCTTGTACGAAGCCCAAGATGGAGGCTAAAAGTTTGACTCAACAAGAGCGTCTTTTATACTCAACAAGAGAGTGTTTTATATCTCGTACGAAGCCCGAGATGGAGGCTAAAAGGGGTGACTCAACAAGAGAGTCTTTTATACTCAACAAGAGAGTGTTTTATATCTCGTACGAAGCCCGAGATGGAGGCTAAAAGTTTGACTCAACAAGAGATTCTGAAAAGGTTAGCTCCACTGGGGAGAATCATTAGTACAAAGCCCAAGAGGAGGCTATTTGTATTGGTGACTGTTTCAGTTGAGTGACAGGTCCAGTGTGTTGGATAAAAGAGAAAATCAGTTCTTATGAAGATCATAGGTAAGGCTGTGCTTTGGTATTGATCAGAGGATCAGGGTTATTTTTTGTTCTTTAAGGAAATGAGAAATCCCACGGATATTGAGATTGTCTAAGTCTACTGGTGTTTTGAGAAATAGATTCTCAGATAGTGAAAGATCTTTGTATGATGCCCAAGAGAAGGCTGGTATGTTAAGGGATGAAGGTAAACCAATTAACTGGTCTGACACTTGACTCAGAAAGACAACTCTAGCAAATTGATGACTAGCTTCTGTTCCTATACCTGTAGAGGTCTCTAGGTCCTTGTACTAAGCCCAAGAGAAGGCATGAGAGCTTGTAAGAAGCCGAAGGGTCCTTGTACAATGCCCAAGAGGAGTCGGAGATGCTTTTAGGAAGTCTGTGGGTCCCCAAACCCCGAGAAGTTCAATACATGCCATTCACCGAGAATAGATCAAGCCAGGAAAGTCCGAGAATTTGGAAGAAACTCAAGGGATGCCATTCACGGAGAAAAGATCATCTCTGGGGAGTTAGAGTTTCTTTGACAATTTCTAAGAGTGACAGTCTGAGAAAGGGTTCACCGAGAATGCTTCCTTTCATGTTTCCATATTGTTTAACCCCAAGTGGAGGGAAGACTGTATCTGGAAATCCTATGGGGGATCTAGTATTGTTTGTATTTAAGAGTGACCAACAAGGCTTTACCTAGTGCTAGACGTAGTTGCCGGGGAAAACTCTAAATAACTATACTAGTATTACACAGTGGATATTTGACAAGTATATAAAAGTTTGTGAAAGAAGACTTATAGTGAAACAGCCCCACAATACAGTATTATATATGAAAGCGGTAAATGTAATACCCCATATTATCTTAAATGCTTAATTGGACATCAGATGAGATCAGATGAGTATTTAAGCGCTCTATCTTTGGTAAACTGGATTAATGGAATCCTCTAAGTACTTTAAGTATTATCAATTGGGATCAATAGAGCAACTAATTAACTCTGAAGAGATCAATTATTTAATGAGGAGAGAGATCAATATTGACTTTAAGGCAAGAAAGGATTTTATGGTAACTCTAATAATTGATCAATTGGTGTGAGACGATAAAATATCAATTGGAGATATTTTACCCTATTGGATTATATTATATAATATTAGTATTATATATTTATTATTTGTTATAAAAGAGAAAGAAAAGGAAAAGAAGAAGAAGTTAGTAAGAAGAAGAGGAAATGGAAGAGAAAGAGAGAAAGTGGAGAAAGAGGAAGAAGAGAGAAAGCTCACGGTTCATCATCATCTTCTTCAACCTCCTCGTCGATTATCAGGTGGGTTCTAGTTAGACACTCTAAGTTCTAGAATTAAGGATTTAGAACTTAGGTTAAATTTGAGAGAAAATGATTAAACGGATAAATCAATGAAATCTAACGGATGATTTGAAGAAATGCACGTGTAAATGTGTTATAACATGTTATTTTGGGTCATTGGGTGCAATAATATCACATGGGTTGAAGGTTTTGATCTTTTTTAGGTCCCAAACACGTTTTGGGAGAGTTCTTGTTCGTCCAGATTCGCCATGCGAGCTAGAGGCAAGCCTGCTTCGCCAGGGATTCGCCGGGCGTAATTGACTGGGACAGTAAAACATTGTTTTCGTATTTTAGTCATAACTTTTGATCCGTAACTCGGATTGACGCACTGTCGGAAGCGTTGGAAAGCTATTTCAATGCTCTATGTGACGGTGAGGTAGAAACATAGTTATATTCTATGTATTGATAAGAGAAATATGGAAAAGTAATGTATGTGTGAAAATAATGTTTATATGACATGTTGAAAATCCATATCTTTTGGATTATAAATCTGATCGAGGCATAGTGATAGCCGTTGGAACGCTGCGAAAATATCCTATGGGATAAGAGTGAGAAATATTGATTTGTTACTCGATTAAATAATCGGAGGGAAACCAATACTTATGTGTCTTATGATTGAATTATTATATGTGATTCTATTCTACAATTGTAATATGCTTTGCCTAATATTAATGTTGAACCTGATTGAGAAAATAAATGCATGGTAAAATATGAAATAGAAATAGTGAGAAAACTTTACCCCAAAACAAATGACATAGTTTAAAATAGTGGAACCTAGTAATGGCTAGGAAATTGATGTATGACAAAACGACATCGCTCATGCAGAAGAGGCCGAGGCGTGTGTCCATTATCGAATGGTATAGAAATGAGTGAAACACTAGTATGGAACACGTGTAATTATTATGTTTTTGAGAATGACAAAAGAGGCCTAAAGGCTAATGTGACCTAGAAATGTTGAATACAATTATGATTGTATGTGAAATCACGAAATCGTAACCATTATTTTATTATGTGTCATTTCATGAGTAGCGAGCTCCTCTGTAATGAATGGACGATTTCTTGGTAGGTTTGATTCCGAATGTTATAGTACGAATGGAGCCTATGGGTAAAGAGACTTGTGACAGTGTACGGGCCGTGTGAAGTGACTATTTAAGGTGATAATGTGTCCCTTATTTTCGAATCCATTTCGTATGCCAAGAAATCTACGAGGGTCCATGACTCGTTCCTACTTCTAGACGTAGAAGAGGGCGGAAGAAAGGGGATGCCTTGACAAGGTTATCGATAAGTGTTTCCATATAGTGTAAATTTGTGTACTCAAAGTCATTTCCTTTCCCCTTGACTTGAGTTAGGATTTGGCTAGAACCCTGTAAAGCCGAGAGAATCTATAAGATAGGGAACTCACTGAGATTTGATGTATCTCACCCTACTATTGTTGATTATTTTCAGGAGGTATTTGCAGGTTTTATTTACAAGTGGAGATATGCTTGGATGTTTCAAGAGAAGCTTGGCTTTAGTATATCCGCTGTGTATTTGTTGTATACAATTGAGGATATTGTATATTGATCTTAGTTTTTATTGTTTTGGCTAGTTTCCATATCTTGTACCATAGATTATATTATGTTTTTTTAGAAATGGTCAAGTATGTGACTTATGCCAATATGAACTTATGATGGTGTCAGTACCAAATAAAAACACTCGTATTGTATTATTCTAGATATATATTATACAGAGCATTACAGTAAATGAAAGCAAATAAACACTTACCCTTAGTAGAGCTTCCATGTTGTTTGGTTAGATGTTCAACAAAGAAAGTTGGATAACAACATATTCAAAATCAAAGGAGAAAGTATTTTGAAAAGATTGTTGGGGCTTACAGCTTAAGGAGAGGCCCAATGTTTTATCAGTGATGGCACTGTTGTTTTGAATTTGTACAGGGACTTATATAAGTGATTGAGGCCCAAAAGGTTTTCTGTACAAAGGGATGGGTTTTACACTCTCTTAAGAGGCCCAAAGAGTTTTAAATAAATGGGGCTTTTAACACGAGGGTAGGCCCAAATGATTTGTTTTAAGTGGCAATCGCGCCGAGGTTTTTCTTATAACGCAGGGGGGACTTATACAATGTCTGAGGCCCAAAATGGTTTTGGTTAAAAGGGGATTGAGTCTTACACTCTATTAGAAGCCCAAAGATTTAATTTTTGTACAAGTGGTGGGGCTTACAGCTTAAGGAGAGGCCCAAGGTTTTTGTAAAGAAAGACGACGATTACACCGAACTTTTTGACGGTATCAGGACTTATACAATACACTGAGGCACAAAATATTTTGGTTGTCAAGAGGGGTTGGGTCTTACACTCTATTAGAGGCCCAAAGAGGTTATTTTTGTTCAAGAGATGAGGCTTACAGCTCAAGGAGAAGCCCAAAGGTTTTTTTTTAAAAGGCGACGATCGCGCCGATCTCTTGGATGGTATCGGGACTTATACAATACACTGAGGCCCAAAATATTTTGGTTTTCAAAAAGGATTGGGTCTTACACTCTATTAGAGGCACAAAGAGTTTTAAAAAGTTTGATGAGGGTTGAATTAATCAAAACCCTATTTTGTTTTCAAAATATATTTTAATTGAATAAAAATTCAATTAAAATGATCAAAATTGTTAAACATATTTGAAAACAAATTGTGATCTTGGATTAATGTTTCAAAAATCATGTTTCTATCCACAAAATGATTGGAAACCAAGTAAAATTGGAAAATCAAGGGAGAAAAAACATTTTAAATGTTGAAAAACAAATAAAATATTAATTCTTTGCAAAAATATTAAGTATATGAAATAATTAATATTTTTGGGATTTTTTGGTAAAATAAAATATTTTAACATTTTTGTGAATTATTAAAAAAAGAATAAACTCAAAATCATTAAAAACCAGAGAGAAATTAATTTTTGAATCAATTAAATAAAAATCACAAAATTCAAATATTTGAATTTTCAAAAAAGGCGCCAAGAACACGCGCCACCCTCTGTTTCTGCAGATTTGCATTTTCTATCCAATCTCACTGAATACTTGATGATATCATGGAATCTACATATCAATCTGCTCGTTTTTACCTCACGATCATGTCTATGGTCTTTAATTTCATATATTTTAAGCATGGAATAAGAAATCAAAGAGAAACCTCAAGAACCCTAAAATTTGCATGAAGGCTCAGAAATTCCATACACGATTCAAACAAAGCAATTGATTGAGGGTAAACACTCTATGCATGATTATGAGCATATGGCCAAATTATTGTGCAGCAAAATATGCATGGATCATAGAGTTAGAAGAGCTCATGCTTACCTCTTGCAGCTGGTGATCATGTTTTGTGTTATAGGTGTTGCAAGCTGGTTCCGATGGTTTGCAAAGCTTCCTTAGGTGCCAAGTGATGTGCCTGAATGCTTGGAGTGGTTTGAAACAAGCTGAAACTGAAGATGGTACCCCAACTACAAGTCTGCTAAAAGCTTGAGCAGTTGGATGGTGATTCTGAGAAATCAGTGTTACAATTGTTGTTTAAGTGTTTGGATCACTTCTATATGATGTTTATGAGATGTGTGTGTGATTGGTTTGGTTGGAATTGCTCTCAAACTCAAAACCCGATAGTGACTTGCTTTGGAAGGCAATTTTGGAGTGAAGGAAGAGATTTTGAGGAAAGCATCTGTTTGATGGCTTTGGTGTACTCAAACTTATCACAAATGATGTATATTTATAGTACAACAAGATTGTTTTGCAAGCAATAGTGAATGGAAACTGCTGCAGAGGTTTGGCCAATGTTGATCAATTTGAATCCAAGTCTCCTCTAGCCATTGACTAGAGGTTAGGGCACAGGCTGCTGGTTCCCTTGGTCTTGGATATGTCTTGAGTGAATTCAGTTGGAAGAGGCTCAGTCCATGCCACCTTGGTGCATCCATTAAATGCTCCAAACCAAAATTGGAGTCTTGTCCCTCTTTTAGGCATTTCTAGGTTTGGCATGCTACTTTTGGTTCCAAGGACTTAGGAGGTTGATGGATCAGTGTTTGTCCCTCCTTGGTCCCCCCTTGAGGTGTTCAAATGGATATATTTGCTTACCCTTTGCAAAATTTGAGCAAATCGAGCAAAATCCCTAAATCTGACTTGCCATGACAGTTTGCAGCAAGGCATATTGGCATGGTCATATCTCATGACTTAAGCGGAGTTTCATGGAGTTCTTGGCCATTTTGGAAAGCCATCATATGATACAACATATGTGTGATCATAGTTTGTCATGATACCTTTTGGATCCAAGTGAAAAATACCCCAACTTTTATGCCTTTTGGATCCAAGTGAAAAATCCCCCTACTTTTGGAAAAAAAGCAAGACAGATTATGACTTAGTGAAAATTTCACTAAGTGTTGGAAAAAGTGACATTTCATGTTTTCAGCCATTTTGATCATTCCATAACTCAAAATCCATGATGAATTGAAATGAGGTGTGTTTGAAGCTTTTGTAGAGGGCCATGAGAACTACAAATCCAGCTTTTAATTGGGAAAAATGGCTTTGTGGTTTAGGAGTTATGATCTTCCAAAGTTGGTACCCTAGCCACTTTGTTCCATAACTTAGAAAATTTCTAAGTTTTTTATGGTTACCCATTTTACAAGTTATCCCACTTTTCTTGATTTTTCTTGATGAATGATGATTCCAACCACACATTAACATCATTTTAGGGTCAAAGAACCATAATTGTGAAAACTCTTAAAAAGTCAAAGTTGACTTTTGTGCCCAATTGACTTTTTATCAGATGAATTCCAAACTGTGCGATCCTCTATGAAATCAAGCCCTTGACCTAAATCAAACTTTATGGACATGTTCCAAGGGTGTTATAGGGTGTATTGAATCATGTCCCAAGGTTTGGGAGCATGCCTGGATCAAAAGTCAAAGGCACAGTTGACTTTTCCGTAAAACCCTAATTCTGATTCTAATGAACTTGAAACTTGTGAATCAAGCTTCTTGGATCATTCCATTGTTGAAAATGGATCAATGTGGTGTATTGGAGACCCTCAAATCATGTCTTGAGGTCTTGGCTCATGTTTTGTCCCAAAAGTCAACTTAGGGGTGAATTAGGTCAAGAAACCCTAATTCCTGATTTTTGATGTATGCATTCCTTAAGGCTAACTTGACTTGATGATTGGGTTTATGATGTTCCATGGAGAATTTTGAGTTGTGTTTTGAAGCATTGGCTCATTCCCAGAGGAAAATTTCCATCTGGAGGCCTTGGTCGACCAAAACCTTAATTTGGTGACACTGGCGATCTTGAGGCTTAATCCAATTGGAATGTTGCAGCCTTGTGCTTGATCCTTGATGTGGGAGTCCTCTTGATCCTTTATAGGTGTTTGAGAGGTTAGATAAAATCATGTCATTCATTGATTGATCCTTGGTCTAAGAGCTCTGGGAGGGCTTGAAACCCTAATTTTTTTATTGTAGTGGATGCTCACCCATTTTTTGCGAGACTAATGAGGTATGGTGGCTCATCAATATTGTGATGATAGTTTGCACAATGATGGGGAATCTTAGTGGTCAAAATTTGGGGTATGACAGATGCCCCTATTTAATCTTATTGGACCCGAAGGTGTGAATGGCGAAGGTATTCGGGCATTCGGGGTGCAAGAGGAATAAATATCAGAATGGTAACTTGCGCATTCATCTTCTTTTGCTAAGCGATGATGCTTAAAAAAGGTAAAGCTTCCCCTCGATCCTGGTTTCCTACCAAGGAACTGGTCTCAGTTTCTGATATAAACTTCCCCTCGATCCTGGTTTCCTACCAAGGATCTGGTCTCAGCTTCTGAAATAAACTTCCCCTTGATCCTGGTTTCCTACCAAGGATCTTGTCTCAGTTTCTGATATAAACTTCCCCTCGATCCTGGTTTCCTACCAAGGATCTGATCTCAGCTTCTGAAATAAACTTCCCCTCGATCCTGGTTTCCTACCAAGGATCTGGTCTCAGTTTCAGAAATAAACTTCCCCCCGATCCTGGTTTCCTACCAAGGATCTGGTCTTAGTTTCTGAAATAAACTTTCTTGACAAGGGACGCTATTCGCAGCGGTTTTCCTCAAACTTCTCGCTGAATTTTCCTGGTGAGATGCCATTTAACAGAAAAAGACTTGATGTTAGACTTGCTGGGGAACCCATTCTTCTGAGTAGCAAAGGTGTACAAACTTCTTCGTTGGAGATGCCATTCGTCGACTCTAATAGGGAAACTGAGACTCTTGAGAGACTGTTTCCTGTTTGGGGATATTACATCATACTTTTTCTCGAGATCTTCTCGGAGAAATGCCATGTGATGTAATCCAATTTTGAGGTGCTGATGACGTTTCCGTCAGCGGATTTTTCGGAGAAAAACTGCTGTATTGCCGAATCTTTGATTAAGAGGCTTTTTCTGAGGATTTTCCTTAATTCGGGAAAGCGAAGATATCATGTTCAATGGCGAAGAGTGACGTTTGTCGAGAGCCCTCTGGCTTTTCAGAGGTTCATGTTATCAAAGTGGTCAAAGAACCACCTTAAATCCCGAAATAAACTAGAGGAGAGATTAATCAAACACGACGTTTCCTGACAAGGAAAGAACTGACAACACGATTGAGAGGACTTTTATCACTAGGGAACAAGACCGATTAGAGTAATAGTGATTCAATATGAATACGAATGTAAATCAATAATGCATGATGTATGTACGTTTATGATGACAAAACTGACGCGACATACAGACTAGTAGATGAAGACGGCGGGATACTCGGCCACAGCGGGAGATAAAGTGTATCACTGGTTCTCGATAGCAATTCCTCCTTGCTTAGGAGAGATAGTCCATGCGGGGAAAATCGTTGGTTGGGCTTAGGAGGTAAGAACTCTGCCGGGGGTGTCAGAGGAAACACGGTCTCTGACACAGTTGATCCTTCATTCAGGCGTACTGGTTTAGATGGAGCACTTTGATTCTACACTTTGAAGTTCGATTACTTCGGGAGAAGCGATCGATGTTCTTTCGATGTTCAACAGTCGAAAGAAATTTCCATCTTTATTTTAAAAGCAGAAAAAGTTTAACAAGTAAATTCATTTTTGTTTTATTTCAAGAATCGTTAATCATATTAAAACGTCATTCTGTAAAGCTAAAACAAATGAGAATTGCAAACAAAAGCACGAGGGCTCAAATTTTATTGATAGGATGGAAGTCAGCCAAGCGCGTGATTCCATGGAGTATTTACAAAGTTAGAAAATGGTAATTTAAGGGAAAAGGGCTACATTGAAACATAACGACTGCTATCCTTCTACCAACTTTGAATTCTGGACATCCTGAGCTTCTGTCGAAGATGACCTTGACTGGAGTTTTTCCTGATGGATGGCATGACTGTTGCTGAGGGATTTGCCCCTTTGTCAGACGTAGTTACTTGCCATTATCCCTAATTTTTCCTGGATTGTACTGTGATGTTTCCAATCCACCAGGATGATTTTTGATCATGTCTCTAATTTTTTCCTGGACCGCCCTTTCGGGTTTTCAATCTACCGAGACTCTTTTTTTTAATTAGTTTAGGAGAAGTATTTCTTGACTACATCAACATTTGTGGGGTAGGCAAATTCCTCTCCGTCCATGGTTGCGAGTCTCAAGGCGCCGCCTGAGAAAGCTTTCTTGACCACATAGGGGCCATCGTAATTCGGGGTCCATTTGCCCCGAGAATCAGTGAGAAATGATTATATTTTCTTGAGCACAAGGTCTCATTTCCTGAAGATGCGAGGTTTGACCTTTTTGTCAAACGCCTTCTTCATTCTTTGCTGATATAACTGACCATGGCATAGTGCCGTTATTCGCTTCTATTCGATCAGATTCAGTTCATCGTGTCGACTTTGACACCATTCAGCTTCTGTTAGCTTAGCTTCCATCAATACCCAGATTTATGGGATCTCTACTTCTATGGGGAGCACTGCCTCCATGCCATATACTAGAGAGAAAGGGGTTACCTATGTTGAAGTGCGGACAGATGTGCGATAACCGTGAAGAGCAAAGGGTAGCATTTCGTGCCAGTCTTTGTATGTTACAACCATCTTTTGAACGATCTTCTTGATGTTCTTATTAGCCGCTTCTACCGCTCTGTTCATCTTAGGTGGGTAGGGATATGAGTTATGGTGTTTTATCTTGAACTCTGCGCACAACCCTTTCATCATCTTGTTGTTCAAGTTAGATCCATTATCAGTAATGATCTTGCTTGGAACACCATAACGGCAAATGATATTGTTTTTGAAAAATCGGACCATCACTTATCGGGTTACATTAGTGTACGATGCTTCTTCGACCCACTTGGTGAAGTAATCAATGGCTACCAGGATGAACCAATGTCCGTTTGAAGCTTTTGGTTCAATCATGCCAATCATGTCGATTCTCCATATGGAAAAAGGCCATGGGGAAGAAAGAACTTTGAGATGCATTGGCGGTAAATGGATTTTGTCAGAGTATATCTGACACTTGTGACACCTCCTCATGTACTTATAGCAGTCGGATTCCATGGTTAACCAATAGTACCCTGCTCTCAGAATTTTTCTCGGCATTGTGTGTCCGTTGGCATGAGTGCCAAAAGATCCTTCGTGAATTTCTCGGATTAACATGTCGGCTTCTGGTTTGTCTACACATCGGAGCAAGACCATGTCAAAGTTTCTCTTATAGAGTGTATCACCGCTCAGGAAGAAGCTGCCTGCTAACCTTCTGAGGGTTTTCTATCCTTTCTAGATGCCCCAGGAGGGTACTCTTGTTTCTGAAGGAAACACTTGATATCGTGATACCAAGGTTTGCCATCTTTGACTACTTCAATCGTGAAGATGTAGGCGGGCCTTTCTAGGCGCATTATGTCGATCTTAGGTAAGTCGTTCCATTGACCTACACTAATCATGGAAGAGAGAGTGGCTAAGGCATCAACCATGTGATTCTCCTCACGAGGGATATGATGAAACACGATTCTATTGAAGAAGGGTAACAACCTTCTTGCGTAATCTTTGAAAGGAATCAATCCTGATTGGTATGTGTTCCAATCTCGTTTGATCTGATTGATAACCAGAGCTGAGTCGCCATATACATCCAAGTTTTTGATCCTCAAATCAATTGCTTCCTCGAGACCCATGATACAAGCTTCGTATTCGGCCTGGTTATTTGTACACTTGAATGTCCGTCTGGTAGTGAAAGGAATGTGGGTACCCTGAGGTGTTATGATGACTGCCCCAATTCCGTTTCCATAATGATTGACAGCTCCGTCAAAGATTAGTCCCCATTGGGAACCTGGTTCTAGCCCTTCACTGGGTAGCGGTTCATCGCATTCTTTCATTTTTAGATACATGACATCTTCGTCTGGGAAGTCAAACCCGATTGATTCTTGATCGTCAATCAGTTGATGAGCCAAATGATCGACTAAAACACTTCCCTTGACAGCTTTCTGAGCGCGGTACTCGATGTCGTACTCTGATAACAACATCTTCCAACGGGCAATCCTTCCCGTGAGAACAGGCTTTTCAAAGACGTACTTGATCGGATCCATTTCAGAGATTAACCAAGTAGTGTGACAAATCATATACTGGCGAAGACGTTTGGCTGCCCAAGCCAGAGCACAACAAGTTTTCTCGAGCATAGTGTACCGAGTCTCACAGTCAGTGAATTTCTTGCTTAAATAGTAAATGGCAGACTCTTTCCTTTTTGTTTCGTCTTGTTGGCCAAGTACACAACCCATGGAGTCTTCCAAGACTGTTAAGTATATGATCAGTGGTCTTCCTTCCACTGGAGGTGATAGAATCGGTGGGTTCAACAAGTATTCCTTGATACTGTCGAAGGCAGTTTGACAGTCTTCTGTCCAAACGCAGTCCTGATTCTTTTTGAGTAATTTGAAAATCGGCGCACATGTCGCGGTCATGAGGAATATAAATCTGGAAATGTAGTTCAAACGTCCCAGGAATCCCCTGACTTAATTTTCAGTCTTTGGAGAAGGCATTTCTTGAATGGCCTTGACCTTGTCAGAATTGACCTCAATTCCTTTTTGGCTGACGATGAACCTTAAAAGTTTTCCTTAGCAGACACCGAAGGTGCACTTGTTGGGATTCAAGCGACGTTTATACTTTCTCAACCGCTCGAATAGCTTTGACAGGTGGGTCACATGCTCCTCTTCCGTCTTAGATTTGGTAATCATATCATCGACATATATCTCGATTTCCTTGTGTATCATGTCATGAAAAAGAGTAGGCATGGCCCTTTGATAGGTTGCCTCGGCGTTCTTCAAATCGAACGACATTACCTTGTAACAAAAGGTGCCCCATCGGGTGATGAATGAAGTTTTCTCCATGTCTTTCGGCGCCATTTTTATCTGATTATAGCCTGAGAATCCATCCATGAAGGAGAAGACTTTGAACTTTGTTGTACTGTCTACTAGCATGTCAATGTGTGGTAAAGGAAAGTCGTCCTTTGGACTAGCCTTGTTTAGATCTCTGTAATCTACACACGTTCTGACCTTTCCATCCCTTTTTCGAAACAGGTACTATGTTGGCTAACCATTGAGGATATTCTGATGTGGCAAGGAAACCTGCGTCAATCTGTTTTTGTACCTCCTCTTTGATTTTGATGGCCATATCCGGATGAGTCCGTCTCAACCGTTGTTTTACCGGCGGACATTTTGATCTCAATGGTAGATGATGTTTCACGATGCTGGTTGTAACACCCCAATTCCCATCGCTTACAAATAATACATAATCAAATCAGAGTGAATAAAAATTTATTTTTCGACAGGAACAAGGATGCCACAACAGTAAACGAAAACACACTCCCTGCTCAATCCTTATTTGATACATAACACAAATCTTTAATCGCCTCAAAGGGGAAGCTTTTTCCATAAATAATAAATGGTCAATTATGGAATAAAGCGAAAAGATCCATAATTGCCTTGTTTTACAAAATAGATCATTTTATAACATCAGAATATGCGTACAAAATAATACAAAGACATATTCAATTTGTATACATATATATAATAAAAACGTTCCCCGACTCCCGTGTTACGTATCAGAGCAGACAAACCGATAAAAGAATGGAGAACTAATCTCCACAAAAGCCTTCGAGACTACAATCTGCAATTGCCTCATAGAGCAATAAACCACAGCAGAAGGGTGAGAAACTCAATCATAATATAAATGCATATGATTATATATATCGACATAAAAATACACATATAAAATATTCTCACCGCCAATGCACCATAATCAAATTCAGCACATATTTCATATATACGTCACCACTACATATCAATAATATACAACACACTCATCATCACACAATTATACATGTTTCATCTCATCAATCTCATTCACAATTATCACACGCCAACACCTAAAGCATATATAGGTTATATTCACATAATCACATATTCACGCATACTGCATATGTTTATACACCAAACATATCATCCATAATTCAATGCATTTAACACAATACACATCAATTCACAAATGCTATCACAAGCTCAATCACACAATTACTCCATTCCCAATTGCATATTAATCATGCACAATACATTTATCACAAATGCATATCACCATGTCTCGTACATAATCAGCCAAATCATGATTTTCCACATATAAATATACAATCATAATTCATCACAATTTTATCCACATACATCACAATGTATATATACACCCAACCAAGCATATTTTTCATGCACACTTTCACAATTCTCAATCATTCCACATAAACATACACATTTATGTTCATTCACCAATGCATCATTATAAAGATGATAAATGCAAATCATAGAGACCGACTCATGACTCTATGCAAATGCAATGCGGGTACCGACTCAATCATCACTAGTTCACTCAGGAACTCTGCTGGAACCATCGCTCGTTACCAAGTAACTCCCCGTCGGGCCTACGATGTTCACCCATTGCTCACACCCCACATGGGAACACAATGTTTATGGATCGCTCACACCCCACCTGGGCACACGACCCGATCGCTCACACCCCACACGCGGGCACACGATCTGATTGCTCACACCTTACCTAGGCACACAATCCGATTGCTCACACCTCACCTAGGAACACAATCGTTTGTAATCATCGCTCACACCTCACATAGGCACACGATGTTACCACGGATTCTCATTAGAATCGCTCGACACAAGAATGTACTTCATTATCCTTCACATGTAAAATGACTCAAGACATTCTTGAAATGCATACATATTCACAATATATTCATGCATTCCTCTCCTACCATCACATACAATCTATATACATTCACATCAATACACTATTGTATGATTCACATTCAAACACACAATCAAAACGGTAAAAGTCGCTAAATAGCACTATTCCCGACTTAATTTAATCGGCTAACAATTTCCAAATCATCATAATAAGAAAGAGCATTTCATTAGCTTTCCAACGATATAAAGAACGTTCAAAATGGATAAGCGGATCAAAAGTTACGGACTAAACAAGAAAAGGCATCGCAAAAAAACACATTCTGCACCCTTGCTGGCCATACGCGTATTGCCCTCAGCCATACGCGTATTGCCCAGTCCCATACGCGTATTGCCTATTTTCCTTCATTGCCATACGCGTATTGCCCTCAGCCATACGCGTATTTCCCTACCCCATACGCGTATTGCCCTGTACCATACGCGTATGGGCAGCGAAACCCAGAATTTTTCCTGCTACGTTGCTGTTACGAATTTCACACCCAAAACCCTCCAAATCATCATTCAAACTCATAAAAATACCAATTTGATGTACAACAACATATATCTATCATGTATCAACAACAAGAAACCAGAAAACATCATTTCCGACACGATTAAATCGAATTCTAACACTTTCTACCCAAATGGGTTTTTGTTCTATTTCTCATACAATCCAACAAAACATCAAACATATGCATACATAATCATACACAAGCATATAATAATCAAGTTTCGCACTCTTACCCGATTTAATGGCGCTTGAAACGGACGATTCCTCGATTTTCCTCTTTTTCCTCTTTTCCTCCTCCTTTCCTTCTTCCCTCTTTCTTTTCTCTTTTCTTTCTCTTTTCTTTCTCCTCCCTCTAATTTTCTCTCTTTCTATTTTATTAAAACAATACCCAAGCAAAAGACTAAAATACCCCTCAGCTCAAATATCTCTCAAACGCTCTCAAAACGCGATAAAACATAAACAGCGATAAAATATATTTCGGGAAATAAAAGTTGAAAAGAAATTATAATTTGATGCAAATATTTTACCTATCAATGAAATTAACCAATTAGCGGGTAAAACACATTAATTCATATAAATGAAAATAATAAAATAAATTCACACATTTCATAAATTCACATATTTGAATTAATTAAATACAATAAAACAAATCGGGGTGTTACACTGCTATCCAACCCTGGCATGTCCTGATAGGACAAAGCGAATACATCGGGAAACTCTTTGAGAAGCTCTATCAAAATTTCTTTGACAACTGAACTGAGCAGTTCCCCAATTCTGACTTCTTTTCTCTCTTCCTCCGAGCCCAAGTTGACCGTTTCCAACGGCTCTTTGTGAGGTTTAATGGACTTTTCCTCTTGTCTGAGTAATCGGGAGATCTCTTTTGGAATTTCGTTGTCATCTTCTTCTTCAGCCTCAAATACCGGGAATTCAAAGTTGAACGGATTTTTTTTTTCAGATTACCCACTTGATAATATTATGGGTTTGTCGATTTCCATTCCTTTTTGCTTAGGAGTACATTGCCAGCAAATGTCGCTTACCATATGCTGTTTTGTTTTCCTAACAATACCATTGAACCTTTTATACAGGCTTATGTGGGTCTTTTATCCAACCATTGACCCTTTTATCCAACCCAACCCATTCTAATTTGTAACACCTTTTATATTTCTGTTAACTTCATTCATTTTATATTGGCTTATAGGATTAATTTTCTTTTAACTTTTATTTTTCAGTATTTCATTCGTTGCTGAAAATCATTACATCATTCGTTTCTTTTTTTATAACTACTAAAATAAAGACTACATAAAATAGTTTATCTACTAAAACCTACTACTTTCTTAATACAACAATTAACATTTTTACTAAATGCTTCTTTTGACTAAATCATTTTTTTAATATATATTAAACTTTTTTATATACATTTATGAATAATTAATTCAATGTAAAAGGCATATTCAATTACATTTTGAAACATTTTACGTTATATATTCATTTAATATAACAAATTCTTTTCAAATAAAATATCAATTTTTTTTTTTAATATTTACATTATTATAATGTTTGGTTCTTAAATTATAATTATTGAAATAATTAATACAATATTTTTCTATTTGATAAACAATAACGCGGTCAACACCAACATCATCTAAAAAGAAACACCCGTGCGTACGCACGGGTTTGTTACTAGTTGTATATAAGAAAAAATAATAAATGAAAATAAGAGAATGATATTTTAGAAATGATAAAAGTAATAATATTGATTAAAAAATAAAATTAAAATGTGTATTCAAAATTAAAATTGATTATTTATTTTAAAACAATCTTTTATTAAATGGATCATTGTGGGACTAATTATTGAGAGCACGAGTCTGGTCACTTTAATATAGTGCTACCCCAAATTATGAAGTTTCTTTACGCTTGAGACAAATAATTGAAGCTTTATTAAATCAATCATTATCTAGCAAGCTAAAAAGTTTGTGAATTATTGCAGCAACAATTGAATACACTTTAAAATTGAGAAAGTGAACACTATTGTCTCGACCACACAAACGTGCATAGAAGGGCGTAATATCCTAGATGGCGTTTTGGTTCTAAATGAATTAATTGATTATGTAAGGAGGAGCAACTCTAAGACATTAATGCTAAAAGTGGACTTTGCTTTAGCATATGACAGGGTCGATTGGAGTTACTTAATGGACATTATGCGTCATTTGGGCTTTGGAAGTAAATTTATGGGGTGGATTGAAGGAACTGTATTGAGTAGTTTTATGTCTGTCATGGTAAATGGGAGCCCAATCCGGGATTTCAAGGTTTCGCGTGGTTTACGTCAAGGGCACCCTATCTCTCCCTTCCTTTTTGCAATAGCTGCTGAAGGACTTGCTGTACTGATAAATAGAGCTGCTCAGAAGGCTTGTTTTACTGGTCTTAAACTCAATTCAGAAACATCTTATGAATTATTACAATATGCTGATGACACAATTTTAGTGGGAGACGGATCTTGGTCAAATCTCTGGACAGTCAAAGCGTTGCTGAAAGGTTTTCAACTAGTGTCGGGGCTTCAAATAAACTACAAGAAAAGTTCCCTGTATGGCATAGGTGTGGAGGAGTACGTTTTAAGAGCTGCAGAATGTTTTCTTGGTGTTCAAGTAGATTCATTTCCATTCAAATTTTTGGGAGTTTATGTTGGTGGAAATCATAGGAAGATTGCATTTTGAAAACCAATGATTCAGAAAATTCAAGAGCGACTCTCTACTTGGAAAGGAAGATTATTGTCAATGGCTGGCAGGGTCACTCTCATCAATGCTGTGTTATCTAATTTACCTATTCACTATATGTCTATGTATTTGCTACCGTGTAAAGTAGTTAAGCTCATAACAGGTATTCAATGCCGGTTCCTTTGGGGTGGTTCTGCTCTCTCCAAAAGAATTTCATGGGTAAGGTGGAGTGTGGTGTGTAAACCGAAGGAGGAAGGTGGACTGAGAGTAAAACATGTCAAATGGTTTAATGTTGCTTTAATGGCAAAATGGTTATGGAAGTTGTTATCTCTTAAAAGACGAATTTGGCAAGGAGTTGTGGAGGTTAGGTATCCGGACCACATTGTTGATCTACATACTGGTGTCCTTCCGAACTATAGTCTCAAACCGTCATTGTGGTGGAGAGATTTATTTAAGATTTGGGAAATGTTTGGTGTTGGAGGATTTGCGCAACACCTGAAACATGAAATAGGCTGTGGGGATAACACCCTGTTTTGGTTATCCAAATGGTGTGGAAACCAATCCTTGGTTGTCCAATTTCCTAGCTTATGGGAGATTTCATGTAATAAGAGAGGCAGAGTTATGGAGTTTCGCAGCAGCAACTTGAACGGAGGTAGTTGGTCCCTTGGTTTTGTCAACAGCAGCCCTATAGGTAACAGTGTGCAGCGTGACTGGTGTGAGTTGAATTCATTGTTACCGGTTGATACCTTGGCGCTAACAGAAGAAGATCATGTGATTTGGGAGGTTGGTGACGCCATGTGTAACGCCCCGATTTTGATTATTCCATTATTCTTGAGTCTTTTAATTTAATTGGGTGATAAATTATTTTATTTGTTAAATTGGTGTGTTAAATGTTATTTTACCGTTTTCGAGAGTTTTCGGGGAAATTAGAATGGAGGGTATTTTAGTCTTTTCTCAATTAATTATAAGTTAGAAATTTTGTGAAATTAGAATTGTGTGAGAAAAATGAATTAAATTGATTTAGTGGAAAATGAGAGAAAAGAAATAGGAGAGAAAAGAAAATAGAAAGAAAAGAGAAATAGAGAGAAATAGAGAAAGATAGAAAGAAAAAGGAGAGAAAGAAAGAAGAGGAAGAGAAAAGAAGAGGAAAGGAGGAAAAACTTAGAAATTCATCAAGATCATTCAATTAGCAAGCTTGGAATCCGGGTAAGGGTGTGAAACATTGTTATCTTATCAATGTATGTGATTATGTATGAATTGTTGTTGTTGATGAATTTTGTGAGTTTTAGGGTATAACCCATTTTTGAGAAATTGATTGGAAATTGATCCAAAAGTGAGTAAACTCTTGTTGATTGTGTTCTTGTTGGTCTATACATGTTTAATATGTATTGTTACACTTCAAACTGTTGTTTTTCTGAATTTAGATGATGAATTGGTGAAGTTGGAAGTGGAAAAACGCAGAACATTGTTCTGCAGAATTTTCTGGAAATTCCCTGGCCATACGCGTAAGGGGCATGTCCATACGCGTATGAGCCAAGGCGATACGCGTAACAATGGCCGATGGAAGGGTCAATACGCGTATGGAGGGTGGCTTTTCCCGGCCCTCTGGTGATACGCGTATGGGTGAGGGGCGTACGCGTATGGGTTTTGGGAACGTGGAATTGTGAAGGAAATGGGTTCTGTCCGTACGCGTATGGACATGGGTGACACGCGTATGGACAGGAGGAATGTAAAAATTGGATTTTTCAAAATGTCGTTTTCGGTTTCGTCCGTAACTTTTGTTCCGAGTATCCGATTTTTACATTCTTGGTGTCGTTGGAAAGCTATTGAGCTGTACGCTGTGATTATGATGTTTTGAAAATTGTTAGCCGATTTAATTATGTCGGAAAGTCGGGAATAGTGCTATTTAGCGACTTTTACCATTTTGACTGTGTGTTTGAATGTGAATCATACAATAGTGCATTGATGTGAATGTATATAGATTGTATGTGATGGAATGAGATGAATGCATGAATATTTTGTGAATATGTATGCATTTCAAGAATGTCTTGTGTCATTTTGCATATGAAGCATCATGAAATACATTCTTGTGTTGAGCGATTCTAATGAGAATCCGTCGTAACGTCGTGTGCCCATGTGGGGTGTGAGCGATGATTACGAATGATTGTGTGCCCATGTGGGGTGTGAGCAATCGGATCGTGTGCCCGTGTGGGGTGTGAGCGATCTGGTCGTGTGCCCATGTGGGGTGTGAGCGATCCATAAACATTGTGTGCCCATGTGGGGTGTGAGCAATGGGTGAACATCGTAGGCCCGACGGGGAGTTACTTCGGTAACGAGCGATGGTTCCAGCAGAGTTCCTGAGTGAACTAGTGATGATTGAGTCGGTACCGCATTGCATTTGCATAGAGTCGTGAGTCGGTCTCTATGATTTGCATTTATCATCTTTATAATGATGTGTTGTTGAATGAACATAATTGTGTATGTTTATGCAGAATGATTGAGAATTGTGAAAGTGTGCATGATGAATATGCTTGGTGGATATTTATATATATACATTATGATGTATATGGATGAAAAGGTGATGAATTGTGGTGAGAAGGTGTAATATGTGTATTTTTATGTTGATATATAATTATATGCATTGTTATTATGATAATATTTCTCACCCTTCTGCTGTTTTATGATGCTCTATGAGGCATTGCAGAGTAGGTATGCTGGAGGTCTTTTTGTGAAGCATGTCTTCATTCTTTTGGTCGGTTGGCTCTGATATGTAGCACCGGGTAGCTAGGATGTATAGTATTCTTTTGTGATACATTTGTACATGTATCTTGCTGATGAATTTGTATATATAGACATGAATGATGTTGTTGCATCATATTGGTTGATGTATATATGTTCGATGTTATCAATGTTTGGATTTTCCGCTTTTATTCTAAATATTGAGATGTGGGTGTAAGGACAAAGTTCCTCTGTGGCAAGTTACCCCACTGTTGCATATCAATCTAATGAGCAGGTGTTGTTTGTATTAAATGCGTGTATGATGTGACATGCCTCTTTTATACTATGTTTTAATCGTACTCTGGCGAATTTTTCTTTCACATATGTGCCTAAGTGAATTATGTGATAATTTGGGGGTATAGAAAGGGGGTGTTACATTAAGTGGTATCAGAGCCAGAGTTGAGTCAGTTGTGTCTGTCTTGTTGTTGTGTTGGTTGAACTGTTGTTTATCCTTGTTGTCATTTTTTGGGAATAATCAGAAGATGGCTGGTAGAAACGACAATGCGATGGCTGCTGCTTTGGAAGCAATGGCTAGGGCGGTGCAAGGTGCACCTAACGTGAATGCTAATGACGAGTTCAGGAAGAATCAACCACCGGTTTTCAAAGGAAGATTTGATCCCGATGGAGCTCAATTGTGGTTGAAGGAGATTGAAAGAATCTTCAGAGTTATGGGCTGTGTGGAGGAGAATAAGGTGAGGCTTGGATCTCACATGTTGAAGGAAGAAGCCGACGATTGGTGGGTCGGTATGCGTGAAGTTCTTGAGGTGGATGATGAAGAGGTAACTTGGAATTTATTTCATATTGAATTTTTGAGGAAGTATTACCCTGAGAGTGTGAAGGGAAAGAAGGAGATGGAGTTTCTTGACTGAAACAAGGTAGTATGTCTGTGGTGGACTATACTGCTAAATTTGTGGAGTTGGTTCAATTCCATCCTCATTATGCTGCGATTACTGCTGAGTTCTCAAAGTGTATTAAATATGAGAATGGTTTACGTCCTGAGATCAAACAAGCTGTGGGATATCAAAGGATAAGGAGGTTTGCGGATTTGACGGAATGTTGTAGAATCTTCGAAGAAGATAGTAAGGCTCGTTCTACACATTACAAAAGTTTGAATGAGAGGAAGGGGAAGCAACAAGCTAGAAGTGGACCTTATGTGACACCCGTTGATAAGGGCAAGCATAGGGGAAGCTTTGATAGGAGATCTGGAGGAGGAGGTTCCGGTGTTATTAGGTGTTACAAATGTGGTGAAATAGGTCATAAATCTTTTGAGTGTGGGAAGCCTGTAGCGAAATGTTCTAATTGTGGTGGTCTTGGACATGCTGCTACAGATTGTAGAAGGAATATGGTGAAGTGCTATAATTGTGGAGAAGTGGGTCACATTAGTACTAAGTGTACTAAGCCGAAACAAGCTCAAGCGGGCGGAAAGGTGTTTGCATTGGCGGGGACTCAAACTACGAATGCAGACCGTTTGATTAAAGGTACATGCTTTATTAATAGTACACCTTTAGTTGCTGTTATTGATACGGGAGCGACTCATTCGTTTATTTCGTCTGAGTGCGTGAAGCGTTTGAATCTTGCGTTAACTTTGATGGGTGCTGAAATGGTTATTGAGACTCCTGCTTCAGGGTCGGTAAATACATCTTTGGTGTGTATGAGTTGTCCTTTGACCATGTATGGTAAAGACTTCATTATGGATTTAGTATGTTTGCCGTTGGTAGGATTGGACGTAATCTTGGGTATGAACTGGTTGCAATTTAACCGAGTTCATATAGATTGCTATCACAAGTTAGTAAGGTTTCCTTCTTTGGAAGATGATGAATTTGAGAGTTTCCTATCCACTAAAGAGTTAAAGAAACTTTTAGCGGACGAAGCTCAATTGTTTGGTTTGTTTGCATCATTGTCGGTGGAGAGTAAAGTTGAGCTTGATGTGTTCCCAGTGGTGTGTGAATTTCCAGAAGTGTTTTCGGAAGATATTACGGATGTACCGCCAGAAAGAGAAGTTGAATTTTCTATTGATCTAGTTCCGGGTACTAGACCGATTTCGATGGCACCGTATCGTATGTCGGCATCGGAATTGGTAGAATTGAAAAAGCAATTGAATGACTTGTTGGACAAGAAATTTGTAAGGCCAAGTGTTTCTCCTGGGGTGCTCCGGTATTGTCGGTAAAGAAGAAGGACGGGAGTATGTGGTTATGCATTGATTATCGACAGTTGAACAAAGTGACAATTAAGAACAAGTATCCGCTTCCAAGGATCGATGATTTGATGGACCAATTGGTTGGTGCGAATGTTTTTAGCAAGATTGATTTGAGATCAGGATACCACCAGATTCGTGTGAAAGAAGAGGATATTCAAAAGACGGCATTTAGGACACGGTATGGTCATTACGAATACTCCGTGATGCCATTCGGGGTTTCTAACGCGCCGGGCGTGTTTATGGAATACATGAATCGTGTTTTTCATGAACAGTTGGATCGTTTTGTGGTTGTGTTCATCGATGATATTTTGATTTACTCTAAGTCTCAAGAGGAGCATGAAGAGCATTTGAGAATTGTGTTGCAAATTTTGAAAGAGAAACAATTGTATGCTAAGTTGTCAAAGTGTGAATTTTGGTTATCGGAAGTAAGTTTCCTTGGACATGTTATTTCCGATAGTGGTATTAGTGTGGATCCATCCAAGATAGACGCGGTGATGCAATGGGAGGCTCCTAGGTCGGTTACGGAGATTCGAAGCTTTTTAGGCTTGGCGGGTTACTATCGGAGGTTTATTGAGGGATTTTCGAAATTGGCACTTCCTTTAACGCAATTGACTTGTAAAGGAAAAGCTTTCATTTGGGATATTCATTGTGAAGAGAGTTTCAATGAGTTAAAGAGAAGGTTAACAACGACTCCGATCTTGATTTTGCCTAATCCTAATGAACCATTTGTTGTGTATTGTGATGCTTCGTTGACAGGTTTAGGTGGTGTTTTGATGCAAGATGGAAAAGTTGTGGCATATGCTTCTAGACAATTGAGAGTGCATGAAAAGAATTATCCTACACATGACTTGGAGTTAGCGGCGGTGGTGTTTGTTTTGAAAATATGGAGGCATTATCTTTATGGTGCGAGATTTGAAGTTTTTAGTGATCACAAAAGCTTAAGATATTTATTTGATCAGAAAGAATTGAACATGAGACAAAGGAGGTGGCTAGAACTTTTGAAGGATTATGATTTTGGTTTGAATTACCATCCGGGTAAGGCAAACGTGGTGGTCGATGCCTTAAGTCGGAGGTTGTTACATATGTCCGCATTGATGATGGAAGAATGGGAACTTTTGGAAGATTTCAGAGATTTGAGTTTGGTTTGTGAAATGACGCCGAGAAGTGTGCGACTTGGTATGTTACATGTTACGAATGATTTTCTTGCAACGGTTAGTAAAGAGCAAAAGTTGGACTTGAAATTCGTTGATTTGATGTTGAATGAGAATGAGGATTTCAAGGTTGATAATTATGGAGTTTTGAGATTCCGTGGTCGTATTTGTATTCCCGATGATGTGGAGTTGAAAAAGATGATTTTAGAGGAAGGACACCGAAGTAATTTAAGTATTCATCCGGGTGCGAATAAGATGTATCAAGATTTGAAGAAGATCTTTTGGTGGTCCGGTTTAAAGAGGGATGTGGCTCGATTTGTGTATGCGTGCTTAACTTGTCAAAAGTCTAAGGTGGAACATCAAAAACCGAGTGGATTTATGCAACCGTTGGATATTCCGGAATGGAAATGGGATAGTATATCGATGGATTTTGTTACGGGATTGCCGAATACGCAAAGAGGTCATAATGTTATTTGGGTAATTGTTGATAGGCTTACTAAATCTGCTCACTTTATTCCAGTTGATATTAATTATCCTTTGGAGAAGTTAGCCGAGATTTATGTTCTTGTGATTGTGAAGTTACATGGAGTTCCTAAGAGTATTGTATCGGATAGAGATCCAAGGTTTACATCGAGGTTTTGGGAGAGTTTACAAAAGGCTTTGGGTTCTAAGCTAAGATTGAGTTCGGCTTATCATCCGCAAACGGACGGTCAAACCGAGAGGACGATTCAATCGTTGGAGGATTTATTGCGTGCTTGTGTACTCGAGCAAGGTGGTGCTTGGGATGGTTATTTGGCGTTGATTGAATTCACTTACAATAACAGTTTTCATTCGAGTATAAGTATGGCACCATTTGAGGCTTTGTATGGTCGGAGATGTCGAACACCTTTGTGTTGGCATGAAACCGGCGAGAGGACGATAGTTGGACCAGAAATGGTACAACAAACAACGGAGAAAGTGAAGTTTATTCGGGAGAAGATGAAAGCTTCTCAAAGTAGACAAAAGAGCTATCATGACAAGAGGAGGAAAGATCTTGAGTTTCAAGAAGGCGACCATGTGTTTTTGAGAGTTACACCAGTTACGGGTGTGGGTTGTAACGCCCCGATTCCAATTATTCCCATTTTGTTGAGTCCTTTATTTAAATTGAGTGATAAATTATTTTATTTGTAGAATTGGTATGTTAATATTCTATGTTGATGTGTTATGATAATTGACGGTTTTGAGAGTTTTCGGGGAAAACTAGAATGGAGGGTATTTTAGACTTTTCTCAATTAATGATAAGTTAGAAATTTAGTGGAATTAGAATTTGTGAGAAAAATGAATTAATTGATTGTTTGGAAAATGAGAGAAAGAAATAGAAAGAAAAGAGATAGAAAGGAAATAGAGAAGGAAAACTAGTAAGAAAGGAGAATTAGAGAAAAAGAAGAGAAAGAAAAAGGAAGAAGAGAAAAGAAGAGGAGAAAGTTGGGAAAACTAGGAAAATTCATCAAGATCAATCACATAGCAAGTTGGAATCCGGGTAAGGGTGTGAAATCTTGTTATCTTAGCAATATGTATGATTATGTATGATTGTATTGTTGATTTTGTTGATTTTCATGAGTTTTGGGGTATAAACCCATTTGTGTAAAAAATGGTAGAAATCGATGTTTTCGCGGATAGAAATCGATATAATTTGTGTTGTATAATCTCCATATGTTTATGAATCATTGCTATGAATTGTTTTGCTATTGGAAGTGATTTGGGGGAGAAAATGGAGATTTTGGGGGTTTTGGAACAGTGAAAACGAAGCAGAATTTCTGCTTCTGGTGCAGAGCGCCGGGCGAAAGGCCCAGAGCGCCGGGAGGTTGTTCCTTTGCCGGGCGAAAATGAGAGGCGCGAGAGTGCCAAGCTACTGGTTTGATTCACGTTTGGGGAATTTCCTTCGCCCCTCCTTCGCCGGGCGAAGCGAAGGCGAAAACGAAGCGTCGCCGGGCGAAACTCCCCTGTCGCCGGGCGCTTTTGTTTTTTTTTATAAAATTTTCTTTTCTTTTAACGATTCATAATTCTCGAACAGTAACTCCGATTTAGGCGTTTTTTATATCGTTGGGAAGCTATTGAGCTGTACTTTATGATTATGATGGTGTGGAAACTGTTGGCCGATTTTATTATGTCGGAAAGTCAGGAATAGTGCTATTTGGCGACTTTTACCATTTTGATTGTGTGTTTGAATGCGAATCGTACAATAGTGCATTGATGTGAATGTATATAGATTGTATGTGATTGTATGTGATGAATGCATGAATATATATTGTGAATATGTATGCATTTCAAGAATGTCTTGAGTCATTCTGCATGTGAAGCATAATGAAGTACATTCTTGTGTTGAGCGATTCTAATGAGAATCCGTTGTATCGTCGTGTGCCTATGTGAGGTGTGAGCGATGATTACGAATGATTGTGTGCCTATGTGAGGTGTGAGCAATCGGATTGTGTGCCTAGGTGAGGTGTGAGCAATCAGATCGTGTGCCCGCGTGTGGGGTGTGAGCGATCGGGTCGTGTGCCCAGGTGGGGTGTGAGCGATCCATAAACATTGTGTGCCCATGTGGGGTGTGAGCAATGGGTGAACATCGTAGGCCCGACGGGGAGTTACATTGGTAACGAGCGATGGTTCCAGTAGAGTTCCTGAGAGAACTAATGATGATAGAGTCGGTACCGTATTGCATTTGCATAGAGTCGTGAGTTGGTCTCTATGATTTGTATTTATCATCTTTATAATGATGTGTTGTTGAGTAAACATAATTGTGTATGTTTATGTGGAATGATTGAGAATTGTGAAAGTATGCATGATGAATATGCTTGGTTGATATATAGATATACATTGTGATGTATATGGAGGAAATTGTGATGGATTGTGGTGAGAATGTGGAATATGTGTATTTTTATGTTTATATATATAATTATATACATTGTTATTATGATAATATTTCTCACCCTTCTGCTGTTTTATAATGCTCTATGAGGCATTGCAGAGTAGGTATGTTGGTGGTCTTTTTGTGGAGCGTGTCTTCATTCTTTTGGTCGGTCGGCTCTGATATGTAGCACCGGGTAGCTAGACATATGTATATGTATCTTGCTGATGAATGTTTATGTAAACATGTATGATGTTGGTGGAGAATATTTGATGATTCATGTATATATGCATATATGTTTGTTGTTATTAAATGTTTAGATTTTCCGCTTTTATTCTAAATATTGAGATGTGGGTGTAAGGACTAAGTTCCTCTGTTGCAAGTTACCCCACTGTTGCATATCAATGTTGAGCAGGTGTTGTATGTTTTAATTTATAGTATGATGTGACATATCTCTTTTATACCATGTTATAATTATACTCTGAAAAAAATTTTAATATGTGCCTAAATGATTATGTGATTATTTAGGGGTATAGAAAGGGGGTGTTACATTAAGTGGTATCAGAGCCAGAGTTGAGTCAGTTGTGTCTGTCTTGTTGTCGTATTGTTTGAATTGTTGTTTAACTTTGTTGTTATTTTTGGGAATGATTAGAATATGGCTGGTATAAACGACAATGCGATGGCTGCTGCTTTGGAAGCAATTGCTAGGGCGGTACAAGGCGCGCCAAATGTGAATGCTAATGACGAGTTCAGGAAGAATAAACCATCGGTTTTCAAAGGAAGATTTGATCCCGATGGTGCTCAACTTTGGTTGAAAGAGATTGAAAGGATCTTCAGAGTCATGGACTATGCAGAAGAGAATAAAGTGAGGCTTGGGTCTCACATGCTGAAAGAAGAAGCCGACGATTGGTGGGTCGGTATGCGTCAAATTCTTGAGGTGGATGATGAAGAGGTAACTTGGGATTTATTTCGTACTGAGTTCTTAAGGAAGTATTACCCTGAAAGTGTGAAAGGGAAGAAGGAGATGGAGTTCCTTGAATTGAAACAAGGTAGTATGTCCGTGGTGGACTATACTGCTAAGTTCGTGGAGTTGGTTCAATTCCATCCTCACTATGCTGCAATTACTGCTGAGTTCTCAAAGTGTATTAAATATGAGAATGGTTTGCGTCCTGAGATTAAACAGGCTGTGGGATATCAAAGGATAAGAAGGTTTTCGGATTTGACGGAATGTTGTAGAATCTTCGAGGAAGATAGCAAGGCTCGTTCTACACATTACAAAAGTTTGAATGAGAGGAAGGGAAAGCAACAAGCTAGAAGTGGACCTTATGTGACACCTGTTGATAAGGGCAAGCATAGGGGAAACTTTGAGAAGAGATCTGGAGGAGGAGGTTCGGGTCCCATTAAGTGTTATAAGTGTGGAGAAATAGGTCATAAATCATTTGAGTGTGGGAAGCCAGTGGTGAAATGTTCTAATTGTGGAGGTACTGGGCATGCTGCTACAGATTGTAGAAGGAATATGGTGAAGTGCTATAATTGTGGAGAAGTTGGTCACATTAGTACTAAGTGTACTAAACCGAAACAAGCTCAAGCGGGCGGAAAGGTGTTTGCATTGGCGGGGACTCAAACTACTAGTGCAGACCGTTTGATTAAAGGTACATGCTTTATTAATAGTACGCCTTTAGTTGCTATTATTGATACGGGAGCGACTCATTCGTTTATTTCGTCTGAGTGCGCGAAGCGTTTGAATCTTGTGTTGTCTCTGATGGATGGTAAGATGGTTATTGATACTCCAACAATGGGGTCAGTAACTACTTCGTTGGTTTGTTTACGTTGTCCTTTGACCATTTATGGTAAAGACTTCGAGATGGATTTAGTGTGTTTGCCGTTGGAAGGTTTAGACGTAATCTTGGGTATGAACTGGTTGCGATTTAATCGAGTTCATATAGATTGCTATCACAAGTTAGTAAGGTTTCCTTCTTTGGAAGATGATGAAGATGAGAGTTTCCTATCCACTAAAGAATTGAATAAACTTTTAGCGGACGAAGCTCAATTGTTCGGTTTGTTTGCGTCATTGTCTGTGGATAGTCAAGTGTCCCTTGATGTGTTTCCTGTTGTTTGTGATTTTCCTGAGGTGTTTCCTGAGGATATTAAGGATGTACCGCCGGAGAGAGAAGTTGAGTTTTCTATTGATCTAGTTCCGGGTACGAGACCGATTTCGATGGCACCGTATCGTATGTCGGCACCGGAGCTGGTAGAATTGAAGGAGCAATTGAATGACTTGTTGGACAAGAGATTTGTAAGGCCAAGTGTTTCTCCGTGGGGTGCTCCGGTATTGTTGGTAAAGAAAAAGGATGGAAGTATGCGGTTGTGCATTGATTATCGACAATTGAACAAGGTGACAATTAAGAACAAGTATCCGCTTCCAAGGATCGATGATTTGATGGACCAATTGGTTGGTGCGCGTGTTTTTAGCAAGATTGATTTGAGATCGGGATATCACCAGATTCGTGTGAAAGAAGAGGATATTCAAAAGACGGCCTTTAGGACACGGTATGGCCATTACGAATATTCTGTGATGCCATTAGGGGTTTCTAATGCGCCGGGTGTGTTTATGGAATACATGAATCGTATTTTTCATGAACAGTTGGATCGTTTTGTGGTTGTGTTCATCGATGATATTTTAATTTACTCTAAGTCTCAAGAGGAGCATGAAGAGCATTTGAGGATTGTGTTACAAATTTTGAAAGAGAAACAATTGTATGCTAAGTTGTCGAAATGTGAATTTTGGTTGTCGGAAGTAAGTTTCCTTGGACATGTTATTTCCGGTAGTGGTATTAGAGTTGATCCATCCAAGATTGATGCGGTGATGCAATGGGAGGCTCCTGGATCGGTTACGGGGATTCGAAGCTTTTTAGGCTTGGCGGGTTATTATCGGAGGTTTATTGAGGGATTTTCAAAGTTGGCACTTCCGCTAACGCAATTGACTTGTAAGGAAAAGGCTTTCATTTGGGATATTCATTGTGAAGAGAGTTTCAATGAGTTAAAAAGAAGGTTGACAACGGCTCCGATCTTGATTTTGCCAAACCCTACGGAACCATTTGTTGTGTATTGTGATGCTTCATTGGTTGGTTTAGGTGGTGTTTTGATGCAAGATGGAAAAGTTGTGGCTTATGCTTCAAGACAATTGAGAGTACATGAAAAGAATTATCCTACGCATGACTTGGAGTTGGCGACCGTGGTGTTTGTTTTGAAAATTTGGAGACACTATCTTTATGGTGCAAGATTTGAAGTTTTTAGTGATCACAAGAGCTTGAAATATTTATTTGATCAAAAAGAGTTGAACATGAGACAAAGAAGGTGGTTGGAGCTTTTGAAGGTTTATGATTTTGGTTTGAATTACCATCCGGGTAAGGCAAACGTGGTGGCCGATGCTTTGAGTCGAAAGTCGTTACATATGTCCTCATTGATGATGAGAGAATGGGAACTTTTGGAGGATTTTAGAGACTTGAGTTTAGTTTGTGAAATGACGCCGAGAAGTGTGAAACTTGGTATGCTACATGTTACGAATGATTTTCTTGCAACGGTAGGCGAAAAGCAAAAGTTGGACTTGAAATTTGTTGATTTGATGTTGAATGAGAATGAGGATTTCAAGGTTGATAATTTTGGAGTTTTGAGATTCCGTGGTCGTATTTGTATTCCCGATGATGTAGAGTTGAAAAAGATGATAGTGGAAGAAAGGCACCGAAGTAACTTAAGTATTCATCCGGGAGCGAATAAAATGTATCAAGATTTGAAGAAAATCTTTTGGTTGTCCGGGTTAAAGAGAGATGTGGTTCAATTTGTGTATGCGTGCTTAACTTGTCAAAAGTCTAAGGTGGAACATCAAAAACCTAGTGGATTTTTGCAACCGTTGGATATTCCGGAATGGAAATGGGATAGTATATCGATGGATTTTGTTACGGGATTGCCGAATACGCAAAGAGGCCATAATGCTATTTGGGTAATTGTTGATAGGCTTACTAAATCTGCTCACTTCATTCCAATTGATATTAGTTATCCTTTGGAGAGGTTAGCCGAGATTTATGTTCTTGTGGTTGTGAAGTTGCACGGGGTTCCTAAGAGTATTGTATCGGATAGAGATCCTAGATTCACATCGAGGTTTTGGGAGAGTTTACAAAAGGCTTTGGGTTCTAAGCTAAGATTGAGTTCGGCTTATCATCCGCAAACGGATGGACAAACCGAGAGGACAATTCAATCGTTGGAGGATTTATTGCGTGCTTGTGTGCTCGAGCAAGGTGGTGCTTGGGATAGTATTTTGGCGTTGAATGAGTTCACCTACAATAATAGTTTTCATTCAAGTATAGGTATGGCACCATTTGAGGCTTTATATGGTCGGAGATGTCGAACACCTTTGTGTTGGCATGAAACAGGAGAGAGGACGGTAGTTGGACTGGAGATGGTACAACAAACGACGGAGAAAGTGAAGTTTATCCGTGAGAAGATGAAAGCTTCTCAAAGTAGACAGAAGAGCTATCATGACAAGAGAAGAAAAGATCTTGAGTTTCAAGAAGGCGACCATGTATTTCTGAGAGTTACGCCGATTACGGGTGTGGGTCGTGCTTTGAAATCGAAGAAGTTGACTTCTCGTTTTATTGGTCCGTATCAGATTTCTGCACGAGTTGGTGTTGTGGCTTACCGTGTGGCGTTGCCTCCGAATCTTTCGAATTTGCATGACGTTTTCCATGTTTCGCAACTTCGGAAGTATGTTCCGGATCCGTCACATTTTATTCCTATGGACGAGGTTGAAGTGAGAGACAACCTTACGGTGGAAGCTTTACCGATTAGGATTCTGGATCGTGAAGTTAAGAAGCTCAGAGGCAAGGATATTGCGCTTGTAAAGGTAGCGTGGGGAGGCGCTGCGGAAGGCAATATGACTTGGGAACTAGAGAGTAGGATGCGAGAGTCGTATCCGGAGTTGTTTGAATCAGGTAATATTTTCGAGGACGAAAATTTCTATGTGGGGGAGAGTTGTAACGCCCCGATTCCAATTATTCCCATTTTGTTTAGTCCTTTATTTAAATTGAGTGATAAATTATTTTATTTGTAGAATTGGTATGTTAATATGCTATGTTGATGTGTTATGATAATTGACCGTTTTGAGAGTTTTCGGGGAAAACTAGAATGGAGGGTATTTTAGACTTTTCTCAATTAATGATAAGTTAGAAATTTAGTGGAATTAGAATTTGTGAGAAAAATGAATTAATTGATTGTTTGGAAAATGAGAGAAAGAAATAGAAAGAAAAGAGATAGAAAGGAAATAGAGAAGGAAAACTAGTAAGAAAGGAGAATTAGAGAAAAAGAAGAGAAAGAAAAAGGAAGAAGAGAAAAGAAGAGGAGAAAGTTGGGAAAACTAGGAAAATTCATCAAGATCAATCACATAGCAAGTTGGAATCCGGGTAAGGGTGTGAAATCTTGTTATCTTAGCAATATGTATGATTATGTATGATTGTATTGTTGATTTTGTTGATTTTCATGAGTTTTGGGGTATAAACCCATTTGTGTAGAAAATGGTAGAAATCGATGTTTTCGCGGATAGAAATCGATATAATTTGTGTTGTATAATCTCCATATGTTTACGAATCATTTCTACGAATTGTTTTGCTGTTCGAAGTGATTTGGGGGAGAAAATGGAGATTTTGGGGGTTTTGGAACAGTGAAAACGAAGCAGAATTTCTGCTTCTGGTGCAGAGCGCCGGGCGAAAGGGCCAGAGCGCCGGGCGATTGTTCCTTCGCCGGGCGAAAATGAGAGGCGCGAGGGTGCCAAGCTATTGGTTTGATTCACGTTTGGGGAATTTCCTTCGCCCCTCCTTCGCCGGGCGAAGCGAAGGCGAAAACGAAGCGTCGCCGGGCAAAACTCCCCTGTCGCCGGGCGCTTTTGTTTTTTTTTATAAAATTTTCTTTTCTTTTAACGATTCATAATTCTCGAACAGTAACTTCGATTTAGGCGTTCTTTATATCGTTGGGAAGCTATTGAGCTGTACTTTATGATTATGATGGTGTGGAAACTGTTGGCCGATTTTATTAAGTCGAAAAGTCGGGAATAGTGCTATTTGGAGACTTTTACCGTTTTGATTGTGTGTTTGAATGCGAATCGTACAATAGTGCATTGATGTGAATGTATATAGATTGTATGTGATTGTATGAGATGAATGCATGAATATATATTGTGAATATGTATGCATTTCAAGAATGTCTTGAGTCATTTTGCATGTGAAGCATAATGAAGAACATTCTTGTGTTGAGCGATTCTAATGAGAATCCGTTGTATCGTCATGTGCCTATGTGAGGTGTGAGCGATGATTACGAACGATTGTGTGCCTATGTGAGGTGTGAGCAATCAGATTGTGTGCCTAGGTGAGGTGTGAGCAATCAGATCGTGTGCCCGCGTGTGGGGTGTGAGCGATTGGGTCGTGTGCCCAGGTGGGGTGTGGGCGATCCATAAACATTGTGTGCCCATGTGGGGTGTGAGCAATGGGTGAACATCGTAGGCCCGACGGGGAGTTACATTGGTAACGAGCGATGGTTCCAGTAGAGTTCCTGAGAGAACTAATGATGATAGAGTCGGTACCGTATTGCATTTGCATAGAGTCGTGAGTTGGTCTCTATGATTTGCATTTATCATCTTTATAATGATGTGTTGTTGAGTAAACATAATTGTGTATGTTTATGTGGAATGATTGAGAATTGTGAAAGTATGCATGATGAATATGCTTGGTTGATATATAGATATACATTGTGATGTATATGGAGGAAATTGTGATGGATTGTGGTGAGAATGTGGAATATGTGTATTTTTATGTTTATATATATAATTATATACATTGTTATTATGATAATATTTCTCACCCTTCTGCTGTTTTATAATGCTCTATGAGGCATTGCAGAGTAGGTATGCTGGTGGTCTTTTTGTGGAGCGTGTCTTCATTCTTTTGGTCGGTCGGCTCTGATATGTAGCACCGGGTAGCTAGGATGGCTGTGATTCTTTTGTGATACATATGTATATGTATCTTGCTGATGAATGTTTATGTAAACATGTATGATGTTGGTGGAGAATATTTGATGATTCATGTATATATGCATATATGTTTGTTGTTATTCAATGTTTAGATTTTCCGCTTTTATTCTAAATATTGAGATGTGGGTGTAAGGACTAAGTTCCTCTGTTGCAAGTTACCCCACTGTTGCATATCAATGTTGAGCAGGTGTTGTATGTTTTAATTTATTGTATGATGTGACATATCTCTTTTATACCATGTTATAATTATACTCTGACGAAAATTTTAATATGTGCCTAAATGATTATGTGATTATTTAGGGGTATAGAAAGGGGGTGTTACATGGGTCGTGCTTTGAAATCGAAGAAGTTGACATCTCATTTTATTGGTCCGTATCAGATTACTTCACGAGTTGGTGTTGTGGCTTACCGTGTGGCGTTGCCTCCGAACCTTTCGAATTTGCATGACGTATTCCATGTTTCGCAACTTCGGAAATATGTTCCGGATCCGTCACATGTTATTCCTATGGACGAGGTTGAAGTGAGAGATAACCTTACGGTGGAAGCTTTATCGGTTAGGATTTTGGACCGCGAAGTTAAGAAACTAAGAGGCAAGGATATTGCGCTTGTGAAAGTAGCGTGGGGAGGCGCTGCGGAAGGCAATATGACGTGGGAACTAGAGAGTGGGATGCGAGAGTCGTATCCGGAGTTGTTTGAATCAGGTATTATTTTCGAGGACGAAAATTTCTAAGTGGGGGAGAGTTGTAATGCCCCGATTTTGATTATTCCATTATTCTTGAGTCTTTTAATTTAATTGGGTGATAAATTATTTTATTTGTTAAATTGGTGTGTTAAATGTTATTTTACCGTTTTCGAGAGTTTTCGGGGAAATTAGAATGGAGGGTATTTTAGTCTTTTCTCAATTAATTATAAGTTAGAAATTTTGTGGAATTAGAATTGTGTGAGAAAAATGAATTAAATTGATTTAGTGGAAAATGAGAGAAAAGAAATAGGAGAGAAAAGAAAATAGAAAGAAAAGAGAAATAGAGAGAAATAGAGAAAGATAGAAAGAAAAAGGAGAGAAAGAAAGAAGAGGAAGAGAAAAGAAGAGGAAAGGAGGAAAAACTTATAAATTCATCAAGATCAATCAATTAGCAAGCTTGGAATTCGGGTAAGGGTGTGAAACATTGTTATCTTATCAATGTATGTGTTTATGTATGAATTGTTGTTGTTGATGAATTTTGTGAGTTTTAGGGTATAACCCCTTTTTGAGAAATTGATTGGAAATTGATCCAAAAGTGTGTAAACTCTTGTTGATTGTGTTCTTGTTGGTCTATACATGTTTAATATGTATTGTTACACTTCAAACTATTGTTTTTCTGAATTTAGATGATGAATTGGTGAAGTTGGAGGTGGAAAAACGCAGAACATTGTTCTGCAGAATTTTCTGGAAATTCCCTGGCCATACGCGTAAGGGGCATGTCCATACGCGTATGAGCCAAGGCGATACGCGTAACAATGGCCGATGGAAGGGTCAATACGCGTATGGAGGGTGGCTTTTCCTGGCCCTCTGGTGATACGCGTATGGGTGAGGGACGTACGCGTATGGGTTTTGGGAACGTGGAATTGTGAAGGAAATGGGTTTTGTCCGTACGCGTATGGACATGGGTGATACGCGTATGGACAGGAGGAATGTAAAAATGGGATATTTCAAAATGTCGTTTTCGGTTTCGTCCGTAACTTTTGTTCCGAGTATCCGATTTTTACATTCTTGTTGTCGTTGGAAAGCTATTGAGTTGTACGTTGTGATTATGATGTTTTGAAAATCGTTAGCCGATTTAATTATGTCGGAAAGTAGGGAATAGTGCTATTTAGCGACTTTTACCGTTTTGACTGTGTGTTTGAATGTGAATCATACAATAGTGCGTTGATGTGAATGTATATAGATTGTATGTGATGGTATGAGATGAATGCATGAATATATTGTGAATATGTATGCATTTCAAGAATGTCTTGTGTCATTTTGCATATGAGGCATCATGAAATACATTCTTGTGTTGAGCGATTCTAATGAGAATCCGTCGTAACGTCGTGTGCCCATGTGGGGTGTGAGCGATGATTACGAATGATTGTGTGCCCATGTGGGGTGTGAGCAATCGGATCGTGTGCCCGAGTGGGGTGTGAGCGATCGGGTCGTGTGCCCATGTGGGGTGTGAGCGATCCATAAACATTGTGTGCCCATGTGGGGTGTGAGCAATGGGTGAACATCGTAGGCCCGACGGGGAGTTACTTCGGTAACGAGCGATGGTTCCAGCAGAGTTCCTGAGTGAACTAGTGTTGATTGAGTCGGTACCGCATTGCATTTGCATAGAGTCGTGAGTCGGTGTCTATGATTTGCATTTATCATCTTTATAATGATGTGTTGTTGAATGAACATAATTGTGTATGTTTATGCGGAATGATTGAGAATTGTGAAAGTGTGCATGATGAATATGCTTGGTGGATATTTATATATATACAATGTGATGTATATGGATGAAAAGGTGATGAATTGTGGTGAGAAGGTGTAATATGTGTATTTTTATGTTTATATATAATTATATGCATTGTTATTATGATAATATTTCTCACCCTTCTGCTGTTTTATGATGCTCTATGAGGCATTGCAGAGTAGGTATGCTGGAGGTCTTTTTGTGAAGCATGTCTTCATTCTTTTGGTCGGTTGGCTCTGATATGTAGCACCGGGTAGCTAGGATGTATAGTATTCTTTTGTGATACATTTGTACATGTATCTTGCTGATGAATTTGTATATATAAACATGAATGATGTTGTTGCATCATATTGGTTGATGTATATATGTTCGATGTTATCAATGTTTGGATTTTCCGCTTTTATTCTAAATATTGAGATGTGGGTGTAAGGACAAAGTTCCTCTGTGGCAAGTTACCCCACTGTTGCATATCAATCTAATGAGCAGGTGTTGTTTGTATTAAATGCGTGTATGATGTGACATGCCTCTTTTATACTATGTTTTAATCGTACTCTGGCGAATTTTTCTTTCACATATGTGCCTAAGTGAATTATGTGATAATTTGGGGGTATAGAAAGGGGGTGTTACACCATGCAGTACACGTCTAGTTCAGGGTATGAACTGTTAATTAAGGCACAAACTCTGCAGCATCCTCAACATATGTTGGTTGATGTTTTTAAATTGATCTGGCTATCATCTTCTCACACAAAAATCTAGATATTTGGTTGGAGATTATTTCAGGATAGGTTGGCTACGAGAGAAAATTTACGTAAACGGCACATTGCGTTAAGTGGAGATTCTACGTTTTGTCCGTTCTGTCAAAGGGTTGAGGAGGGTGCACTTCATCTATTATACTCATGTGAAAAGACTTTGATGATTTGGAATTTTGTTGGAAAATGGTTAGGCATTGTTATAGGAGATCATGAATCATTGCTGGATTTATTCCATTACTGGGTGCAAGCGCTTTTAACCAAGAAGGTTGCTATCAAAAATACAGTAGGCCTTTGGTTGACAATAGGTTGGTGTATATGGTCAACTAGGAATAACATAGTGTTTAATGGTGAGGTGTGGGATTTTGATTTGATAGAGATGAGAATCATTTTGAATACTTGGTGGTGGTTAGGAAAACAGACTAACGGGAGATATACATGTAATTACTATGACTGGACCAACTCCCCTTGTGAATTTTTGTAGTTTCATAGGGGTTTAAGTTGGAATTTTTTGTAGATGGGTTGGATACAGATTTTTTTACGTAAATACCCCTAATTTTGGAAAAAATTCCCTAAATAACCCATGTTTCAAAAATATTCCCAAAATGCCCCCATTAGGGTTTTGGTTTGAACTATGTCGCCAATTGAATTGGCGACTCCCTTGTAGAGGTTGAACCATGTCGCCAATTCAACTGGAGATACCCTTCCAAGTCGCCAGTTCAATTGGCGACACAGTGTAAAGCTTGAACCAAGTCGCCAATCCAAGTGGAGACACAGTGTAAAGCTTAAACCAAGTCGCCAATTCAAGTGGAGACACCCTTCAAACTGAAATTTTTCACTATAAATAGGGGTGTTAAGCTTGGTTTGTTCCACATCTCTTCTCACAACTTTGTTTTACTCATAAAATGTATCGTCGTCGTTGGGGTAAAGTTATTTTTTCGCGAGACAAGCCACCGATCGACATGATGTTTTGGAACATACAAGGTATCAATCAACTTATTGTTGTATGTTGTTTAAATTGTTATAACAAAGAGAAATGCATTAATGAAAACATTTGGTTACAACAAACGAAAAGATAAGATAAATTATGATGCAGATGTTCCTCCAACATTGGGACAATGTTTTTTGTTGTGGCCGGGCTGACGACAGATACTGCATAGTCGTATCATTTTATCAGCGATATCCATTTCAGTTCTTATACGCTTGCTGTTTGGGCGCCCTTTTTTCTTTCTTCTCATTTCATCGTTGTGCCAAACTATTTCACCTTGGTATGTAGGCCAATAATCCTCCATTGGTAGCACTGCGAAACCTTTGCTGTATACATTCATAACATTAACCACCTTGTAAACATCAGATAGATAGCCATAAGCATCTCGACGAGCATGTGCGCATACTGCAATGGCATGTGAGCAAGGTACACGGAAGGCCTGGAACTTGCCACAATCACACCAACCTCTGTTTAGCCTGACAGCGTACGATAAATTGGGCCTCTCCTAATTAAAATTCATTGTTTCTTGTACACTGAATGATTGTCTATGTCGGTCAAAGATTGTAACTGCATGTGTGCTGGCTTTGATAGCATCCTCCTTCATCAATTTCATAACGCTCTCACTGTATAATTGACCAGATGCTAACACTGCACTCCATCTTTCGCCTCTTGTTGCGAAAAGTGATGCCAACCTATAATAGGTTGAACTCACCAAAGCAGTGATTGGAAGGTTTCTTATTCCTTTGAATACCCCATTCATGGACTCCACAAGGTTTGTTGTCATGTGACCCCATCGACAGCCACCATCAAAAGATCTTGTCCACTTTTCTAGTGGAATGTTATCCAACCAGCTTCCGGCATCTGCATTTGACATCCTTATTTCGTTAAGGTAGTATTGAAATGTTGGTCGAGTTAGCGCATAACCAGCATTCATAACCTGTTTGCTAAGGTACTTGTCTTTGATTGCACGCATGAAGTTTTGTTGAATATGTCTAATGCAATATACATGAGTAGAAGGAGGATTGTGCCACCCGTTATCAAGGTTATTAGATTGGCGACTTGGTTTAAGCTTTACACTGTGTCTTCACTTGGATTAGCGACTTGGTTCAAGCTTTACACTGTGTCGCCAATTGAACTGGCGACTTGGAAGGGTGTCTCCAGTTGAATTGGCGACATAGTTCAACCTCTATAAGGGAGTCGCCAATTCAATTGGCGACATAGTTCAAACCAAAAACCTAATGGGGGCATTTTGGAAATATTTTTGAAACATGGGTTATTTAGGGAATTTTTTCCAAAATTAGGGGTATTTACGTAAAAAGTTCTTGGATACACCCTTTGCATCCAATTTGAATATTTTTTTCGCTTATTAAAAAAAAAAAATTGAGAGCACGAGTCTGGTCACTTTAATATAGTGCTACCCCAAATTATGAAGTTTCTTTACGCTTGAGACAAATAATTGAAGCTTTATTAAATCAATCATTATCTAGCAAGCTGAAAAGTTTGTGAATTATTGCAGCAACAATTGAATACACTTTAAAATTAAAAAAGTGAACACTAACTTATTCTCTTTAGGCTAAAATTGAGAAAGTTTCTGAATTATTGCAGCAACAATTGAATACACTAACTTTGATTTGTTCATACACTTGAGCTAGTATGCACCAAGTATTCAAAATCAAGGTAAAAAAAATCTCATGATTTCCCTTTTATTCTATTTACTCTTTCAGATTTTTTTTGTTTGTATTTGATTTCAATTTTTCCTTCATTGCTTGTTTACCGCTAGTGAATACAAATTATAAGCTTCGAAGATCAGATTGTTCATACCTCAACTTGATTGACAGGTTTTATATAGTTTATAGAGAGATGGTTAGCTTAAAACCCTAAGCAGAAGTAAGTAACACAACTAGCTAATCTTTATTTATTTTAATCCTAATATTCCTAAACAAAATATTCAGTAATTATTTGCAATAAACACTAATTATATCCTTTCTATATATATAGTTATTCACATAGTGTAATAAAATCTTTAGTCACTAGTGCACAAATTCAGTTGTTTGAATATTACTTTGTTCTTTTTGCAGATGGGTGAAAAGAAGATTGTTCACAAGACTTGAACATGCGCTGAAACTGGTTATTTGTAAATCTGTTGGAAAACGAGGTAAAAAAAACATATTTATTTTGTTTACTTTTTCAGTATTTTTTTTTTGTAGATGCTTTTCATTTTCACTCTGCATTGCTTTGGGATATTCATAGCTTGTTTGTTTTCATATTTCAATGATGAAGTCTCATTTGCAAATCTGTTAGAAAGATTTGCTAGAATGTCTGTTTCAACTTTCTCTAATAGATTTATGACCTGAGTAAAATATTTCCTTAATGAAAAGTTTCATTCTATATTTATTGCATGTAGAACTTTACCTCTAAGCTATATAATGTCTATTTGAAGCTTTCTTGAAAATTTATGGCTAACTTTGATTTGTTGAGATTGATTTAGATGGCGAGTTGCTTAAGTGATTTGGGGAAGACATATATAGAGAAATTGATAAATGGAGCAATAGCAGAATTACGAGTTGTATTTTGCTTCGCATGCATTGCTAATGAGTTCGAAGAAGAAAAGGTTAGGCTGGAAGCTGAAATAAAAACATTGGAGCAACGTGCTAAAGTGGCAGCAGGAAGAGATAAAGATATTCTTGATAGTGTTCATTATTGGAAAGAGAAAACTGATAAGCTCATTCAGGAGGACATCAAAACAAAACAAACATGTTTTTTTGGATTATGTCCTAATTGCATATGGCGGTATAAAAAAGGAAAGGAGTTGGAAAATAATATAGGGGAGATGAAACGATTGACAGAGAAGGGAGAGAAACTTGAAAATATTGAACTTCCTCGGCGTCTTCCAGATGTTGAACGTTATTCATCTAAAGATTACATTTCTTTTCAAAGTAGAGAGTCAAAATACAAAGAGCTGTTGGATGCACTAAAAGATGACAACAACTATATAATCGTATTGCAAGGGATGGGGGGCACCGGAAAAACTACATTGGCCAAAGAAGTGGGTAAAGAATTAAAGCTATCCGGACAATTCGCTCATGTAATCGTTACAACGGTGTCATTTACTCCTGATACAAAAAAAACTCAAGATGATATTGCTGGTCCTTTAGGATTGGAATGGGAGAACTGTAATGATACAAATCGACCTGGAAAACTATGGAGCAGATTAACAAATGGTGAGAAAGTTCTTCTAATAATGGATGATGTGTGGGATCAAGGCCCACCTCTTGATTTTGATCTACTAGGAATCCCAAAAAAAGACAATCACAATGGTTGCAAAGTTCTTATAACCACACGCAGTAAACGAATTTTCAATATAATGGGTTGTGAAAAGATGATTGAATTGGAGCTCATATCTGAAGATGAAGCATGGACCATGTTCAAGTTGTATGCCGGTATAACCAGTAGTTTTTCAAAAAGTTTGATCACTAAGGGACGTAAAATTGCTAAGGAGTGCAAACGATTACCGGTTGCAATTGCAGTAATTGCCAGTAGTTTAAAGGGCCAACAACATCGTAACCATGAGTGGGATGTTACCTTAAAATCCTTGAAGAAGCATGTGGCAATGGACAATGTTGATGACGAAAAAGTTGGAGTTTATAAATGTTTGAAGTCTAGCTATGATTATATCAAGGACGAAAAAGCTAAGGGATTGTTCCTTTTATCTTCTTTATTCCCAGAAGATAAAGAAATCCCTATTGAAATTCTAACTAGACTTGGCATTGGAACGGGCCTTTTCGGGGAAGCTTATGACAATTACAATGATGCTCGAAACAAAGTAGTTGTTACTAAAAATAAACTCATAGATTCATGTTTGTTGTTGGAGTTCGGTGACAAACATGTAAAAATGCATGATCTGGTTCGTGAAGCGGCTCAATGGATAGCATACAAAGAGATTCGAAGTGTAAATTTGTCGAACAAAGATGAAAAATCACCATTTCAAAGGGAAATAAATATTAAATATTTATTTTGTGAAGCAAAAGGCATGGATTTGTTTTCCTGTAAGTATGATGGTTCCAAACTTGAGACTCTAATTGTTGTCATCCAAAGAGATAAAGATAGTGAATGTATGAAAATTCCTAATTCTTTCTTTGAAAATGTCGGCAAGGTTCGAGTTTTGTATTTTTCAGGTCATTGGAAACGACCTTTATCATTACCAGATTCAATTCCCTCATTGGAAAATATTCGATCTATATTGTTTGATGGAATTGATTTAGGTAACATCTCTGTTTTGGGAAATCTGCAAAGTCTTGAGACTCTTGATTTGGTTAAATGCATAATCGATGAATTGCCAAATGAAATTGCAAATTTGGGGAAATTTAAGTTGTTAAACTTGGAAGAATGTGAAATTAGAAGGAATGATCCATTTGAGGTTATTGGAAGATGCTCAACACTTGAAGAGTTGTACTTCATAGATAGTTTTAATGATTTTTGTCGAGAAATTACCTTACCCCAGTTGCAAAGGTATCATATAATTAAAGGGCAAGATCGGAATGATGGTTCACTATCAAAATATGTGTCTTTTGAGGAAGATGATTCTGAATGTTTTTTTTCAAAAGAAACATTCAAGTATTGCATGCATACAACAGAGGGTCTTAGTTTGAGTTATATTTCAAAGTTACAGTACCTCATTGACACGACTGTTTCTCAAGTTTCAAATGTATTGTCCAAGTTGGTTGTGTTAGAACTGGATGACATGGAAAATTTGAAAGAACTATTCAAAGGTTCTCTTCCTTTTGATTATTTGAAGAATTTGGAGGAGCTATCAATAATTTGGTGTAAAAAGCTACAAAGATTGTTTAGTTGTAAGCTAAATCTCTGCAATCTAAAGAATGTGAAAGTGAGGGAATGTCCATCGTTGGTTAACCTCTCTCCACTGTTAACTTCTCGGAACCTGGTGCTGCTAGAGAATTTGGAAATAGTTGATTGTGAGAGATTGACAAGCATAATAATAGATGGCAGAGATGAATATACCAAGAGTCATGTCTCAATGTTTCCAAAACTTAAAGTTCTTGTAATTGAAAGATGTCACCTATTAGAATCAATATTTCCCTTCCTCTCCTCTCAAGACTTTCCAGTACTAGAAACTCTAAGAATAGGAAGATGTGATGAGTTGAAATATATATTTGGCCAATACCAACATGTTGAATTCAATACACCGAAAGAAATACATCTTTGGGATTTACCAAAATTCATGGGTATGTTTCAAGAATATTCTCATTCCATGTCTTCACACGTGAATGAATCATCTTCCACTTCTAGAGATGGTTTCGAGGTACAAACACAAGTGGACGCTATCAAATGCAACATTTTTTCTTGGAGATGTATATGTTGTCATGGTAATAGCAATAGACACAAACTTGGGAGCATGTCAACTACACAAATTCCACCGGTTCATGTGGATCCATTGCAGAACAACTCATCGGCATCGGTAACACTCTCACCTTTTTTATACATTCTGTTTTATCTTTTATCTTCTATTGATAGTATTTTTGCATATTAAACATCCAAAATTTGAAGTCTTTTATTAGAATTTTCATACTATTTGAAGTGTTTCAAATATTTTGATGCATAAAATTAATTATATAAGTTGTATAAAAAAAGTTATAATTTGCATTTCCATAAGTTGTATGCACGCGTCACTAATTTGGTTTGATTTTTAATTCCCTTAAATTGGTATTACATTACAGGTATCAAATTCACACCTACCTCGGCTATGGGAACATGCTCAACTCCTTCGTGTACAATCATACTTCATGTGCAATTTAAAAGAGATTACGCTGACTGGTTGTTTGAAGATAAATTATGTGTTTATCCTTTCTATTACTCCAAGAATGATGGTGGAAACTTTGAGTATTAGTTACTGTGGTGAATTGAAGCACATAATAGTAGACACTAGAGACAATGAAAGTGGTGGAAATGATTGGGGCAATGTCTTCCCAATGTTGAGAACACTTATAGTACAAGATTGTAGAAAATTGGAATACCTATTCGGAAACTACACTGATGACTACCACACCCACACTAAGATTCACCTTCCAACATTACAAAATCTCCAACTTAACAATCTGCCAAGTTTAGGTGCCATGTATCCCAAACAATATTCCCTAACATTTCCATTTTTGAAGAAACTTGACATCATAGAATGCTCCCTCAAATATATTGGTGATTTCATTATTCCTTCTGATTCAGAATCTCCTGAAAATACAATCATAAAGGTATCTCTGTTTCCATGTATCTTTTTTGTTTGGTTAAACAATCAATGATTTAAATTTTACTTGAAGAATTGACAATTAGAAAATAATATTTTCATGTTTTTATAAAGGAAAATAAAAATCTTTTCAAAATAAATTTTTCTAGTTTTGATTTTGAGACAATGACTCTGCATGTGGATTGTGTTTTGTTTAATAAGCAAAATGGAATTATAAGGTTACAAAGAGGTTTCCAAACTCATGTGGATTGTGTTAACACGAAGGGTATGATATAGTTTTCGAACTTTGTTCTTAGCTAGTTCTATATTTAGTTGTATAATGCCAATGAAATAAAAAAAAAAAAACCTGGCAATTATGACAAATTATTCTTTGATGTACAATTAATATAACAAAATATAACTAATTCATTTTATGTACTTACATGTAGGAATTGAGTGGGAGCATAGAACATTTTACTGCTTTAGAAAGGCTTCTGGTACATAACTCCAAAGTAGAAAATGTTTTTTGTTTCAACGAAATAGAAGGAGAACCCATGAAGTTAAGGTTGCAAACGATCGAGTTACAAGATCTCCATTATATGACGTGCCTTTTTGTGGGTTCAAAAAATTCGTTTGCTCTACAAAACCTTACAAGAATAGAAATAGTGCGATGTGAAATATTGGAAATAATTTTCACCACTTCCATTTTAAGATGCCTATCACAATTGGTTTTTATAAAAATAGAAGAATGCAAAGAGTTGAAGCATATCATCAAAGATGATAGGCAGAATCAAAACTTGTCCCAAAGGACATGCTTCCCAAAGCTAGAAGCACTTTTTGTAATAAAGTGTCAGAAATTGAAATGTGTCTTTCCGATCTCCATATGCAAAGAACTTCCCGAGTTAAAGGTTCTACAAATAAGTGAAGCAGATGAGCTAGAAGAAATATTTAAAAGTGAAGGTGACCAAAAAGTTGAGATACCAAATATAAATATGGTAGTACTTGTCAACTTACCAAGCCTTTTCAACGCTCAAGGAATTCAATTTCAGGCGGCAAGAAATCGTTTTGTACAAAATTGTCCAAAACTCTCTCTGACTTCCTCCTGCAGTCCTTCACACCTCATTGACATTTGGTCGTTTATCATAGGTACGCACTATATACAATATTTTTAATAGGTGAACACTCTGGTACTCTTAAAATTAGTTGGGTACCGATACCCTCAACCAATCAATCACTATGGTTCAATGTAAAATCACTTCATTATTTTATTTTAAAATAAATTATTTTTCTTTTATAATTTACACTAAAGGTACCGGTATGCAACTTAGATTCATGGGTACCAAAGAGTTTACCATTTTAATAACCATTACTTGACAGTTATAAAAAATTACATATAATGCACTGTTTATAAAATATTTTAAAACTTATAATACATTACATATCATGCAGTGTATAATTTTTTCCATTCTAAGGAGTAGCCAGATAGTATTATAAAATGAAAGAATTTATACATTTACCAAATTCCTTACTAATATAAACTTTGTAAAAATGGTAAAATGTTAATTATTAGCATAAACACATAAATATATATAGTTGTATCCATTTCTTCTAACTCAGTGGTAAAAGTTTAGCTTTATAATCTAAAGGGATGGATTTTAAATCTATGGAAATTTGAAAATACTCTTTAGTGTCATTTTAATTAGTAATAGTTTCTCTTTTTCCCATTTTTTTTATAACAAAAACGTAATTGTATATGTGAATATTTTTTGTTTTACTTTGTTTATGAGTTATGATCTAATGATTTGAATCAATATTATATTTCTATAGATTATGATACAACATCAGAGATGTGTTCCGAAATATTTGAAAATATAAGGAGCGGGAAAATAGGTCATGATACTTCAAATAAAGAGCAGGAAAATAGGTCACAATACTTCAAACATGTTGGTGTTGGTAATGAAAATCCAAGTGCAGCAACCACAAAAGATGTTGGTGTTGGGATTGAAGTTGAAGCAGCATTAGGACACAACTTTACTTCTTCACAGGTCAATATCAATCAATCTCTTTATTCAACCTACTAACAACGTCTTCGAATCAAACATGTTTTTTATGCATATAGAATTGAAACAAACACTTGGGACAGAGCATGAATTTGTTAAAAATGCTTCTGAATTGGAGACAACATATTACCAACAAATTGCAGATCATGTTGAATTTCCTGTGATATTTTTATGCATAATACTCGTTCAATGATTTAAGGTCGTAAATAGAAATAGATGTTATTAATTATTAGTTTATATCACTAATATGTTTGTTTTTAATACAGGAGTTGGAAAAAGAACAATCAACAAGTCAAAAAGGTTTGATAAAACAAAGAGATCTACTTGAAGAAATCAATTCTACCATCAAACCCTCTCAGGCAAGTAATGTAATATAGTATATCACCAAATTGTGCATGTAAAGCTAAAACTATATAGGTTTTTTTTCCAAATGCTTCTTAAAAATTTACTATGTCTTAACTCCTAAACTAAATGCATCTCTCATAAATTTCTTTTTTTTTACTCATTTCAATATAGGAATTGAATTTATGTTAAAGATATTTTGAATAATTCAAGTGTTGTAATTGGTTAACACAAAGGGAATAACCAGTTACATCAAAAGAAATTTCACTTCTGAGTTGCAGAAAAAGGAAAATTATAGAGGTTGTAACCGAATAACATATGAAGTTAACCGGTTACCACTTAATGTGTTCTATTTTTAGTGTCAGCTGTAACCGATTAACCATTTGGTGTACCCGATTACTGACATGAGTTTTTGCATTTTTTAGTTATGTATTTGTATGTTTGATTTCGAGTGCTTGTTAAAATTTAACGACAACTTAACTCCTAAACTAAGGGCATCTCTCTTATATTTCTTATTTTCTTTTTCTCTTTTCAATATAGGAATTGAATTATACTACAAACTTAAAATGGATTAATTTTATGCAGGATGTTAAAGGAAGTACTGCATCAACAAATGCCCAGACAATAACAGCCTCAAATCCTTTAGAATTAGCCAGTTCATCACAAATGAGTGTGAGTTTATAGAATATAATCAACCGTTTAATATTTTCAAACATTGATTCTTTTGTTTATTGTTTTTTATTCTCTCTATAATAAAAGTTAGGGTCTTCCGGACTAATATATATATATATATATATATATATATATATATATATATATATATATATATATATATATATATATATATATAATGTGGCTAATCTTACAAATGTAGGAATTGAATTATACTACAAACTTAAACATGTTTTAATGTATTAATTTTATGCAGGGTGTCGAAGAAGGAAATTCATCTCAAGTGAGTGTGAGTTTATAGAATATAATCAAACTTTTAATGCTTTTAAACATTGATTCTTTTTGTTTATTAATTTTTATTCTCTCTACAATAAAAGTTAGGGTCTTCCGAATTATAATATATATCAATACATTTTGTGTGGCTAATCTTACAAATACTAATAATTTGAATATTGATAATATAATTTATTTGCCGAATACATTTGTCAAATTCCCTTTTATATTCCCATGCATAATAGTCATTCAATAATTTAAGGTCTTACTTATAAGAAAAGTTATTAATTATTAGTTTTATATCACTAATGCATTTGTTCTTGATACAGGAATTAGAAAACGAACAACTAACTAGCCAACAAGGTTTGATAAACCTACAAGATCTATATGGAGAAATCAATATTGCCATCAAACCCTTTCAGGCAAGTAATGAAATATAATATCACCTAATTTTATGTATGTAAAGTTAAAAATATATGGATTTTAGTTCAAATGCTTCTTTATATTTTACCACGACTTAATTCCTAAATTAAGGGCATCCCTCTTATATTTCTTGTTTTCGTTTTACTCTTATCAATGGAGGAAATGAATTATACTACAAACTTAAACATGTTTTAATTTTATGCAGGGTGTTGAAGAAGGAACTACATTAACAAATGCCCAGACGATAACAAGCTCAACTCCTTTAGAATTAGTCAAGTCATCTCAAGTGAGTGTGAGTTTATAGAATATACTCAAACTTTTAATGTTTTCAAACATTCATTCCTTTGTTTATTGTTTTATATTCTCTCTATAATAATGGTTACAGTCTTCTGGTCTATAATATATATCAATACATTTAGTGTGACTAATCTTACAAATACTAATATTTTGGATATTAATAATATCATTTGTTTGCCTATGATTTGGAGACCACAAAAGTAGCAAAATTACCGAATAAATTTGCTTAATACATTTGTCAACTTCCCTTTGATATTCTCCTGCATAATACTCATTCAATAATTTAAGATCTTACTTATACCAAAAGTTATTAATTATTAGTTTTATATCACTAATGCATTGTTCTTGATACAGGAGTTGGAAAAAGAACAACTAACGAGCCAAGAAAGTTTGATAAACACACATGATCTACATGGAAAAATCAATATTACCATCAAACCCTCCCAGGCAAGTAACGTAATATAATATAGCATAATATTATGTATGTTGAGCTAAAAATATATGTATTTTACTTCAAATGCTTCTTAAAATTTTACTACAATGTAACTCCTTAATTAAGGGCTTCTCTCTTGTGTTTCTTTTTTTCTTTTTTACTCTTTTCAATGTCAGAATTAAATTATACTACAAACTTAAACATGTTTTAATTTTTTGCAGGTTGTTGAAGAAGGAACTGCATTAACATGTGCCCAGAGAATAACAACCTCAACTCCTTTAGAATTCGCCAAGTCATCTCAAGTGAGTGTGAGTTTGTAGAATATAATCAAACTTTTATGCTTTCAAACATCGATTCTTTTGTTTATTATTTTTTATTCTCCATACAATAAAAAGTTTGGGTCTTCCGAACTATGATAAATATCAACACATTTAGTGTTTCTAATCTTACAAATACTAATATTTTGGATATTGATAATATCATTTGTTTGCCTTTGATTTGGAGACCACACCAGTAGCAAATTTACCGAATAAATTCGCAGAATACATTTGTTTAATTCCCTTTGATATTCCCATGCACAATAGTTATTCTATAATTTAAGGTCTTACTTATAAGGAAGTGGTATTAATTATTAGTTTTATATCACTAATGCATTTGTTCTTGATACAGGAGTTGCAAAAAGAACAACTAATGAGCCAACAAGGTTTGATAAACCCACAAGATCTACATGGAGAACTCAATACTATCACCAAACTCTCTCAGGTAAGTAATGTAGTATAATATCACAGAATATTATTTATCTAAAGCTAAAAATATATTGATTTAAATTCAAATGTTTCTTAAAATTTTACTACGACACAACTCCAAAATTAAGAACATCTCTCTTATATTTCTATTTTATTTTCTTTTTTACTCTTTTCAATGTAGGAATTGAATTATACTACCAATTTAAACATGTTTTAATTTTATACAGGGTGTTGAACATGGAACTGCATTAACAAATTCCCAAACGAGAACAACCTCAACTTCTTTACAACTTGTCAGGTCATCTAAAGTGAAAGTGAGTTTATAGAATATAATCTAACTTTTAATGCTTTCAAACATTGATTCTTTTGTTTATTATTTTTTATTCTCCCTACAATAAAAGTTAGGGTCTTCCGCACTACAATAAATATCAACACATTGATTGTGGCTAATCTTACAAATACTAATATTTTGGATATTGATAATATAATTTGTTTGCCTCTGATTTGGAGACCACATCAGTAGCAAATTTATCGAACAAATGTGCCGAATACATTTGTTAAATTCCCTTTGATATTCCCATGCATAATAGTCCTTCAATAATTTAAGGTCTTACTTATAAGGAATATTATTAATAATTAGTTTTATATCACTAATGCATTTGTTCTTGATACAGGAGTTGGAAAAAGAACAACTAACGAGCCAACAAGGTTTGATAAACCCAGAAGATCTATATGGAGAAATCAATACTATCATCAAACCCTCTCAGGCAAGTAATGTAATATAATATCACATAATATTATGTATGTAAAGCTAAAAATATATGGATTTTAATTCAAATGTTTCTTAAAATTTTACTATAACATAACTCCTAAATTAAGGACATCTCTCTTATATTTCTTTTTTTTTTCTTTTTTACTCTTTTCAATGTAAGAATTGAATTATACTACCAATTTAAACATGTTTTAATTTTATACAGGGTGTTGAAAATGGAATGACATTAACAAATGCCCAGACGAGAACAGCCTCAACTCCTTTACAACTTGCCAGGTCATCTAAAGTGAGTGTGAGTTTATAGAATATTATCCAACTTTTAATGCTTTCAAACATTGATTATTTTGTTTATTATTTTTTATTCTATCTAAAAAAAGTTAGGGTCTTCCGGACTATAATAAATATCTTTACATTTAGTGTGTGAAAAGCCCTGTATAATATTCATCTAGAATAATATCATTCAAGTGTTTTATTTGGTACTGACACATCAAATGTGCCTAATGACATAGTTCACATACTTGTCCATTTCTAAAACATAAATACAACATATGGCACAAGTCATGGAAACTAGCCAAAAATAAAAATCTAAGAATAAAATACAATATCCTCAATTGTATACAACAAAATGATACACAGCGGAAAATAAGCTTAACTAAGCTTCTCTTGAAACATCCAAGCATCGCTCCACTTATAAATCAAACCTGTACTCACTACCTGAAAATAATCAACAATAGTGGGGTGAGATACATTAAATCTCAGTGAGCTCCCTATCTTATAGATTCTCTCAGCTTTACAGGGTTCTATCAAATCCTAACTCAAGTCAAGGGGAAGGGAACGACTCGAGTACACAATCTCACAATCTCACAATCTCACACTATAAGGAAACATGTCATGAGTCTGTTAACTCACAAAATATGTCCTGAGCCTGTTAACTCAAGAATCTCACTAATCGATAACCTTACCAAGGCATCCCCTTTTCCCGTCCGCTTCTACGTCTAGAAGTCGACCCGAGTCATGGATCCTTGTAACTTACTCGACATAGGACATGGATTCGGGAACATCGGCCTGTTAGCCGTGAACCGTCACTTCACATAGCCTGTTAACCATCACAAGTCTCTACCAGTAGGTTCCATTCGTACTACACGCGGGAATCAAACCTGCCAAGTAATTGTGGATACGTTTCAGAGAAGGAGCTCGAGTCTCATGAAACTACACCTCAAGATAAATGGTTACGATTACGTGATCATATACACGACGTGATTGTATTTGACAATCACAAGGCCACATTCGCCTTAAGACCTCTTTGTCTTTCACAAAACCACAATGTTTAATACACATGTTCCATACTAGTGTTTACTTTTTCTATATCATTCATAAATGGACACACGCCTCGACCCCTCACGCACGGGCGTTGTCATAAAGTTATTTACTCTAGGCCAGAACTCGTCAATGAATGCACGAGCGTCGCCATCCAAAGTTTCTATAACAATTCTAATCACAACCTAGAATTATACCATTTTGTTTTGGGGTAAAGTTTCCTCACTCTTCCTAATTCATATTTTAACATGCATATTCTCTCATTCATTTTAACAACAATATTAGCTAGATATGGCATAACATAAATATTACAAGTAAATACATATCATCACACATCACATAAAACATCACTTTTGGGTTCCCTCCGATTCATTTAATCGGGTATCGAAATCAATAATCTCACCCTCATCTCGTAGGATATTTTCACATCTTTCTAACGGCTATAACTATGCGTCGATCGGATTCACGATCCAAAAGATATGGATTTCAACATCTCACAACCATTATTTCATTCAAATGCCACTAATTAATTAATCCCACACCATACTCAATATTGGGTAGAGGGTTGTCCTAGCTTTCCAATGATACCAAGAACGTCTCAATCCGAGTTACGGATCAAAAGTTATGGAGTTTTAAAGAAAACAAAATTATTGAAAATTCCCAGGAGCGCCCGGCGGTACCAAATTTTCGTCCGGCGGTGCCCCCTTCTCCTGCGCTTCGCCCGGCGAAGCAGCGGCATCAAACCCATATCTCAAAACTCAAGAGTTACAGAAACGTGACATGCTGCGCCCCTTGGCTTTCGCCCGGCGGAGCAGCGGCGCAGGCCTTGCATCGCCCGGTGCTCAAAGCGCCGCCCGGCGGTACGCATCAGATGCAGAATTTTCTGCTGCGTTTTCCATGGTTCCAAGGGTCCAAAATTCGTCTTTTACCCACCAAATCAGTTCCAAACATTAAAACAAATATCATCTATTTATCACATGCATATTATGACTACACTACACGATTTATATCGAATTTCATCCGTTAGATTCCATTTTCTCTCGAATCTAAACTAAGCCCAAAACTTATATTTCAAGACTTAGAGTGTCTAAGTAGAACCCACCTTAGCATCGAAGAGGAGGTTGAAGAAGATGTTGATGATCCATGAGCTTTTCCCAAGCTTTTCCCTCTTTCTCTTCTTCTTTCTCTTCTTTCTCTTTTCCATCTTTTTCCTTTTCTTTTTCTTATAACATATATATATATATATATATATATATATATATATATATATATATATATCCAATTGATATTTTATCGTCTGACACCAATTGATCAATTATTAGAGTTACCTTAAAATCCCCTCTTGAATTAATAATTATTCATCTCTTCAGAGTTCATTAGTTGATCTATTGTTCCTAATCGATAGTACTTAAATATCTCAGAGTCAGATAATATCAATTGGATTTGCTCTAAGCTCAACCGTTACTCTAATTATCTTTGCAGATAATTTCTCAGAGTACACTGGAACTCAGTTGATCACAACTAATATTCTCCAGATTACTTAAAATACGGGGTGTTACAGTGTGGCTAATTTTATAAATACTAATATTTTGGATATTGATTATATCATTTGTTTGCCTCTGATTTGGAGACCATATCAGTAGCAAATTTACCGAACAAATTTGCAGAATACATTTGTTAAATTCCCTTTGATATTCCTATGCATAATAGTCCTTCAATAATTTGAGGTCTTACTTATAAGGAAAGTTATTAATTATTAGTTTTATACCACTAATGCATTTGTTCTTGATACAGGAATTGGAAAAAGAACAACTAACGAGCCAACAAGGTTTGATAAACCAAGAAGATCTACATGGAGAAATTAATACTATCATCAAACCCTCTCAGGCAAGTAATGTAATATACTCTAACACAATATTATGTATGTAAAGCTAAAAATATATGGATTTTAATTCAAATGTTTCTTAAAATTTTACTACAACATAACTCCTAAATTAAGGACATCTCTCTTATATTACTTTTTTTCTTTTTGACTCTTTTTAATGTAGGAATTGAATTAGACTACCAACTTAAACATGTTTTAATTTAATGCAGGGTGTTGAACATGGAACGACATTAACAAATGCCCATACGAGAACAACCTCAACTCTTTTACAACTTGCCATGTCATCAAAAGTGAGTCTGAGTTTATACAATATTATCCAACTTTTAATGCTTTCAAACATTGATTATTTTGTTTATCATTTTTTATTCTATCTAAAAAAAAGTTAGGGTCTTTTGGACTAAAATATAAATAAATACATTTAGTGTGCCTAAACTTACAAACACTAATATTTTGGATATTGATAATATTATTTGTTTGCTTCTGATTTGTAGAGAACATCAGTAGCAAAAGTAATGAACAAATTTACAGAATACATTTGTTAAATTCCCTTTGATATTCCCATGAATAAAACTCATTCAATGATTTAAGGTCATACTTATAAGAAAAGTTATTAATTATTACTTTTATATCACTAATCCATTTTTTCTTGATACAGGAAATGGAAAAAGAACAACCAACGAGCCAAAAAGGTTTGATACACCCAGAAGATCTATATAGAGAAATCAATACTACCATCAAACTCTCTCCGGCAAGTAATGTAATATAATATCACCTAATATTTTGCACGTAAAGCTAAAAAATATATGGAATTTACTTCAAATTGTTCTTAAAATTTTACTAAACTTAACTTCTAAACTAAGGACTCCTCTCTTATATTTATTGTTTACATTTTTACACTTTTCAATGTAGTAATTGAATTATACTACCACCCTAAACATGTTTTAATTATATTCAGGGTGTTAAAGCAAGAACTCCATTAACAAATGCCAAGACGATAACAACCACAACTCATTTTGAGTTAGTCAGTTCATCACAAGTGAGTGTGAGTTTATAGAATCTAATCAATCTTTTAATGCTTTCAAACATTGATTCTTTTGTTTATTATTATTTTTCTCTCTATATTAAAAGTTAAAATTAAGGATCTTCCAAACTGAAATATATATATATACCGATAAGTTTAGTGTAGCTAATCTTACAAATACTAATATTTTGGATATTGACAATATCATTTATTTATTTGGATATGTTTAGGAACAAGATGTTGGTGTTAGAGATTCTCTAGAAAATACTATGATTAATGATGATCAAGGTGATGATTCTTTAGACCAATTTAATTTTCTTCTATTATCTAATCACCCTTTGGATTTTGAAGTTGAACTCTCTTCCCTCACACATTTTGTTCAGTTTCTCTAAATGAAGACACTCCTAAGGGTGATGAATTTATTGTTTTAAAATCTCAACCCTGTCATAGCAATAGGGTTCCTTTGGGTCTTGCATATCAGGGTCCTTCAATGCATTTTGAAGGTATATTTTCCCTAAATTTTATTCAAAATGGTATTTTTTGTTCTCTTTAGTTTTAACTAGTATTTCTTCATAATTAGGTAACACTTCTCAAAGATTAGAAGATTTAAGTTCTCTGTATCTTGTCACGCGGGAGCTTGAGGAACTAGTTTCCAAGAAGCATGTGGATTATGAGAACTTGCCTTTGTTGGCAAATTTTTTTGTTAATCATCCTTCAGTTCTTTTAAGGGACAATTCACTTAGTAACAGATACAAGGGTTATGCATACAACTGCCTAGCTGAGCTCTTGAAATTCCTCCAAACCCATAGTGTTTTGGATGTATTAGGTTCAAACCACTTTGAATTTGTTGAGTTAATACAGGACGTGCGCATATTTGCTTTTCACAAAGGTTGGTTGGATGATCTTGAAAAGCGCGCTTTGTTTCCCGATTTACAATTCTCTCAAGATACATTTCAAAAACTATTGGATTCCAAGAAACAGATTGTCAAGGATGTTGAAGTGGCGCGTTTGAAGATAGACATTTTAACTCGAGAAGTGGAAAATATTAAGCATCAATTGACCTCTTCTGAAGCTGATTTGGAGAGTATTATTCAACAGGAGAGAGAAATTTTAGAATCTAAGGCTTCTTTAAGTCTTCCACTGGGCTATTAGAGTATTTTCCCTGGCATTGTATTATTGTAACATGTTATGTTGTTAGAGATTTTACCGTTGAATGTTGGATTGTTTCTTTTGTTGTTTGAAATAAACTACTATCTAATTATGTTTGTGCATTTATGTATCGTTATTTAGTGTTGTGTTTATGATGATGAAATATTAATTTTTTCTTATATTTCAAATAACAAGCTCAAGAAATGATTACTATTAATGTAGGCTTTATATATATATATATATATATATATATATATATATATATATATATATATATATATATATATATATATATATATATATATATATATATAAATTATCTGTTGTATTCATTAAATGTTAATTTATAGTTTAATTTGTTAGTAGTCAAATTTTGAACTCTAGATCTTCATCCTTATTGCTTCAAAAATTTCAACTACATGTTTTATCTGTTATTTTTTACACTACGCCAAAATTGCTTTTTGGCAGTGTAACGCCCCGATTTTGATTATTTCCATTTTGTCGAGTCTTTTATTTAAATGAGTGGTAAATTATTTTATTTGTGAAATTGGTGTGTTAAATGTTATTTTACCATTTTTTAGAGTTTTCGGGGAAATTAGAATGGAGGGTATTTTAGACTTTTCCCAATTAATCATAAGTTAGAAATTTATTGGAAATAGAATTATGAGAGAAAAGAAATAGAAAAGAAAGAAAAAGAGATAAGAAAGGAAAATAGAAGGAAATAGAAAGAAAAGAGAAATAGAGAGAAAAAGGAGAGAAAGAAAGAGGAGGAAGAGAAAAGAAGAGGAAAAGAGGAAAACTTAGGAAATCATCAAGAACAATCATCTAGCAAGTTTGGAATCCGGGTAAGGGTGTGAAATCTTGTTATCTTATCAATGTATATGATTATGTATGATTATGTTGTTGTTGTTGATTTTTATGAGTTTTGGGTATAAACCATTTTTGAGAAATTGATTAGAAATTGATCCAAATGTGTTAAAACTCTTGTTGTTTGTGATCTTGGTTGTCTATACATGTTTGATATGTATTGTTACACTTCAAATTGTTGTTTTTCTGAGATTTGGATGATGAATTGGAGGATTTTGGGGTGGAAAACGCTGAACTCAGTTCTGCAGAATTTTTCTGGGTTTCCCTGGCCATACGCGTACGGGGCATGTCCATACGCGTATGAGCCAGGCGTTACACGTATCATTGGCCTGTTTTTGGGTCAATACGCGTATGGAATGTGGCTTTTCCCGGCCCTCTGGTGATACGCGTAAGGGCATTGGGCGTACGCGTATGGTTTTTGAAAACGTGAATTTGTGAAGGGAAATGGTTCTGCCCATACGCGTATGGGCATTGGCAATACGCGTATGGACAAGAGGAATGTAAAAATGGGATTTTTCAAAATGTCGTTTTCGTTTTCGTCCGTAACTTTTGTTCCGATTATCCGATTTTTACATTCTTGGTGTCGTTGGAAAGCTATTGAGCTGTACTTTCTTATTATGATGATTTGGAAATTGTTAGCCGATTTTATTATGTCGAAAAGTCGGGAATAGTGATATTTAGCGATTTTTACCGTTTTGACTATGTGTTTGAATGTGAATCATACAATAGTGCATTGATGTGAATGTATATAGATTGTATGTGATTGTATGAGAAGAATGCATGAATATATTGTGAATATGTATGCATTTCAAGAATGTCTTGAGTCATTTTGCATGTGAAGCATCATGATGTGCATTCGTGTGTTGTGTAATTCTAATGAGAATCCGCTATAACGTCGTGTGCCCATGTGGGGTGTGAGCGATGATTATAGACGATCGTGTGCCCGTGTGGGGTGTGAGCGATCGGGTCGTGTGCCCATGTGGGGTGTGAGCGATCCATAAACATTGTGTGCCCATGTGGGGTGTGAGAAATGGGTGAACATCGTAGGCCCGACGGGGAGTTACATTGGTAACGAGCGATGGTTCCAGCAGAGTTCCTGAGTGAACTAGCGATGATTGAGTCGGTACCGTATTGCATTTGCATAGAGTCGTGAGTCGGTCTCGATGATTTGCATTTATCATCTTTATAATGATGCATTGGTGAATAAACATAAATGTGTATGTTTATGAGGAATGCTTGAGAATTGTGAAAGTATGCATGATGAATATGCTTAGTTGTGTATATATATACACAACGTGATGTATATGAATGAATTGTGATAAATTGTGGTGAGAATGTGGAATCTGTGTATTTTTATGCTAAGGTATATAATTATATGCATTGTTATTATGATAATATTTCTCACCCTTCTGCTGTTTTATGATGCTCTATGAGGCATTTCAGAGTAGGTATGCTGGAGGTCTTTTTGTGAAGCGTGTCATCATTCTTTTGGTCAGTTGGCTCTGATATGTAGCACCGGGTAGCTAGGATGTATATGATTCTTTTGTGATACATTTGTACATGTATCTTGTTGCTGAATGTTTATGTAAACATGAATTATGTTGTTGGATTATATTCGATGATGTATATATATTTGATGTATTCAATGTTTGGATTTTCCGCTTTTATTCTAAATATTGAGATGTGGGTGTAAGGAAAAAGTTCCTCTGTTGCAAAGTTACCCCACTGTTACATATCAATGTTTGAGCAGGTGTTGTATGTTTTAAAATCGTGTTTGATGTGACGCGCCTCTTTTATACCATGTTTATAATTATACTCTGGCGAAATTTTTAATATGTGCCTAAATGATTATGTGGTTATTTGGGGGTATAGAAAGGGGGTGTTACATTAAGTGGTATCAGAGCCAGAGTTGAGTCAGTTGTGTCTGTCTTGTTGTTGTGTTGGTTGAACTGTTGTTTAACCTTGTTGTCATTTTTGGGAATGATCAGAATATGGCTGGTAGAAACGACAATGCGATGGCTGCTGCTTTGGAAGCAATGGCTAGGGCGGTGCAAGGTGCGCCGAACGTGAATGCTAATGACGAGTTTAGGAAGAATCAACCACCGGTTTTCAAAGGAAAATTCGATCCCGATGGAGCTCAAAATTGGTTGAAAGAGATTGAAAGGATATTCAGATTCATGGACTGTGCGGAGGGGAATAAGGTGAGGCTTGGATCTCACATGCTGAAGGAAGAAGCCGACGATTGGTGGGTCGGTATACGTGAAGTTCTTGAGGTGGATGATGAAGAAATAACTTGGAATTTGTTTCGTACTGAATTCTTGAGAAAGTATTACCCTGAAAGTGTGAAGGGGAAGAAGAAGATGGAGTTTCTTGAACTAAAACAAGGTAGTATGTCGGTGGAGGACTATGCTGCTAAGTTTGTGGAGTTGGTTCAATTCCATCCTCACTATGCTGCAATTACTGCTGAGTTCTCAAAGTGTATTAAATATGAGAATGGTTTACGTCCTGAGATTAAGCAAGCTGTGGGATATCAAAGGATAAGAAGGTTTACAGATTTGACGGAATGTTGTAGAATCTTCGAGGAAGATAGTAAGGCTTGTTCTACACATTACAAAAGTTTGAATGAGAGGAAGGGAAAGCAACAAGCTAGAAGTGGACCTTATGTGACACCCGTTGATAAGGGCAAGCATAGGGGAAGCTTTGATAGGAGATCAGGAGGAGGAGGTTCCGGTTCCATTAAGTGTTACAAGTGTGGTGAAATGGGTCATAAATCATTTGAGTGTGGGAAGACTGTGATGAAATGTTCTAACTGTGGAGGTGTAGGGCATACTACTACTGATTGTAGAAGGAATGTAGTGAAGTGCTATAATTGTGGAGAAGTGGGTCACATTAGTCCTAAGTGTACTAAGCCGAAACAAGCTCAAGCGGGCGGAAAGGTGTTTGCGTTGGCGGGAACTCAGACCACTAGTGCAGACCGTTTGATTAAAGGTACATGCTTTATTAATAGTACACCTTTAGTTGCTGTTATTGATACGGGAGCGACTCATTCGTTTATTTCGTCTGAGTGCGCGAAGCGTTTGAATCTTGCTTTGTCTTTGATGGGTATTGAGATGGTTATTGAGACTCCTGCTTTAGGGTCGGTAATTACGTCTTTGGTGTGTGTAAGTTGTCCTTTGACCATGTATGGTAAAGACTTCATTATGGATTTAGTATGTTTGCCGTTGGAGGGATTGGACGTAATCTTGGGTATGAACTGGTTGCAATTTAACCGAGTTCATATAGATTGCTATCATAAGTTGGTAAGGTTTCCTTCTTTGGAAGATGATGAAGATGAGAGTTTCCTATCCACTAAAGCGTTGAAGAAACTTTTAGCGGAAGAAGCTCAATTGTTTGGTTTGTTTGCATCATTGTCGGTGGAGAGTAAAGTTGAGCTTGATGTGTTCCCATTGGTGTGTGATTTTCCAGAAGTGTTTCCGGAGGATATTACGGATGTACCGCCGGAAAGAGAAGTTGAGTTTTCTATTGATTTAGTTCCGGGTACTAGACCAATTTCGATGGCACCGTATCGTATGTCAGCATCGGAGTTGGTAGAATTGAAGAAGCAATTGAATGACTTGTTGGACAAGAAATTTGTAAGACCAAGTGTTTCTCCTTGGGGTGCTCCGGTATTGTTGGTAAAGAAGAAGGATGGGAGTATGCGGTTATGCATTGATTATCGACAATTGAACAAAGTGACAATTAAGAACAAGTATCCGCTTCCAAGGATCGATGATTTGATGGACCAATTGGTTGGTGCACGTGTTTTTAGTAAGATTGATTTGAGATCAGGATACCACCAGATTCGTGTGAAAGGAGAGGATATTCAAAAGACGGCCTTTAGGACACGGTATGGTCATTACGAATATTCCGTGATGCCATTCGGGGTTTCTAATGCGCCGGGTGTGTTTATGGAATACATGAATCGTATTTTTCATGAACAGTTGGATCATTTTGTGGTTGTGTTCATCGATGATATTTTGATTTACTCTAAGTCTCAAGAGGAGCATGAAGAGCATTTGAGGATTGTGTTACAAATTTTGAAAGAGAAACAATTGTATGCTATGTTGTCGAAATGTGAATTTTGGTTGTCGGAAGTAAGTTTCCTTGGACATGTTATTTCTGGTAGTGGTATTAGTGTTGATCCATCCAAGGTTGATGCGGTGATGCTATGGGAGGTTCCTAGGTCAGTTACGGAGGTTCGAAGCTTTTTAGGCTTGGCGGGTTATTATCGGAGGTTTATTGAAGGATTTTCGAAGTTGGCACTTCCGTTAACCCAATTGACTTGTAAAGGAAAGGTTTTCATTTGGGATATTCATTGTGAAGAGAGTTTCAATGAGCTAAAAAGAAGGTTGACAACGACTCCGATCTTGATTTTACCGAATCCTAATGAACCATTTGTTGTGTATTATGATGCTTCGTTGATTGGTTTAGGTGGTGTTTTGATGCAAGATGGAAAAGTTGTGGCTTATGCTTCAAGACAATTGAGAGTGCATGAAAAGAATTATCCTACTCATGATCTTGAGTTAGCGGCTGTGGTTTTTGTGTTGAAGATTTGGAGGCATTATCTCTACGGTGCAAGGTTTGAAGTCTTTAGTGATCATAAAAGTTTGAAATATTTATTTGATCAAAAATAATTGAACATGAGACGGAGGAGGTGGTTAGAACTTTTGAAGGATTATGATTTTGGTTTGAATTACCATCCGGGTAAGGCAAACGTGGTGGCCGATGCCTTAAGTCAGAAGTTGTTACATATGTCCGCATTGATGATGAGAGAATGGGAATTTTTGGAGAATTTTAGAAACTTGAGTTTAGTTTGTGAAATGACGCCGAGAAGTGTGAGACTTGGTATGTTACATGTTACGAATGATTTTCTTGCAACCGTATGTGAAAAACAAAAGTTGGATTTGAAATTCGTTGATTTGATGTTGAATGAGAATGAGAGTTGAAAAAGATGATATTGGAGGAAGGACACCGAAGTAACTTAAGTATTCATCCGGGAGCGAACAAAATGTATCAAGATTTGAAGAAAATCTTTTGGTGGTCCGGATTAATGAGAGAGGTAGCTCAATTTGTGTATGCATGCTTAACTTGCCAAAAGTCTAAGGTGGAACATCAAAAACCTAGTGGATTGATGCAACCGTTGGACATTCCGGAGTGGAAATGGGATAGTATATCGATGGATTTTGTTACGGGATTACCGAATACGCAAAGAGGTCATAATGCTATTTGGGTAATTGTTGATAGGCTTACTAAATCTGCTCACTTCATTCCAATTGATATTAGTTATCCTTTGGAGAGGTTAGCCGAGATTTATGTTCTTGTGGTGATGAAGTTACATGGAGTTCCTAAGAGTATTGTATCGGATAGAGATCCTAGATTTACATCGAGGTTTTAGGAGAGTTTACAACAGGCTTTGGGTTCTAAGCTAAGATTGAGTTTGGCTTATCATCCGCAAACGGATGGTCAAACCGAAAGGACAATTCAATCGTTGAAGGATTTATTGCGTGCTTGTGTGCTCGAGCAAGGTGGTGCTTGGGATAGTTATTTGGCGTTGTTTGAGTTCACCTACAATAACAGTTTTCATTCGAGTATAAGTATGGCACCATTTGAGGCTTTGTATGGTCGGAGATGTCGAACACCTTTGTGTTGGCATGAAACGGGTGAGAGGACGATAGTTGGACCGGAGATGGTACAACAAACGACGGAGAAAGTGAAGTTTATTCGGGAGAAGATGAAAGCTTCTCAAAGTAGACAAAAGAGCTATCATGACAAGAGAAGGAAAGATCTTGAGTTTCAAGAAGGCGACCATGTGTTTTTGAGAGTTACACCGGTTACGGGTGTGGGTCGTGCTTTGAAGTCGAAGAAGTTGAATTCTCGTTTTATTGGTTCGTATCAGATTACTTCACGAGTTGGTGCTGTGGCTTACCGTGTGGCGTTGCCTCCGAACCTTTCGAATTTGCATGACGTATTCCATGTTTCGCAACTTCAGAAGTATGTTCCGGATCCGTCACATGTTATTCCTATGGACGAGGTTGAAGTGAGAGATAACCTTACGGTGGAAGCTTTACCGATTAGGATTTTGGACCGTGAAGTTAAGAAGCTAAGGGGCAAGGATATTGCGCTTGTGAAAGTAGCGTGGGGAGGCGTTACGGAAGGCAATATGACTTGGGAACTAGAGAGTGGGATGCGAGAGTCGTATCCGGAGTTGTTTGTATCAGGTAATATTTTCGAGGACGAAAATTTCTAAAGTGGGGGAGAGTTGTAACGCCCCGATTTTGATTATTTCCATTTTGCCGAGTCTTTTATTTAAATGAGTGGTAAATTATTTTATTTGTGAAATTGGTGTGTTAAATGTTATTTTACCATTTTTGAGAGTTTTCGGGGAAATTAGAATGGAGGGTATTTTTGACTTTTCCCAATTAATCATAAGTTAGAAATTTATTGGAAATAGAATTATGAGAGAAAAGAAATAGAAAAGAAAGAAAAAGAGATAAGAAAGGAAAATAGAAGGAAATAGAAAGAAAAGAGAAATAGAGAGAAAAAGGAGAGAAAGAAAGAGGAGGAAGAGAAAAGAAGAGGAAAAGAGGAAAACTTAGGAAATCATCAAGAACAATCATCTAGCAAGTTTGGAATCCGGGTAAGGGTGTGAAATCTTGTTATCTTATCAATGTATATGATTATGTATGATTATGTTGTTGTTGTTGATTTTTATGAGTTTTGGGTATAAACCATTTTTGAGAAATTGATTAGAAATTGATCCAAATGTGTTAAAACTCTTGTTGTTTGTGATCTTGGTTATCTATACATGTTTGATATGTATTGTTACACTTCAAATTGTTGTTTTTCTGAGATTTGGATGATGAATTGGAGGATTTTGGGGTGGAAAACGCTGAACTCAGTTCTGCAGAATTTTTCTGGGTTTCCCTGGCCATACGCGTACGGGGCATGTCCATACGCGTATGAGCCAGGCGTTACACGTATCATTGGCCTGTTTTTGGGTCAATACGCGTATGGAATGTGGCTTTTCCCGGCCCTCTGGTGATAAGCGTAAGGGCATTGGGCGTACGCGTATGGTTTTTGAAAACGTGAATTTGTGAAGGGAAATGGTTCTGCCCATACGCGTATGGGCATTGGCAATACGCGTATGGACAAGAGGAATGTAAAAATGGGATTTTTCAAAATGTCGTTTTCGTTTTCGTCCGTAACTTTTGTTCCGATTATCCGATTTTTACATTCTTGGTGTCGTTGGAAAGCTATTGAGCTGTACTTTCTTATTATGATGATTTGGAAATTGTTAGCCGATTTTATTATGTCGGAAAGTCGGGAATAGTGATAGTTAGCGATTTTTACCGTTTTGACTATGTGTTTGAATGTGAATCATACAATAGTGCATTGATGTGAATGTATATAGATTGTATGTGATTGTATGAGAAGAATGCATGAATATATTGTGAATATGTATGCATTTCCAGAATGTCTTGAGTCATTTTGCATGTGAAGCATCATGATGTGCATTCTTGTGTTGTGTGATTCTAATGAGAATCCGCTATAACGTCATGTGCCCATTGGGGTGTGAGCGATGATTATAGACGATCGTGTGCCCGTGTGGGGTGTGAGCGATCGGGTCGTGTGCCCATGTGGGGTGTGAGCGATCCATAAACATTGTGTGCCCATGTGGGGTGTGAGCAATGGGTGAACATCGTAGGCCCGACGGGGAGTTACATTGGTAACGAGCGATGGTTCCAGCAGAGTTCCTGAGTGAACTAGTGATGATTGAGTCGGTACCGCATTGCATTTGCATAGAGTCGTGAGTCGGTCTCTATGATTTGCATTTATCATCTTTATAATGATGCATTGGTGAATAAACATAAATGTGTATGTTTATGAGGAATGCTTGAGAATTGTGAAAGTATGCATGATGAATATGCTTAGTTGTGTATATATATACACAACGTGATGTATATGAATGAATTGTGATAAATTGTGGTGAGAATGTGGAATCTGTGTATTTTTATGCTAAGGTATATAATTATATGCATTGTTATTATGATAATATTTCTCACCCTTCTGCTGTTTTATAATCCTCTTTGAGGCATTGCAGAGTAGGTATGCTGGAGGTCTTTTTGTGAAGCGTGTCTTCATTCTTTTGGTCGGTTGGCTCTGATATGTAGCACCGGGTAGCTAGGATGTATATGATTCTTTTGTGATACATTTGTACATGTATCTTGTTGCTGAATGTTTATGTAAACATGAATTATGTTGTTGGATTATATTCGATGATGTATATATATTTGATGTATTCAATGTTTGGATTTTCCGCTTTTATTCTAAATATTGATATGTGGGTGTAAGGACAAAGTTCCTCTGTTGCAAAGTTACCCCACTGTTGCATATCAATGTTTGAGCAGGTGTTGTATGTTTTAAAATCGTGTTTGATGTGACGCGCCTCTTTTATACCATGTTTATAATTATACTCTGGCGAAATTTTTAATATGTGCCTAAATGATTATGTAGTTATTTGGGGGTATAGAAAGGGGGTGTTACAGGCAGCACAACATAGACAGCGCTTTTGATCAAAAGCGCTGCTATATGTTTTAAAAAAAAACACGCTGAAAAAAAGCGTTGCCTAAAGGCCTACTTTAGATAACGCTTCCTAAAAGCCCTGTTAAAAGCCATACAAATGTGACACCTTAGAAAGCGCTTTTAGGAAAGCGCTGCTAAAGGCACACTTTAGAAATCGCTTTTAAAAAGTGCTGCTAAAGGCCTTACGTAGGACACACATTAGAAAGCGCTTTCTGAAAGTGTTTCTATAGGCAATTAAAAAGAAAGCGTTTTTATAGAAAATGCGTTGCTCAAGCTAATACATAAGAAAGCGCTTTCAAAAAGCGTTGTCTTATCTTATTATTTCATAAATATATATTAAAAATATTTTGATTGTTTCAGAAGCCCTAATCATTTCTTTTCTTTCTCCTTCTCTCCCGCAACTTCTCCCTCCGCCGTGTCTCCCCCTCTCTTGCGACTTCTCCCTCTCACTGTTCATCTTCTCCAACCGGCTCCTCTATCCGTCTTCTCCGACCGGCACTGTTCATCGTCTTCTCTTGAGGGTTTGTTCTTGAGCATCTTGTTTTGTTTTTGTTTTGTTTTTAGTTTGAATGTGTTAGTTTGAATGTAGTTTGACTGACCCCCCTTTCCTCTAGAAAAGGCATGCAAAAACAGGTTAGTTTGAATGTTGTTTGACTGACCCCACTTTCCTCTAGAAAAGGCGTGCAAAAACAGGTTAGTTTGAATGTTGTTTGAATTTGATTTTGAAATTGTTGTTGTAGATTAGTTTTTATTTTGAAATTGTTGTTGTAGATTTGTTTTGATTTTGAAATTGTTGTTGTACATTAGTTTTAACAAAACAAGTTTCAATGACATAGGAAGTGTCGTAGAGTGGGCGGTGGTGTCTTTCCAAGGGTGATTTCACGTCTTTCAACGTCCTACTTCTTGAAGGTGACGCAGGACTTGTTCTTTATATATTTACGACCATCTTGATCTTTTGTATACGACCTGCGCAATACTTTAACATGAGCACTTCCTCAAAAAACTCCGCGGCCAAGAAGGTGACCGAGAAAATGAAGAAGGACGGTCCAAATGTTGCAATATCTGCGGCATCATCAATCGGAGCAACCTTGTCCGGTAAGAAATTTGTGACAAAGATGAAATCCCTCATAAAAGACCGCGCTCCGAAACGTAATTTTGGTGCAGATGTTGATGAGGACTGGGATGAAGACTGGTTCAATTTTCTTCATTCACGAGGCTGGAGAGAGTGCGATTAGCTTCTAGAGGGGATGCTGTATTTTGTTGTTTTTTTTATTGTCCCGTTATATGGTTGTTTTGTGGTTGTTATTTTGTTGTTTTTTATTGTCTCTTTTTAATTGTGTTGTACAATGTTTTGGCTCATTTGAGGCATTTTATATAACATGTCGTTTTCCTCCTGCAAGGAATTACCCTTTTATGTACCAAGCATTATCTTTTTGCCTTTTTATTTTCTCAGACTTTATATTAGTTCAACACTCAGAAGTACACAAGAAGCCCCACTTTAGAAAGCATAAAAGGCCAGAAAAAACGCTGCTAAAGGCCCACTTTAGAAAGTGCTTTTCCAGAAAAAGCGCTGCTAAAGGCCTACATAAGGCAGCGCTTTTGCATAAAACAAAAGCGATGTCTTTACCTATAGCAGTGCCACCTTAGGCAGCGCTTTTAAGCGTTGTTAAAAGCGAAAAAAAACGTTGTCTTTTCCCTTCCGTGTTGTAGTGTGAAGCCAAAGGGAAAACCTCATATTTTTTAAGTCATCTCACATCTTAATCCCTATTATTTTTATTTTTTTGTATTTTTTTTTCTGCACAAAAGTTATTGAACAAATTTTAGTGCTTACAAGTTTAGGTGATTATTAGTTGGAATTTATAATTAAGATTTCAATATGTATTATTTTAATAAACAATTCTTAAGTTAAAAATTCAATAGTTATATTGGTGAAGATTGAAATTCAAGTTTGAATTAAAACTTCTATATTTATATTGGTTAAGATTGAAATTTAAGTTATTTAGACATCTTTTCCTTCGTAACAAATTTGAATGTCCGGGAATTTTGAATACTTTTACCATTTAAATTTTGTGTGAGTTGATCAACCATATTGGATAATAATAAGCTAGTGCGTATTCTAGAAAGCTCGGATAACCTTTCATGATTTTTTATGTGTGATTTGAAATTATTTAGAAATAAGTAGACATGGTTAAAACTTCTGAGCTTCTTTATTTTTTTCATGAATTTTGTGGCTTTTGACATATGATAGGAATTGTATGTGTTGTGAATCTTGTTGTGAATTATGACAAAATTTAATATCAATTTGTAAGGAAAAGAACAATAGCAACCAAAATAAATGGTTTTCAGCAATAATAATCCATACACATATAATATAACAGAATAAGGCAAGAAAAAAACAGAAGGTTTATTTACTCAGTTCGATCAAACGATCTACTCTGGGGGGAGAGCAGTTCTCCAATTCACTATACTCAGAAATTTGTTACAAGAGATTACAGATGAGTTACATGAAAATAGCATTCACCTTCAGGTTCCCAAGAACAACCCTATTTTCTACCCAAGTGTTTCCCAACCTCTCCAACTCTCAATATATGAATCACTCAAACTCAAGGTGTAACAGTATTTCACAATAACCTTAAACAACTCCAAAGGTTTCCCAAAACCTTTGCTTTTCTAAGGTTTTCCTTGTGAATAGCTGAAACCCTATACTATGCATTTAAACCCTTTCTCTCCCTTGTTGGTGTAAACTCTAAAATTGTCACACACCAAGCATATAAGAGATACATATTTATAATATCAAATACCTAACAAACAAAGCCCAAAATCACATGGATCCATGGACCAAATCGAAAAAGTATGAAGACTCGAAAACACTATTCGCCGTACGGACAACACTATTCACATACGAACGTCACTATTCATCCGTACGGGCATCACTATTCACCGACCGAATTTTTTTCCCCTCGCCTTTTTCGTCCGATTTTCGTTGTAAATGCAATCTCTAAAATATGTATTAAGTATTGAAAGTATTGCATTTGAATGTGTGTTTAAGAAAAAAGAAGACTTTTAAGCTTCTAACTGTTTATCTTTTGATGTTGTCAAATTTAGTATTTCTATGGAGAATTCTTGAGTATCATAATTGGTTTTACTGTTATTTACTACCATATTTTTTCAAACTTGTATGGATTGATCTGTTTGTAGGATTATGCATATCTTGTGCTCGTTTTTAATATAATCTCTTTAGCTATTGTAAATAAAAACTTAACATGTTTCATGTCTCGTGTGTTTCTATGATATAAATTTTTTGATGAGAAAATCTACTAGTATGAAAGAAGACTAAAAGAAAAAATACTTGTTAACTAACTATCACTTTTGAGGAATAATGTTGAATTAAATCTTTTTATTCAGGTCAATACTCAAAAACCATATAGAATCGATTATGACTATACTATTATATAAAAGCTTTTGAGTCAGGTACACACAAAGTTAAAATAAAAGGTTTTAGGCATAATTAGTCCCTAAGTCCCTTAACTTTGAGAGAAGTTTCGCTTTGGTCCCCAAACTAAAAAACGTTACATAATGATCCTTTAATTTCACTTCCATTAAACCATTTGGTCCATATCGTTAGTTTGTGCGAAAAAACGTTAACTATAGCTGAGGTGGCATGCTAGGTAAGCAAATGGTAAATTGAACATTCAGCTTATGTGTTATAAACGCTCTAGGGTACGTGGGTTCCATCTTCCATTTACATTATTCATCAATATTTCCTTCGTCTTCCATTTTCTTCTCCAAATTAGGGTTAAATCACCATCATCTTTCTTCCATCTTCCATCTTTCATTTTCTTCTCCAAATTAGGGTTCAATGTCAAAGATTGCAAGCAATGCTTCTACGTCAAACAACCAAAGTTATGGTACATCTAGATCTGTGCTTCGTAGAAACAAGAGAATGGAGTGTTTTTTTTAAAGATGAAAGTGTTCTTCAAACTGTTAATGATATGAACAGTGCCAACTATGGGAGAAAATTCTGGAGCTATAAAAAATACATAAATCACATGGGTAAGGGTTGTAATTTCTTCAAGTGGTTAGGTGATGAGTTTGTTGATGAAAGGGATTCAAAGCTTGTAAGACAAAAGAAGAAAACTAACAAATTGAAGAAGGAAGTTATCTACACTAGAGGATGGTTGAAAATGTCCATTGTGGTTAGGAGTTTGAGCTTATGGTTGAACCTTGTGTTTGTAACAATGTATTTCAATTAGAATTAGGGTAGTTCAATGTTATGTTTTCACATTTTCAATGTATTCTAAAGTTGTTTTAATGAATAATGTTAGTGTCCTATTTCAACCCATTACCAATGTTTCTTCATTATTCTCTGTTTTATATGTGATACATAACTGGTATAAATTTGTCTCAAAATTTTACCTGTTAAAAATGAAGCTTAAGGACCTTATTGGTACGGATCAAAATAGTAAATAGACTATTTTTCAAAAAATTATAAAATTAAGGGACTTTATGGAAACCATACAGTAAGATAATTTGGCATTATAAGCCATTTCAACTTTCATTAACAGATCTGAAGTCTGATACATAAATGGTTCTATAACAAAAAGCCATTATAAGGCATTGATACAACATTCCAAAATGTGATACAAAAACAAGACAGATAGGTCATTGTCAATAAGCCATTAAAAGGCATTACAAAATGTGACCAGACATCATAACAAACATCAAGGTTAACTGAGTTGGCTGAGTTTTTTTTTGTTTTGGGTGGTGGTGGCTGAGTTGTTCCTTCTTGAACTTGACTTGAAATAGTTGGTGGTGGTGGCTGAGTTGTTCCTTCTTGTACCTGACTTAAAACAGTTAGTGGTGGTGGATGATTTGTTCCTTCTTGTACCTGACTTGAAACATTTGTTGCTTCTGGTTCCTGAGTTGTTCCTTCTTGTACCTAACTTGGAGGAGCTTGTGGTTGTGGTAGATTACAGGTGGCCTTGTTGTGACCATTCTTGTGGCAATGACTACACTTGATACCATGTTTTGCCTGTATCATGTGTGTCTCATCCCTCACCATTTCTCAATCTTCCCTATTCCTTTTTATCTTTGGCCTTCCAGGCTGCCTCTTTATTGGTGGTGGTTGAATATCAACTACACTAGTTTTGGCCCACAAGGCTTCCCCATTAACTGGTTAAATAACAGGTGCATAGCAAGCTGAATAATGTTTTTTCTTGTAACAGTCTGGTACAAAGTCATCAATCTCTAAATCTTGATCCTTCATGCAAGACATTGCATGACAGCATGGAAGCCCAATCAGCATCCATATTCTACATAAGCATTATTTCATGTAACGGTTGATATCATATTTTTATCCATTGAGTGAAATATGTCTTACCTCATAGTCATATTCATGTGCACGCCTGTATCATAGGTATGCACTATATCCAATACTTTTTATAACCATTACGTGATAGTTGTAAAAAAATTACATATAATGCACTATTTATAAAATATTTTAAAACTTAGAATACATTATATATCATGCAGTGTATGATTTATTTTGAAAACTTATGAAAGTGTGTCTATAGTCGTATGTACACTACTACAAAGTTTTTTGGAATACATATAGTTGTATATATCACTTTCTATCTAAATATATATATTTTCAAATTGTTTGAGATGCAGACAGATTGGGTCCTTAAAAGAACTGTTACTTAATTAATGACTTGTTCTGAAAGAATTTATACATTTACCAAATTCCTTACTAATATAAGCTTTGTAAAAATGGTAAAATGTTAATTATTAGCATAAGAATCATTTGGATATCCAGCCTGTTATTCAACCTCATTCTGCTATTTCACAATGTATAAAGTTCATTAACATTTGTTACCATACTTGAGCTTTGAGGATCTCGATTCAGTCTTTGGGGGTGCATTGTTAGGCTCTTAGGGTTTAGTTTAAAGTCCTAATTTTAGAATTAGGGACCTTCCTCCCTCAGAGTCTTCTAATATAGTGTCCTCTTCTTCGACTGGATTCTCTGATTTGTGTTCTCTTTTATGTGGTTTAGGGTTTTGTCTAGGTTGGTTCTGTCTAGGTTGATGCGTTATTGTCCAGGCGTATTCGAAATAGTTTTGTTTGTGTATTCTATTTGAAACCAAAGATGGATCAAGATAGAGGTTGTGAACAAGTTAGGAAATCGAAAGCAAAGAGGGAGACCATTGCAAGAAGATCGGTGTGGAGAGCTATTGGTAACAAAGCGACTGAACATGACGCAAGTAAAACATCTTCTTATTTCTTTACTGAATTTCCAGAATCTTTTGAAGATAAAGATATGTTCACTGTGTTCAAGGACTTGGCTTGGTTATTGAAGTGTTCATCCCTTCTAGACTTGATAAAAGAGGAAAAAGGTTTGGTTTAGTCCGTTTCAAACAGGTGTCTGATGAACATCTCCTTGCCATTAAACTGGACAATATTGTCCTTAATGGCAGGAAGATATTTGTAAATACACTGCGTTTTCAAAGAGGTGATAGATTACATGGTACTGAGAATTTGAGGTCAAGGTTGGAGGATAAGAACTGGAGTAAGAATTATGAAATAGTGACAAAACAGAAACCAGTGTCTTGGAATGGTAAAAAATCTTATGTGGAAATAGCTAAAGGAGATCCGAAACAAAACCATTCTAAGAGGATGTTTATGGTTGACAAACCAAGTTTTGCCCAACTCATGTTCAATGTTAAGGATGAGGACATTGAGCGTTTTCAACAAGCCTTTGTCGGCATAATGGAAAATCCAGGTAATTCTTATGAGTTTCAGAAGGCACTTCACATGGAAGGTTACTTTAAAATTAAAGCAACTTCTATGGGGGCGAATTTGGTTTTATTAGATGAAGAGGTTACAGGCGACATTAAGAAGATGATTGAGGAAGATAAAGAATGGGTGGAGAAATGGTTCTCAGACATTCATCCTTGGATTCCTACGGATGTGGACTGTGAGAGGATGACGTGGGTTAATATATTTGGTTTACCATGCCATGTCTGGGGAGATAATTTTTTCAAATTTCTAGCAGGAACTATTGGAGTTTTTGTCAAAGCTGATGCAGAAACTCAAAGGCATGAAAAGTTTGACATCGCCAGAATTCTTATAAGAACAAAGTTTGCCATGAACTTAAAAGAAGTAGTCAATATTGAAGTCGACATGCAAATTTTTCGTATCAAGCTAGTAGAAGAAGCTCCATTTTGTTGCTCAAAGAATTCATGCAAGTCCATTGGAGATAGCTCAGTTGATAGTTCTGAGGTGGTTTCATCGGGTAGTGAGGTGGAAGAGACGTTACAGGTTGATTTTGATCCAATGGTTATTAACTTAAAGTCAAACCTTAGTACCAATGTAGTAGGCGAAAAAGCGTACCATAATGACTGGACAGAGGAGAATCTCAATAAAGCAGGATCTAGGGATATGGTCAAAGGTATGAAAACATCTGATACACGTTTGGTTCAACAGGTGGAATTAGAAGATAAACATGAATTTGTGGGGCCCTCGTCTGCTGTAAATTTATCACTTGTAGATAGCCCCAATGCGATAGGCCTGCATAAAGGAGAGAAAAAGTCGGATCAGGTTGCACATGATACATCGCTCCGTAGTGAAAATAATGGAAAAAGTGTACTTTTCTTTGATTGTGGGAATTCCAAGGAAGTGGAAATTGGTTCTCCAAATAACATCAATAGTGAGGAAGTTGTTGGCCTAGGAAAGGGATCTAATTGTGGACTGATACCTAATGTTCCAACGGGTTACAATAATTTGTTGCGGAAGAAGAAATCCTTGGGAGACATCTATAGGAACCTGAAAATTCCCTATACGCCCTCATAATATTCTTCATTACTTTTAGTAGATAACTTGTTGCCTAGATCGATGACTCATGTTAGTGAGACATATTCTGAAGAAATAAATGACTCAATTTCAAGGTTTTCAGAAGATTCAAATAGGCTGAGTTCAGGATCCATAGGAGATGAAGAGATTCTTCGTAGCAATTCCAGAATCAAGAAAAAGTTGGCCGGTCTTCCTACCCGTGTGTGGAATTCCATCAAGAGATTGGGAATAAAAGCGGAAGAAGATGATGAGGTGTTTTAGTCCATAATTCTCAATTTGGAAGAAGAAGAAAGGAACGAGAAGAAAGATAAAAAGGTGGCAGCTATCGATCCTTTATGAATATTGTAACATATAATGTGAGAGGATGTGGAAGCTTGATCAAGAAACGAAAAATTCGAGAATTGTTGAAGAAAGGAGGGGCAGATATAATGTTTATCCAAGAAACTAAATGTGAAGTCATGAATGATGCTATTGTTCACAAACTCTGGGGCAATGAAAAATGTTATTGGTCGGCCTCAAAATCTGATGGTATGTCTGGTGGGATTCTCACCATATGGAAGAAAAATGTTCTAGAACCAATCTGTAGTTACAGAGGAAAAGGGTATCTGGGGCTCAAGGCTGTTTGGAAGAACAAACTGTGCTACTTTTTTAATATATATTCCTCGTGTAACAACAACAATAAAAGAGCGCTCTGGAGCAACATTTTAAGTCTTAAGTCCAAGCAAGAAGTAGGTGAGTGGGTAATCGGTGGCGATTTCAACGCAATAAAAAGTTCAAGAGAAAAAAAGGGTCGTGGCTACCACAATAAAAGATTGATGTTAGAATTTGAAGACTTCATCCAAATGTCTGGTTGTATTGATTTGGCATCTACTGGAAATAAATTCACCTGGTTCATACCTGCAGGCGATACTTGCAGCAGAATTGATCGATTTCTGATTTCAATTGGATTATTGAATGGTTGGAACGTGGCTTGTCAAAAAGTGGGTAAACGTGACATCTCCGATCATAGACCTGTTTGGATATCAGTGCGGAACGTCAACTGGGGTCCCAAACCATTTCGAATGGTTCGTTGTTGGTTCCAACACCCACAGTTTATGCAGTTCATAAAACAAGTTTGGGAAACTCTTAACTTTCAAGGCAGTTGTACTTATGTTTTGTCCAAGAAACTCCAGGTACTCCGTTCAAAACTCAGATGGTGGAATAGAAATATTTTTGGTTGGATAGATACCAACATCGAGGAGAACACGAAGACCCTAAATAATACAGAAGAAGAGTTGGTAGAGAAAAAGGTTTCAAGGAATGACCAGTCTGTTAAGATCCGTAAGAACGCTGAAGACGAGATGTGGAAGTTGTTAAGGATTAAAGAAAGTCTACTTCATCAAAAGGCTGGAACAAGATGGATCAAAGATGGAGACCGGAATACTAGTTATTTCGACTCAGTTATTAGACACCGAAATCTGATGAATACAATCAATAAGGTGGCAGTTGATGGCAGAATAGTCGAAGACGTTGAAGGGGTGAAAGAAGCTGTTGCTGATCATTTTGAAAAAAGGTTAACTTTGACCAACAAACCTCTATTGCGTATGAATTCTCATTATTTTAAGACTTTAACAGACCTGGAAAGAAATACATTGGAAGATGATTTTGTGGAAACTGAGATCAGAGATGCAGTCTTCAAGTGTAAAGGTGATAGAAGTCCGGGACAGGACGGGTTCAATCTGGAGTTTTTTCAAAAATGTTAGGACATTGTGGGCAATGATTTTACAGGCTGTATCAAAGAATTTTTCTTTGAAGCTAAGCTCCTTGAGGTGTTATCCTCCTCATTTCTGGCCCTTAATCCAAAAAATGAAAATCCTAAAAATCTTGACGATTACCGATAATCTGGACAGTATAATTTCCCCATCTCAGACAGCTTTTGTTGCAGGGAGGAATCTACTCGATGGAGTATTATCATTGAATGAGGTAGTGGATTATTCAAGAAGAAACAATCTCAAAAGTTTAATCCTCAAAGTCAACTTCACAAAGGCTTATGACTGCACTGAGTGGTCCTATATTCGACATGTGATGAAGTTCATGGGTTTTGGCAGCAAGTTTATGCGATGGATTGAAGGAACAGTTTTCAAAAGTTTTATGTCCGTTCTCGTGAATGGCAGTCCTTCACGAGATTTTCAAGTTTCTCGTGGACTTCGGCAATGAGATCCTTTATCACCATATCTCTTTGCCATTGCTGCAGAAGGATAGCCACTATGATGACAAAAGTGGAGGAAGTTGGATTATTCCAAGGTTTCAAAATAAATCAGAAGAATACATTGAATTTACTCCAATACGCAGACGATACAGTCATAGTCAGTGACGCTACTTGGAGCAACATTTGGGCCTTCAAAGTGATCTTGAGAGGTTTTCAACTAACGTCGGGTCTAGAGATCAATTTCAACAAGAGCAGCCTTATTGGGTATGGTGTGGAATAATCATTTTTGAAAGCGGCAGAAGGATTTCTAGCGTGCAAAATTCAAAACTGTCCTTTCAAATTTCTCGGTATTCAGATTGGTGGAAACCACAGATTGATTTCATTTTGGAAACCGGTGATAGATAAGGTTCAAGCCAGATTAGCATCTTGGAAAGGAAGACTTCTATCTATTGAGGGCTGAACTACATTAATAAAATCTGTGCTTACAAACCTTCCAGACAACTACATGTCATTGTATAAGATGCCGACAAAAGTCGTTAAAATTCTAACAGCACTTTAAAGGAAATTTTTGTGGAATGGTTCTCCTTTAAAAGATGGCATATCATGGATATCCTGAAATACGGTGTGTAAACCAAGGGAGTCAGGGGGCTTGGACATTATGGATATCCAGAGTTTGAATGAAGCTCTATTAGCAAAATGGATCTGGAAATTTACGAGTTCAAGAGATCATATATGGGTTTATATTTTGCAGGCTAGATACGGTGCATTTACGTCTAACTTTGTGCGTGGTGATGTCCAATCCGGGTCTGTCAAGCCTTCTGTAACGCTCGGTTATTTAATTAATTATTTAATTAAATATATTCGTATATTTGGTGTTGATTTGTGTTGATTATCGGAATTGTGTGGTGTTGAGTTGCTAAGTTGGTTTTAGCCGAATTAATTTGATTAAGTTGATTTAAGTCGTGTTGTGGTTGGTTGAATTAATTAAGCTGATTTGAGTTGTATGTTGTTATTATATTAAGATTATAAAAGATTCATGGGCTTATTTAAGTGGCTAGTAGTAAGAGTAGGGGTGTAGAATTTAGGCCCGATGGAAATTATTATTATTATTATTATTATTATTCCCAATATTATTATGAATTTGGTGGAAGAGAGAAAAGTAAGGAAGACTACGTATTAGTCAAGTTGTTAGGGTGAGAAAATAAAGGGCTAATGGGCCAGCAGTGGGAGAGAAAAAGAAGGAACAATAGGTTAAGTGTGGATTTAGTGAGAGGTTAACCAAAACAGAGTAATTTTCACGTACAGACAAGTTGAGAAAGAAAAAGAGAAGTTGGAGAGGAGAGGCACAAGGGTTGATGGAGAACACGTAGAAACGGCAAGAGCGAGAATTCCATCGGAAAAATAGAGCGATCATCAATCCAAGGTAAGGGTGGGGTTCTGACTCTATAATGGGTTAATTGATGAATAATATGTGGGGTTGGTTTTGTAGAATTCTCCTCTGTTTATGTTGAAATGGTGGTCGCGAATAGTGAATCGCGTTTTCTGTTAATGAATTGGTTGTATAAAATTAGCCTATGATGTGTTAAGGTATAATTGTATTATGTTTTTCTGTTGCCCGTGATGATGAATTTGGAACTGATATGGAATTGTTGTCGCGGATGTTGAATTACGGTTGTTGTCGATGTAATGTTTGGAAGGAAATAAGTATATGTTGTTTCAAAGAATAATTTTAAGGGTGTTTCTGGTGTACAACGAAGGAATTTGGAACCGTTCTGGAACTTGTGAACAAAATCTGGGACGAAGGGTTTTGGTCGTGTGACGATCGTAAAAAGGGCATGACGACCATCACACTCACGAACAACGTCACAACAGTCACACTCTCGTGACGACAGTCACGCGGGCAAATTCTCGGCTGTGGAAAATTGGAGAATATATATATATATATATATATATATATATATATATATATATATATATATATATATATGTAGCATATGAATTATATATTAGTATATATATACATGTTAGTAGCACATATGAACTATATATTAGTAATGATAATAATAGTTTGGTATTATTAATAAGATAATTTTGGGAGTTTTAGAATTAGAGGTATTCTACTAGTCTAAGAATTAGTCTTAATAATTAAATGACAGGTAGTATATATGTTGTAGAAAAATGAGACTATAAGGTAACATTTATAATTAGCAGTAGCATATTTAGTAGCAATGGTGTCCCATAAATAATTTGTGGTTAAACAAGGTTGTTCAAGTAGTTTAGCAAGGTTACTAGTTTAATTAATTTAGTAGCAGTATATATTTTAGTAGCAGTGAAGTAACAGGGTTGGTAGTGATAGCAGGATAAGACTATACATAACAGAGATGCTAGTAACTTGGCAGTAATAAAAGTAGCAGAATTATTGAATAGCAGGGCTAGTAGTTTTTAACAGAAATCAATATTAACAGTGAAGGTAATTTCGTAGCAGGATTAATTAAAGTAGCAGAGTAGAAAATAATAGAAATATTAGTAGTTTTAGCCGATAATTAATTAACCGGTTTTTAGTCGAAAACTGTCCGAATAATTACGGAACGTTTGTAACTTGTTTTGGTTGAATCGGTGTGTTGTATACTTGCTGAAAAATATGAATTTGCAGGTGGTGGTGAATTGTTAGGCTTATGGCCAATGTTGTTTTGTTGTTGATGTTGTCGAATTATTATTGATGAATTGTTGTGGTTGAAATACTAAGTTGTATGCCTATGGCCAGTGTTGAATTGTGATGAGTTGCCTCTATTTATTGGTAACAATGGTGATATAGGCTTATGCCTTTGCGATGAATGATTGTTGTTGTGAAGTTGCTGGTGAATTATTCGTCGTTGTGTTGTTGTTGTTGTGATGTCGCATTCATCGAGTCACATACATTGCATAACTGCGAAGAAGGCTTATGCCTTGGCCTGAATTGGCAACCTGCGAAGAAGGCTTATGCCTTGGCCTGGATTGGCAAAATATTAAGCGCAAGGCTTATGCCTTGTTGACGTCAATATTAATTGGCAAATTTTTAAGCTGGGAGTTCTGCTCCAATGGTACCACATGCATGTGCATTTTGAGTCGCTTTTCATGTTGCATCGTTGTTGTTGTGTTGTTAATTGAATGTGATTTCTAAGTTGTTGTTGCGGTGCGGATTAATATTGATTCCAAGGTTGTTATGTTGCTGATTTATGTTGATTGAGATATTGTCGTTGTGTCGTTGATTTATTTGCCTAAAAGCTGTGAAGAAGTTGTTATACCATGTTGATGATTTTGTTATGATGATAAAATAACTGTTATATCGTGTTGATGATTGTGTTGTAATTAAAATGTTGTTATAAAGCTGTGAAGTGATGATTTTATATGATCTGATCTAACATATTATTTATCATACATCTTATTATATTGTTAGATATCTCACCCCTTCTGCTGATATTTCCCCTACCATGGGAAATGGGCAGGTACTCAAGAATAGCAGTGGCAGTTCGGAATAATTTTTGGAGTCTTTATGTTGCTTTATTGCAAGTCAAGAGGGTCTTGCTCTGATACGTAACACTCGGGGGGGATGAACGATCATTGTTTTATAGTTGTTATATTTCAGTTGTTGAATTATAAGTTGATGTCATTGAATACTTGTTGTGTTGAAGTTGTTCTTAGTTGAACAAAAGATGTTATGACAATTAAGTTGAGAATTGTGATTCCACTACGTAGTTAATAAAAGTGGTTTTGTTTCTCAAAGATTAATTATATTGTTATCGGTTCATCCGAGTTAAAGTGTTATGTATCTGTTTTACATGAGATTAAATGAAGTTGTTTTTAAGAAATAAGTGTAGCATCTCATTTGTTTGTTGAAATTTTGTAACTCTGATTTTTAATAATATTCGCTGGGTAGAAATAGGATGTTACATTAGTGGTATCAGAGCAGGTTGGTCTGCCCAGCCAAGTTGTCTAATGTTGTCTATTCCTTAGTACGCGGCATGTGTGTGAAACACTGTCGGTATTTGCTTATTAGTTTTCTAACCGTTTGTCTCCAGGAGTTGGTTTGAAACAAGTGGGGGAGAAGCTTGCTTCCCGAAAATGTTAATGGTATGTGAAGTTGAATCAAAGCAATATTGATTGCAAGAGTGCAAATGTTATTGGAACTGTGTTGTGAACCGACGAGAGTATGGACTTATGATTTTATCCGTCGGTCCAGTTGAGACATTTTGAAGGAGGACAAGTCAGTATGATCGAGGTTTTCTTCTCGGAGAAGAGAGGGCAATGTGACGAATAGTGATATGCAAGTGGAGTATATCTGGAGTGAAGTCGGATGATTTTCAGAGTTGGGTAAAAAGCAAGGATAGTTGGAAGAGTTTGGAAGCAAGAGAAAGAGGTGGAACTCATGTTCATCAATTTTAATTTTAATTTTCGTAATTATGTAGCAGCCTTCAAAAAAAGGGGCATAACTTTTTACTCGTTACTCTAATTGAAGCGATTCTGGACTTTTTGGAAAGCTTACGAAATTCCCTACAGTTGGCATATAAATGTGGCCTTCGGAAAGTTTTTGAAGAGAGAGAAAAACGCGTTTGAATGTGTGGGTCTGGTGCTGATATTTGTAGAATTCTGCATACGGGATTTCTTGACCAATCCCATTGCAAGAATGATAACTTTTTACTCGCAATTCGGACTCGAGCGATTCTTGAAGTTCTGGAATCTACATGAAATTCCCTTCATTTTGGAATATAATTTTGTGTCTGGGAGGTCTGTAATGAAGAAGATAATTGTGTTTGAAATTGGACAATTCTTGCTGGAAATAGTAAGAGGAAGTCAAGTATAAAATGTTTGGTAATGGGAAGAAGATAAGAGTATCGGAGGAGCACATGGAAGAGCGGCGTATGATAGTTGAGAATGATTAAAGTATAAAAATCTTTGAGGAATGTTAAATAGTAAAGTGGATTGTGTGTTATTGGCGAGATGTGTCGACATGAGTAAAAAATTTTTGGAAGTTCTATCACTAACCAGATGATGAGATGGTATTGTTGAGATTGTGATTGGAATGAGAATCAAGTGTGAAACTATATGGGTCATTCAAGTTATGAGATTAAGAGGAGAGACGAAGGATTTGTTAGTGTTGTTAAAACTCTTAACTTGGATAAATGTTTCGGTGGAAGTGGACCGATTTGGATGGTACTTGATGTGGTAGCGATTCCGGTATTTGAAGGATATTTAATGAATATGTTGTGCAACTGACTTGTATAAAAGAATATGTGCAAGATTTTTGGACGTTGGGTATCACTGACGAAGTTGGAAATAAAGAAATTAAAAAAACGTTTGTAAGCCTTAGGAGAATGGTGGAGCAGTATTCTTAGGTAATCTTGAGCAAGGTAAAGGACGCTATTGTAGTTGGGTAATGATGATTTATGCCACCATTATGGTTGCCGGCTGTCTATTTACAAATTGAGGAACTGATCACCCTTAATCTCTTGTTGATAGTAGACGGAATCATGTGGATGGAATAGACGTGTCTTGCCAACTGGAATAGTATGCACAGTGAATTGTTTGGAGTTGAGCCAAGTGCTTCTGAATTGTTTGAGTTTTCGATGCAGATTCCTATATAGGGAAATGAGGCGGACTTGAAGATGTTAGTATGAGGTTGCGGGTTGATCGGTGAGTAGTTTGGAAACTCACAGTTGTGTTCAGGATAACTTGGGTTTTGATTTGTGGTGGATCGAGAATTCGATTGACATGAGACCTGAAGAATTGTAGAGATGATCCAAGGAGGAAGTAAATGGAAATGTAAGACCATGATTTGACCAAGGAGGTCGGATAAAGAATGGTGGTGGCTGGTATGTCTTAACGTGTATATAGGAAATATGAATTGTATTTTCCATACTTGTTCAGATAATGTTATAACTGGTGTTCGTTGTGGATGTTCTGATATGCCATGTAATCAGAAGGAGCGCGCGTAGGGTATTTGAGAGTTGAGTTACAAGTATTGAAAGAAGCAAAGTTGTATGTTAATTTATCGAAGTGGGAAAATTAATAACTCTCTCAATTTTAATTATTTTTTATTGGTTCTTTTTGTAAAAAGTCACAAAAATATTGAAATATTTTATTTCATAAAAAAATTAAGTTTATATTATGTATTTAATATAATTAGTATTTTTGTGAATATATTCATTTTTAATTGTTTTTCAACATTTTAAAAGTGATTATTCTTCTTGAAAATCAAAACCAAATGAGTTTTAATTCATCTTGTGATTATAACCTCATTTTTCAAACCTTAACCAAAAATCACAAGTTATTTATTCAAGCTTATTTGGTATTTTATCATTTTTTATTGATTTTCTTTAAAGAATTTACTTTTAAAATGATGAAATTAGGGTTTTGATTGATTCCACCTTCAACAACCCTTTTCATAGAAAACTCTTTGGGCCTCTAATAGAGTGTAAGACCCAACCCCTTTTTGTAAATAAACATTTTTGGGCCTCAGATATTGTATAAGACCCTCTGTATATTTTCAAAACCACGGCGCGATCGTCGCCTTTTCAAAATCATCTAGGCCTCTCCCTGAGTTGTAAGCCCCATCTCTTGTACAAAAATAAACTTTGGGCCTCTAGTAGAGTGTAAGACCCAACCCATTTTGAAAACCAAAATAATTTGGGCCTCAGTCATTGTATAAGACCCACTGTGTTTTCAAAAACCTCGGCGCGATCGCCGTTTTCAAACAAACCATCTAGCCCTCTCCTCGAGTTGTAAGCCCTATTCTTTTTCCAAAAAAATAACTCTTTGGGCCTCTAATAGAGTGTAAGACCCAATCCCCCTTTGAAACCAAAACAGTTGGGCCTCAGTCATTGTATAAGACCCACGGTGTTTTCAAAACCTCGGCGCGATCGTCGTCCTTTTCAAAATAATCATTGGGCTTCTCCTTGAGCTATAAGACCCATCTTTATTCATTTTCAAACTCTTTGGGCCTCTAATAGAGTGTAAGACCCATCCCTTTGTACAGAAAACCTTTTTGGGCCTCAGTCACTTGTATAAGTCCCTGTACAAATTCAAAACAACAGTGCAATCACTGATAAAACCTTGGGCCTTTTCTTGAGCTGTAAGCCCCAACTTTCTTTTCAAAGTACTTTCTCCTTTGATTTTGAAATATACTGTTGTTTTCAATTTATCTTTGTTGAACAACTAACCTGTTAGTTCTTGTTATTGGCTAGAATTTTGGTAAAACAATGTTGTTGTTGAAGATGTCATATGTCTGATGTCTTAACATGAGTTCTTAACATTCAGTTTATGTTAAGTTATTTAGGGTTGCAGTTTTGTGGTCTGATGTTAAACATGATGTCTTGACATCAGTTGACAGAACATCAGAACTTCAGTCTGTTGCTGTGTTTAGGGCTGAAAGATATGAAAATATTTGAAGATAAAATCTGTTTTAAATTCAGATCAAATCAGATATTTTCAAGGAGATTTATTAGGAACAAAGGGCAGATTTAATTGGATTTCATAAAAAGGATCTTGGAGACTTTTTAGGAAACTATGTGGAGAGTTGTTCCTATTTTTATGGAGAAGATCTTGCATCTGAATTAAAAAGTGAAGATTTAAAAGATACATAATATCCTGGAAATATTATGGAGCTGATTTAAAGGTCTGGAAGATTCAAGTCAGAATCAAGAAGAATATTGAAGAATAATGATTTTCTAATTATGGAGATAAATTAGGAAGGATTTGATTGAAGACCTATTTTGTAGGAGAATCTTTTGCAGATTTGTAGCAGCTGATATGCTGTGATTTGAAGCCCAAATCCAGTTGGGAATTAGGTTATAAATAGAAGCATTGTAACCTAGTTTAGGAGAGAAGCCGTGAATAGAAAAGATGTAATCATTAGGGCTGAGTTTGTGAACCACTCTCTAGGAGAGTGGGTATGTGTGAACCACCCGATTTGTGGGATGGTCATCGTGTTTATCTCGAAGCCTGTAGGTAAGAGATGTATTGTTCTTGGAGGAAGCTGTTAAGCAACTCTAAGTATTGTTCTTAGTCATGTGTGTCATGTCTAGGTATTGTCATGGAAGTATGTCTTCTACTTTTCTGTGATTGAAGAGTTGTTGGAAATCAGGTTGTTGATGCAGTGGCTGAGGTGTTGACTTCTAAACATCATTGCGATGATTGGAAGTGAGGTGGAGTCTCTTACCTAGGGAGGACTTAGGTAGAAAGTTTATTGGGTAGGGATTAAGTTAGGAGAATGTCAACTGGTATTGTTGAGTCTGTTATTTAATTCTACTAACAGTGGACTTCCTTCCTGGCTTGGTATGCCCCCAGATGTAGGTTGTTAGACCGAACTGGTTGAACAAATTCTGTGTGTTGTTTATTGTGGTTAAGTACTGTTACTATTATTGCCTTGTTCATACAACAGATATTGATGTTGTGACATCTCACTTAACATCACATATCTGATACCAGAATTTCAATTGGTATCAGAGCAGACATCTTGTTCTATTTTCTGGGTGAGATCCTAGGGAAGATACTTTCTGGTTATGGGCAAGGTAGGTGGTACCTACTAAAAAGTTGTTTGAACCTGGAGAAGTTCATATTGTTGTTTGAATGGTCCCTAGAAGTGGAGGATTGACTGTTCATGACAGGGTGTGTATTGGACCTGTTTGTTATCAGGCTTGTAGCTTTGGTGGTGAGCTGCTGTTTGGTTTGATTTATTTTCAAACCTATGTTGACCTATTGCACATGGAGTGTGGTTGTTGAGGGGTTTTCTCTTTCTGTGTTCTGCTGCTCATGTATCTGTTAGAAAACTCCTGGTGGTTTGTGTGTTGAGGCTGCAACACTCTGTTCTCCTTTGAAGGTGTATCACATGGTGTGGTGATACTTAAGGATAGCTTCAACTAGCTTGTTAGAGTTGCCTAAGATACTTGAGGTTCATCCCAAGTCCACTCATAAAGGAACTTTTAGATGAGTTTGTTGAAAAGAGATCTAGGAGCAATTTAATCTTACTTCCAATCCTAAAAGGCCAGTCTCTGGGGTTTGATGAAAGATCTCTTGGTGTGTTTCTTGAGAAGGTAACTAATCTCCTACCAGATGTTGGAACATCAAACCAGCAATTTATGCAGAATCTTATTGGATAAAGGTATGGCATAGCAGATGCTTGGGGCCTAAACAAATGTGTATTGATCATATTTATTTGGAACCTACTCCTGGATTGGAAGAGGAGGCATCTGGGTTGTGTGTCTAAGAAGTTTCTTTCAAGAAACATGTCTTAGATAAGTGTGTTGGAATATTGTATTTCTGATCCAAGTGAGTAGGAGTACAAAGGTTGTTATTTTTGTGTGGAGGTCAAGACATTCTCTTTGAAATCTGGAAGTTCCTTATGTTCAAAGGAGCTGGATGTATGGAATCTTGTTTATGGCCATGGAGGAGATTCTGTTTGAAAGGAGTTATTTGTGTGTACCAACCTTAGGTGGTGCAACTATTGGAGGGGAGAATGAATAATTCCCTTAGGAGTTCTTAGCAGTTAATAAGGGAAGGTCCTTAATTTGATGCTGGAAGAACTCGAAGAAATGTCAGACATAATGTCTTGACATCTTTGTATTGAGAATTTATTTTTCTCTATATCTCTGGTGGTGTTACTCAAATACAGGATGGAGGTTGTTTACTCAAACTTGATATCACTATCAAGTCTATGAGAGCATGGAACTCTTGTTCTAGTGGAAGAGAAACTCAAAGAGTTGTGCACAGAGGAGATATATTAACCTAACTGGTTGGCTGGTGTCTTCATTGTTGGATTGTCATCTAAACCATTTAGGATGAGCATTTCAGATTTGTGTTTGGAGCAAGGAGGAGTTGTTTTCTTGGGACCAAAGGATTATGGTTCCCTGGTATCTGCATGAGAAGTTTCTTCTTAAGCTGGAGTTCAGTTATGTGGTGTCCTCACATAATGGAACATTTTTTTGAGGACTGAAGGGCATCCTTGTAGGTTGAAGTGTTGGGAGAAGCATATTTTTTTGATGACCAGTCAATGTTTTTTTGTATGCTCCAGAAACCTGTTAGAGGGAATCTCCTCTTTAGGTACAGAAGGATGGCATCCAACATCTCAAAGTCAGACATGAGGTCTGAACATTAGATGTTTGAAAAGAAGATTCTTGAGATGTAGAGTATGCAGGGTCCTGCATGTGTGTATGATCTGGTTTTGAAGGTTGGTCAGCTACTGATGGTTGATCTTCTTATGTTCCTTGCAAGAGTTATGTGTGGATTACTATGGTTGCTGTCTCCAAAGCCATAGTAAATGTGTAAATCCATATGATTTAGGCTGATGTTGAAACATCATTCAGTTATTTGCTTCCTCAGCCAAGGAAGTTTGTTTAACTCAGGGTGGAGTGAAAGGTCAAAACACTGACCTAATCTGGAATGACTTTGTGATGTGAATGGTTGTCATGATGGTTTGTCATGAAGAAGGATCAGCAGATGCCTGATGTGTGTGAAAGAAGAATGTCGGACCAATTGTCCTACCTTGTGTGAGAAGGTAGTCTTATCTGACTAATGATAAATACTTTGACGGGAGCTGAGTATTTGTCTGTCCTCTGATAAAGGTGTGCATCTGACTAATGATAAGTACTTTGACGGGAGCTAAGTATTTGTCTGTTGTGAGTATGCAATTCTGCAGTCTGAACTCTTTGCTTCAGAGAGGGTGTGTAACGCCCCGATTTATTTAACCGTATTTAATTATTCCATTTATATGAAATTTTGTGAATTGTGTGATTTATTGTGTTTCATGTTAATGCATCATGTTTGGGCATTGAGAGTTTTGTGGCATAAATGTGTCACATTTTGAACTAACATCCACTGGTGGAAGTTAATGTTATTTTGGCCTTTTTTGGTTATGTCACATTTTGAACTAACATCCACTGGTGGAAGTTAGTGTTATTTTGGCCTTTTTTGGTTATGTCACGTTTTGCACTTGAGTTCCACTGGTGGAAGATTAGTGCAAAAACTGACCAAAAGCATTTTCAGGCAGATTTTAAAGGTAACTTCCACTGGTGGAAGATTAGTGCAAAAACTGACCAAAAGCATTTTCAGGCAGATTTTAAAGGTAACTTCCACTTGTGGAAGTTAGTGAGTTTTTGGCCTTTTTTTGAATTGTGTAAATTAAATGAGTTTTACCTGTTAATTGGATAATTTCTTTGATAGGTAAAATATTTGCAATAAATTATAATTTCTTTTCAACTTTTATTTCCTGAAATATATTTCATCGGTATGTTTAAGTTTTATCGCATTTTGAGAGCGTTTGGGAGATATTTGAGCTGAGGGGTATTTTGGTCATTTGGGTAGTAGATATTTTATATAAATAGAAAGTGGAGAGAGAAAAGATAGAAAGGAAAAGAAGAAGAGAAAGAGAAGAGAAAAAGAGAAAAGAAGAGGAAGAGAAGAAAGAAGAGGAAAAAGAGGAAAATCGAGAATTCATCCGTTTAAAGCGCGAATAATCGGGTAAGGGTGAGAAGTTTCAATTATATTTCGATTGTGTATGTATATGTGTATGTTTTCTTGGAATGTTTGCTTGTTTTTCATAGTTTTCATTTCTAGGTTGAAAATGGTAGAAATGAATAGAAATCGATGTTTTCACGGACGAAAGTCGGAATAAATTGCGTAGTTGTGTCGAGTAATGTTAGGTCGTGATCGAGTATGCTTGTTTTATCGAATTTGGTTGATTTTGTAAGTTTTTGCATTTTTGGAGATTTGAGGGTTTAAGATTCGGATTGAAATTGAAAGTCGTAGAATTCACGTTTGATGGTTCCAAATCATTACTATATGTTTGGTATGAATGAGTATGTGTTTGTTTCGAAGAAAATAATTGAATCGGTCGGATTTTCGGACAAAATTGCATGAACCCGTAGGGGTGTTAGCAGAAAAATTCTGGTTTTTGCAAAATTTCCAAAATTCATAACTCTTGAACCGTAAGTCGGTTTTGACCCCCGTTCGAAGCGTTGGAAAGCTAACGAGATGTTATTTCTAGGAAAAATAGTTTTGAGGTCTGTATATGGTTCAATTATAGCAGAAAATTGAAACCGTATTGTTGTGTTAATTTTTACCGTCGTGAATGCGTGCGATTGAGGTGTTATCGTGCAATATGCTTTTGTTATATAACGTATAGCTTGTGTGTACTGGTATACGATGTGTTGTGGGTAGCCTTATAGCGTGAATCCTAGATTGTGGAAATTATTGTGAATTGTGACCTTTTGGCAAATAAATGCATTGTTTAAATTAAATGTAAATGCATGTTAATTGTGAAAGAGTTCGTTGCCGTTTGGGTGGTAAAGCGATGCTCGTTGTCGTTTGGTGTAATTGATGTGAATTGGTGTGAATGCATATGATAATATGCTTGTTGTTGTGATTTGTGGTTAATGATGAATGCATTGTTTGAATTGATTTTCAATGCATGATTATTGATGTTGAAATGGTTCACATGGTTGTATATATGTATGCCTTGGATTGTCATGAGTCATTTGTATGCCAAGCATCATGATATGCATTGTTGTGACGTCCTGAGTGACGGTTTGATTCCAGAGGGAATCCGCTATAACATCGTGTGCCTATGTGAGGATCTAAAGCGATGGTTATAGACGATCGTGTGCCCATGTGGGGACCTAAAGCGATCGGATTGTGTGCTCATGTGGAGACCTAAAGCAATCCATAACGTCGTGTGCTCATGTGGAGACCTAAAGCGACGGGTGAACATCGTATGCCCGACGGGGTATTATTTGAGCGACCCTCAGTAACGAGCGATGGTTCCAATAGTTCCTGAGTGAACTGTTGATGAGACATGAAATGTTGGAAGTCGGTACCGCATGGCATTTGCATAGAGTCGTTGTGTCGGTCTCTGTGCATTTGCATAAATCATGGATTCATTATGTGTGAGAATTGTGAATGGATGCATTATGTGTGGAAACTCATGAATGGATTGATTGTGTGAATATGTTATTATGTGGGCATAATTTATATATGCTATGTGTTCGGATTGTCGGAAATATGTTATGCATCTGTGGTTTGCTATATATATTGGTATGTGATGCGTGAGGTGAGAATAACTGTGTATGTGATTTTATGTGTGTTTGCATATTATTATGCAATCTTGATTTTAGTTGTTATTTCTCACCCTTCTGCTGTGGTTTGTTGCTCTATGAGGAAATTGCAGATTTGTGTCTTGGAGGCTTTTGTGAAGATTAGTTCTCCATCTGTTTGTCGGTCTTGGTGTCTGCTCTGATACGTAGCACGGGAGTCGGGGAACGATTATGTTATATTTGTATACATTTGTAGGATTTATTTTGTATTATCTTGTTTGTATTTTGGATGTTAACAAACAATTTATTTTGTAAAACAAGTCGGTTATGGATCTTTCCGCTTTATTCCATAATTGACCTTTCCTTTTGTTGGAAAAAGTTTCCCCTTTGAGGGTATTCTATTTTGTGCTATGTATTAAAAATATATGAGCAGGGATGATGTTTTGTTTACTTAAATGTGACATCCTTGTTTCTGTCGGAAAAATAAATTTTTAGTTACTCTGATTTTATTTATGTATTATTTATTAGCGATGGGAATTGGGGTGTTTCATTAGTGGTATCAGAGCAGGTCGGTCCGTCCGGACAAGTTATTGAGTCAGTTTGTGTGACAGTTGAATACTGTCGATGTTGGTTGTCCCTTAGTACGTGATATGTGTGTGGGGCACTGTCAGTACTTTCTGGTTTTTCTAATCCTTTGTCTTCGGAATTGAGAATGAGATAAGTGGGGGAGAAGCTGGTACTTCTCCAAGTTGCTTCAGGTGTAGAGCGTTGGCTCAGTGTGTTGTGAATTGCAAGATTGTAAGTGCTCTTTGGACATTGTGGTTCCCGGTTCCGGAAGGAATGCGGAGGTAAGGTTTATGTTAACTGAGGATTTGTGCCTTAGGTAGTTTTGTGCAGGATGCAAGGGATGCTATTATAGTTTGGTAAAGGCGGTCTATGCCCCATCATGATTGTCGGCTGTCTATTGACAAATTGAGGAACTGATCACCCTTAATCTCTTGTTGATAGTGGACGGGAATTATGTTGGATGGAATAGACGTGTCTTTCTGGCTTTGATAGTGTGTACAATGAATTGTTTGGAATTAAGGAAGTGCTTACGGATTGTTTTGTTGAGTCGACGAAGATTTTTATATCTGAAGGTGAGGCGGATTAGAGGTTTTGGGATGTTGGTTAAGTTGGGAAGTGATTGAGAGAGAATGATTGAGTATTATAAATGGTTGTTCTCAGAAAGTAGAGTGTGAACTCAAATTGGGCGAAGGCGAGGATTTGAGGTTTGGATCTGCTAAGTAAGTAGAAGAACTTCTAGGAAATGAGACGCAGATGTTGGTCATGTTTGTGATAATAGTGTTCTGGAAATTGTCAGGAAGTCACAGTAATGGGCCGTCAGTTGGGCATGGTTTTCAGATATGTTTTTAGATGGAACGTTAAGGTGTTGTCTTAGAGAACTCCAGTATTGTTAGTAACAAAAAGGAATGATGTTTGAATGGAATAACAAGCAGGATGTGTATAATGGTATTGAGACTATGGAAAGCAAAACTTAGAGTTCTGGTGAAGTTTGAAGTCTTTGGAGTTTTAAGGCATTAATGGAAATTTTGAGAGAACCCTTAGGTATGGATGTAATATTTAAGAGTTCTTTTTGGTTGGTTGTGGCTACATGTTGGGATTTGTGGAATTTGGATTGTCCAGAGAATGAAATTGTGTATGGGTTACTGTCAGTGGAATAAGGTAACGATTGAGAACAAGTGTCCACTTTCATGAACGAATGACTGAATGGTTTGGTTGAGTTTGAGTGAAATTGCAATTGTTTGGAATGTTTGATAAGAGTGGCGAATTGTGTGAGCTGAGGCTTTGATCGATTTAATGTGACTGGTTATGGTTGTTATCATTGGGATAGGCTGTTATGTACTCGGTTAAGCTTGTGTGTGAATAACCAGTTACCCAGGGAAAGAATTTTGCAAGAACTTTAAGAATTTATATCTTTTGGAATTTGTTTGGGTATTACAACATGCAGTGATGTTATTTGGTGTTAGTAAGGAATCTGTAATGTTTGTGGAGTAAAGGAATCGTATCTTCCATATTTATTTGGATAAGTTCGTAATGGCTTTGATTGAGGATATTCGGATCTATTGTAAACTCCGAGGAAGAACATGTAGAGTGTTTGAGATTTGAACTACAAGTGTTGAAAAGAGATGAAGTGTTATTCTAGGTTATTCAAGAGAGAATTTGGGTTGAAAAAGGTTAGTTTTCTTGGATATGTTATTTCATATGAGAGTACGGTTAAGGATTCATCGGGAATAGATGCAGTCCTACAATGAGAAGCTCCGAAGTTGGTTAAGGTGATTAGAAGCTTTTTGGACATTAGTTGGTTATTACCGGAGGTTATGGAGGGTTTTTCCAATTTAGCATTTCTGTTACTTCGGTGGACTTGCAAAGGGTGAGTCGTTTGCTTTGGATGTTCATTGTGAGGAAAGTTAAGAGGGTTAAAGTGGAATTTGTCTACGACTCCAGTTTTTATTCTGCGTGATCCTGATGAATCGTTGTGAGGTATTATGATGTGTCTTTGAGGAGTTTAGTCAGTGTGTTAATGCAAGAGGGTAAAGTCGTGAGATTGATAGTTTTGATGGTTACGAGTAATCAGAGTGCGCAGCGGAAGTGTGTTGTGGCACGTTTTGTATTTGCGTGTGCGACTTATAAGAATTCATAAGTTGAACATTGGGAACATGTAGGAATGGTAAGACTATTGGACATTTCAGTATGGAAGTGTTAGGCGAAAGGTTTAAAGATTAATCAGGTACTAATATGTAGTTGGGTGTTTTGGTCGTATGTTCGATTGGTGAATCGTAGCATTGTTGTAATGTTGTTGTATGACAAGGATGTTTGGTATTCTGGTTTTGTAGAGGTTGGTTGATCGATGTTGTGTCGTGGAACTTGTGTTCTTGTTGTGTTCTGGTTCAAGAGTGAACCTGTGTGTGTTCGTAACTTGGGTATTCCTTTGAGTCGTGAGTTGGTCGTCAAGTGCATTGTATGGGCTTTGCATCTTGTCGTTGTTGTGGTCGTTGTCGTGTCGTTGTTGTAGTTGCTGTTAGCAAGGTGGTTTGTCAGTTTATGGTATTCGTAGTGTGCCTTTGGTTGGCATGTTGGTTTGTTGGTCGGATGCGAGAGTCGTATCCCGGGTTGTTTGTATCAGTATATTTTCGAGGACGAAAATTTCTAAGTGGGGGAGAATTGTAACGCCCCGATTTAGTTAACCGTATTTAATTATTCCATTTATGTGAAATTTTGTGAATTGTGTGATTTATTGTGTTTCATGTTAATGCATCATGTTTGGGCATTGAGAGTTTTGTGGCATAAATGTGTCACATTTTGAACTAACATCCACTGGTGGAAGTTAGTGTTATTTTGGCCTTCTTTGGTTATGTCACATTTTGAACTAACATCCACTGGTGGAAGTTAGTGTTATTTTGGCCTTTTTTGGTTATGTCACGTTTTGCACTAGAGTTCCACTGGTGGAAGATTAGTGCAAAAACTGACCAAAAGCATTTTCAGACAGATTTTAAAGGTAACTTCCACTGGTGGAAGATTAGTGCAAAAACTGACCAAAAGCATTTTCAGGCAGATTTTAAAGGTAACTTCCACTGGTGGAAGTTAGTGAGTTTTTTGCCTTTTTTTGAATTGTGTAAATTAAATGAGTTTTACCTGTTAATTGAATAATTTCTCTGATAGGTAAAATATTTGCAATAAATTATAATTTCTTTTCAACTTTTATTTCCCGAAATATATTTCATCGGTATGTTTAAGTTTTATCGCATTTTGAGAACGTTTGAGAGATATTTGAGCTGAGGGGTATTTTGGTCATTTGGGTAGTAGATATTTTATATAAATAGAAAGTGGAGAGAGAAAAGATAGAAAGGAAAAGAAAAAGAGAAAGGGAAGAGAAAAAGAGAAAAGAAGAGGAAGAGAAGAAAGAAGAGGAAAAAGAGGAAAATCGAGAATTCATCCGTTTAAAGCGCGAATAATCGGGTAAGGGTGAGAAGTTTCAATTATATTTCGATTGTGTATGTATATGTGTATGTTTTCTTGGAATGTTTGCTTGTTTTTCATAGTTTTCATTTCTAGGTTGAAAATGGTAGAAATGAATAGAAATCGATGTTTTCACGGACGAAAGTCAGAATAAATTGCGTAGTTGTGTCGAGTAATGTTAGGCCGTGATCGAGTATGCTTGTTTTATCGAATTTGGTTGATTTTGTAAGTTTTTGCATTTTTGGAGATTTGAGGGTTTAAGATTCGGATTGAAATCGAAAGTCGTAGAATTCACGTTCGATGGTTCCAAATCACTACTATATGTTTGGTATGAATGAGTATGTGTCTGTTTCGAAGAAAATAATTGAATCGGTTGGATTTTCGGACAAAATTGCATGAACCCGTAGGGCTGTTAGCAGAAAAATTCTGGTTTTTGCACAACTTCAAAAATTCATAACTCTTGAACCGTAAGTCGGTTTTGACCCCCGTTCGAAGTGTTGGAAAGCTAACGAGATGTTATTTCTAGGAAAAATAGTTTTGAGGTATGTATATGGTTCAATTATAGCAGAAAATTGAAACCGTATTGTTGTGTTAATTTTTACCGTCGTGAATGCGTGCGATTGCGGTGTTATCGTGCAATATGCTTTTGTTTTATAACGTATAGCTTGTGTGTACTGGTATACGATGTGTTGTGGGTAGCCTTATGGCGTGAATCCTAAATTGTGGAAATTATTGTGAATTGTGGCCTTTTGGCAAATAAATGCATTGTTTAAATTAAATGTAAATGCATGTTAATTGTGAAAGAGTTCGTTGCCGTTTGGGTGGTAAAGCGATGCTCGTTGTCGTTTGGTGTAATTGATGTGAATTGGTGTGAATTCATATGATAATATGCTTGTTGTTGTGATTTGTGGTTAATGATGAATGCATTGTTTGAATTGATTTTCAATGCATGATTATTGATGTTGAAATGGTTCACATGGTTGTATATATGTATGCCTTGGATTGTCATGAGTCATTTGTATGCCAAGCATCATGATATGCATTGTTGTGACGTCCTAAGTGACGGTTTGATTCCAAAGGGAATCCGCTATAACATCGTGTGCCTATGTGAGGACCTAAAGCGATGGTTATAGACGATCGTGTGCCCATGTGGGGACCTAAAGCGATCGGATTGTGTGCTCATGTGGAGACCTAAAGCAATCCATAACGTCGTGTGCTCATGTGGAGACCTAAAGCGACGGGTGAACATCGTATGCCCGACGGGGTATTATTTGAGCGACCCTCAGTAACGAGCGATGGTTCCAATAGTTCCTGAGTGAACTGTTGATGAGACATGAAATGTTGGAAGTCGGTACCGCATGGCATTTGCATAGAGTCGTTGTGTCGGTCTCTGTGCATTTGCATAAATCATGGATTCATTATGTGTGAGAATTGTGAATGGATGTATTATGTGTGGAAACTCATGAATGGATTGATTGTGTGAATATGTTATTATGTGGGCATAACTTATATATGCTATGTGTTCGGATTGTCGAAAATATGTTATGCATCTGTGGTTTGCTATATGTATTGGTATGTGATGCGTGTGGTGAGAATAACTGTGTATGTGATTTTATGTGTGTTTGCATATTATTATGCAATCTTGATTTTAGTTGTTATTTCTCACCCTTCTGCTGTGGTTTGTTGCTCTATGAGGCAATTGCAGATTTGTGTCTTGGAGGCTTTTGTGAAGATTAGTTCTCCATCTGTTTGTCGGTCTTGGTGTCTGCTCTGATACGTAGCACGGGAGTCGGGGAACGATTATGTTATATTTGTATACATTTGTAGGATTTATTTTGTATTATCTTGTTTGTATTTTGGATGTTAACAAACAATTTATTTTGTAAAACAAGTCGGTTATGGATCTTTCCGCTTTATTCCATAATTGACCTTTCCTTTTGTTGGAAAAAGTTTCCCCTTTGAGGGTATTCTATTTTGTACTATGTATTAAAAATATATGAGCAGGGATGATGTTTTGTTTACTTAAATGTGACATCCTTGTTTCTGTCGGAAAAATAAATTTTTAGTTACTCTGATTTTATTTATGTATTATTTATTAGCGATGGGAATTGGGGTGTTACATTAGTGGTATCAGAGCAGGTCGGTCCGTCCGGCCAAGTTGTTGAGTCAGTTTGTGTGACAGTTGAATACTGTCGATGTTGGTTGTCCCTTAGTACGTGATATGTGTGTGGGGCACTGTCAGTACTTTCTGGTTTTTCTAATCCTTTGTCTTCGGAATTGAGAATGAGATAAGTGGGGGAGAAGCTGGTACTTCTCCAAGTTGCTTCAGGTGTGGAGCGTTGGCTCAGTGTGTTGTGAATTGCAAGATTGTAAGTGCTCTTTGGACATTGTGGTTCCCGGTTCCGGAGGGAATGCGGAGGTAAGGTTTATGTTAACTGAGGATTTGTGCCTTAGGTAGTTTTGTGCAGGATGCAATGGATGCTATTATAGTTTGGTAAAGGCGGTCTATGCCCTATCATGATTGTCGGCTGTCTATTGACAAATTGAGGAACTGATCACCCTTAATCTCTTGTTGATAGTGGACGGGAATTATGTTGGATGGAATAGACGTGTCTTTCTGGCTTTGATAGTGTGTACAATGAATTGTTTGGAATTACGGAAGTGCTTACGGATTGTTTTGTTGAGTCGACGAAGATTTTTATATCTGAAGGTGAGGCGGATTAGAGGTTTTGGGATGTTGGTTAAGTTGGGAAGTCATTGAGAGAGAATGATTGAGTATTATTAATGGTTGTTCTCAGAAAGTAGAGTGTGAGCTCAAATTGGGCGAAGGCGAGGATTTGAATTTTGGATCTGCTAAGTAAGTAGAAGAACTTCTAGGAAATGAGACGCAGATATTGGTCATGTTTGTGATAATAGTGTTCTGGAAATTGTCAGGAAGTCACAGTGATGGGCCGTCAGTTGGGCATGGTTTTCAGATATGCTTTTGGATGGAACGTTAAGATGTTGTCTTAGAGAGCTCCAGTATTGTTAGTAACAAAAAGGAATGATGTTTGAATGGAATAACAAGCAGGATGTGTATAATGGTATTGAGACTATGGAAAGCAAAACTTAGAGTTCTGGTGAAGTTTGAAGTCTTGGGAGTTTTAAGGCATTAATGGAAATTTTGAGAGAACCCTTAGGTATGGATGTAATATTTAAGAGTTCTTTTTGGTTGGATGTGGCTACATGTTGGGATTTGTGGAATTTGGATTGTCTAGAGAATGAAATTGTGTATGGGTTACTATCAGTGGAATAAGGTAACGATTGAGAACAAGAGTGCACTTTCATGAACGGATGACTGAATGGTTTGGTTGAGTTTGAGTGAAATTGCAATTGTTTGGAATGTTTGATAAGAGTGGCGAATTGTGTGAGCTGAGGCTTTGATCGATTTAATGTGACTGGTTATGGTTGTTATCATTGGGATAGGCTGTGATGTACTCGGTTAAGCTTGTGTGTGAATAACCAGTTACCCAGGGAAAGAATTTTGCAAGAACTTTAAGAATTTATATCTTTTGGAATTTGTTTGGGTATTACAACGTGCAGTGATGTTATTTGGTGTTAGTAAGGAATCTGTAATGTTTGTGGAGTAAAGGAATCGTATCTTCCATATTTATTTGGATAAGTTCGTAATGGCTTTGATTGAGGATATTCGGATCTATTGTAAACTCCGAGGAAGAACATGTAGAGTGTTTGAGATTTTAACTACAAGTGTTGAAAAGAGATGAAGTGTTATGCTAAGTTATTCAAGAGAGAATTTGGGTTGAAAAAGGTTAGTTTTCTTGGATATGTTATTTCAGATGAGAGTACGGTTAAGGATTCATCGGGAATAGATGCAGTCCTACAATGAGAAGCTGCGAAGTTGGTTAAGGTGATCAGAAGCTTTTTGGACATTAGTTGGTTATTACCGGAGGTTATGGAGGGTTTTTCCAATTTAGCGTTTCTGTTACTTCGGTGGACTTGCAAAGGGTGAGTCGTTTGCTTTGGATGTTCATTGTGAGGAAAGTTAAGAGGGTTAAAGTGGAATTTGTCTACGACTCCAGTTTTTATTCTGCGTGATCCTGATGAATCGTTGTGAGGTATTGTGATGTGTCTTTGAGGAGTTTAGTCAGTGTGTTAATGCAAGAGGGTAAAGTCGTGGCTTATGCTTTACTACCATTGAGGATTCCTAAAAGGATTTATACTATTCAGGATTTGGAATTGGTTGCGGTGGTTTGGTGTTGGAAATTTGGAGGTATTGTCTTTATGGTTCTAAGGTTCGAAGTGTTTGGTAATCGCAAGAGTTTAGAGTACTTGGTGGATCTGAAAGAATAGAGTATGAGACAACGAGGATGGTTAGAATTTATGATGAATTATGATTGTAGTTGGAATTAGCCTGTTGGTAAAGCTAAGGTTGTGTCTGACGAGTTAAGCCGAAAGTTTTTATGTAAGTCTGTTTTGATGGTCAGAGAATTAGAATGATTTGAGCAGTTGAGAGACTTGTGTCTGGTGTGAGAGATAACACAGTAGAGTGTGAAGTTGGATATATTAAAAGTGAATAGTGATTTTTGGTGAATATGAGAAAGAGTTAGACTTTGGACGTGAGATTGATAGTTTTGATGGTTACGAGTAATCAGAGTGCGCAGCGGAAGTGTGTTGTGGCACGTTTTGTATATGCGTGTGTGACTTATAAGAATTCATAAGTTGAACATTGGGAACATGTAAGAATGGTAAGACTATTGGACATTTCAGTATGGAAGTGTTAGGCGAAAGGTTTAAAGATTAATCAGGTACTAATATGTAGTTGGGTGTTTTGGTCGTATGTTCGATTGGTGAATCGTAGCATTGTTGTAATGTTGTTGTATGACAAGGATGTTTGGTATTCTGGTTTTGTAGAGGTTGGTTGATCGATGTTGTGTCGTGGAACTTGTGTTCTTGTTGTGTTCTGGTTCAAGAGTGAACCTGTGTGTGTTCGTAACTTGGGTATTCCTTTGAGTCGTGAGTTGGTCGTCAAGTGCATTGTATGGGCTTTGCATCTTGTCGTTGTTGTGGTCGTTGTCGTGTCGTTGTTGTAGTTGCTGTTAGCAAGGTGGTTTGTCAGTTTGTGGTATTCGTAGTGTGCCTTTGGTTGGCATGTTGGTTTGTTGGTCGGATGCGAGAGTCGTATCCCGGGTTGTTCGTATCAGTATATTTTCGAGGACGAAAATTTCTAAGTGGGGGAGAATTGTAACGCCCCGATTTATTTAACCGTATTTAATTATTCCATTTATGTGAAATTTTGTGAATTGTGTGATTTATTGTGTTTCATGTTAATGCATCATGTTTGGGCATTGAGAGTTTTGTGGCATAAATGTGTCACATTTTGAACTAACATCCACTGGTGGAAGTTAGTGTTATTTTGGCCTTTTTTGGTTATGTCACATTTTGAACTAACATCCACTGGTGGAAGTTAGTGTTATTTTGGCCTTTTTTGGTTATGTCACGTTTTGCACTTGAGTTCCACTGGTGGAAGATTAGTGCAAAAACTGACCAAAAGCATTTTCAGGCAGATTTTAAAGGTAACTTCCACTGGTGGATGATTAGTGCAAAAACTGACCAAAAGCATTTTCAGGCAGATTTTAAAGGTAACTTCCACTGGTGGAAGTTAGTGAGTTTTTGGCCTTTTTTTGAATTGTGTAAATTAAATGAGTTTTACCTGTTAATTGGATCATTTCTCTGATAGGTAAAATATTTGCAATAAATTATAATTTCTTTTCAACTTTTATTTCCCGAAATATATTTCATCGGTATGTTTAAGTTTTATCGCATTTTGAGAGCGTTTGGGAGATATTTGAGCTGAGGGGTATTTTGGTCACTTGGGTAGTAGATATTTTATATAAATAGAAAGTGGAGAGAGAAAAGATAGAAAGGAAAAGAAAAAGAGAAAGAGAAGAGAAAAAGAGAAAAGAAGAGGAAGAGAAGAAAGAAGAGGAAAAAGAGGAAAATCGAGAATTCATCCGTTTAAAGCGCGAATAATCGGGTAAGGGTGAGAAGTTTCAATTATATTTCGATTGTGTATGTATATGTGTATGTTTTCTTGAAATGTTTGCTTGTTTTTCATAGTTTTCATTTCTAGGTTGAAAATGGTAGAAATGAATAGAAAACGATGTTTTCACGGACGAAAGTCGGAATAAATTGCGTAGTTGTGTCGAGTAATGTTAGGCCGTGATCGAGTATGCTTGTTTTATCGAATTTGGTTGATTTTGTAAGTTTTTGCATTTTTGGAGATTTGAGGGTTTAAGATTCGGATTGAAATCGAAAGTCGTAGAATTCACGTTTGATGGTTCCAAATCACTACTATATGTTTGGTATGAATGAGTATGTGTTTGTTTCGAAGAAAATAATTGAATGGGTCAGATTTTCGGACAAAATTGCATGAACCCGTAGGGCTGTTAGCAGAAAAATTCTGGTTTTTGCAAAACTTCAAAAATTCATAACTCTTGAACCGTAAGTCGGTTTTGACCCCCGTTCGAAGCGTTGGAAAGCTAACGAGATGTTCTTTCTATGAAAAATATTTTTGCCGTCTGTATATGGTTCAATTATAGCAGAAAATTGAAACTGTATTGTTGTGTTAATTTATACCGTCGTGAATGCGTGCGATTGAGGTGTTATCGTGCAATATGCTTTTGTTATATAACGTATAGCTTGTGTGTACTGGTATACGATGTATTGTGGGTAGCCTTATGGCGTGAATCCTAGATTGTGGAAATTATTGTGAATTGTGGCCTTTTGGCAAATAAATGCATTGTTTAAATTAAATGTAAATGCATGTTAATTGTGAAAGACTTCGTTGTCGTTTGGGTGGTAAAGCGATGCTCGTTGTCGTTTGGTGTAATTGATGTGAATTGGTGTGAATGCATATGATAATATGCTTGTTGTTGTGATTTGTGGTTAATGATGAATGCATTGTTTGAATTGATTTTCAATGCATGATTATTGATGTTTAAATGGCTCACATGGTTGTATATATGTATGCCTTGGATTTTCATGAGTCATTTGTATGCCAAGCATCATGATATGCATTGTTGTGACGTCCTGAGTGACGGTTTGATTCCAGAGGGAATCCGCTATAACATCGTGTGCCTATGTGAGGACCTAAAGCGATGGTTATAGACGATCGTGTGCCCATGTGAGGACCTAAAGCGATCGGATTGTGTGCTCATGTGGAGACCTAAAGCAATCCATAACGTCGTGTGCTCATGTGGAGACCTAAGGCGACGGGTGAACATCGTATGCCCGACGGGGTGTTACTTGAGCGACCCTCAGTAACGAGCGATGGTTCCAATAGTTTCTGAGTGAACTGGTGATGAGACATGAAATGTTGGAAGTCGGTACCGCATGGCATTTGCATAGAGTCGCTATGTCGGTCTCTGTGCATTTGCATAAATCATGGATTCATTATGTGTGAGAATTGTGAATGGATGCATTATGTGTGGAAACTCATGAATGGATTGATTGTGTGAATATGTTATTATGTGGGCATAACTGATATATACTATGTGTTCGGATAGTTGAAAATATGTTATGCATCTGTGGTTTGCTATATGTATTGGTATGTAATGCGTGAGGTGAGAATAACTGTGTATGTGATTTTATGTGTGTTTGCAAGTTATTATGCAATCTTGATTTTAGTTGTTATTTCTCACCCTTCTGCTGTGGTTTGTTACTCTATGAGGCAATTGCAGATTTGTGTCTTGGAGGCTTTTGTGAAGATTAGTTCTCCATCTGTTTGTCGGTCTTGGTGTCTGCTCTGATACGTAGCACGGGAGTCGGGGAACGATTATGTTATATTTGTATACATTTGTAGGATTTATTTTGTATTATCTTGTTTGTATTTTGGATGTTAACAAACAATTTATTTTGTAAAACAAGTCGGTTATGGATCTTTCCGCTTTATTCCATAATTGACCTTTCCTTTTGTTGGAAAAAGTTTCCCCTTTGAGGGTATTCTATTTTGTGCTATGTATTAAAAATATATGAGCAGGGATGATGTTTTGTTTACTTAAATGTGACATCCTTGTTTCTGTCGGAAAAATAAATTTTTAGTTACTCTGATTTTATTTATGTATTATTTATTAGCGATGGGAATTGGGGTGTTACATTAGTGGTATCAGAGCAGGTCGGTCCGTCCGGCCAAGTTGTTGAGTCAGTTTGTGTGACAGTTGAATACTGTCGATGTTGGTTGTCCCTTAGTATGTGATATGTGTGTGGGGCACTGTCAGTACTTTCTGGTTTTTCTAATCCTTTGTCTTCGGAATTGAGAATGAGATAAGTGGGGGAGAAGCTGGTACTTCTCCAAGTTGCTTCAGGTGTAGAGCGTTGGCTCAGTGTGTTGTGAATTGCAAGATTATAAGTGCTCTTTGGACATTGTGGTTCCCGGTTCCGGAAGGAATGCGGAGGTAAGGTTTATGTTAATTGAGGATTTGTGCCTTAGGTAGTTTTGTGCAGGATGCAAGGGATGCTATTATAGTTTGGTAAAGGCGGTCTATGCCCCATCATGATTGTCGGCTGTTTATTGACAAATTGAGGAACTGATCACCCTTAATCTCTTGTTGATAGTGGACGGGAATTATGTTGGATGGAATAGACGTGTCTTTCCGGCTTTGATAGTGTATACAATGAATTATTTGGAATTAAGGAAGTGCTTACGGATTGTTTTGTCGAGTCGACGAAGATTTTTATATCTGAAAGGTGAGGTGGATTAGAGGTTTTGGGATGTTGGTTAAGTTGGGAAGTCATTGAGAGAGAATGATTGAGTATTATAAATGGTTGTTCTCAGAAAGTAGAGTGTGAACTCAAATTGGGCGAAGGCGAGGATTTGAGGTTTGGATCTGCTAAGTAAGTAGAAGAACTTCTAGGAAATGAGACGCAGATGTTGGTCATGTTTGTGATAATAGTGTTCTGGAAATTGTCAGGAAGTCACAGTGATGGGCCGTCAGTTGGGCATGGTTTTCAGATATGTTTTTGGATGGAACGTTAAGGTGTTATCTTAGAGAACTCCAGTATTGTTAGTAAGAAAAAGGAATGATGTTTGAATGGAATAACAAGCAGGATGTGTATAATGGTATTGAGACTATGGAAAGCAAAACTTAGAGTTCTGGTGAAGTTTGAAGTCTTGGGAGTTTTAAGGCATTAATGGAAATTTTGAGAGAACCCTTAGGTATGGATGTAATATTTAAGAGTTCTTTTTGGTTGGTTGTGGCTACATGTTGGGATTTGTGGAATTTGGATTGTCCAGAGAATGAAATTGTGTATGGGTTACTGTCAGTGGAATAAGGTAACGATTGAGAACAAGTGTCCACTTTCATGAACGAATGACTGAATGGTTTGGTTGAGTTTGAGTGAAATAGCAATTGTTTGGAATGTTTGATAAGAGTGGCGAATTGTGTGAGCTGAGGCTTTGATCGATTTAATGTGACTGATTATGGTTGTTATCATTGGGATAGGCTGTTATGTACTCGGTTAAGCTTGTGTGTGAATAACCAGTTACCCAGGGAAAGAATTTTGCAAGAACTTTAAGAATTTATATCTTTTGGAATTTGTTTGGGTATTACAACGTGCAGTGATGTTATTTGGTGTTAGTAAGGAATCTGTAATGTTTGTGGAGTAAAGGAATCGTATCTTCCATATTTATTTGGATAAGTTCGTAATGGCTTTGATTGAGGATATTCGGATCTATTGTAAACTCCGAGGAAGAACATGTAGAGTGTTTGAGATTTTAACTACAAGTGTTGAAAAGAGATGAAGTGTTATGCTAAGTTATTCAAGAGAGAATTTGGGTTGAAAAAGGTTAGTTTTCTTGGATATGTTATTTCAGATGAGAGTATGGTTAAGGATTCATCGGGAATAGATGCAGTCCTACAATGAGAAGCTCTGAAGTTGGTTTAGGTGATTAGAAGCTTTTTGGACATTAGTTGGTTATTACCGAAGGTTATGGAGGGTTTTTCCAATTTAGCGTTTCTGTTACTTCGGTGGACTTGCAAAGGGTGAGTCGTTTGCTTTGGATGTTCATTGTGAGGAAAGTTAAGAGGGTTAAAGTGGAATTTGTCTACGACTCCAGTTTTGATTCTGCGTGATCCTGATGAATCGTTGTGAGGTATTATGATGTGTCTTTGAGGAGTTTAGTCAGTGTGTTAATGCAAGAGGGTAAAGTCGTGGCTTATGCTTTACTACCATTGAGGATTCCTAAAAGGATTTATACTATTCAGGATTTGGAATTGGTTGCGGTGGTTTAGTGTTGGAAATTTGGAGGTATTGTCTTTATGGTTCTAAGGTTCGAAGTGTTTGGTAATCGCAAGAGTTTAGAGTACTTGGTGGATCTGAAAGAATAGAGTATGAGACAATGAGGATGGTTAGAATTTATGATGAGTTATGATTGTAGTTGGAATTAGCCTGTTGGTAAAGCTAAGGTTGTGTTTGACGAGTTAAGCCGAAAGTTTTTATGTAAGTCTGTTTTGATGGTCAGAGAATTAGAGTGATTCGAGCAGTTGAGAGACTTGTGTCTGGTGTGAGAGATAACACAGTAGAGTGTGAAGTTGGATATATTAAAAGTGAATTGTGATTTTTGGTGAATATGAGAAAGAGTTAGACTTTGGACGTGAGATTGATAGTTTTGATGGTTATGAGTATTCAGAGTGCGCAGCGGAAGTGTGTTGTGGCACGTTTTGTATTTGCGTGTGTGACTTATAAGAATTCATAAGTTGAACATTGGGAACATGTAGGAATGGTAAGACTATTGGACATTTCAGTATGGAAGTGTTAGGCGAAAGGTTTAAAGATTAATCAGGTACTAATATGTATTTGGGTGTTTTGGTCTTATGTTCGATTGGTGAATCGTAGCATTGTTGTAATGTTGTTGTATGACAAGGATGTTTGGTATTCTGGTTTTGTAGAGGTTGGTTGATCGATGTTGTGTCGTGGAACTTGTGTTCTTGTTGTGTTCTGGTTCAAGAGTGAACCTGTGTGTGTTCGTAACTTGGGTATTCCTTTGAGTCGTGAGTTGGTCGTCAAGTGCATTGTATGGGCTTTGCATCTTGTCGTTGTTGTGGTCGTTGTCGTGTCGTTGTTGTAGTTGCTGTTAGCAAGGTGGTTTGTCAGTTTGTGGTATTCGTAGTGTGCCTTTGGTTGGCATGTTGGTTTGTTGGTCGGATGCGAGAGTCGTATCCCGGGTTGTTCGTATCAGTATATTTTCGAGGACGAAAATTTCTAAGTGGGGGAGAATTGTAACGCCCGATTTATTTAACCGTATTTAATTATTCCATTTATGTGAAATTTTGTGAATTGTGTGATTTATTGTGTTTCATGTTAATGCATCATGTTTGGGAATTGAGAGTTTTGTGGCATAAATGTGTCACATTTTGAACTAACATCCACTGGTGGAAGTTAGTGTTATTTTGGCCTTTTTTGGTTATGTCACATTTTGAACTAACATCCACTGGTGGAAGTTAGTGTTATTTTGGCCTTTTTTGGTTATGTCACGTTTTGCACTTGAGTTCCACTGGTGGAAGATTAGTGCAAAAACTGACCAAAAGCATTTTCAGGCAGATTTTAAAGGTAACTTCCACTGGTGGATGATTAGTGCAAAAACTGACCAAAAGCATTTTCAGGCAGATTTTAAAGGTAACTTCCACTGGTGGAAGTTAGTGAGTTTTTGGCCTTTTTTTGAATTGTGTAAATTAAATGAGTTTTACCTGTTAATTGGATAATTTCTCTGATAGGTAAAATATTTGCAATAAATTATAATTTCTTTTCAACTTTTATTTCCCGAAATATATTTCATCGGTATGTTTAAGTTTTATCGCATTTTGAGAGCGTTTGGGAGATATTTGAGCTGAGGGGTATTTTGGTCACTTGGGTAGTAGATATTTTATAGGGTTAATACCCATTTTGCCCCTTGCCATATAGGCGCTTTTTGAAAAACCCCCCTGCGAAAAAAAAAGTTGCAAAAATTTCCCTAACATTTGAAGATTCTCTCAATTTTGACCTTCATCACATTCAGTCACCAAAAACCTACCATTTTGACCCCTGCCATTTTGGAAGCATTTTTATTTTGACCCCTGCCATTTTGGCAGCGTTTTCATTTTGACCCCTGCCATTTTGGCAGCATTTTTATTTTGACCCCTGCCATTTTGGCATTTTTAGTGACTGAATGTGATGAAGGTTAAAATTGAGAGAATCTTCAAATGTTAGGGAAATTTTTGCAACTTTTTTTTTCGCAGGGGGGTTTTTCAAAAACCGCCTATATGGCAGGGGGGAAAATAGGTATTAACCCTATTTTATATAAATAGAAAGTGGAGAGAGAAAAGATAGAAAGGAAAAGAAAAAGAGAAAGAGAAGAGAAAAAGAGAAAAGAAGAGGAAGAGAAGAAAGAAGAGGAAAAAGAGGAAAATCGAGAATTCATCCGTTTAAAGCGCGAATAATCGGGTAAGGGTGAGAAGTTTCAATTATATTTCGATTGTGTATGTATATGTGTATGTTTTCTTGAAATGTTTGCTTGTTTTTCATAGTTTTCATTTCTAGGTTGAAAATGGTAGAAATGAATACAAATCGATGTTTGCACGGACGAAAGTCGGAATAAATTGCGTAGTTGTGTCGAGTAATGTTAGGCCGTGATCGAGTATGCTTGTTTTATCGAATTTGGTTGATTTTGTAAGTTTTTGCATTTTTGGAGATTTGAGGGTTTAAGATTCGGATTGAAATCGAAAGGCGTAGAATTCACGTTTGATGGTTCCAAATCACTACTATATGTTTGGTATGAATGAGTATGTGTTTGTTTCGAAGAAAATAATTGAATCGGTCGGATTTTCGGACAAAATTGCATGAACCCGTAGGGCTGTTAGCAGAAAAATTCTGGTTTTTGCAAAACTTCAAAAATTCATAACTCTTGAACCGTAAGTCGGTTTTGACCCCCGTTCGAAGCGTTGGAAAGCTAACGAGGTGTTCTTTCTAGGAAAAATAGTTTTGAGGTCTGTATATGGTTCAATTATAGCAGAAAATTGAAACCGTATTGTTGTGTTAATTTTTACCGTCGTGAATGCGTGCGATTGAGGTGCTATCGTGCAATATGCTTTTGTTATATAACGTATAGCTTGTGTGTACTGGTATACGATGTGTTGTGGGTAGCCTTATGGCGTGAATCCTAGATTGTGGAAATTATTGTGAATTGTGGCCTTTTGGCAAATAAATGCATTGTTTAAATTAAATGTAAATGCATGTTAATTGTGAAAGAGTTCATTGCCGTTTGGGTGGTAAAGCGATGCTCGTTGCCGTTTGGTGTAATTGATGTGAATTGGTGTGAATGCATATGATAATATGCTTGTTGTTGTGATTTGTGGTTAATGATGAATGCATTGTTTGAATTGATTTTCAATGCATGATTATTGATGTTGAAATGGTTCACATGGTTATATATATGTATGCCTTGGATTGTCATGAGTCATTTGTATGCCAAGCATCATGATATGCATTGTTGTGACGTCCTGAGTGACGGTTTGGTTCCAGAGGGAATCCGCTATAACATCGTGTGCCTATGTGAGGACCTAAAGCGATGGTTATAGACGATCGTGTGCCCATGTGGGGGCCTAAAGCGATCGGATTGTGTGCTCATGTGGAGACCTAAAGCAATCCATAACATCGTGTGCTCATGTGGAGACCTAAAGCGTTGGGTGAACATCGTATGCCCGACGGGGTGTTACTTGAGCGACCCTCAATAACGAGCGATGGTTCCAATAGTTCCTGAGTGAACTGGTGATGAGACATGAAATGTTGGAAGTCGGTACCGCATGGCATTTGCATAGAGTCGTTGTGTCGGTCTCTGTGCATTTGCATAAATCATGGATTCATTATGTGTGAGAATTGTGAATGGATGCATTATGTGTGGAAACTCATGAATGGATTGATTGTGTGAATATGTTATTATGTGGGCATAACTGATATATGCTATGTGTTCGGATTGTCGGAAATATGTTATGCATCTGTGGTTTGCTATATGTATTGGTATGTGATGCGTGAGGTGAGAATAACTGTGTATGTGATTTTATGTGTGTTTGCATATTATTATGCAATCTTGATTTTAGTTGTTATTTCTCACCCTTCTGCTGTGGTTTGTTGCTCTATGAGGCAATTGCAGATTTGTGTCTTGGAGGCTTTTGTGAAGATTAGTTCTCCATCTGTTTGTCGGTCTTGGTGTTTGCTCTGATACGTAGCACGGGAGTCGGGGAACGATTATGTTATATTTGTATACATTTGTAGGATTTATTTTGTATTATCTTGTTTGTATTTTGGATGTTAACAAACAATTTATTTTGTAAAACAAGTCGGTTATGGATCTTTCCGCTTTATTCCATAATTGACCTTTCCTTTTGTTGGAAAAAGTTTCCCCTTTGAGGGTATTCTATTTTGTGCTATGTATTAAAAATATATGAGCAGGAATGATGTTTTGTTTACTTAAATGTGACATCCTTGTTTCTGTCGGAAAAATAAATTTTTAGTTACTCTGAAGAGTTTGTACTCATGCCAATGGACGCGCGATGGCGAGAAAAATTCTAAGAGCAGGGTACTACTGGTTGACCTTGGAATCCGACTGTTACAGGTACATGAGAACGTGTCACAAGTGTCAGATATACGCTGATAAACTCCATGTACCGCCAACGCATCTCAAAGTTCTCTCTTCTCCATGGCCTTTCTCCATATGGGGAATCGACATGATCGGCGTGATTGAGCCCAAGGCTTCAAACGAACATCGGTTCATCCTGGTAGTCATTGACTACTTCACCAAGTGGGTCGAAGCAGCGTTATACGCCAATGTAACCCGACAAGTGGTGGTCCGATTTATCAAAATTAATATCATATGCCGTTATGGTGTTCCGAGCCAGATCATTACTGATAATGGATCTAACTTAAACAATAAGATGATGAAAGAGTTGTGTGCTGAGTTCAAGATCGAACACCATAACACATCTCCCTACCGACCCAAGATGAACGGGGCGGTAGAAGCGGCTAACAAGAACATCAAGAAGATTGTTCAGAAGATGGTTGTAACCTATAGAGACTGGCACGAAATGCTACCGTTTGCTCTTCACGGTTATCGTACATCTGTCCGGACTTCAACAGGGGCAACGTCTTTCTCTCTAGTATATGGCATGGAGGCAGTGCTCCCCATAGAAGTAGAGATCTCATCAATCCGGGTATTGATGGAAGCTAAGTTAATGGAAGCTGAATGGTCTCAAAGTCGACACGACAAACTGAATCTGATAGAGGAAAAGCGAATAACGACACTATGCCACAATCAGTTGTATAAACAGAGAATGAAGAAGGCGTTTGACAAAAAAGTCCGACCTCGAACTTTCTGAAAAGAAGACCTTGTGCTCAAAAAGATACAATCATTTCTCACTGATTCCCGGGGCAAGTTGACTCCGAATTATGACGGCCCTTATGTGGTCAAGAAAGCTTTCTTAGGCGGCGCCTTGAAACTCGCAACCATGGACGGAGATGAATTTGCCTACCCCACGAATATTGACGTAGTCAAGAAATACTCCTGAATAAAAAAAAATGTCTCGGTGGATTGAAAACCCGAAAGGGCGGTCCAGGCAAAAATTAGAGACATGATCCAAAATCATCCCGGTGGATTGGAAATCTCAAAGTACAATCCAGGCAAAAGTTAGGGATAATGGCAAGTAACTATGTTCAACAAAGGGGCAAATCCCTCATTAGTAGTTACACAATCCGTCAGAAATCCCAGTCAAGGTCATCTTCGACAGAAGCTCAGGATGTCCAGAATTCAAAGTTGGTAAAAGGATAGCGGTCGTTAGGTTGTAATTTAGCCCTTTTCCCGTAAATTACCATTTTCTAATTTTGTATATACTCTATGGAATCACGCGCTTGGCTGATCTCCATCCTATCAATAAAATTTGAGCCCTAGTACTTTTGTTTGTAATTCTCATTTGTTTTAGCTTTACAGAACGACATTTTAACATGATTAACGTTTCTTGAAATAAAACAAAAATGAATTTACTTGTTAAAACTTTTTCTGCTTTTTAAAATAAAGATGGCAATTTCTTTTGCTGTTGAACATCGAAAGAACATCGATCGCCTCTCCAGAAGTAATCAAGCTTCAAAGTGCAGAACCAAAGTACTCCTTCTAAACCAGTGCACCTGAATGAAGGATCAACTGTGTCTGAGACCTTGTTTCATCTGACACCCCCGACAGAGTTCTCACCTCCTAAGCCCGACCAACATAACTCCCACCAGGGACTATCTCTTCTAAGCAAGGCGGAATTGCTACTCTTGGACCAATGATACCTCTTCGTCCCCTGCAGTGGCCGAGTATCCAATCGTGTCCATCTATTAGTCTGTATGTCACGTCAGTTTTGTCAGCATTTACATACATACATCATGCATTATTTTACATGCATATCACTATCACTCTGGTCGGTCTAGTCCCCCTGGTGGTGAAGTCCTCTTAATCGAGTTGTCAGTTCTTTCCTTGTCAGGAAACGTCGTGTCTGAACAATCTCTCCTCCAGTGTATGACTGGATTGAAGAGGTTTCTTTGACCACTTTGATAACTTGAACCTCTGAAGAGCCAGAGAACCTTCGACCAATGTCACTCTTCGCCATTGAAGATGATGTCTTCACTTTCCCGAATTAAGGAAAATCCCCTGAGGAAACACATCAAAATTAGATCACATCATATGGCGTTTCTTCGAGAAGATTCTGAGAAAAGTATGTGTACCTCTACATCTCAGACGACTGGGTTCCCCAGCAACTCTGACATCAAATTTTTTCCGTCAAATGGCATCTCTCCAGGAAAATTCGGCGAGAAGTTTGAGGAAAACCACTACAAACAGCGTCCCTTGTCAAGAAAGTTTATTGACAAAAGAAACTGAGACCAGTTCCTTGGTAGGAAACCAGGATCGAGGGGAAGTTCATTTTAGAAACTGAGACCAGTTCCTAGGTAGGAAACCAGGATCGAGGGGAAGTTTAAATCAGAAACTAAGACCAGTTCCTTGGTAGGAAACCAGGATCGAGGGGAAGTTCATTTCAGAAACTAAGACCAGTTCCTTGGTAGGAAACCAGGATCGAGGGGAAGTTTAAATTAGAAACTAAGACCTGTTCCTTGGTAGGAAACCAGGATCGAGGGGAAGTTTATTTCAGCAACTTAGACCAGTTCCTTGGCTGAAGACCAGGATCGAGGGGAAGTTTTACCATTTCTAAGCATCATTGCTTAGCAAAAGAAGACAAATGCGTAAACTACCATTCATGACCACCATCAAAATTTCAGGTATTCCGATATTTAATCATCTTGCACCTCGAATGCCCGAATACCTTCGCCATTCACACCTTCGGGTCAAAGAAGATTAAATAGGGGCATCTGTCATACCCCAAATTTTGACCACCTAGATTCCCATCATTGTGCAAATCATCACCACAATATGGATGAACCATCATACCTCAATAGTCTCCCCAAAGATGGGTGAGCATCCACTACAATCAAACTTAGGGTTTCAAGCCCTCTCAGAGCTCTTAGACAAAGGATCAATCAAGAAATGGCATGATATTCAACTTGTCTAAACCTCTCAAACATCCACAAAGGGTCAAGAGGACTCCCACATCAAGAATCAAGCACAAAGTTGCAGCATTCCAGGTGGATCAAGCCTCAAGATCGCCAGTGTCACCAAATTAGGGTTTTGGTCGACCAGGGCCTCCAGATGGAAATTTTTATCTGGGAATAGGCCAATTCTTCAAAGCATAACCTAAGATGCTCCAAGGAATATCATGAACCCAATCATCAACTCAATTTGCCTCAGGGGAGGCATTCATAAAAAATCAGGAATTAGGGTTTCTTGACCTAATTCACCCCTAAGTTGACTTTTGGGACAAAACATAAGCCAATACCTCAAGACATGATTTGAGGGTCTCTAACACACCATATTCATCCATTTGCAACAATGGATTGATCCAATAAGCTTGATCCACAAGTTTCAATTTCATCTGGATCACAATTAGGGTTTTGAGGAAAAAGTCAATTGTACCTTTGACTTTTGACCAGGACATGCTCCCAAACCTTGGGACATGATTCAATGCACCCTATAACACCTATGGAACATATCCATCAAGTTTGATTTAGGTCAAGGACTTGATTTTACAAAGGACCGCACAGTTTGGAAATCATCTGAAAAAAAGTCAATTGTGCATAAAAGTCAAACTTTAACTTTTTGAGATTTTTCACAAATATGGTTCTTTGACCCCAAAATGATGTTAATGTATGATTGGAATCATCATTCATCAAGAAAAAACAAAGAAAGTGGGATAACTTGTAAAAGGGGTAACCATAAAAACTTAGAAATTTTCTATGTTATGGAACAAAGTGGCAAGGGTACCAACTTTGGAGGATCATAACTCCTAAACCACAAGGCCATTTTTCCTCATCCAAAGCTGGATTTGTAACTCATTCCAATTCAGCATAGATTTTGAGTTATGGAATGATCAAAATCAAGAAAAGTGAAAATGTCAATTTTTTCCAACACTTAGTGAAATTTTCACTAAGTCAGAATCTGCCTTCACTTTTTTCCAAATGTACGGGCATTTTTCACTTGGATCTAAAAAGTATCAAAACCAACTATGATCAAACGGTTGTTGTATCATATGAGGGCTTTCGAAAATGGCCAAGAACTCCATCAAATTCCATTTGAGCCATGAGATATGACAATGCCAATATGCCTTGCTGCAAACTGTCATGGCAAGGTAGATTTGGGGGTTTTGCTTGATTTGCTCAAATTTTGCAAAGGGCAAGCAACTCTATCCATCTGAACACCTCAAAGGGGGGACCAAGGAGGAACCAACTCTGATCTCAAGCCTCCCAAGTCTTTGGAACCAAAAGTAGCATGCCAAAACTAGAAATCCCTAAAAGAGGGGCAAGACTCCAATTTTGGATTGGAGCATTTAATGGATGCACCAAGGTGGCATGGACTGACACATTTACAACTGAATTCAGTCAAGACTGATCCAAGACCAAGGGGACCAGCAGCCTGTGCCCTAACCTCTAGTCAATGGCTAGAGGAGACTTGGATTCTCATTGCTCAACATTGGCCAAACCTATGCTGCAGTTGCCATTCACTATTGCAGCCAAAACAATCTTGCTCTACTAGAAATAGAGCTCATTTGTGCTCAGTTTAAGTACACCAAAGCACTACAACACTTGCTTTCCTCAAAATCTCTTTCTCTAGGCAAAAATACCTTTTTTAGCAAGGTAACTCTGAGTTTTTGAGTTAGAGAGCAATTCCACCACAACTCATGATCCAAACACATCCAATATGTCATATCTAAGCTGTCCAAACTCTCACAAGTGACCTGTAACACCAAAATCTCCAAGTCACCTCTCAAAACCTCAAAATATGCCTTTCTGTGCATTTTTCAAGCCATGTCTTAAATCAGTCACTTTCCAAACCAGATAAAACCTCAAACACACTCCAAATATCATCCTTGAACTGTCCCAAATGGTTCCACACATCTGGAATACCATTTGAGAGAGTTTTTATTTTGGCCACTTTTGCCCCTTTAGGCTTTGTATAAAGAAAACCCCGGTTGAGTCAATCAACCTTTTAGCATCAAAATTATGCCTTGCTCACAACATACAAACATCAACAGCTCCTCTTTAGAGATGACAAATTCTCTCTCAGTCAGGACCCTTTAGCTTCATATCTTGGGCTTTGAACAAGACACAAATAGACCCTTCAGCTTCACATCTTGGGCTTCGAACAAGATACAAATCCCCTTTAGCTTCACATCTTGGGCTTTGACCAAGACACCCATAAACAACCTCCTTCCTCCCATAGAATAGGAGGAACTACGATCGCTCTGATTTCCCTATTTCGGGAATATGTAGGCATAAGATTGTAAAATTTTAGCGAGCATACTAATCGAAAACACGAAATCCCATATATCAATCGAAAAGCATCAGTCCTAACATCCTACCAATAACCTAGACACTGTTTTTAGTTAATAACCCAAAGGGAGAACCCCATATTTTGATAGCATCTGTAAACCAACAGTTTTGACTGTTTAACCTCAGTTTGCAAGCAGGGTTAATTGGAGACATCTATTTCCCTTCCTTAATCAGCTTAATAGGATAAAAAATGAATCGAACTATAGTACTAAAGCGATAGTGATTCGAAACCACAAAAATCGCGCTACAACAGTATTTTATGAGAAGGTTACACCTTGGTATTAAGAACAAGCGTAGTAGTAGCACCGTGGTCACAAGGGTACGTGATGGATTCTTAACCTTGAGGCGGATGGTAAGGGATGTAATTTATTGAGTAGTGAGTATTGTGTTTTAAGAAGCAAGATTTCGGAAAAACAATGAGAAGCAAGAACATGACTTATTACGGACTAAGTATAAATCATGGAATGGTTTATACCAGAAGGGTTTTGTAAATCGTTGACGAGAATGGTGGGTTGCGAATCTTTTGTTAGTTAATTTGGTGTAAGTGTAATGTGTAATGGATAGTGAAGGGCAAGGAATCCCGGTTAATGTGTACGAAGTGATAGAAAGGTTCTTCAAGAGGATGCATTGCCCCGATTTATTTTCAAGTATAGAGAACTTTTGTATTTGTGAATAATCGGAATATTCGGAATCTACCTTTTATTGGACTAAGAACGTTGTTGTTTTAATTCTCACCAAGGAGTTCAAGTGAGAGAATAAGGTGGTATGCTTGATATGAGATGTCCATCAATTTTGTGGTATCGTGTAATGGTTGTGTGTTAGGTTTTTCTTATGGACGAATCGAGTAAGAGTTGTTACTAAAACCTTAGAATTTCGTCATTATTTGACTTCCTGCTAGTGTCGTTGTACGAGTAGAAAACGAACTACCCCACCGAAGATTTGTCGTGTGACCGCGACAGAATTTGGAATTTTTCCTTGTCACTTGGTTGGAGTGTGTCGTCGACCTTGTCGGTTTTATCTTGAGTGGATCACGGTTAGTGAATGTTACACAAGTTAAGGAGCCACAAGTTGAGAATAATATTTCAACTTAGAACAAATCGGATTGGTGGTTTGAGTGGTGATGACTTTTGAGTTATAAGAATTGGTTTTTTAGCGCTATGTGGTTAACCGATTGACACGTGCAAGGATGGTATTTAGCGTTGAACTTGAGGAGTTAACCGATTAACCTCAGATGGGTAATCGATTAACACGTGTGAATTGTGAAATCCCTTAGGAACCATCATCTGTGTTTTGTTACCTCATGTTGCTCCGAGTGGAGAGTATTGTGCGAATGGAAAATGGAATTGCAAGTAAATGAAAGACGAATTTGTGTTTAGAAATTGGAACTTCTGAAAGGCGTTGCGTAATTGGTCATTTGTTTAGACGACAAGGTAGTTTTGACTTTGGGAAAGTAATCTTGTGAACCATGATGAGTATGAGAAAGTCTTAGGTGAATTGTTATCAGTACTGTTGAGAGCCTTAAGGACGAAGATGGAAAAGGCTAACGAAGTATCGATCTTGCAAGGAATTTTTCGGTGTGTAATCAAGGTATTAGTAAGGTATGGACGGTTGGTCAAAGTTAGTATTTGTTATCTTCCGTGAGTTCACGGTATTGGATTTAGACCGTGAGAGTGGTACCAGATGTGTACAGTTGTACTTATCCAAAGAGATGTTGATTCAATTGAGAAACATGGCACGGACTTTGATGGTGGAGTGTTGTATATGGATTGGTGTGTCGTATGAAAACTCACAATTGTACCTAGAATGGGTTAAGTTTTGATAACTGGTGATTCGTGTATGAATGAAGTTTTGTAATGGTGTTACATTGTCATTAGTTGAGATTTTGTGGCGACAGAAACCTTGAGTAAGTCGAAAAACCATAAGAATAACCAATTTGGAATGTGGTAACCAGAACCGAAAATTGTTAAACTATTTCAGATATATTATTCGAGTTTTGAATGAATTTGGAGAAGTGTAACTCCTGTACTTGTATCGTCTAGGGAATATTGGACAGATGTTATGATATTGTGTGTTGGCAAAGAAATTGTTCTACCATAGGACTTCAGTAAGTTTCTTGTACCGCTGGTTAGTAAGGACCCCAGTGGATAAGTGTGTTCACCCGCAGACAGTTAGCTACCTGGTAGTACTTAAGAATTTGTGACTTTTCGTTGTCAGACTTCCGATTGCTCAGTCTAAGGTAATAGATGTAAGAGTTCAGTCCGAATAGTAAGAACTTGAAGATTATTGCTAGTAAGTATGGAAATAAGGAGATATTGTTTTAAGTGTGTTACCTTTGGCGTGATACGAAAGAGATGAAATATCGGATTTAACTAGTACAGTGTGCAGCATCAGATCAGATGGAACTGGTAAAAGAAGTTGTTTGATAATCTATGAAGTGGTTTTGAACATTAAGGAATTTATCAAAGGATAGTCGTCGGTGATTGCATGAAGTTAAGGAATCACTGATTTACATCGCAAAGATTTGATGAGTGTTTGTTTCCTTAAAACCAAGATAAGGTGTTACAATTTTGTTTGTAACTCCGTAGAGGAATATAGAATGGTACATTCTTTCCGAAGATAAAATGAGATCAAGTGTCTTTGTATGAAACAACAGATGAATTTAGGGAAAAGCAAGTTGAAAGTTAACCCAATATTGGAATAAGAGTAGGATTAAGGACGTGAAGATTGTTAATTTGTGAAAATTAAGATTTTGGTCTTTGAAGTTGATTTGGAATTGGAATACGTCAGAAATGTGAACGGAAGTAAAGTTAAGAATGAATCTAAGACAATGATACAAGTTGCGGTTATTGTCGAATAAAGGAAATTCGTGGGCGAATTTCAATTTAAGGGGGGGAGAGTGTAATACCCCATATTATTTAAATGCTCATTTTGATATCAGATGAGTATCTATGTGCTCTGTCTTTGGGTAATTGGATTAATGGAATCCTCTAAGTATTTTAAGTATTGACATTTGGGATCAATAGAACAACAAATGAACTCTGAAGAGATTAATTATTTTATTAAAGAGACAGATTAATAATTGATAGTTCGAGAAAGGATTTTAAGGTAACTCTAATAATTGATCAATTGGTTTGAGACGACAAAATATCAATTGGAGATATTTTACTCTATTGGATTTATATTATATAATAAGTTTATATATATATATATATATATATATATATATATATATATATATATATATATATATATATATATGTTAAGAAAAGAAATAAAAAGATAGTAAGAAGAAGAAAAGGAAAAGAGAAGAAGAAAAGAGAAAGGAAGAGGAAAGAAGGGAAAGAAGAAGAGAAAGGCTTGGAAAAAGAAGCCATGGATCATCTTCAATGTTCATCATCTTCTTCAAACTCCTCTTCATTGCTAAGGTGGGTTCTAGTTAGACACTCTATGTTCTAGAAATATAAGTTTAGAACTTAGGTTAGATTTGAGAGAAAATGATTAAACGGGTAAATCAACGAAATCTAACGGATGATTTGATGAAATGCATGTCTAAATGTGTAATAACATGTTATTTTGGGTCATTGGGTGCAATAATATCTTATGGGTTGAAGGTTTTGATCATTTTTGGGTTCCAAACCAGTTTTGGGAGAATTCTAGTTCGTCCAGATTCGCCAGGCGGGCTAGAGGCGAGTCTGCTTCGCCAAGGATTCGCCGGGCGAATTTGGCTGGGACAGCAAAACATTGTTTTCGTATTTTCGTCATAACTTTTGATCCGTATCTCGGATTGACGCACGGTTGGAAGCGTTGGAAAGCTATTTCAATGCTCTTTGTGATGGTGAGGGAGAAACATGGTTATATGCCATGGATTGATAGAATAGAGGAAATATTGTGATGATATGAAAAGTGTGGTTTACGTTTCCACCGGAAATTCATGAATCGAAAGCCCGATTGACATGGGACTTGAAGCCTTGGAAAGAGAATCCAATGTGCTATTTAATGGTATGTGAAACCATGATTTAACCAAGGATGCTTGGTAGGGGATAGTAGTGACTTGTTATGCTTTTATGTGTTGTTTTATGTTTGATATTGTTATATGCCAATTATGTTATACCTTGTCTATCTAATTGTTGTGAAACAAGATTAAGGGAATAAGCATGTTTAAAATATGAAATAGAAAGAGTGAGGAAACTTTACCCCAAAACAAATGGCATAGTTTAAGATATTGGAACCTAGTAATGAGCTAGGAAATTGATGAATAACTTAATGACAACGCTCGTGCGTGAGGGGCCAAGGCGTGTGTCTATTTTCAAAATGACAACACTCATGCGTGAGGGGCCGAGGTGTGTGTCCATTTCAGAATGGTATAGAAATGAGTGAAACACTAGTATGGAACATGTGTAATTGTTATGTTTTATTGTTAAAGGTAAAAGAGGCCTTAAGGCACTATGGCCTTGGGATTGTCGAATACAATCATGTTTGTGTGTGTGATCACGTAATCATAACCAGTTCTTTGAGTTGTAGTTTCATGAGTCTCGAGCTCCTCCTAAACAAGGAATGGTACTTGGCAGGTTTGATTCCCGCGTGTAGTATGAATGTAACCTACGGGTAGAGACTTGAGATGGTTAACAGGCCATGAGAAGTGACGATTTACGGCTAACAGGCCGATGTTTCCGAATCCATTTCGTATGCCAAGTAAATTACAAGGATCCATGACTCGGGTCGACTTCTAGACGTAGAAGAGGACAGGAAAAGGGGATGCCTTGGTACGGTTATGGATTACTGATATTTTGAGTTGATGAACTCATGACATGTTTCCATATAGTGTGAGTTTGTGAACTCAAAGTCATTTCCCTTCCCCTTGACTTGAGTTAGGATTGATAGAACCCTGTAAAGCCGAGAGAATCCATAAGATAGGGAACTCACTGAGATTTGATGTATCTCACCCCACTATTGTCTATTATTTTCAGGTATTGAATACATGTTTGATTTACAAGTGGAGCTATGCTTGGATGTTTCAAGAGAAGCTTAGTTGAGCTTATTCCGCTGTGTATTTGTAGTATACAATTGAGGATATTGTATATTGCTCTTAGATTGTATATTTTTGGCTAGTTTCCATAGCTTGTACCATAGATTGTGTTATGTATTAGAAATGGTCAAGTATGTGAATTACGCCATTAGGCACATAAGATGGTGTCAGTACCAAATAAAATGCTTGTATTGTATTATTCTAGATAAATATTATACAGGGCATTACATTTTACTTCAAATTGTTCTAAAAATTTTACTACAACTTAACTCCTAAACTAAGGGCATCTCTCATTTATTTATTGTTTTCATTTTACTCTTTTCAATGTAAGAATTGAATTATACTACCACCCTAAACATGTTTTAATGATTTTCAGGGTGTTGAAGCAAGAACTGCATTAACAAATGCCCAGATGATAACAACTACAACTCATTTAGAGTTAGCCAGTTCATCACAAGCGAGTGTGAGTTTATAGAATCTAATCAATCTTTTAATGCTTTCAAACATTGATTCTTTTGTTTATTGTATTTTTTCCTCTCTATAATAAAAGTTAAGAATGAGGGTCTTCCAAACTAGAATATATATATATATATATATATATATATATATATATATATATATATATATATATATATATATATATATAAGTTTAGTGAAGCTAATCTTACAAATACTAATATTTTGGATATTGACAATATCATTTGTTTATTTGGATATGTTTAGGAACAAGATGTTGGTGTTAGAGATTCTCTAGAAAATACTAAGATTAATGATGATCAAGGTGATGATTCTTTAGACCAATTTTATTTTCTTCTATTATCTAATAACCCTTTTGATTTTAAAGCTAACTCTCTTCCCTCACGCCTTTTGTTCCGTTTCTCTAAATGAAGACACCCCTAAGGGTGATGAATTTATTATTTTAAAATCTAAACACTGTCATAGCAATAGGGTTCCTTTGGGTCATGCATTTCAGGGTCCTTCAATGCAGTTTGAAGGTATTTTCTCCCTTAATTTTATTCTTAATGGTATTTTTTGTTCTCTTTTGTTTTAACTAGTATTTTCTTCATTATTAGGGAACGCTTCTCAAAAATTGGAAGATTTAAGTTCTTTGTATCTTATCACGCTGGAGCTTGAGGAACTAGTTTCCAAGAAGCATGTGGATTATTAGAACTTGCCTTTGTTGGCTAATTTTTTTGTTAAGCATCCTTCAGTTCTTTTAAGGGACACTTCACTTAGTAATAGATACAAGGGTTATGCATACAACTGCCTAGATGAGCTCTTAAAATTCCTCCAAACCCATAGTGTGTTGGATGTATTAGGTTCAAACCACTCTGAATTTGTTGAGTTATTACAGGACGTGCACAGATTCTCTTTTCACAAAGGTTGGTTGGATGATGGTGAAAAGCACGCTTTATTTTCCGATTTGCAAGTCTCTCAAGATACATTTCAAAAACTATTGGATTCCAAGAAACAAATTAAGAATGATGTTGAAGTCGCGCATTTGAAGATATACATTTTAACTCGAGATGTGGAAGATATTAAGCATCAATTGACCTCTTCTGAAGCTGATTTTGAGAATATTATTCAACAGGAGAGAGCAATTTTAGAATCTAAGGCTTCTTTAAGTCTTCCACTGGGCTATTAGAGTATTTTCCTTTGCATTGTTATATTGTAACATGTCATATTGTTAGAGATTTTACCATTAAATGTTGGATAGTTTCTTTTGTATTTTGAAATGAACTACTATCTGATTATGTTTGTGCATTTAAGTATCATTGTTGAGTGTTGTGTTTATGATGATGAAGTATTAATTTTTTCCTATATTTCAAATAACCAGCCCAAGAAATGATTAATATTGATGCAGGTTATATATATATATATATATATATATATATATATAGGGAACGTATCATAAGAGAATTCCATTTTTATGTGAGAACATGAGAATGAATCTGAACCATTAGATTTTAAAATAAATGGGGGAGATTATGTGTCAGATTTTTTTTCTCTCCTCCATCATTTATTTTAATAATGGAGGAGAGAGAAAAACAAAAACCACACATAATCTCTACCATTTATTTTAAAATCTAATGATTCAGATTTATTCTCATGTTCTTACATAAAAATGACACTCTCATAGAATATGAATCATAATATATATATATATATATATATATATATATATATATATATATATATATCGATAAGTTTAGTGAGGCTAATCTTACAAATACTAATATTTTGGATATTAACAATATCATTTGTTTATTTGGATATGTTTAGGAACAAGATGTTGGTGTTAGAGATTCTCTAGAAAATACTAAGATTAATGATGATCAAGGTGATGATTCTTTAGACCACTTTAATTTTCTTCTATTATCTAATCACCCTATTGATTTTAAAGTTGAACTCTCTTCCCTCACGCCTTTTGTTCTGTTTCTCTAAGTGAAGACACACCTAAGGGTGATGAATTTATAATTTTAAAATCTAAACCCTGTCATAGCAATAGGGTTCCTTTGGGTCTTGAATTTCATGGTCCTTCAATGCATTTTGAAGGTATTTTCTCCCTTAATTTTATTCTTAATGGTATTTTTTGTTCTCTTTAGTTTTAACTAGTATTTTCTTCATTATTAGGGAACGCTTCTAAAAAATTGGAAGATTTAAGTTCTTTGTATCTTGTCACGCGGGAGCTTGAGGAACTAGTTTCCAAGAAGCATGTGGATTATGAGAACTTGCCTTTGTTGGCTGATTTTTTTGTTAAGCATCCTTCAGTTCTTTTAAGGGATACTTCACTTAGTAACAGATACAAGGGTTATGCATACAACTGCCTAGCTGAGCTCTTAAAATTCCTCCAAACCCATAGTGTGTTGGATGTATTAGGTACAAACCACTCTAAATTTGTTGAGTTATTACAGGACATGCACAAATTCTCTTTTCACAAAGGTTGGTTGGATGATGTTGAAAAGCAAGTTTTATTTTCCGATTTGAAAGTCTCTCAAGATACATTTCAAAAACTATTGGATTCCACGAAACAAATTGAGAATGATGTTGAAGTCGCGCGTTTGAAGATATACATTTTAACTCGAGATGTGGAAGATATTAAGCATCAATTGACCTCTTCTAAAGCTGATTTGGAGAATATTATTCAACAGGAGAGAGTAATTTTAGAATCTAAGGCTTCTTTAAGTCTTCCACTGGGCTATTAGAGTATTTTCCTTTGCATTGTTATATTGTAACATGTTATATTTATAGAGATTTTACCGTTGAATGTTGGATAGTTTCTTTTGTTGTTTGAAATGAACTACTATCTGATTATGTTTGTGCATTTAAGTATCATTGTTGAGTGTTGTGTTTATGATGTTGAAGTATTAATTTTTTCCTATATTTCAAATAACAAGCTCAAGAAATGATTAATAATATTGCAGGCTTTATATATATATATATATATATATATATATATATATATATATATATAGCGAACGTATCATAAGAGAATTCCATTTTTATGTGAGAACATGAGAATGAATCTGAACCATTAGATTTTAAAATAAATGGGGGAGATTATGTGTCAGTTTTTTTTCTCTCCTCCATCATTTATTTTAATAATGGAGGAGAGAGAAAAAAAAAACCACACATAATCTCCACCATTTATTTTAAAATCTAATGATTCAGATTTATTCTCATGTTCTTACATAAAAATGACACTCTCATAGGATATGAACCATATATATATATATATATATATATATATATATATATATATATATATATATATATATATATATAAACTATCTACTGTATTCATTGAATGTTAGTTTATAGTTTATAATCTCTTAGTAGTCAAATTTTGAATTTTAGATCTTCATCCCTATTGCTAGTTTAATATGTTAGTAGTCAAATTTTGAACTCTAGATATTCATCCCTATTGCTTCAAATATCTCATCTCAACTACATGTTTTATCTTTTATTTTTGAAGTCTTCTCACATGTACATCAAGGGGAAAACCTCACATTTACTAGGATTCTACAAAGTCCTAAACAAATATAAGTTAAACTCTTTAAATTATTATTTTTGTTGTATTTTTTTCTACACACAAGTTGTTGAACAAATTTTATTGCTTACAAGTTTAGGTGGTTATTAGTTGGAGTGTATAATTAATATTATAATATGTATTATTTTAATAAACAAATCTTGAGTTAAAAATTCAATATTTATATTGGTGATGATTGAAATTCAAATTTAAATTAAAAATTCTATATTTATATTGGTGAAGATTGAAATTCAAGTTATTTAGACATCTTTTCCTTCATAACAAATTTGAATGTCCAGAGAATTTTTGAATACTTTTACCATTTAAATTTTGAGTGAGTTTTTTTTATAAGCCAAGTGTATTAAAAAAGAGGTACTAGGGGTACCTCAACCCAAAATACAACCACCAATATAGAAACAAATTTACAAAAAATCAAAGGGATACTTATGCATTCATAATAAGAACATTTCATAATCCCTTTATCTAAAATTAAAATCCACCGCCACATGTAAAATTTTATACGAGTAAAACACAGCTCCGTGTCACAAATTTCATCCTTAAAAATAATGTTATTTCTAAATATCCATATAATCCCACAAACTACCATCCAAAAGCTAGTAGCCAACTTACTTGATATTCTTCCATCTAGTCTTAAAATCCAAGTTAGCAGGAGGGAAGTGTCGCTCCCGGGATTTTCATCCTAGTACAAACGCGAAAGTGGCACCGAAACAGAGTCGCCAGCAATGTGTATTTATCCCAAGAGAGGGAAAGGAAACACCGCGTAAACCTGAGAGAAAGGAAAAGCATGGTCTTGCGACCAAGAGAAGTGGGTTCGGGAGTCAGTTACGCGAGAGGAAGGTATTAGCACCCCCTCGCGTCCATCGTACCCGATGGGATCCACGCTTGCTTGTCTCGATCAAAGGGTGTAAAGAAAAGAATACTGGAAGAGGAACTAGAAAAGGAATGGAAAGAGAAAGAGAAACAAATGTAGGGAAAATAAAAGAAGTGCTCGCATGGGCCCTACCCCACTGCCTACGTATCTCATCGGGAACATGAGAATCAGAGCGACGTAGTTCCCCTCACTAGGGATGAATTGTTTGTGTTTTTTAGAGAACGGCTTACGTTCTAGCTCAGGTGTTGCAGGCTCGCTGGTCCGAGTGCGTTACCGTCTTGCAAGAGAACGAGCAGAAACGCGTTCGTACGTTGAGAGTGAATGAGGTGAGAAAAGAATTCCCGAAGGAGAGACGTTATTGTTTGTTTTTGTCTTTTAAGAGTTTTTTCATTTGTTTGCATATGATAGTGTATCTGAATCTTAGTCATTGGAATGCGTACATTCTCACATCCCAAGATGGAATGGGTAAGAAAGCACACTAAGAGTGAAAAAGACCCCCACACTTAGTTCCAATTGTCAAGGTTCAAACACACTAGCATACTTGTGTTTATTAAGTGTTTTGTTGATTATGAAGTGAAGAAGCGTTTTTTGTTATTTGCACCTTCAACAAGTATTGCATTTAAGTCCCTCATACAAGATCAAATGTCTAACACATTGACCCAAGATGGGCTATATGCTATACATTTTAAGATTACAAGGGAAGACCCCTTATAATCTTTTCTTTATATGAAAGGCCTAAATGCAATAAATGCCTACCTTTATTATGTGTTTTGAATTTCCTTTGAGATGAGAAGATGAAAGACTCAAGAGAGGATAAAGGTAAAAATATATATGGACTAAGACTCAATCCTAATTGATTAGTTAAGGGAGTGATCCTAAGGTTTGTGAGGTTTCAACCTAAAGTCTAAAGAAAGAAAGAATTAAACAATTCACTTCCAAAGTAGAAGATGAATTGTAATTCAAAAAGGGAAAGTAATGAGTTATTTAAAGAAAGCACATAAGTGCTTAGCAAAACACAAAATGGAATTGTAAAAGAGAAAGGATAGAAGTTGAATGTGGATTCCTTATCCACACTCAATTGAAACTTACCAAAGCCCCTACATGGTTAGTAAACATGTATAAGAAGTATAAGAAGTAAAAGAACATGTAATGCATCATAAAACTCAAAAGAATTAAATGAGAAACCAAATCCTAGAGCCACAATCAGAATGTACATCATATGGACAACAAATGAATATCATCATACAAGTGCAAGTGAATAGGCAACAAACATCATCCATTAGCATTTAAACATGTTACAAGAAGAAAGGGTAGATGAAAGATGGAAAGAAATGAAGAAGACATGCATAAATGGAACATGTAAATCAACAACCAGAATTGAAACTAAATGGAAAATGGTTTATAAACATCTCAAAAGTATTTATGAATCAACTTCAAGGCATTCAAGAAGTAATATGAGAAGAATTGAAATGAAAGTTCCAAAAAGAAAGTGCAAACAAAACATGTTAATGATGCACAAAGTTCAAATTGAAATGAACATGTAAAGATGACCTATAATGTGTATCAAAGACCTATAATATCATATGAATGACTCACACAACTATGCAAATGCTCATACAAATATGCACAAAAGAATTCATGCAAACATGCACTAAAGATTACAATGATATAACATGTCATAATGCCTTAAATGAAATGCATCAAGCAAAAATCAAATGTCCTCATGAAAATTATGAAAACATGGTATTGGAGTTCACTAATCAGGGATGAATCACATATCAAAATAACATATCAAAATTCAAAGCAAAATGACTTCAAACAAAGCAATTAGGTCAAATTGAAACATCATGCAAAGTGGTACAAATATAGGCATCAAGACATGTAATAAAGTGACCTAAAAAATCAAACAAAAATCATATAACATGCTTCAATGTATTAGTGAATCAATGCAAAAAGAATCATGTCAAAATAGTTGGTAATGAGCAAGAAAAAAAATTAAACAAATTCATGTATCATGCTTAGAATGCATCTAAGTGGAAATTCAAAGAAAATTATGGAACAGGGGCAAAAAGGTCATAAAATCAGAAAATAAAATCATGAAAAATTTCCTAAATGTTTTAAGAATACACATGAATTTTTGTAGAATTTTCCCATATGTTTTGGTATTTTTAAAAATTAGAAATCAAACGTGTAGAAAGAAATAAAAATAAAAAAAGAATGCAAAATGAAGGGGGGTATGAACATAGCAATTGGACAGTTCAAAATCATTGGGCTTCAATACATGGGGGTGTAATTATCAATCTGGTTAAGTCCAATTAGCACGCAAAACACCATAACTAGCGTGTTCTTCAGTCAACATAGTCAAAGCAATCCAAGCCATCAGATTAAGTCATAGTCAAACAAAAGTCAAAGTACACGAATCCAACACACGCGCATGAGGTCACACACAAATTACCATGTACTGCATCACACAATGTTTAAGTAAATTCAGAAATGGTGCACATGATTTGCACGCGAATTTTAATGTGCTGTCAACTTTTGGACCACACGATCACACACATCCAACGGCCATGATTTAAACTGCAACCAAAACCCTAACTAAAAACCACCGGCCGGAGAGGGACCTCCGGTCACCTTCTCCGGTCACACGCCACCGTCTGCAACTTCACATGTCCCAGAAATGCCCAACTATTATACCAAAATGAAGCTGAGCTCACGTAGATTAAGAATTCACAATTGTTTTTCACATACCAAGCACACACATAGAGAACAGAGGAGATTAAATCATGCCCTAAGTTTTGGATCTAGGCTTCTAAGAAGCTCTATCAACTAGCCGGAGTAAGCAGAGCTTCTATCAAGCTTAAGACAGCAAAAATAAATCAAAACTAAAGAGAATCGAATGAAGAAGAGTGCATGATGAAACCTGAAAATGTGGAGCAATTGGAGATGTTGAGAAAAACCAGAGGAAAGCTTGATATGCTGAGCTTCTAGATCTTCAAACTTAGCAAAATAAATGCTATGGATTCGTAAATAGATGAAGGATGTTGAAGCTTGCAATGGTGCTGAACTTGCAGAAATGGAGTTGTTCTTGTTGCTCTTGATTCAACAATGCCAAACAATGATAATGCAGATGAAAAGTGGAAGAAGAGTGTTGAAATCGTGTGGAATCAGAGAGAAAGTAGAGAGAGTTTGAGGTGTTCTTGGAGAGAAATGTGGTTGTCAAAAACTGAAAAATGAAAATGGAGTGTGTGATTTCTTTTATAGTGTGAGCTTACCACGGTTTAATGAGTTGAGTTAGGGTGAGTCAAGGTGGTTAACTGAGTCCACCCTAACTAACTGAGTCAAGTTAGTTAGGGGGCGAGTGATCAAGGCTGGGTTATGGTGAGGTTAATCTCATGACAGTTATGGTGAAGCAGCAAGAGAAACGAATGGCAAAGGCTGTTGCATTAGAAACTTGCTCAGCAAGCTTGTCTTTTCTATTTCCATGCAAGGCACGTGCTAGTGTATGAGTTTTATGTCATGTGTGCTTGGTTTAAAGAGGAAAGCTGAGGTTAAGAAGTGTTTGTGGTGTGTGTGAACCAAAATCATGCAACATGCTGTCAATGTATCCATGCCAACATAGGGTAGTTTGTGGAGGTTTTTCTCTCTACTCAATGGCTGCATTAGGGAGTTTATGGGTTCATTGGAAAGAGGATGCATTGGAGCACAATATTGATTTGGAAATTGAAGTGGAATGAGGTCTCAAACATGTCTAAAAATGACCTCAAACAGATGGAAAAAGAAGCTGGTACATGGGTGCGCAGACTTGTGGCATGACCTGGTTGTGACCTGGTCAAATTTCAGTTGCAATGACCATTCTTTGAGCCATCATAACTCCTTAACCTTTGATCAGATGAAAAATTGATAAACACCAACTTTGAAGATCTCACATAGAGGAACAACTTTGATGTTGAAAGATTTTCCATTTGAAGCCTCTAATCATGAGTAATTGATCAATACATTTGGCCCACCAAGTGTTTGAGAAAATGACTGCGCGCGTGCCCTGAAAATCTTGGTCATGACCTAGGTTTGAACCTACTTTGCTCAAACTTTGATCAATCATATCTCACTCAATTTTTATCCAATGGAGATGTTCCACACATGGATTTGAAGCTTAAAGCAAGGCCTTTCATTGAGGCAGAGTGGAATTTTCATTTGGTGCTCCAAATTTAAATGGCCTTGGTTCAAACTCTGATGCAAAATGGCCAAAACTTGCTATTTTTAGTAACCCTACTTCATCCAAAAATGGCAACTTTTTACATCTTGATTTTTTCATGATTCCTTTGGAATTTCTTGACCAAAATTTGTACATTGGACACATATAACATGAATTTCATGAATTTGGCCTCAAAAAGTCAAGAATTGACTTTTTCCTCTGATTATTTGACTTTGCCCCAATTTCTCTGATTCTTGATTTTTCTTCCAATTGAACCACTTCTAAAACCCATTGAGGGGCAATTTTCCATACACATACACTTAAGAACATGTAGAATACCATGACAACAAGCTTTGTCCAAAAAATCAGAGATATCCTGATTTTATTAGAAACCCTAATTTTGACCCTCTCTGGTTAGGAGGAAATTGCACATCTTCCAAATCCAAATTCCTCAGAGTATGTTGTGTATCCTCTTAAAGGATGATGAGAAATGCCACTTGAGAATGATTTTGAATCAATGAGCTATCTCTTTTGAGGGTTTTCCTTCAATTTTTGAACCTCTTGCATAGTAAAAGATGTAGTGCTTCAATCTCCTATTGTATCTCTTATCCTTGAGGTTGTGGATGATCAACTGAGATAATATGAGACATGAAAGGCTTCTTGGCTTGCCTTGAGGCAACTTGACTGACCTTTTGTGCTTTGAATGATTCCTAGATTGTCCACCTTCCACATGATCACATGCCCTGATGGTAAGAAGGATGCCATGCTTCATTTTTCTATGTTAAATGCAATGTAATGTTAATGAGATGGATATGATATGATAAATGATAATGCCATGCTATGATGACAAAGAAGGAGAGCAAATTTTGGGGTATTACAGCTGCCCCTATTCAAGCGCTGTAGACCTGAATGCCTGAAAGCGATTGCTTTCGGACTTTCAAGGTATATAGTGATTGAATACCAAATATAACCAAAAATTTGCTCTGGGTGAAGAAGAAAAAGGGATATAAACCCAACGAGACTGCTGGATCGAGTCCTCGATGAAACGTCGGAGAGATCTGTCTTTTGAACGATGCCAGACGACTACTGGCTTGCCACGCTGATGGTGGACTTTAATACTGTCTTTTTGAACGACGCCAGACGACTACTGGCTTGCCACACTACTGGTGGACTTTGATAATGTCTTTTATGCAACTCCAGACGACTACTGGCCTGCCACGCTACTGGTGGACTTTGCAGCTTCGTGCCACCCGAAGACGGACTTTTGCCAATCCACTGCTGGACTTTTAGAATATGCCACCCGAAGACGGACTTTTGCCAATCCACTGTTGGACTTTTGCCACCCGAAGACGGACTTTTGCCAATCCACTGTTGGACTTTTGCCACCCGAAGACGGACTTTTGCCAATCCACTGTTGGACTTTTAGAATATGCCACCCTTAGATGGACCTTTCGCCAATCCACTGTTGGACTTTTGCCACCCGAAGACGAACTTTTGCCAATCCACTGTTGGACTTTTGCCACCCGAAGACGGACTTTTGCCAATCCACTGTTGGACTTTTAGCTGCTTTGCCACCCGAAGATGGACTTTTGCCAATCCACTGTTGGACTTTTAGAATATGCCACCCTTAGATGAACCTTTCGCCAATCCACTGTTGGACTTTTGCCACCCGAAGACGGACTTTTGCCAATCCACTGTTGGACTTTTACCACCCGAAGACGGACTTTTGCCAATCCACTGTTGGACTTTTGCCACCCGAAGACGGACTTTTGCCAATCCACTGTTGGACTTTTGCCACCCGAAGACGGACTTTTGCCAATCCACTGTTGGACTTTTGCCACCCGAAGACGGACTTTTGCCAATCCACTGTTGGACTTTTGGAATTTGCAAAATTGTATTACTCTCTGCATCTGTGTCAGACATCTCTGCTGACTCTGCTGAGGAGCAATGACCAATGATTTGACTTTGGAGACTCCTGAAAGGATATCCTCTCCACTGGAGAATGAATGAACAATCCGTCTGCTTCGAATTGCCAAGCTTGCCAAAAATAATTTGGACTTGAAGAATAATAAATCTGCCAGTAATCACTTCATCTGCTGGGGGAATAAATTCTGGTCACAGCGATTCCGCTGGGGATGAGAATTTCTTTGCATGGCGTCTTGCTAGGGGAGAAAAGTCATAAAAACTCTGCTTGGGGATCTATCCAATCCAAGACCCTTTGTAGGGGTTATCCACCTTTTGACCCGGCTGGGGAAAGACTGTACCATCCTTGTTGAGGAATAGATTCTGCCGATCTTATAAACCTTTGCGGGGAGAACAACAACTCAGCTGGGGAGTATTGCTGACAAGATTCGATGCTGACCTCCGTGGGGGGATCATTACCAGAGACACAAACTTGCTGGGGACCCGGGCTACTCTGCCAGGGATATGCAAATCCTGGTTAGAACATTCCCCTGCAACTTGCTAGGAAGAGTCCTTAGAGATCTGTTGGGGAAACCCAAAGCAAATCCACAGTAGTCTGCTGAAGAATATGACTGTCGAGCTTAGGATAAGTACTACAATGCCCCATGTTAGGCGAGCTTCCCTTTAGACAATTCCGTTAGGGATGACGAGTTTATAACAAACTCTGCTGGAGAAAACTGCTTTAAAGCGTCTCGTGCTGGGGAATGCCTTTTGAGAGGATTTTACAGAAGACCAACTGTCCTCAAACTCTACTGGGGATGATCAACACTTCATGCTGGGGAAACAAACATGCCCCATGCTTGGACAAAACAACAATTCGTCCCCGAAGAGGATGTCATAAGAGGATTTTACAGAAGATCTAGCCTCTTCAAACTCTTGTGACTTCGCTGGGGATAATGACCATCAGTTTCGGTGTCGACGAGACCACCCTTTTGGGGAACCTGTGACCGTTATCGACACAGAAAAGCTTGTAGTTGTTGGAAGGACTGAATAAGAGAATCGACTTAATAAGATGCGACGGTACCCAGTTGAACTTAATTCACTGATATCGACCCGTTATGAACAATCGTCGACCGAACGATGAACGCCGATCTCCTTACCCATAATTGCCCCAGTCTTTTGCGTGGGGTGATTTATTGCTAGTCTTGTGCTTAAAATCATCTGCACCTGCTACCTGCAACAAAAGAATATGCCCACATGCCCCGAATATTGCGTGGCTAGAATCCACCATCCGGGAATATTCAACATTCGAAGTAATTTCAAATGTTTTTTCTGCGCATGTTATCGCAAGGCTGCCATGTTTTCAAATGCAATGTTTTATCAAAAATTAGGACGTTTTTGCAAACAAAGCAATAAAACAAAAATAGAAAGCTTTTTATTGAAATTCAATTTATTGACTGAGAGCCCAGAATAGGCAATTACATCTGGAAGCAATCCCTGGAAAGAGGTGATCGCTGAAAATTGAGAAAAGAAACTATCCTAATGGCAATGTGAAAACGGAATTCCACTGAGTTTCCATTCTGTTATGACCAGTATGTCTTCAAAACTCCCCGACCTTGCCTTCTGAGGAATGATCAGACCGATTCCTATTCTTCAGAACGTCAGTTGTTCAAACGGTAATGGGTACAGATAACTCAGACTGCAGTCATTCGCTTAAATCCCTCTTTTGTGTGGACCGCCCTTTCAGGTTTTCGATCCACCAGGATACCCTTTTTTGCCTAAGTTGCCCTTTCGGGTCTTCAACTTACCGGGTGTACAAAATTTTTTCAATTATATCCCTAATTTTTGCCCGAACCTTATTCTGTTTTTGGTTCGCCGGGATGCCCTTTTTTGCCTGGACTTTTTATTCTTATTATCCAGCGGGTCTATTCATGCGAAGTATTTTTTGACTACGTCCGAATTGATAGGGGATGAAAAGTCTTCGCCATCCATGGTTGTAAGCAATAAAGCTCCGCCCGAAAAGACCTTTTTAACCACGAATGGACCTTCATAATTAGGAGTCCATTTGCCCCTGTGATCTGTATTGGGAGGAAGGATCCTTTTGAGTACCACATCTCCGACTTTATAAACCCGAGGACGCACCTTCTGGTCAAATGCCTGTTTCATTCTGCGCTGATATAGTTGCCCATGACATACAGCCGCCAATCGCTTTTCCTCAATAAGGCTCAGCTGATCAAATCTGGCTCGTACCCATTCAGCTTCATCTAGCTTAACATCCATCATAACTCTGAGGGACGGAATCTCTACTTCAACCGGTAGCACTGCCTCCATACCATATACAAGTGAGAATGGGGTTGCCCCAGTGGACGTGCGTACCGACGTTCGATACCCATGCAAAGCAAATGGTAACATCTCATGCCAATCTTTGTACGTGACAACCATCTTCTGTACAATCTTCTTGATATTTTTGTTGGCCGCTTCGACCGCGCCATTCATCTTTGGGCGGTACGGAGAAGAATTGTGATGTTCGATTTTGAAGTCCCGGCATAACTCAGCCATCATCTTATTATTCAAATTAGAACCATTATCAGTAATGATTCTTTCGGGAACTCCATATCGGCAAATGATATCCCGTTTTAAGAAACGAGCGACCACTTGTTTTGTAACATTGGCATAGGATGCGGCTTCGACCCATTTGGTGAAGTAATCAATTGCCACCAAGATGAAACGATGACCATTGGAAGCTGTGGGCTCAATCTTTCCGATCATATCAATGCCCCACATGGCAAACGGCCAAGGCGACGACATGATGCTCAACGGATTTGGAGGCACATGCACCTTGTCTGCATAGATCTGGCATTTATGGCATTTGCGGGCATATTTGCAACAATCTGACTCCATAGTCAACCAATAATATCCCGACCTTAACAACTTTTTAGCCATTGCCTGCCCTCCGGCATGGGTACCGAAAGAGCCTTCGTGCACTTCAATCATCAACAAGTCTGCTTCATGTCTATCCACACATCTAAGCAGGACCGTGTCAAAATTTCTTTTATACAGCACGCCATCTTTGTTCAAGAAGAAACTACCGGCTAACCTTCTCAACGTCTTCCTGTCTTTGGACGATGCCCCGGGCGGGTACTCTTGACTTTTTAAGAAACACTTAATGTCATAAAACCATGGCTTGTCATCAGACGCTGCATCGACCGCAAACACAAATGCTGGTCTGTCAAGGCGGGATACCTCAATCTTAGGTACATGGTTCCATCCTTGCACTTTGATCATGGAAGACAAAGTGGCCAAGGCATCAGCGAACCTATTCTCATCTCGAGGAATGTGGTACAGTTTCACTGTTGTGAAAAATGTCAGCAATCTCCTCGTATAATCTCTATACGGCACTAGATTTGCTTGGTGCGTGTACCAACTCCCTTTCACTTGATTGATTACCAAAGCTGAATCACCGAATATATCAAGGGTTTTAATCCGTAGATTAATCGCCTCCTCGATCCCCATTATACAAGCTTCGTACTCTGCTTCATTGTTGGTGCATCCGAAAGTTATTCGTGCAGTGAAAGGCATATGAACACCTTCCGGCGTGATAAGAACTGCTCCAACTCCGCACCCATTCATATTGACAGCCCCATCAAACATCAGACTCCATTTGGATTCAGGGTCTGGCCCCTCCTCCGGAAGTGGTTCCTCGCAGTCTTTAGCTTTGAGAAACATGATGTCCTCATCAGGGAAATCAAACTTCATGGGTTGGTAATCATCAATCGGCTGTTGCGCAAGATAGTCAGACAGGATACTTCCTTTGATGGCTTTTTGTGAAGTGTACTGAATGTCATACTCTGTCAAGACCATTTGCCACCGTGCAACTCTGCCTGTCAATGCTGGTTTCTCGAAAATATACTTGATAGGATCCATTTTTGAAATCAACAAGGTCGTGTGCCTAACCATATATTGCCTCAATCGCTTAGCGGCCCATGCAAGCGCACAGCATGTCTTTTCAAGCATTGAGTATCGGGACTCACAATCATTGAACTTTTTGCTCAGGTAGTAAATAGCATGCTCCTTCCTACCTGTCTCGTCATGTTGACCGAGAACACAACCCATGGAACCTTCAAGCACTGTCAGATACATTATCAGCGGTCTCCCTTCAACTGGAGGCATTAAAATCGGAGGTTCCTGCAAGTATTCTTTTATCTTATCGAATGCCAATTGGCAATCGTCATTCCACCTGACCGTTTGATCTTTCCTTAACAATTTAAATATTGGTTCGCACGTGGCTGTTAGGTGAGATATGAACCTCGCAATGTAGTTCAATCTACCCAAGAAACCACGAACCTCTTTTTCTGTTCTCGGTTCAGGCATTTCTTGTATTGCTTTCACCTTGGCAGGATCAACCTCGATTCCTCTTTCGCTCACAATGAAACCCAGCAACTTTCCAGAACGCACCCCAAACGTGCACTTGTTTGGGTTTAATCTCAGACGGAACTTTCTCAACCTTTCAAACAGCTTTTTCAGGTTAGTCAGATGTTCCTCTTCGGTTCTCGACTTGGCAATCATATCATCTACATAACATTCGATCTCCTTATGAATCAAGTCGTGAAACAATGTCACCATCGCCCGCTGGTACGTTGCCCCTGCGTTTTTCAACCCAAAAGGCATTACTTTATAACAATATGTACCCCACGGAGTAATGAACGTGGTCTTCTCCATGTCTTCAGGTGCCATCTTGATCTGGTTGTACCCGGAGAAACCGTCCATAAATGAGAACACTGAAAACTGAGCTGTATTATCGACCAGCACATCAATATGAGGTAGTGGAAAATCATCTTTCGGGCTAGCTTTATTAAGATCTCGATAATCCACACACATTCTCACTTTTCCATCTTTCTTCGGTACTGGCACGATGTTGGCTACCCATGGAGGATACTTTGTCACAGCAAGAAAACCAGCGTCCCACTGCTTCTGGACTTCCTCCTTAATCTTTAAGGCCATGTCGGGGTGAGTCCGACGAAGTTTCTGCTTGACTGGCGGACATTCTTCTCTCAATGGCAGCCTGTGCACAACAATATCTGTATCCAACCCCGGCATGTCTTGATACGACCAGGCGAAGATGTCAACATACTCGCGCAACATTTCCATCAAAGTTTGCTTCACATCTGCTTGCAAGCTGGCACCAATCCTGATCTCTTTCTTGGCGTCCTTAGTACCAATATTGATGATTTCTACAGTCTCCTGATGAGGCTGGATGACCCTTTCCTCCTGTTTCAACAATCTGGCCAGTTCTTCAGGGAGTTCACAATCTTTCTCATCCCCTTCTTCGGCTTGATAAATCGGATTGTCAAAGTCATACATGGCCATATCAAAATCGTTATCAGTGGTATCCGGAGGATCAAGTCTGCATGAACGGGTTCATGCCTTATTTTAGAATTTATTTTTAAGCAAAACAAAAGAAAATGAAACATTGCCATTTTATATTTTTTGTGCAAAAATAAAAACTGAAAGACAGAGAACAAAATTTGATTGCAAAACGTCCTTTATTAATGATTAAACATTGCAAATGCAACCATGGTGGCCCTACAAATGAATCTATACGCCTTGGGCAGAGCGCAAGATTTTGTCATGCATTATGGTTAGAAAAAACAAAGAAAAATTACTCTGTCTGAAGAGTAACCCGGATGACTTCTTCAACGAACCAGTTTTGCACTTGTTGTCCCGAAACATGAGGGCGTACCCAATTGTCCAGGTCACAATCACTGTCAACACTATCCTCTGTGGCTGCACAAGACTGGTCCGTGTAGGTGATTCCCCCACTATTGAAAGTAATGGGTCCCCTGCTCCCTGCATCTGAAGTTGTAGAGGGATGATAACCAATACCAAATTTGTCTTCCTTCATTGGGGTCTCTATCAACCTGCCCCAACCTTGGGCGTTGCCTGCCCTGACGACTTCGACAGCTTGTTTGTAAGATGAAATGGAGGTACCAGCCCCAACTGGTACAGAAGAAGACTCAGGTGCATCGTCAATATTGACTGCTTCAAATGATTGGCACAGCATCTCATGAATTTCCCCATCCATTTCAATGTACTTGAACGTGGATAAGTGACTCACAAAGATGTCTTCTTCTCCACACACTGTCACAACCTGCCCTTCAAACTCATACTTCAGCTTTTGATGTAGAGAAGAAGTAACAGCCCCGGCTCCGTGAATCCAAGGGCGTCCCAATAGGCAGCTATATGCAGGTTGTATGTCCATTACATGGAACGTGGATTTGAATACCTGTGGTCCAATTTGTACGGGCAATTCCACCTCACCAAACACAGATCGTCTAGTTCCATCGAATGCTCTGACCACCAATTCACTAGGCCTTAAGATCAAACCGTCAACTTCCAGCTTCATTAATGCCTTCTTGGGCAAGACATTGAGTGATGAACCAGTGTCTACCAGTACATGAGATAACACTGCGCCCTTACACTCCATCGTGATATGCAAAGCCTTATTATGGTTTCTTCCTTCAACAGTCAAATCTCTACTTGTAAAGCCCAAGCCATGGCTGACATTAACATTGGAGATTACGCCCTCGAGCTGATTAACAGTAATTTCTTGCGGCACGTACGCACTCTTCAACACTTTCAACAACGCCTGCCGGTGCGCATCAGAGCACATCAATAGTGACAGGATTGAAATCTTTGAAGGGGTCTGATTCAGTTGGTCCACAATCTTATAATCGCTTTTCTTGATTATCTTCATAAATTCTTCCATTTCCTTATCAAAAGTAATCTTTGTCTCTGCTTCAGGTGTAGGCGCACTTTCAACCACCTGTTTACCCTTAGCCTTTGCTGCAGCTTCTGCCTCTTTATCACTTCTCAAGGTTTGGGGAGCGAACAACCTTCCACTCCTTGTAAAGCCCCCTACACCCCCTACATTATCAATATTTGGGCTGACTGACGACTCAACTCCCTGTTTTTTACCTTCGTAATATACATCTGCCCCATAGTGCCATGGGATAGCCTTCGTAGACGTGAACGGAATTGGTCCTGGCACCGTGATAGTGACAGGACCGGGCCTTTCTGGCGCAACACTCGCCACGGGAACTGCATTGACCGGCATTTGAATCTCAGCGGGAGTGTAATAGATGGTCACGGTTGATATCTCATCAGTGTCTTTCACGACTCTGTCGAACTGTAGACATCCTTCATCGATCAGATTCTGTAAACCCATCTTCAACTTATCACAGCCGTTCTCCTGATTCATGCACTCAGAGCAATCTTGATTACAGCCCGGGAACACCTGTCCCTTCAATAAACGATCTTTTACCACCAACAAAGAAGTTTTCACTTGATGGATATCTGTCACCAGATTCAATCTCCTCCCATCTTCAATAGCGTACACATTTGCTGCGCTATGATCAGGCATGGGATGCTGAGTAATATTAGGAGCGGGAGAGAAATTGATGGCTTTAGCATCAATCAAATCTTGTACTTTATGATGGAAAGCCCAGCATCTTTCAATGGAGTGCCCCTGAGCACCTGAGTGGAACTCACAACGAGCATTAGCATCGAAGTTAGGTGGCAGGTTTCCAGCAACCGGAGCTTTCATAGTACGGAGTTCTACCAACTTTAACTCGAGTAGCCGGGGCAACAGCGCGGCATAAGTCATAGGGAGAGGATCCATCTTACGATCCCTCTGTCTAGACCTTTGCTGGAAAAAAGGTTGTTGCTGTTGAACTTGTTGTTGGGGTTGTTGTTTCTGAACAGACGGTGTGGGGATTGTTACAGCATCTACCTGATAATAAGCTCGAGAACGCCCTCTGCCTCGTCCTCTAAACACAGCATTCGTATCACCTTCTCTTCTTTTCTGGTTACTAGCAAACGGTTTCTTCGTCCCCGAAGAGCCAGCCCCACTCACATCCTGGATCTTTCCAAGCTTTAACAGACTTTCTATTCTTTCTCCCGCAATCACAATATCAGCAAATCCAGTTGACGGACAAGCAGCTAATCTATCAAGATAAGCCCCTTGCAAGGTGCCCATAAACATATCCGCCATTTCTCTGTCTGACAAGGGAGGTTGGACCTGGGCAGCCATTTCCCTCCACCTCTGTGCATATTCTTTGAAACTCTCCTTGGCATTCTGTGACAACCCCTGCAATTGAGTGCGGTTGGGCGCCATGTCAATATTATACTGGTATTGCTTCAGGAACGCTTCTGCCAGATCTTTCCAATTCTTCACAGCAGCTCTATTCAACTTCATGTACCAGGTCAAGGATGCCCCAGCCAGACTGTCCTGAAAATAGTGCATCCATAGCTTCTCGTCATCCGTATGGGCTGAAATCTTCCCAAAGTAAGCTTGAAGATGCGTTTGGGGACACGCATTGCCGTGATACTTATCAAAAGTAGGAGGTTTGAATTTAGGGGGAATTCTGACTCCTGAGACCAGCCCCAAGCTGGTAACATCAATACCCATAGAGTTCTTGCACTCTATGGCCCTGATCTTTTCTGCTAACTCCTCATACCTTCGATCACCTTGATTACCCACATCAGCATCCAGCAGAGTAAATTGGTCTTCCAGAGTATCCTCAAGAGTAACACCAGCATGCCTACCATTTCCATTACCCCGATTGTTACCACCAGGAGGAGGGTTGCCACCGGGAGGAGGAATGCCATGTCCCTGTGAATTGTCATGATGATCACCTTCGGGCCCATTGTCGGGACGCTCTACCAGAAGCCTCAGTCTCTCCTGATTTTGCGCCATGCCAGTCATGAGGGTCATGAACTGGTCCATACGCGCCCTCATTTCTGCCAAATCACTTTGCACTTGATCCATGATTCTTACTTGATTCCTTCGCGTCGAATATCGGTGAATATGACTCTCCGCTATACTGCCTGAAACCAAATAAAGGTTAGAGACCCTGCAACGAGTACCTGAAAAGCAAGTAACAAAAATGCAAAATGATATGCAATGCCATGCAATGCCATGTTTGTCATTTCCGAGGTGCTTTATACCCTGATTCCAATCCAACCACAGAAATCTGAAGACCAGAAATTGTGATATAAAGAGACGTGTCGTGGTCATGTGCTTGTGTGCGGCTATCTGATAAGAAATAATCCTGAATAAAACTGCTCATACTCATTCAACAAAATATTCAAGTACATTTAAGAAAGGTTCCACCGCAAATGCAATACAAGGAAAAATGGATCCATCAACAAGCCTGATGGTAGCCATTAACAACAAAATACAGGGAAAAGAACATCAATCTGACAATTCCACACCCTTCAGCTTATCACTTGAGTATTTGATCTCCTCAAAAAGTATACGGGTACGCTGGTGATTCGGCTTTTCAATCATCTCTTTGATCAAGACATCCCTTTTCTCAAGAGCTTCAGTTAAAGAACCCATATGCAGCATCAGAGCTTCGTCATCACACACTCCTTTGTGTCTCTTTATGCCAGCTTGCGTCTTGAGTATCTCCCTTTCTATCATGACTTCTTCAAGCTCTTTCTTGGTATTCTTCAACTGGCTTCTAGCTTCTTCTAACTGTTCTTGACTTTTATCGAGACTTTCCCGATACTTTCTCCTCTGCTCATGTGCCTTTTTAAGCTCCTCGTCTTTAGTCTTCGACTGATCCTTTAACTCGGCATTTTCAGTTCTGACTTCATCCCAAGCTTGACGAAGTTGAGCTAATGAATCCTTGCTTCGGGCTAAAGCCTGTTTTGTAATCTTGTGAGCCTGACTAGTGTCATCTGCTCCCAAAGTAAGTTTCCGAAAGTACCGAGCTCAGTCATCAAAATCTTCCTCTTTGTCAGCCAAGGTTTTTTCCGCTTTCAAGGCTCTCTTTTCCAACTCTTTGTTGTCAGCTAGAGCTTTCTGAAGGCATCTGCTCATTCCAGAATTCTCTATCTGCAACTCTCTGACCATTTTCTTCCACTTCTCACATTCTTCAATAGCCACCATAGTGGGTTGTTCTGGCTGTACTGCACATAAAAGAGGTCCCCTTGAAAAGGGTAAAAGTAATTCCTTTACTTTCGTTTCAATCCACCTGTCATATTCAGGATAAGATCTACAATCTCCTTTTCCAAAAACTGCTTTTCCAATTTTGTGCTTATCTTTCCAAGCATTCACTACTTCTACCACCTTCGCATCTTTAGTTCCTGTAAAGAATAAAGATTCTTCCACATCTTGCTCTGTAGGAGGATCCCTGGAAGCATACCCAAACTGTCGGATGGCCAAAACTGGATTATAATTGATCCCTCCTTTTCTGCCAATCAAAGGCACATTTGGAAAATTTCCGCATCTTGTGACAAGCTTTATTCTCAATAACCGGTGATCAAACCATACAATGTTATCAGCAGTTAAACTCATCAATCGTTTAGACCATTTCGCCACATCTTTGGTTTCCACAAAGGCACCTGTCTGAGGCAAATGCTTGAAAAACCAATGACTCAGCAGTGGAGTGCAACAACTAACAGATCCTCCCCTCCTTTTCTCATTCTTGTAATGCACGGAATGATAAAAATCTCCTAACAAAGTAGGGACTGGATTTTTAAGGACAAAAACTCTCGTTGCTTGCATATCCACAAAGTCTTGCTGATTGGGAAAGAAAACTAGGCCATATATGCAGAGAGCCAGAATGGAATTGTAAACCGTCCAATTTTTAGCACTTGCAGCCTCTTGGGCCTGTCCAGACAGAAATTCTAAAGGAAATCCGCTAACTCCATTTTTACTGCTCACACCACTCTTTATCAATGCCTGATCCATTTGTAAAGCAGCAGCAATTTCTTTTACGCTGGGAGAACTACCAGAGAAGAATGGTATTGCCGACGTGATCGGAATTCCCAAAATAAATGAGAATTCTTCCAGTGTTGGCATCAAAATGTAATCTGGAAAAAGAAAGCACCTCAACGAAGGCTCGTAGAACTGCAGCAGAGTGTGCAAAGCATCATGCTCATACTTGGTGATTGTACGGACCATCCCAACCAAATTCCCGTAGCTCTTCTGAAACCTATCAAGAATACCCGGACCAGCCATATCTATAACTTTGAGCAATGAATCCAAAACAGGATCTGGAAACTTGTAAGACACATTGTTCTTTCTCTCGGCAACGATCTCTGTTGAACCCATGGTTTGGAATCAGAAATGTATTATGCACCTGAAAATGACAAACATAACTGTTATGATATGATAATGCAATGCAAAAGGGCATGTGATCAGGTAATCAAGTGTCGGTGTCTGTATTGAACTGTGTGCACTGTGTCTCTGTACTGAGTCTGGCAATATCTGAGATGAACACTTAAATCACTGTCATAGGATACAATGTCTGAAAATCATCATAGAATCACGAGTAAGGTAGGTAGGAGGCTGGGTTTCCTGCAAACCTGTAAACATCCCGCCCATGCTCACATGTGGTTCTTAGAAAATAAGGCTTGTCAGCTTCGGAGGTTTGAGAAGCAATAGCACATTCAGCCCGTAGGATACAATGCTATGCCAATCAAAGAGGTCGTCCACTGACTCCCCTTAGAAAATAAAGGTCATCCTATGCAAGTTCCAAAGTGGGCCCTCGGGTGCGAATGGGTTTGCCACAGAATGTGGTCTGCCATTGTCACCACTAAAGAGGGATATTTCCACTAAGGTCCTCATGATCGGTCACTAGAGTCGACAGCTCTCTAGATCTACATCCTGGTATACGCAAGATGCGCATGCCACGACGTGTCCCAAGATAGCCTCGTCTAGCTGTGAATTTCGTGAACACCCAACGCACTCCAAACGGCACGTAGGTCCCACTACTCTCCACTCTAATTCTAAGTGTATACTCAAGCCTGTGTAATGGGCTTATCTCTCAGAAATCCCATCCCGCCAAACAGAAAATAGCACAGTCCAACACAACAGTAATAATATGATGTGTAATGCTAAAAAGCAGTAAATACAGTAACGTACAGTAAAGCAGTAAATAACCATACAATAAAATGGTAAATATAGCACAACAGTAAACACCCAATGAAAGAAAAACAGACAAGCGCTAGGATTGACTTGCTTAGGATGGACCAGCAATAGGTCAAAATCTATTTCCCCAGCAGAGTCGCCAGCTGTCGCTCCCGGGATTTTCATCCTAGTACAAACGCGAAAGTGGCACCGAAACAGAGTCGCCAGCAATGTGTATTTATCCCAAGAGAGGGAAAGGAAACACCGCGTAAACCTGAGAGAAAGGAAAAGCATGGTCTTGCGACCAAGAGAAGTGGGTTCGGGAGTCAGTTACGCGAGAGGAAGGTATTAGCACCCCCTCGCGTCCATCGTACCCGATGGGATCCACGCTTGCTTGTCTCGATCAAAGGGTGTAAAGAAAAGAATACTGGAAGAGGAACTAGAAAAGGAATGGAAAGAGAAAGAGAAACAAATGTAGGGAAAATAAAAGAAGTGCTCGCATGGGCCCTACCCCACTGCCTACGTATCTCATCGGGAACATGAGAATCAGAGCGACGTAGTTCCCCTCACTAGGGATGAATTGTTTGTGTTTTTTAGAGAACGGCTTACGTTCTAGCTCAGGTGTTGCAGGCTCGCTGGTCCGAGTGCGTTACCGTCTTGCAAGAGAACGAGCAGAAACGCGTTCGTACGTTGAGAGTGAATGAGGTGAGAAAAGAATTCCCGAAGGAGAGACGTTATTGTTTGTTTTTGTCTTTTAAGAGTTTTTTCATTTGTTTGCATATGATAGTGTATCTGAATCTTAGTCATTGGAATGCGTACATTCTCACATCCCAAGATGGAATGGGTAAGAAAGCACACTAAGAGTGAAAAAGACCCCCACACTTAGTTCCAATTGTCAAGGTTCAAACACACTAGCATACTTGTGTTTATTAAGTGTTTTGTTGATTATGAAGTGAAGAAGCGTTTTTTGTTATTTGCACCTTCAACAAGTATTGCATTTAAGTCCCTCATACAAGATCAAATGTCTAACACATTGACCCAAGATGGGCTATATGCTATACATTTTAAGATTACAAGGGAAGACCCCTTATAATCTTTTCTTTATATGAAAGGCCTAAATGCAATAAATGCCTACCTTTATTATGTGTTTTGAATTTCCTTTGAGATGAGAAGATGAAAGACTCAAGAGAGGATAAAGGTAAAAATCTATATGGACTAAGACTCAATCCTAATTGATTAGTTAAGGGAGTGATCCTAAGGTTTGTGAGGTTTCAACCTAAAGTCTAAAGAAAGAAAGAATTAAACAATTCACTTCCAAAGTAGAAGATGAATTGTAATTCAAAAAGGGAAAGTAATGAGTTATTTAAAGAAAGCACATAAGTGCTTAGAAAAACACAAAATGGAATTGTAAAAGAGAAAGGATAGAAGTTGAATGTGGATTCCTTATCCACACTCAATTGAAACTTACCAAAGCCCCTACATGGTTAGTAAACATGTATAAGAAGTATAAGAAGTAAAAGAACATGTAATGCATCATAAAACTCAAAAGAATTAAATGAGAAACCAAATCCTAGAGCCACAATCAGAATGTACATCATATGGACAACAAATGAATATCATCATACAAGTGCAAGTGAATAGGCAACAAACATCATCCATTAGCATTTAAACATGTTACAAGAAGAAAGGGTAGATGAAAGATGGAAAGAAATGAAGAAGACATGCATAAATGGAACATGTAAATCAACAACCAGAATTGAAACTAAATGGAAAATGGTTTATAAACATCTCAAAAGTATTTATGAATCAACTTCAAGGCATTCAAGAAGTAATATGAGAAGAATTGAAATGAAAGTTCCAAAAAGAAAGTGCAAACAAAACATGTTAATGATGCACAAAGTTCAAATTGAAATGAACATGTAAAGATGACCTATAATGTGTATCAAAGACCTATAATATCATATGAATGACTCACACAACTATGCAAATGCTCATACAAATATGCACAAAAGAATTCATGCAAACATGCACTAAAGATTACAATGATATAACATGTCATAATGCCTTAAATGAAATGCATCAAGCAAAAATCAAATGTCCTCATGAAAATTATGAAAACATGGTATTGGAGTTCACTAATCAGGGATGAATCACATATCAAAATAGCATATCAAAATTCAAAGCAAAATGACTTCAAACAAAGCAATTAGGTCAAATTGAAACATCATGCAAAGTGGTACAAATATAGGCATCAAGACATGTAATAAAGTGACCTAAAAAATCAAACAAAAATCATATAACATGCTTCAATGTATTAGTGAATCAATGCAAAAAGAATCATGTCAAAATAGTTGGTAATGAGCAAGAAAAAAAATTAAACAAATTCATGTATCATGCTTAGAATGCATCTAAGTGGAAATTCAAAGAAAATTATGGAACAGGGGCAAAAATGTCATAAAATCAGAAAATAAAATCATGAAAAATTTCCTAAATGTTTTAAGAATACACATGAATTTTTGTAGAATTTTCCCATATGTTTTGGTATTTTTAAAAATTAGAAATCAAACGTGTAGAAAGAAATAAAAATAAAAAAAGAATGCAAAATGAAGGGGGGTATGAACATAGCAATTGGACAGTTCAAAATCATTGGGCTTCAATACATGGGGGTGTAATTATCAATCTGGTTAAGTCCAATTAGCACGCAAAACACCATAACTAGCGTGTTCTTCAGTCAACATAGTCAAAGCAATCCAAGCCATCAGATTAAGTCATAGTCAAACAAAAGTCAAAGTACACGAATCCAACACACGCGCATGAGGTCACACACAAATTACCATGTACTGCATCACACAATGTTTAAGTAAATTCAGAAATGGTGCACATGATTTACACGCGAATTTTAATGTGCTGTCAACTTTTGGACCACACGATCACACACATCCAACGGCCATGATTTAAACTGCAACCAAAACCCTAACTAAAAACCACCGGCCGGAGAGGGACCTCCGGTCACCTTCTCCGGTCACACGCCACCGTCTGCAACTTCACATGTCCCAGAAATGCCCAACTATTATACCAAAATGAAGCTGAGCTCACGTAGATTAAGAATTCACAATTGTTTTTCACATACCAAGCACACACATAGAGAACAGAGGAGATTAAATCATGCCCTAAGTTTTGGATCTAGGCTTCTAAGAAGCTCTATCAACTAGCCGGAGTAAGCAGAGCTTCTATCAAGCTTAAGACAGCAAAAATAAATCAAAACTAAAGAGAATCGAATGAAGAAGAGTGCATGATGAAACCTGAAAATGTGGAGCAATTGGAGATGTTGAGAAAAACCAGAGGAAAGCTTGATATGCTGAGCTTCTAGATCTTCAAACTTAGCAAAATAAATGCTATGGATTCGTAAATAGATGAAGGATGTTGAAGCTTGCAATGGTGCTGAACTTGCAGAAATGGAGTTGTTCTTGTTGTTCTTGATTCAACAATGCCAAACAATGATAATGCAGATGAAAAGTGGAAGAAGAGTGTTGAAATCGTGTGGAATCAGAGAGAAAGTAGAGAGAGTTTGAGGTGTTCTTGGAGAGAAATGTGGTTGTCAAAAACTGAAAAATGAAAATGGAGTGTGTGATTTCTTTTATAGTGTGAGCTTACCACGGTTTAATGAGTTGAGTTAGGGTGAGTCAAGGTGGTTAACTGAGTCCACCCTAACTAACTGAGTCAAGTTAGTTAGGGGGCGAGTGATCAAGGCTGGGTTATGGTGAGGTTAATCTCATGACAGTTATGGTGAAGCAGCAAGAGAAACGAATGGCAAAGGCTGTTGCATTAGAAACTTGCTCAGCAAGCTTGTCTTTTCTATTTCCATGCAAGGCACGTGCTAGTGTATGAGTTTTATGTCATGTGTGCTTGGTTTAAAGAGGAAAGCTGAGGTTAAGAAGTGTTTGTGGTGTGTGTGAACCAAAATCATGCAACATGCTGTCAATGTATCCATGCCAACATAGGGTAGTTTGTGGAGGTTTTTCTCTCTACTCAATGGCTGCATTAGGGAGTTTATGGGTTCATTGGAAAGAGGATGCATTGGAGCACAATATTGATTTGGAAATTGAAGTGGAATGAGGTCTCAAACATGTCTAAAAATGACCTCAAACAGATGGAAAAAGAAGCTGGTACATGGGTGCGCAGACTTGTGGCATGACCTGGTTGTGACCTGGTCAAATTTCAGTTGCAATGACCATTCTTTGAGCCATCATAACTCCTTAACCTTTGATCAGATGAAAAATTGATAAACACCAACTTTGAAGATCTCACATAGAGGAACAACTTTGATGTTGAAAGATTTTCCATTTGAAGCCTCTAATCATGAGTAATTGATCAATACATTTGGCCCACCAAGTGTTTGAGAAAATGACTGCGCGCGTGCCCTGAAAATCTTGGTCATGACCTAGTTTTGAACCTACTTTGCTCAAACTTTGATCAATCATATCTCACTCAATTTTTATCCAATGGAGATGTTCCACACATGGATTTGAAGCTTAAAGCAAGGCCTTTCATTGAGGCAGAGTGGAATTTTCATTTGGTGCTCCAAATTTAAATGGCCTTGGTTCAAACTCTGATGCAAAATGGCCAAAACTTGCTATTTTTAGTAACCCTACTTCATCCAAAAATGGCAACTTTTTACATCTTGATTTTTTCATGATTCCTTTGGAATTTCTTGACCAAATTTTGTACATTGGACACATATAACATGAATTTCATGAATTTGGCCTCAAAAAGTCAAGAATTGACTTTTTCCTCTGATTATTTGACTTTGCCCCAATTTCTCTGATTCTTGATTTTTCTTCCAATTGAACCACTTCTAAAACCCATTGAGGGGCAATTTTCCATACACATACACTTAAGAACATGTAGAATACCATGACAACAAGCTTTGTCCAAAAAATCAGAGATATCCTGATTTTATTAGAAACCCTAATTTTGACCCTCTCTGGTTAGGAGGAAATTGCACATCTTCCAAATCCAAATTCCTCAGAGTATGTTGTGTATCCTCTTAAAGGATGATGAGAAATGCCACTTGAGAATGATTTTGAATCAATGAGCTATCTCTTTTGAGGGTTTTCCTTCAATTTTTGAACCTCTTGCATAATAAAAGATGTAGTGCTTCAATCTCCTATTGTATCTCTTATCCTTGAGGTTGTGGATGATCAACTGAGATAATATGAGACATGAAAGGCTTCTTGGCTTGCCTTGAGGCAACTTGACTGACCTTTTGTGCTTTGAATGATTCCTAGATTGTCCACCTTCCACATGATCACATGCCCTGATGGTAAGAAGGATGCCATGCTTCATTTTTCTATGTTAAATGCAATGTAATGTTAATGAGATGGATATGATATGATAAATGATAATGCCATGCTATGATGACAAAGAAGGAGAGCAAATTTTGGGGTATTACAGGAAGAAATGGAATTACCTTGGATTATATTATTCCCCATATGTCATACCCCAAATTTTGACCACCAAGATTTTCCATCATTGTGTAAATGTAACTCCCACATATACATACATACATAATATATATATATATATATATGTACATGAATTTCAAGTTTGGTACTGAAATATACAATAAGTCCCTAGTAAACACATTATATATATACATGCCCAAAAGACTAAATACAAAAATAACTACGGCATAGTATATCTACAAGATGTTCCACAGACAAATACTAAGAACTAGATCAAATAATGATCTCAAAAAATCTTAACAACGGAAGCCTTGCCACACAAAAGCTACGATCCGTAAGGAAAGTCAAATAACCTTGTCCTTACCCTTCGCCGAACCTGCAGAACTTGTGATGTAAACAATAACAGTGGGGTGAGATACATCAAATCTCAGTGAGTTCGCTATCCTATAGTCCTCTCGGCTTTACAAGGTTCTAATAAACCTAACTCAAGTCAAAAGGGAAGGGAAAAGACGTTGAGTACCCACACAATATACACACTAGTGAGCCTGTTAACTCACAATAGTACCAAAGTACGTCCTGAGTCTGTTAACTCAAGAATCTCGCTAATCAATAACCGTACCAAGGCATCCCCTGTTCCCGTCCGCTTCTACGTCTAGAAGACGACCCGAGTCATGGATCCTTGAAGTTACTTGGCATACGAAATGGATTCGGGATCATCGGCCTGTTAGCCGTGAACCGTCACTTCTCATGGCCTGTTAACCATCACAAGTCTCTTTACCCGTAGGCTCCATTCGTACTACACGCAGGAATCAAACCTGCCAAGTAATTGTGCATACGTTTTAGAGGAGGTGCTCGAGTCTCATGAAACTACACCGCAAGATAAACTGGTTATGATTATTAGACACACGCCTCGGCCTCTCTTGCACGAGCATTGTCACAATGTTATTCCACACTATCCGACAATTGTTTACGGTGTTATTCCTCACTCTCCCTATTTCATATTTTAACATGCATACATACTCAAACATGCTTAACAATAAGAACATAGGCAAACATTCATCAATCACACAATTAAAACACATAATTCCACATATCACATATTACGTCGATTAACGGTTCCCTCTGATTTATTTAATCGGGAATCCAAACCAGTATTTCTCCCTTCTATTAAATAGAGGTTATTCACAGTTTCACATCGATATCAAGAATACGCAAAACGGATAACCGATGCAAAAGTTATGAAAGAAACAAAATTCCACACACAGCCATGTTTGCTAGGCGAACGTCCCAGCGAGCCTTCGCTCCAGCCTTCGCTAGGAGAAGCTCCTGGCGAATGCACAAATAGAATAAAACAAACATAAAGTTCGCTTCGCGAACACTCTGGCGAACACTCGCCTCTCCCTTCGCCTAGCGAACAACTCAGCGAAGCAAGTCAGAACCAAACTAAACTGAAAACACACAAAGTTCGCTAGGCGAACGTCCCTGGCGAACATTCGCTGACCTTCGCTGACGGGTTCTCTAGGCGAAGCCTCGAAAATCCGTTCGCTGGGACTCGCCCCAGGTTCGCTAGGCGAAGCCTAGAAAATCCCACTTCTCAACAGCGCTGTGCTCCAACTCAAAATCACATATTTTCCAATCCCAACACATCCAAACCTCCTAATAGTCATGAAAACATGGTATAATCATAACAGCAAGCGTTTAACAACGATTATCTCGCATTTCATCTGTTAAATTCATGATTTTAACATAATTACTCATTTTCTCACAATTCCAACCTAATCCTAAACCACATGGAATTCTACATCTAAAGCATCTATCTAGAACCCACCTTATACAGAGGATGATGATGAAGAAGATGAGTCGATTCGATGAAGATTGGATGATGGTTGAAGATTGAATGTTCTTGAGCTTTTTCTTCTTTTCTCTCCCTTTCCTTCCTTTCCTTTTCTTCTCCAAGTTAACTATTTTTGGAAATGAGAGGAAAAGAAATGATATAGAAAATATCATCAATTAGCAACACTATTAATTGTCCAAAAAGTCTTTAAAATACAAATATTAAAATATCTCAGAGTCAGATAATATTAATTGGATTTACTCTAAGTCCAACAGTTACCCTAATTATCTCTGTAGATAATTTATCAGAGTACCCTGGGACTCAGTTGATCACAACTAATATTCTACGGAATAAAATAATTTACGGGGTATTACATCCTCCCCCCCTTAAATAGAAATTCGCCCACGAATTTAAAACAATTACCTGAAAAGATGAGGATAAACCTCCCGCATCTCCGATTCCAATTCCCAAGTTGCATCACCCGGATGCGTCTCCTCCCACTGGACCCTAACAAGAGGAATCTCTTTATTCCTTAACACTTTAGTTTCTCTTCCGGTGATACGACTCGGTTGAGGCTCAAAGGTTAAATCTGCTTCTATCTCAATTGTATCTGGTAAAATTGGCTGGAGAGGATCTGGGACAAATCTCCGAAGCTGAGATACATGAAAAACATCGTGCATCTCCGATAGAGAAGGCGGTAAGGCCAATCTGTAGGCTAATTCACCAATTCTTTCCAAAATCTGATACGGTCCTACGTATCTCAGACTTAACTTCCGCGACCGAAACGGTCCTTTCAACCGCAATCTCGGAGTAACTTTCAAAAACACGTGATCTCCTTCTTCAAAATCTAAAGGTCTTCTACGGTTATCCGCATAACTCTTCTGACGATCTTGGGCTTGTTTGATCTTATCATGGATCATCTTAATTTTCTCTGTAGTTTCATGAATGATCTCGGGTCCCAACATTCTATCTTCACCCACTTTTGTCCAACACAGAGGTGTCCTACACTTCCTTCCATATAATGCTTCATAAGGTGCCATACCAATACTTGCATGATAACTATTAGGCTAAAATATAGTTTTGGTCCCCCTGTTTTTCAAAATTCACAGTTTTGGTCCCCCTGTTTTTTTTTTAATAGTTTTGGTCCCCCACCCCAATTTTGGCCCAAAAAAAGTGATGAACAGTAACTTGTCCGTACATGTCCGTACATGAACAGTACACGTCCGTACATGAACAGTGAGAGGTGGGGGACCAAAACTGTTAAAAAAAAACAGGGGGACCAAAACTGTGAATTTTGAAAAACAGGGGGGCCAAAACTGTATTTTAGCCTAACTATTATTACAAGAGAATTCAATCAACGGTAACAGTTCTACCCAATTTCCTCCACTTCCAAGGACACAAGCCCTCAACATGTCTTCCATGGTTTGTATAGTCAGTTCCGTCTGACCATCCGTTTACGGATGATTCGACGTACTCATACATAACTTCGTTCCCATGGCTTGTTGAAAAGCTCTCCAAAATCTCGAAGTAAACTTCGGATCTCTATCCGAAACAATACTAGTAGGAATACCATGCAACCTCACTATCTCCGAAATAAACAACCTTGCGAGATGACTCGCCTTATAAGTAGTCTTTACGGCCAAGAAATGAGCAGACTTCGTCAACCAATCCACAATTACCCAAATCGAATCATAACCACCTTGGGCACGGGGTAATCCCACGGCGAAATCCATCGAAACACTATCCCATTTCCATACCAGAATTTCTAAAGGTTGCAACAAGCCACCCGGCCCTTGGTGCTCGATCTTCACTTGTTGGCACACTGAACATTCTGACACATACACCGCAATATCCTTTTTCATCCCGGACCACCAATAGCCCCTCTTTAAATCTTGATACATCTTTGAAGATCTCGGATGTATAGTAAAAACACCCTTATGCGCTTCTTCCAAAATCCTCCTTTTTAACTCCGTGTTATCCGGAACACAAATCCTTTGGTTAAATACAATAACTCCGTCGGTAGCTCGCACAAAACCCTGTTGAGTCAACATCTCCTGCAACTTCTCATCTAACTCATGCTCTTGTTGGATTTCTTCCCGAAGAGTAGAAGTGATATTCAAATTTTCCATAATCACACAATTTGGAGTCCAATTAAATTGAAGATTTAGATCTCGAAATTTCTCCAATAAAGTATACTCTAGCATCATCAACTCGGCATTATGCAACACCTTCCTACTCAATGCATCCGCCACTTTATTCGCTTTACCCGGGTGGTATCTTAGTTCCAAGTCATAATCTTTCAAATATTCCATCCACCTCCTTTGACGCATATTCAACTCCTTCTGATCAAAGAGGTACTTTAAGCTCTTGTGGTCGCTAAACATCTCAAAACGTACACCGTACAAATAGTGACGCCACACCTTCAAGGTAAAAACAACTGCCGCCAATTCTAAATCATGCGTTGGATAATTCTCCTCATGGACTTTCAACTGTCGTGAAGCATAAGCCACTACATGTCCATCTTGCATTAACACACCCCCTAATCCCATCTTCGAGGCATCACAATACACCTCATACGACTTGCTAGGATCAGGAATAACCAAAACAGGAGCGGTCGTCAACCTTTCCTTCAAATTCATAAAACTTTGCTCACAAGCTGAATCCCATTCATAAGAACAATCCTTCCAAGTAAGTCTTGTCATTGGTAAGGCCAGTTGGGAAAAGCCTTTAATAAACCTTCTATAATAACCTGCTAGTTCCAAAAAGCTCCTAACTTCAGACACATTCTTCGGTCTTTCCCAATTTACCACTGCTTCTACTTTGGATGGATCAACCGCTACACTCCCTTGAGATATGACATGTCCAAGGAAAATCACCTCCGACATCCAAAATTCACACTTAGCTTGGCAAAAAGTTGTCTTTCTTGTAAGATGGATAAAACGATTCTTAGGTGTTCTTCGTGCTCTTGAGGATCACGAGAATAGATAAGAATGTCATCAATGAAAATCACCACAAAATGGTCCAAGTAAGGTTGAAATATCCGATTCATATAATCCATGAAAACTGCCGGAGCATTCATCACACCGAAAGGCATCACCATAAATTCATAATGACCATAACGGGTTCTAAATGCAGTCTTTGGTACGTCTGAACTCTTCACCCGAATCTGATGATAACCCGACCGAAAATCAATCTTCGAGAACACGCAGGCTCCTTTCAATTGATCTAACAGGTCGTCTATCCTTGGTAATGGGTATTTGTTCTTGATGGTGACCTTATTCAACTGACGGTAATCAATACACAACCGCATTCCACCATCCTTTTTCTTTACCAACAACACTGGAGCTCCCCAGGGCGAAACATTGGGTCGAACAAAATGCTTAGCCAATAACTCTTCCAATTGGTCCTTTACCTCTCTTAATTCAAGTGGTGCCATCCGATACGGAGAAACGGATATTGGGGTCGTTCCCGGTATCAGGTCAATAGAGAATTCCATTTCCCGCTCCGGAGGAAGAGAAGTGATATCCTCGGGGAAAACTTCAGGAAAGTCACAAACTACCGGAATACTCGAAACTTGAAGGTTACTACTCTCCTCCTTAGTAAGAATCATAAGAACAGATTTTTCCTCCTCATACAAGAAATTAATCATTCCAACCGTACCTTCTAAAATAGTAGTTAACACATCCTTCGGAGTAGCTTCAGTAGATGGAATAATGATTAGTTTTTCTTCACACCTGATAAATACCGAATTAGCTGAAAGCCAATCCATTCCCAGAACAACATCCACTCTCTTAAGCGGCAAACAAATAAGATCAATCTGGAAGACTCTTTCATTCACCGACAACACACAATTTTCACACATCAACGATGTTTCAACAATTTCATCCATGGCAGTAGTAACCACCATGGGTGGAGACAAAGGAACAGCTAGCAACCCAAGTCACTTCACGCACTGCGTGGACACAAAAGAATGCGTTGCCCCACAATCGAATAAAACAAAACAAGGATTTCCATTCACAAAACACGTACCCGCAATCAAGGAGTTATCACCCTTTGTGTTCCTTGCATCCAAGGTATACACTCGGCCCGTATTCTTTTCTTGCATCTGATTCCTCTTCTGAGGACAATCCCTCGACACATGACCCACCTTGTTACACTGATAACACCTTATTCCTTCGAAACTGCACCTACCATAATGCATCCTTCCACAAATACGGCACACCGGAGGTGCGTTAGTCTTAGAACTCTGGACTTGTTTCCCTTTGAAAGATTGTTGTCTCGGCCTAAATTGTTGATTCGATCTCCCATGATCACTTTGATTCACCCTACTTATTTCTCCTTCCGCTTGTACCTTCTTCAAACTATGTTCTGCCACATAAAACTGTCGTAACAATTCAGCATAACTAGTAAATTCTCTCTGAGACACACTATGCGAAATTTCAGCCCTTAAACCAAAAAGAAACTGATCTATCTTCCACCTCTCATCAGGAGCATACATAGCTTGTCTAGAATAAGCAGCCATAACCTCAAACTTTTCCGCATAAGAAGCCACTGTCAAGTTACCTTGTCTCAGCTGCTGAAACTCGAATTCTTTTTGAGACCTTAAGGAACTTCGAAAATACTTCTCCATAAAAGTTATCTTAAACTGCTCCCACACTTTCGGTACCTCTTGAATGGTCATTAATGCTGAAGCACTCTCCCACCACCTCATGGCAGGACCCTTCAACAAATGAGAAGCGAAAACAACCTTATTTTCTTCACTACACTGGACGATCAAGAAAATCCGCTCCATACCGGATATCCACTCGTGCGCCTTTACCAGATCTAACCCTCCCAGAAACTCCGGAGGATTCATACGAATAAAATCCCTAAAGGTTCCCCCCGCAGCTTCCGGAACAACCACTGGAGGATGCACACCACCAACCATTTGTTGTACCATTTTTTGCACAAACTGATTCTGCTGTTGCTGCATCTGTTGCATGAATTGATACAGAGGGGCATTCCCTTCGTCCCCTGGCGGATTTGTCCCTGCTGGAGTAGTTCTTGGTCTACCACGGTTGTTTCTGCGCCGGTCAGCCATGTTCCTAAATGTCATACAGATAGGATTAAGTTGATCAGGCTCAATACCATAAATATAACACATAAGACTAATGGAGACACAACACATATGAAACTGAAAGAAACACTTATACTATTTCATGGCTAGGTCGAGGATACGACCTGCTTTGATACCAACTGTAACTCCCACATATACATACATACATCAAATATATATATATATATATACATGAATTTCACGTTTGGTACTGAAATATACAATAAGTCCCTAGTAAACACATTATACATATACATGCCCAAAAGACGAAATACAAAAATAATTACGGCATAGTATATCTACAAGATGTTCCACAGACAAATACTAAGAACTAGATCAAATAATGATCTCAAAAAATCTTCACAACGGAAGCCTTGCCACACAAAAGCTACGATCCGTAAGGAAAGTCAAATAACCTTGTCCTTACCCTTCGCCGAACCTGCATAACTTGTGATGTAAACAATAACAGTGGGGTGAGATACATCAAATCTCAGTGAGTTCGCTATCCTATAGTCCTCTCGGCTTTACAAGGTTCTAATAAACCAAACTCAAGTCAAAAGGGAAGGGAAAAGACGTTGAGTACCCACACAATATACACACTAGTGAGCCTGTTAACTCACAATAGTACCAAAGTACGTCCTGAGCCTGTTAACTCAAGAATCTCGCTAATCAATAACCGTACCAAGGCATCCCCTGTTCCCGTCCGCTTCTACGTCTAGAAGAAGACTCGAGTCATGGATCCTTGAAGTTACTTGGCATACGAAATGGATTCGGGATCATCGGCCTGTTAGCCGTGAACCGTCACTTCTAATGGCCTGTTAACCATCACAAGTCTCTTTACCCGTAGGCTCCATTCGTACTACACGCGGGAATCAAACCTGCCAAGTAATTGTTCATATGTTTCAGAGGAGGTGCTCGAGTTTCATGAAACTACACCGCAAGATAAACCGGTTATGATTATTAGACACACGCCTCGGCCTCTCTTGCACGAGCGTTGTCACAATGTTATTCCACACTATCCGACAATTGTCTACGGTGCTATTCCTCACTCTCCCTATTTCATATTTTAACATGCATACATACTCAAACATGCTTAACAATAAGAACATAGGCAAACATTCATTAATCACACAATTAAAACACATAATTCCACATATCACATATTACGCCAATTAACGGTTCCCTCCGATTTATTTAATCGGGCATCCAAACCAGTAATTCTCCCTTCTATTAAATAGAGGTTATTCACAGTTTCTTATCGATATCAAGATTACGCAAAACGGATAACCGATGCAAAAGTTATGAAAGAAACAAAATTCCACACACAGCCATGTTCGCTAGGCGAACGTCCCGGCGAGCCTTCGCTCCAGCCTTCGCTAGGCGAAGCTCCTGGCGAATGCACAAACAGAATAAAACAGACATAAAGTTCGCTTCGCGAACACTCTAGCGAACACTCGCCTCTCCCTTCGCTAGGCGAACGTCCCTGGCGAACATTCGCTGACCTTCGCTGGCGGGTTCGCTAGGCGAACCCTCGAAAATCTATTCGTTGGGACTCACCCCAGGTTCGCTGGAAAATCCCACTTCTCAACAGCGCTGTGCTCCAACCCAAAATCACATATTTTCCAATCCCAACACATCCAAACCTCCTAATAGTCATCAAAACATGGTATAATCATAACAGCTAGCATTTACAACGATTATCTCGCATTTCATCCGTTAAATTCATGATTTTAACATAATTACTCATTTTCTCACAATTCCAACCTAATCCTAAACCACATGGAATTCTACATCTAAAGCATCTATCTAGAACCCACCTTATACAGAGGATGATAATGAAGAAGATGAGTTGATTCGATGAAGATTGGATGATGGTTGAAGATTGAATGTTCTTGAGCTTTTTCTCCTTTTCTCTCCCTTTCCTTCCTTTCCTTTTCTTCTCCAGGTTAACTATGTTTGGAAATGAGAGGAAAAGAAATGATATAGAAAATATCATCAATTAGCAACACTACTAATTGTCCACAAAGTCTTTAAAATACAAATATTAAAATATCTCAGAGTCAGATAATATTAATTGGATTTACTCTAAGTCCAACAGTTACCCTAATTATCTCTGCAGATAATTTATCAGAGTACATTAGGACTCAGTTGATCACAACTAATATTCTCCGGAATAAAATAATTTACGGGGTATTACAGTAAATCATCACCATAATATGGATGAACCATCATGCCTCATCAATCTCCTTAAAGATTGTTGAGCATTCGCTACGATCAGGAATCAGGGTTTTGAGCCCTCTCAAAGCACTTAGACAAAGGATCAATCAAGGAATGACATGATATTCAACTTTTCTAGCCTCTCAAACACCTATAAAGGATCAAGAGGACACCCACATCAAGAATCAAGCACAAGGTTGCAACATTCCCAGTGGATCAAGCCTCAAGATCGCCAGTGTCACTAAATTAGGGTTTTGGTCGACCAGGGCCTCCAGATGGAAATTTTTCTTCTGGGCATGAGCCAATACTTCAAAGCATAACCCAAGATACTCCAAGGGACCTCATGAACCCAATCATCAAGTTAATTTAGCCTCAGGGGATGCATTCATCAAAAAAATTAGGAATTAGGGTTTCTTGATCTAATTCACCCCTAAGTTGACTTCTGGGACAAAGCGTGAGCGAAGACCTCAAGACATGATTTGAGGGCCTTAAGTACATTACATTGATCCATTTGCCACAATGGATGTACTCCAAAAGCTTGATTCACAAGTTTCAATGTGCCTTTGACTTTTGGCCAAGACATGTTCCCAAACCTTGGGACATGATTCAATACACCCTATAACACATACGGAATACATCCATTAGGTTTTATTTAGATCAAGGACATGATTTCACAAAGAATCGCGCGGTTTGGATTTCATCCGATAAAAAGTCAACTGTGCATAAAATCAAGTTTGACTTTTTGGAATTTTTCACAAATATGGTTCCCCTAAGTCAAAAATAATTTTACTGTATGGTATTGGCCATCATTCATCAAGAAAAATCAAGAAAAGTGGGGTTTCTTGCAAAAGGGGCAACCATAAAAAACCAAAATTTGTCTAAGTTATGGAATAAAAGTGGTTTTGGTACCAACTTCCAAGAACCATAACTTGAGATCCAAGCAACCATTTTGGGTGATCCAGAGTTGGATTTGTAGGTCTTGCTACACTCTACAAAAGCTTTAACTACCTCAGGCTCTAATTCTTTATGTATTTTGAGTTAGGGATTGATCAAAATCACAAAAAACATGAAATTGGCACTTTTCAACACTTAGTGAAAATCTGCGTAAGTTACCAGCCTTGAACATCAATGTTCATGAGGTTTTTTCAATTGGATCCAAAAAGTTTCAAAACAAACTATGATCACACATGTGTTGTATCATATGAAGGCTTTCTAAAAAGCACAAGAGCCTCCCATAACACAACCTGAGCAAGGAGATATGATTCCCTCAAAGTCACCATTTCCAACTGCCTTGTACAAGGCAGATTTTGCATATTTTGCTCGATTTAGCAAAATTTGGCAAATCCAAGCATGGTTATCCATCTGCACACCTCAAGGGGGAACAACCAAGGGACCAACACTGATTCATCAGCCTCACAAGTCCATGAATCTATGTTTAGGCATGACACCCCTAAAAACTTAACGATTCTTCAAATGGTCAAATTTGTTTCCAAGCATTTAACTGATGCATAGAGGTGGCATTCATCAAGACAATGTTATCCAAGTTCAGTCAAGACTTATCTCTGAACGAAAGAACCTTAGGCCTGTGATCTAACCTCAAGTCAATGGCTAGAGGAGACTTGAGATTCCATTTGATCCACATTGGCCACAGACCTGCTGCAGTTGCCACACACTATTGCTGCCAAAACAAACTTGTTGCACTATAAATTGACCTCAATTGTGATCAGTTTGAGTACACCAAAGCACTCAAACTGATGCTTTCCTCAAAATCTCTTCTTAACTCCAATTTTTCCTCCTAACTCAAGTCACTATCGGGTTTTGATATTGAGAGTGATTCCAACCAAACCAATCACACACACACCTCATAAACATCATGTATGAGTGATCCATAACATAAAACAACATCTGGAACATGAAACTCAAAAAATCACCAGCCAATTGCTCAAGTTCTTGACAGAGTTGCAGTTGAGGTACCACAATCAGTTCCAGCACAATTCAATCCACTCCAAGCATTCAACCACACTCCTTGGCACCTAAGGAAGCTGTCCAGATCATTGGAACTAAGCTGTAACACCTCCATCACCAAACTCGATCACCAGCTGCAAGAGGTAAGCATGACACCTTCAAACTCTATATTCTATGCATCATAAATGAATTTATGAGTTACCATCTTGTTCCTGTATGTATATAGAGTGATAACCCTCAATCAATTGCCATGAATTCATCGTGTATGGAATTTCTTTGTGTTCATGCTGAAATTAGGATTCTTGAGTTTTTTTTTTTCTGATTTCTCACTCCACATTTAATATAAATGCAATTAATCTATATGGTTGTGATCCTTGTTCAAAAACGAACAAGATTGGTACTTCAATCATGCAAAACCATTGAGAAATCATGGAGAAAAGTGAGAAAACGCAAATATGCAAAAATAGAGGGCGCGGGCAAGAACCAAGTGTTCTTGGCGCCATAATTCAAATCTTTGAATTTTAGTTATTTTGTTTAATTGATTCAAAAACTAATTTCTCTCTGAATATTTATGTTTTTGAATTGATTCTTTTTCTCAAAATTCACTAAAATGTTTAAATATTTTATTTTACAAAAAAATCCAATTTATATTATTTATTTAATATAGTTAGAATTTTTGTAATTAATTTCATTTTAAAAGTTTTTAAACATTTTTAAATGAAATTCCCACTTTGATCTTTCAAAAACCAATTGAATTTCAAACTTTCATGTAACTTAACATGATTTTTCAAAGTGTATAACTTGTTTTTTAATATATTTGGTATTTTATATCATTTTTTTTCATTTAATTTCCTTTGAAAAATGACATTTTAATTTAAAATTAGGGTGTCCTCTCGATTTTAAATTATCAAACACTTTTGGGCCTCTAATAGAGTGTAAGACTCATTCCTTGTAAATAAAAACCTTTTTTGGCCTCAGTTATTGTATAAGTCCCGATACGATTTTAGAAAAAATCTAGGCGCGATCGTCGCCTTTTACACAAAACCCTCTGGGCCTACCCTCGTGTTGTAAGTCCCACCACTCTTTTTTTTCTTAAAATCATTTTTTGGGCCTCTAATATAGTGTAAGTCCCAACCCTTTTTGTACATAAACCATTTTGGGCCTCAGTTATTGTATAAGTCCCGATACGATTTTAGAAAAAATCTCGATGTGATCGCCAGTTTAAAAACTTGGGCCTCTCCTTGAGCTATAAGTCTCTTTCCTTTTCCTAAAAACACTTTTTGGGCCTCTTGAGAGAGTATAAGACCAACCTTCTTTGTACATAAATAATTTGGGCCTCAGTCATTTGTATAAGTCCCAATATAGTTTTCAAAATAACAGTGCGACCATTGTTTTATCTGGGCTTCTCCTTGAGTTATAAGCTCCACCACTTGTACAAAAATAAACCTTGGGCCTCTCCTTGAGCTGTAAGCCCCAATCTCTGTTCAAAACAACTTCTCTTTTTGATTCAATTTCAAATATACAGTTGTTATCAAAACTTTTTCTGTTTCTTTGAACAACTAACGATACAACTATGGAAGCTTGCTCACCTATAAGTTTTTATCAGCTTTCTTTTATCAGCTTTAAAATATATATAACTGTATTGTGGGAAGCTTGCTCATCTTTAAGTCCTTCTTTCATTCTTTTAAATACATGTCAAATATATATAACTGTATTGTGGGAAGCTTGCTCACCTGTAAGTCCTCCTTTCATATCCTTTTATATACCTGTCATATATCAACTGTATATATACTTGTATATCTACTTAGAGTTTTCCCCGACAACTAGGTCTAGAACTAGGTAAAGCCAAGTGGTCGCTCTTTCAACAGTCAAAACTGGATCCCCATAGGATTCCAGATACAGTCTTGCCTTCTCTTGGGCTTATACAATATGGAACAAAGAGAAAGGCATTATTCTTCGTGAAACTTTTCTCAGACTGTAACCCCTAGAAATTGTTAAAGAAATTCTACTCCCCAGAGATGATCTATTCTCTGTGAATGGCATCTCTGGAATTTATTCAAACCTCAGAACTATTCACTAAATGATTCATTCTCGGTGAATGACATCTCTTGAACATCTCTTTGGTTTGGGACCCACGCGCTTCTTATAAGCATTCCCCGCCTCCTCTTGGGCGTTGTACAAGAACCCTCAGGCCTCTTAAATGTTCTCATACCTCCTCTTGGGCTTTATACAAGGACCCGATGACCTCTTAAAGGTATAGGAACAGAACCTAGTCATCCTTTGCTAGAGCGGTCTTTCCATTGAGTCTAAACCTCAGACCAATTTAAGGGTTAAACCTCATCCCTTAAAACATCTGCCTCCTCTTGGGTATTATACAAAGATAACCCAGTAGACTTGGACAGTTTAATTTTCCCTCGGATTTTAAAGACATTCTCAAGTTCCCTACAAACACTAGAGAAACCCTAATCATCCGATCAATCTCCAACTCGAGATATCTGATACCTCAACTCTGCTGCAGTCCTCAGTAAGAGTTGATTCCCCACTTTGGACCTGCCTCTGGATCTCAATAATCCTCAGCAGAAGCTTGCCTCCTCTTAGGCTTTGTATAATGATCCTTCTTTTTCTCATCATAGTCTAGCCTCCTCTTAGGCTTAGTATATTGATTTTCCCTCAGCAGGTGTCAGCCTCAATCTCGGGCTTTGTACGAGATAGTAAATAACACTCTCTTGTTGAGTCAATAATACCCCCACCACTCTTTTGTTGAGTCAACTTTCCTTTATCAGCCTCAATCTCGGGCTTTGTACAAGACAGCAAATCACTCTCTTGTTGAGTAAAAACACTCTTTTGTTGAGTCAAACCCTTTCAGCCTCAATCTTGGACTTTGTACAAGACAGATAAAAAAGACTCTCTTGTTGAGTCAATCAATTTTTTAAGACTCTCTTGTTGAGTCAACCACCTCAATCTTGGGCATTGTACAAGACACATACAAGTTCCTCCCCAGTAGGAGTCAAAAACCCTTTTTAGCCTCAATCTTGGGCTTTGTACAAGACACATATCAAATTCCACAAATAAAATTAATACTCTTTCCAGCCTCCTCTTAGGCTTTGTATAATGATTCTTTCTTTGTTCTTCCCCAGCAAAGACAGCTTCCTCTTAGGCTTTGTATAATGATTTTCCCCAGTGAAGTCGCCATCTGAGAAAACCTCAGCTGAGTCAGTTCCTTCTCTTCAGCCTCAATCTTGGGCTTCGTACAAGACACATATAAACTTTCATCAGTAAAGTCAAAACCCTTTTTACTCTATACACACATTCCTTAGCAGAGTCAATTCTTCCTAGCCTTCCTTTAGGCTGTAGGAATAAATCTCCCTAAATAGAGTCAATCCTCTTTTAGCCTCAATCTTGGGCTTTGTACAAGACACCCATACACTCAAGCAAAGTAAAAAAAACCCTTTTTTAGCTTTAATCTTGGGCTTTGTACAAGACAGATAAAAACCTTCCCCGGAAAGTCAACTTCTAGCCTCCTCTTAGGCTTTGCATAATGATATTCCCAAAGAGTCAGTCTCTTTTTCAGCCTCAATCTTGGGCTTAGTACGAGACATACCATAAATTCCCCAGCGGAGTTCATTAACTTTTTTAGCTTCAACCTTTGGCTTTGATCAAGGCACAAAAATCAATATTCCCCTCAGAGGAAATCAAACCTCTCTCTAGGAAGACATTTTTCTGTAAATCACATTTCAAACAAAAAATCAAAGCAAACCTCCTCTTTCATCTAATTGCTGTAAGCAGCAACCCTTTGGGTTATTTACATCCACGCCATTGTACCTCCCTTAGCATGAAAGATTCCTAAGGAAAAATGGCATTGCTCTACACTGAATTAAAGTTTTCTCCTCTAGGACAATCCCTCATAAAGGAAATTATGGCATTGTTGGATTCTAACATCCCAGTTAAAGTAATTCTCCTTTATAATCAGTCACCCAACAGTTGTCATAAACAGTTGAGATATCTCTCTTTAGAGATGACAAATTCTCTCTCAGTCAAAACCTTTTAGATTCAATCTTGGGATTTGAACAAGACACAAATACTCCTTTTAGCTTCAATCTTGGGCTTTGAACAAGACACCAAATTTCCTTCTGTGGAGGGAACTACGATTTCTCTGATTTCGCTGTTTATCTTTAATGGGAATACGTAGGCATAAGATTGCAAAATCTTAGTGAGCACACTAAATCAAAACCACAGGTCCAGTACTTTCATACCTTATCAAAAACCTTAGGTCCAGTACCTTCACACATCAGTCAAAAACTTTAGGTTTCCTACCTTAGTCATCATTCATCCCCATTTCCCTCAGAAAACAAAACTCTCTCTCAAATCCTCCCAATGAAGAAACTTTCCCATTTACGGATAAACACCATCAAGTAGAAAGTAGTATGTAAAATTGTTGATCAACCTGTGGATAACCACATATAGGATGGGTAATTGACAACTCCCCATTGTATAACCTGACCCTGAACTCCCCAATCTCTCTTAGCGTTTGTTCAGCTAAACATCCGCGTGCAAGGTTAGTTTTAGATAGCTTCCCTTTCCCTTCCAGCTTCATGGGATAAATAAGAAATCAGAAAGTAGCACCCCTCTCCTGCCTTGCGGTGAGGAGAAACCAAATTTTGCGATAAGGTGGTCACGTCACCGACAAAAATCGCACGCTACACCATCCAAGCACAAACCTTACACCATAATGTTTTACTCCAATGACATGACAGAAACAAATGCACTACTTCCTCAACAAATTGGAAACAAGAGACACAAACTGCATCATGATTATTTGTAATGACCCCCCTACGAACCAAATTACCTCACATTGGTAATCTATTCAAAAATATTCGCCAATCGAAGATTTTTACTTTAGACAGAATGGAGGACTTCCAACAAAGATCCATAGTTGTCTGAATTGTAGTGTCTCTCATAATCCCCGCGATTCTATTTCTCATGCCAGCATAAAAGGTTTTAACAAAAAAACAACCAGAAGACCCGCAGGTCCACACAACCGAGTTTGTTTGGGTCTGCAGAGGACATACGTCAACCAGAATTTTGTTCAAACTTCGCAACTCTTCCACTGCATCCTTGGACAGTAGCTGTTACGAAAGAGGAATTTTCCACTCCCACTTCGAATTCGTCAACAGTCCAATTTCAGCCACACAGCAATCTTGTGACTGCACCTCCTGAAAAAGAGCAGGAAAAACTTCTCTCAACGGCTTGGAGCCCAACCATTATGCCTTCCAAAAGGGAATGGATGTACCATCACCCAATCTAGCAGAAATGAAGTTACCAAAAGATACATTCGGTGTCGAAAAACAGATCCTCATAATGTTTTTCCACCCCTGAGAGTGTAGTCTTTTTGGTTTATACTCGTCAAGAGAAAGGATGAACTTTCTGAAGTCTCCATATTTTTCTCCGAAGATTCCACACCAGTTCGCATTTGGTTTCGTGAGAAACCTCCACAACCATTTGGCCAGCAATGCTATATTGAATTTTCTTAAGTCTTTTACACCTAGTCCTCCGTTTCCTTTTGATTTGCAGATGTTATCCCAACTAACCCAGGCGACTCGATTTAGTTCCAAACCATAGAAATTTCCTTTGGATTGCAATTATTTCATTCAGAACTTTCCTCAGAGCTTTGAAAAAAGAGAAGTGGTGGAAAGGCATATTGAAAGAGGAGGTTTGCTGCAGAAAAATGGCGACTCTGCTAGGGAGTCAAAGTAGGATTTGTCTTACCTTAGTCATCATCGTCCCCATTTTTCCAATAGAAAAATGGCGACTTTGCTGGGGAGTCAAAGTAGGATCTGTCTAACCTTAGTCATCATCGTCCCCATTTTTCCAACAGAAAAATGGCGACACTGCTGGGGACGGAAAGTAGGATTAGAATTCCTAAGAGGTCTAGGATGATTAGTTTTAGGAACTATATATATCGCTTTTCCTACTTGATATCCGTGTTTATTTTTCTGTTAATGGGACTCCGAGTGATGTCGCATCTAGAAAGATGAGAGATACATAAGATAAGGGGTGGCAAATACGGGGAAACTTGTAGGGAGTGAATCCTGAACAAGCGAACCTGGTAGCCAACCAAATCAGGTGAGGGCCTGTAGGATTCTGCCTGTTGTTCACGATCGTTGTTGAAAGCAGAGTTTTCCTATGTGGCGCCTGTGATCCTGAGGATTTTAGTAGGCTTTAAACTTATGACTACTTGGTAGTGCGGTAGCTATCGGGAATAGTTGTCACGCGATACTACACTCATATGAGATTACTTTAGGATGTTATAGCTCGCTCGGGTGAACCAGTTTGTTGTTGTTATCTCTAGGGGGGTCAATGATTCTGGGAACCTTCAACCCGATCTACAGGTACAAAAATTCACCAGAATACAACCTTTGGGGATGGGTAGAGCCATGACTCCATGCTCATGACGTTGGACCCCCTTGACCCATGTTTTTTTCTATGTTTTTGTGTGCTGCATTCATGCATTCATCTAAAAAAGCTTTTAAACAAAGAAAAATTTTCTCTTCTCCTCTCTCTTTTTTTTTCAAAATTAAACTAAGACAATGATTGCAAATATCAGAGAGAAAGATTGCATTATGGATTTCGGTAGAAGAAAGACGCACAAGTATACCTTCAAGACTCCGAAGCTAGAGGATTTAAGGGGGCTGGAAAGAATGATTCCCAACCATGATGCTTTCAGAGCTAAGCATGGAGGACTGATGTCACTGATTCAGTTTTACGATCCGGTCTATCACTGCTTCACATTCCCGGATTATCAACTAGCGCCAACATTGGAAGAATATTCTCATCTGACTAATATACCTATCATTGATCAAGCTCCTTTTTTTGGATTGGAAGAAAATCCAAAGGACCAGGTCATCGCAAGAGCCATTTAGTTGGACGAATCAGAAGTTCAGGCTCACATGACCACTAAAGGAGGAGTCCAAGGCTTGCCAGCCAAGTTTTTGGTGAAGAAAGCCTTGTACTTTGCCAGTATAGGGAACGTAACCGCTTTCAAGAACATCTTTGTTCTACTCATGTACGGGTTATTCCTTTTTCCTAACATAGACAACTTCGTTGACACCAACGCAGATAAGATATTTCTTATTAGAAACCCTGTACTAACCCTGCTCGCAGATGCTTATCATTCTATACACTTAAGGTATTTGCCCAAGTCTGATGCTTTTTGGGATCTCAAGAGTACTTTACACTGGTCACAGAGAATCATGTCCCTTACCAACTCTGACATAGATTGGTATGATAAGATTTATGAGGGAATGGAGATCATTGACAGTTGTGGAAACTTCCATAACATACCCCTCATAGGAACTAAAGGAGGAATCAACTATCATCCAATCTTAGTTCATCGTCAACACGGATACCCGATGAGGCATATCCCGCATAATGCTCATCTGGAAGGTTTTTTCTTCAAAGAAGGAGAAAACGACAGGGCACTAAAGAAGGAAATAGTGCATGCATGGTAACATATTCACAGGAAACGAAGAGAGTCTCTAGGAAGACCTAACTGTGCCTCCATGGAACCTTATCTCCATTGGGTGCAATCTAGAGCTCTCAAGATGAAGATACCTTACCCTCGTCAAGAAGTTTTTCCGTTAAGGGAATTTGTCCTTTATTTCATGTCTGATACGGAAAAACTCCAGGTCACCCTAAACAAAGTTCAACGGGAAAAGAACTCTTGGAAGAACAAGTACCGTACCTCAATATCGAGTGTACCAAGATTCAGGAACTATTAAAGGAAATGGATGCTCTGATTAAGATATTAGAGCAGCATGTCGTAGAAAATCAACAAGACCGGAGAAGTTTACTCGCTCCTTTCACCTGGCAAAGGACTGACAACCCGACAACGGCCAAAGAGCCCCGGTCAAAAAAGAGAAACATATCAAAATCAGCATCTGAGCTCTCTTCAGAAAAGACTCAAGCTTAGTTTTTCCTTACAGCACTTTGTAAAATACTGTATTTCCATTTCTGCAATCTTTCGAATTCAATAAAATGGGTATTCCCCATTGTATGATATTCACAATCTATTTGTTGAAGTTTTCTTTTGAATAATGCTAAAAAACAAATTAATATATATCATTGCATTCATCATTCTCATATAGAGCGGTCTTCTTATTCTCGAATCTCACGTCTATGTCACGATTCTAGAGTCAAGCTGTCTCATTCGTACAATACTCGGGCCAATCAACAAAAGAAAATGGACGATCTCGAGGAAGAGAACAGAGAGCTTAGAGAATAAATTGACCCTCAAAAGGAAGATCTGAGAAAACTTCACAATGACATGCAATCCCTAGAAGCATCTCAGGGGGAACAACAACGGACTGTGATCTCGGAGATCACATATACACCCATAGTGGAGATATACGATCCTCTGTACAACATGCCTAAGGGTCGGCCCTAGGGCATGCCTCTCAACTTCATGCCTGAAGGGTACATTCCGCTGGTCACTAAAGAACAGAAACTGCAGCAGGAACTGCTGGGCCTGAAAGTTACGAACTTCGGGAAAGCGAAGACGTAAGAGTGATGACGAAAACTCCTGAAGGTTACAAACTTCGGGGCATGGAAGCACCAAGAGTCACTGCTGTAATGACCATACCACAATCGGTGGTCCACACTATTCCAGTAGGACAGATTCCACAAGTCATTTCTGGTGGAAACAAAAATATGTACGAGAGAATGAATGAGTTCCATGAACAATTCCTGGAAATGCAGAAGGAACTGCATGTCGTTCGCAGTCAGGATCTATTTGGAAAGGACACTGAAGATCTTTGTTTGGTCCCTAACGTGAAAATTTCGCACAAATTCAAGGTGCCTGACTTTGAAAAATACAAGGGCAACTCTTGCTCTCAAAGTCATTTGGTGATGTACGCTCGAAAGATGTCAACTCAGACAGAGAATCAACAGTTACTAATCAACTATTTCCAAGATAGTTTAACCGGTGCCGCACTCAAATGGTACATGGGTTTAAACAGCACAAAGATCATTACTTTCAGAGATCTTGGGGCAGCTTTCGTTCAGCAGTATAAGTATAACCTAAACATGGCACCAGACAGAGATCAACTCAGAGCTATGTTGCAGAAGGACAAAGAAACTTTTAAGGAATATGCTCATAGATGGCGTGAAATTGCCGCCTAGATCTGTCCTCCTCTTAAGGAAAAAGAGATGACGAATATCTTTTTGAAAACCTTAAGCCCGTTCTACTACGACCGAATGGTTCCCAGTGCACCCAGTGACTTCACCGAAATGGTAAACATGGGGGTATGTCTTGAGGAAGCAGTCCGAGAGGGACGTTTGATCAAAGGTACGGAAACATCAAGCAGTACCAAAAGATACGGTGGTCCTTTCCCAAAGAAAAAAGAGCAAGATATCGGTAATATCTCTCTAGGAAAGCAAAGACGAAGGTATCAACCAGTAGCAGCAGTAACTCCTGCTATCAACCCAGCACCGGCTTCGACATATCAACCTCAGGTTGCTCAAACTCAACCAAGTCAACAACAATATCAGCAAAGGACACAACAACCTCTTCAGCAGGCTCGTCCTCAGTACAACAACAACCGTACAACACGACCGCCAGGGTTTGATCCTATACCAATGTTGTACGCAGAACTGTTTCCACTTCTACTGGCTAAGGGGCACGTCCAAACCAGGTATCCTCTTACAGTATCGGAAAACCCGCCTTTTTGGTTCAAAGCGGATCAAACTTGCCCTTACCACCAGGGAGGACCAGGGCACAACATTGAGAACTGTCTTAGTTTCAAATCTGATGTCCAAAAGCTTGTCAAGAACGAGGTCCTATATTTCAAAGATACTAATCCAAATGTTCAGACGAACCCATTGCCTCAACATGAGAAGGCTGCTGTAAATTTGATAGACGAAAAATTGAGCCGCAATTATTAGATTCACGATGTACTCCTGTTGGAAACCAATCTGGTCAAGATGCATAGTAGACAGAGCGGGTAAGGTCATGTACCATCTCATAATTATCACAAGTGTGATATTTGCTCAAAGAATAACCAGGGGTGTTCCGTAGTGGAATCAACTCTACAAGAACAGATGGATCTCGGCTGGATCCAAGACCACCGAATCCTTGAGGTCAACATGACTTATACAAATCCCAACATTATTCAGAACCACGGCATCCGTGCGATGAATGTCAACTTAGTGGCAAAGCACTCAAGGCAAAGTCAACATCATGATCTGCCACAGCATGATTACAATGCCTATCTGATCTTCTCAACAAACAATCAGGGATGCTCTTTTATACAAGAGGCCCTCCAATGTCAGATGGTTCTTGGATGGATTCAAGAATACCATGATAGATGTAGCCATCAAGTCAATATGATTCAAATCTTCGACATACGCTTGATGAATACCAGTCTGGTAGAACTCCATGCTAAGCAAGTCAGGCTCGGCTTTCTGGCTTCACATGATTATCAAAACTATGAACAATGTTGTGCAGACGATCAAGGGTGTGCACATGTCCAAAGAACACTTCAACACTTGATGGACCACTGGTGGCTTCCAATCTACTTGGATGAAGCTACGCAGTAGATTAGTATGACTGATGGGAATCCTACTAGATGTCAAAGTCAGGATGTCCGCTCAATGGAAACGGATCTAGTGAAGTTACATTGCATACAAAGCGGGCATGGCTGGGTGCCACTCCACAACTACGAGCGCTGTAGAGTTTGTTTAGAGAACAACCAATGATGCTACCTCGTACGACCAGATCTACAAAGACAGTTGGATCACAAAGAGATTCGACCCTGTTTAAGTTCTGAATCAATCAACGTAATACCAGATTATTTCCTTGATCAATGAATCAAAGACGTTGTCGTAATCTCTGATTTTGGACAGACCAAAGACGTTTGTGCTATAATCCCTCTACTCAATGAATCAAAAGTCTCTCTTGACAGTAGAAGGATTATCAACCTTGAACCGATTGAAGTTACATACAATGGTCATGTGGTTATCTACTTGCCAGGTCCAATACCATACGAATCAGCTAAGGCTATCCCTTATAAATACAGTGCAACAACCATCGAAAATGGAAAGGAAACCCCATTACCTTCTGTCGTAAACATTACTGACATCAGTCGACTCACACGGAGTGGTCGGATATTTAATAGAGGAGTTGGAGAACCCACTAAGGAAAAGGAACCTCTAACAGAAGTTCCCAATCAACCAGCTGGTCAAAGAAGTAATCCCAACCCTTCAAAGAACAACGATGAGATGTTGAAGCTCATCCAAAGAAGTGAGTACAACATTGTGGACCAACTGCTGTAAACTCCGTCTAAAATCTCTATGTTATCACTCCTTCTCAATTCTGAGGCTCACAGGGAAGCTTTGTAGAAAGTCTTGGACCAAGCTTTCATAGAAGAAGATGTGACAGTAAAGTAATTTGACATCATTATCTCCAACATCACTTCCTGCAACAATTTAGGATTCAGTGATGAAGAACTGCCAGAAGAAGGCAAGAATCACAACATGGCGCTTAACATTACAGTCAATTGCCAGGACGATGCTTTATCCAGCGTACTGGTAGACACAGGATCAGCTTTGAATGTTATGCCAAAGTCTACTATGATAAGACTATCATTTCAAGGAACTCCAATGAGAGGCAGCAAGGTCATCGTCAAAGCCTTTGACGGATCCAGAAAAACAGTTATTGGCAAATTTGATCTTCCCATAACTATCGGTCCTCACACTTTCCAAGTCACTTTCCAGGTCATGGACATCCGGGCAGCATACAATTATTTATTAGGAAGACCTTGGATACACAAAGCTAGGGCAGTCACTTCGACACTTCACCAGAAGCTGAAGTTCATCAAGAATGACAAGCTAGTCACAGTCTATGGAGAGCAAGCCTTAATAGTAAGCAACTTATCATCATCATCCTGTGTAGAACCCGAGGAGGTTGTTGGAACCCAGTTTCAAGCCCTATCGGTAAGCCATGAGAATCGATCAGAGAGAGGGACATCGATTTCCTCTTACAAAGATGATCTCGAAGTGATCAAGAGTAACAACGCAAAAGGATGGGGACAACTCGTAATTCCTACTGATAACAAGACAAATAAAGGTCTTGGTTTTTATTTAACCTGTACCCAGACTGTAAAGAAAAATGAAAGTTTTCATCCCATTCAGGACTTCTTCCACAGCGGAGGCTTCCTTCACCCAGTGTCTCAAGAAGTACATACCATCAATGAAGGTGACTCCTCCGATACAGATGAAGAGTGGAAGTTGTATCTCAACGAGGAAGGTTATATGTCCCAGGAAGAAATGCATACACCATTTTTCTATCCCACGCAAAGTCTAAGATATATACCAAGATCAGATGTCAAGATGATATACGGAGATTGTGATCCGGAAGGATGTCGTGCTCCACCTAACTCATTAGAGGAAGACATTCTAATGAAAGACAACTTCGACTATAACTATTTTGACCTAATGGATGAATTGCCTATATGGCAGCCGTACCCAGAAAACTTGGGGCAAAAGAGTCAGTCAAACGATACTTATCAACTGAGCATCATTGCAAAGAATACCTGCGTCCCCACAGAGTCATGGGATCATTACTCAGGGCATTCTGAATATATCTAGCACAAAGATGAATCTGCAAAGATTGCAGGGCAAGAATTCATTAATTATGCTTTTCCAGAGGTCAACGTCATCGAGAAGGATGACTCCTCCAATCCCACAGAAGTATGGGACACCTTAGGACAACCGAGTGGAAAGTACGACTTATTGGTCAAATACACCGCTCCTGAAAGCTCTCGTATCAGGCTCGAAGACATCTACCCAACTGGATGGGGAGATCCGCTTGAGAGTGAAGATACTGTGCAAGATACGACAAAAGAGTTTGACAACTCTGCATGGGAAGAAGATTCCAACGACCCTTCTCCGCCAGAAATCAGCGTCATTTCTGAGTACAAGCCAAGAAAGAAGGTACCAGACTTTGTGATTCACTGAGGGGTTCGCCGCCAATGGGTTGGTGTCGATGTCCCGAAGGTCATTCAAAAGTCTAAGTAATTGTCGTCTTTGTTTTAGGTCTTTCACCCTGCTCAGGTGAAACGGATGTTTCTATATAGCTCACTTTCTGTAAATGTCCCTCTTCGCTTTGCCCAAAGCGACAAAGTTTTGTTTTATAGGGATGCAGTTTCAAGAATCGACAAATCAATAATAAATAAACGTCATTCTGTAATTCCCGCATTTATTATTGTGTTCTCTTTTCGTTTTTTCAGAAAATGGTAATCCTAAAAACAGCCTAAAAATAAATAAAAACAAGCATTTTTCAAAAAATACACTGCACACACTCTTAAATGCTCTCTATTTTCTTCTAAAAAATGGATCATCACGTCATGCAGATTGCTTGTTTTACACCCCGTTGAAACACGCGATCAAATGCCTTCTCCCAACTTTGAATTCTCGATATTCGGAGCTGAAGAAGAAGATTACGTAGAAATTCCAGAAGAGATTGCCCGACTACTCAGACAAGAGGAATGGTCCATTGAGCCTCACAAGGAGCCATTGGAAACGGTCAACTTGGGTTCAGAAGAAGAGAGAAAAGCAGTCAAGATTGGGGCACTGTTCAATCCGACTGTCAAGGAAGGCTTGATAAAGCTTCTCAAAGAGTTTCCCGATGTGCTTGCTTGGTCCTATCAGGACATGCCAGGGTTGGATACCAGTATCGTGGAACATCAACTACCATTTAAATCATAATGTCCTCCGGTGAAACAAAGATTGAGACGGACTCACCCGGACATGGCCATCAAAATCAAAGAGGAAGTACAGAAACATATCAACACTGGTTTCCTCGCCACTTTAGAATATCCTCAATGGCTAGCCAACATAGTGCCAGTTCCGAAAAAGGACGGAAAGGTCAGAATGTTGTAGACTACAGGGATCTGAACAAGGCAAGTCCAAAGGATGACTTTCCCTTACCGTACATAGACATGCTGGTTGACAATACAACAAAGTTCAAAGTCTTCTCCATCATGGATGGATTCTCAGGCTATAATTAAATCAAAATAGCGCTGGAAGATATGGATAAAACTTCTTTCATCACCCCATAGGGCACATTCTGTTACAAGTTAATGCCGTTCGTTTTGAAGAACGCTGTGGCAACCTATCAAAGGGCTATGACTACTCTGTTTCACGACATGATGCACAAAGAAATTGAAGTGTACGTCGATGACATGATTGCCAAATCTAAAATAGAAGAGGAGGATGTGACCCACCTGTCAAAGTTATTCAAGCGTCTGAGACAGTACAAACTCCGCTTGAACCCCAACAAGTGCACATTCGTTGTCCGCTCAGGAAAACTGTTAGGGTTCATCGTCAGCCAAAAGGGAATTGAGGTTGATCCTGACAAGGTCAAGGCCATTCAAGAAATGCCTTCGCCAAAAACTAAGAAACAAGTCCGAGGATTTCTGGGACAACTGAATTACATTTCCAGATTCATATCTCTTATGACCATGACATGCGCGCCGATCTTCAAGCTACTAAAAAAGAATCAAGATTGTGTATGGACAGAAGACTGCCAAACAGCCTTCGACCGTATCAAGGAATATCTGTCGAATCCACCGATTATATCACCTCCAGTGGAAGGAAGACCACTGATCATATATCTAACAGTCTTGGAAGACTCCATGGGTTGTGTACTTGACCAACAAGATGAAACAAAAAGAAAAGAGTCTGCCATCAACTATTTAAGCAAGAAATTTACCGACTGTGAAACTTCGTACACTATGCTCAAAAAAGCTTATTGTGCTCTGGCTTGGGCAGCCAAACGTCTTCGCCAGTACATGATTCGTCGCACTACTTGGTTAATCTCTGAAATGGATCCGATCAAGTATGTCTTTGAAAAGTATGCTCTCACGGGAAGAATTTCCCGTTGGCAGATGTTGTTATCAAAATACGACATAGAATACCATACTCAAAAAGATGTCAAAAGGAGTATTTTAGCCGATCATTTGGCTCATCAACCGATTGATGATCAGGAAGCAGTCAGATTTGACTTCCTAGACGAAGATGTCATGTATTTAAAAATGAAGGATTGTGATGAACCGCTACCTAGTGAAGTGCCAGAACCAGGTATCCAATGGGGACTTATCTTTGACGAAGCTGTCAACACTTATGGAAACGGTATTGGGGAAATCATCATAACACCTCAGGGTACCCACATTCCTTTCACTTCCCGACTTACTTTCAAATGCATAAACAACGAGGCCGAATACGAAGCTTGTATCATGGGTCTCAAAGAAACGATTGACTTAAGGATCAAGAACTTAGATGTATACGGAGACTCAGCCCTGGTTGTCAATCTGATCAAAGGAAATTGGAACACATACCAATCAGGATTGATTCCTTACAAAGATTACACAAGAAGGTTGTTACCATTCTTCAACAGAATTGCGTTTCATCATATCCCTCATGAAGAGAATCACATGGCTGATGCACTAGTTACTCTCTCTTCCATGATTAGTGTAGGTCAATAGAACGACGTACCTAAGATTGACATAATGCGCCTTGAACGGCCCGCTTACATCTTCACGATCGAAGTAGTCATAGACGATAAACCTTGGTATCACGATATCAAATGCTTCCTTCAGACACTAGAATACCCGCCTGGGGCATCAAGAAAAGATAGGAAAACCCTCAGAAGACTGGCAGGCAACTTCTTCCTAAACGGTGATACACTCTATAAGAGAAACTTTGACATGGTCTTGCTCTGATGCGTAGACAGACCAGAAGCAAACATGCTGATGAAAGAAATTCACGAAGGATCCTTTGGCACTCATGCCAACAGACACACAATGGCGAGAAAAATTCTAAGAGCCGGGTACTATTGGTTGACCGTGGAATTCGATTGCTACAAGTACATGAGGAGATGTAATAAGTGTCAGACATACGTAGACAAAATCCATGTACCGCCAACGCATCTCAAAGTTCTCTCTTCCCCATGGCCTTTTTCTATATGGGAAATCGATATGATTGGCATGATTAAACCCAAGGCTTGAAACGGACATCAGTTCATCTTGGTAGCCATTGACAACTTCACCAAGTGGGTCGAAGCAGCGTCATACGCTAATGTAACCCGACAAGTGGTGGGCCGATTTATCAAAAATAATCACATCTGCCGTTATGGTGTTCCAAGTCTGATCATCACGGATAATGGATCCAACTTGACCTATAAAATGATGAAAGAGTTGTACACTGAGTTCAAGATCGAACACCATAGCTCATCTCCCTACCGACCTAAGATGAATGAAGCGGTAGAAGCGACTAACAAGAACATCAAGAAGATCGTTCAAAAGATGGTTGTAACCTACAAAGACTAGCACGAAATGCTACCCTTTGCTCTTCACGGTTATCGCACGTCTGTCCGCACTTCAACAAGGCAACCCCTTTCTCTCTAGTATATGGCATGGAGGCAGTGCTCCCCAAAGAAGTAGAGATCCCATCAATCAGGGTATTGACGGAAGCTAAGCTAACAGAAGCTGAATGGTGTCAAAGTCAACACGACGAACTGAATCTGATTGAAGAAAAGTGAATAGCGGCTCTATGCCATGGTCAGTTATATCAACAAAGATTGAAGTAGGAATTCGACAAAAAAGTCTGACCTCGCGTCTTCAGAAAAGGGGACCTTGTGCTCAAAAAGATACAGTCATTTCTCACCAATTCTCGGGGCAAATGGACTCCAAATTATGATGGCCCCTATGTGTAACAAGCGATTTTGGACGCGGTTCTTAAGCGTTGGTCGCTCTCTACGGTTTGAGCTTTAACTACAGGTCGATTCATTTTTTATCCTATTGTGAGCTGAATAAGGAAGGGAAATAGATGTCTCCAATTAACCCTGCTTGCATACTGAGTTTAAACAGCGGTCTGTTAGGTTACGGATGCTATCAATGTGGGGGGCCTTTGTACTGGTTATTTGTATTTTCGCCAATACTGTTTTCTTTCTTTTAATCTAGGCAAAGGGTTTCTGGCGGGGAAAAAGGATTAGGATGTTAGGACTGATGCATTTGAAATACTGCTTTTGATTGATGGAGATATGGGATTTGGGTTTTTTGTTGATTGTGCTCGCTAAGATCTTTTCTTTCGATCTTATGCCTACGTATTCCCGTTTACCGAAACAGGGAAATCAGAGCGTTCGTAGTTCCTCCTATTCTATGGGAGGAAATGGGTGTTTTGGTGTCTTGTTCAAAGCCCAAGACGTGAAGCGAAAGGTGATTTATATCTTGTTCAAAGCCCAAGATATGAAGCTGAAAGGTCTTATTTGTGTCTTGTTCAAAGCCCAAGACGTGAAGCTGAAAGACCTCGGCTTTAGAGAGAATTTGTCATCTCTAAAGAGGGGGGAAGGAGAATTACTTTAACTGGGATACGCGGATCCGAGCAATGCCATAATTTCCGAAGAAAGGGTTTTAACCTGAAGGAGAAGACTTTAACTCAGTGTAGAGCAATGCCATCTTTCCTTAGGAATTTCTCATGCTAAAAGAGGGACATTGGCATGGATGTAGATGATCCAGAGGCTTACCGCTTACAGCGATTAGATGAAGGGAAAGGAGTTGTTGATGTTTGTGTACTATGAACGAGGCACATCTTTGATGCTAAAAGGTTAATTGGATTAACCAGTGGTTTTCTTATACAAAGCCTAAGAGGAGGCTACTTTCCGCTAGGAAAATCATTATACAAAGCCTAAGAGGAGGCTAATTTGTGTCTCGTACAAAGCCCGAGAGAGAGGCGAAAAAGGTTTTGACTCAACGTGGGAATCTTTTGGTATCTCGTATAAAGCCCGAGATGGAGGCTATTTGACTCAACAAGAGAGTTTTTTTGTATCTCGTACGAAGCCCGAGATGGAGGCTGTTGCTTGTTTGGCTCAATAAGAACCTTTTTGTATCTCGTATAAAGCCCGAGATGGAGGCGAAAGGGGGATTGACTCAACGAGGGAGTCTCTTATGTGTCTCGTACAAAGCCCGAGAGAGAGGCGAAAAGGTTGTTTGACTCCACTGGGGAGTGAATTTTGGTATCTCGTACGAAGCCCGAGATGGAGGCTATTGTAACTGTTTCAGTTGAGTGACAGATCCAATATACTGATTTTAAAAGAGAAAATCAGTTCTTATATGAGTAACACTGTACACAGGGATTTAATTTGAGGATCAGGGATATTTCCTTCTCTTTGAGGAAACGGGAAATCCAAAGGGTATTGAGACTATCCGAGTCTGCGGGTTTCCTTCCTATTTAACAAAGGGTGCTTGAGAATGTCTTTGAGACTCAAGGAAGTTAGACTGTCCGTGTCTAGAGTTTTATCTTTTGTACTATGCTTTGAGAAATAGTAGTAGACTCTATGAAAGGACTGTTCTATGAGGATGACTATGTTCTGTTCCTATACCTCTAGGAGGTCGTCGGGACAATTTGTACGAAGCCCAAGAGGAGGCTGGAAACTTTTAAGAAGCCGACGGGTCCTTGTACGAAGCCCAAGAGGAGGCTATCATTCCCGGAGGAAGAGATCATTATACGAAGCCTAAGAGGAGGCTGTGAATACTTCTAAGAAGCCGTAGGGTCCTTGTATAATGCCCAAGAGGAGGCCGATGCTTTTAAGAAGCCCGTGGGTCTATCATCTCCTTTCCATTAGGAGAGATAACTCTTTTAAAGATAAAAACCACTGGTAAACGTGCGAGGTTTACTATCCAGCGACTTTTAGCTTTTAAAGAGGGTTCCTTAGTTAAGGTCCAAGATTATGACCGTAGTGGGTACCCAAATCCTGAGACATTCAAGGCAAGCTATCCACAAGGAATAGATCAAGTCAGGAAAGTTCGAGAATTGGGAAGAAACTCAAAGATGCCATTCACGGAGAATCCATTCATCTTGGGGAGTAGAGCTTCTTGACGATTCCTAAGGAGGACAGCCGAAGAGAAGACTGTATCTGGTGCTCCTATTGGGGGTCTAGGCGTCTATTTCTACGAATAACTGAAACGGCGTCACCTAGTTCTAGACGTAGTTGCCGGGGAAACTCGAAATATCTATACTATTATTACACAGTAGATATGAGTTTATGAAAGGAGACTTACAGTGAGCAGCCCCACAATACAGTTTATAATATGAAAGCAGTAAATGAAAGCGATAACCACTTACTCGGTTGTAGTGCTTCCATGGTGTTTGGTTAGTTGTTTCAACAAAGAAAGATTGAAAACAACAGTATATTCAAAATCAAAGGAGAAAGTGCTTTGAAAAAGAAAGATTTGGGGCTTACAGCTCAAGGAGAGGCCCAGGGTTTTATCAGTGAGCGCACTGTTTGACTTTGTACAGCGGGGCTTATACAAGTGACTGGGGCCCAAAAATGTTTTCTGTACAAAAGGATGGGTCTTACACTCTCTCAAGAGGTCCAAAAAGGTTTAAAAATGAAAGAGTGGGGCTTATAACACGAGGGTAGGCCTAAATGATTTTTCGTTTAAAAATGGCGATCGCACCGAGGTTTTCTTTTAACGCAGAGGGACTTATACAATAAGTGAGGCCCAAAAATGTTTTGGTCAAAAGGGGGGATTGGGTCTTACACTCTAATAGAGGCCCAAAAAGGTTTAAGAAAAAAGAAATGGGTCTTACTACTCGAGGGTAGGCCCAGATGGTTTTTATTTTTAAACGGGCGACGATCGCACCGTTTACTTGTACAGAGGGACTTATACAATGGATGAGGCCCAAAAAGTTTTTGTACAAGGGGGATGGGTCTTACACTCTCTCAAGAGGCCCAAGTGAGTTTTAGGAAAAGATTTATGAGGGTTGAATTAATCCAAAACCCTAATTTGTTTTCAAAATGTATTTAATTGAATAAAAATTCAATTAAAATGATCAAAAATTGTTTAACACATGGAAAACAAACTGTGATCTTGGATTAATGCTTCAAAAATTAAGTATTGACCTACAAAATAATTAGAAAGCATTAAAAGTTGCAAAATCAATGTAGAAAAAATATTTAAAATGCCAAAAACAATTAAAATATTAATTCTTGACAAAAATATCAATTATATGAAATAAAAAATATTTTTGGGATTTTTTGTGAAAATAAAATATTTTGACATTTTTGTGAATTATTAAAAAAAGAATCAACTCAAAATCATTAAAACTCAGAGAGAAATTAATTTTTGAATCAATTAAACAAAATCACAAAATTCAAATATTTGAATTATTAAAAAATGGCGCCAAGAACAAGCTGAAGAACACACGCGTGTTCTTGGTTTCTCAGATTTGCGTTTTCTATACAATCTCCATGAATACGTAATCATATCATGCAATCCACATATCATTATGCTCGTCTCAACCTCACGATCATGTCTATGTACTTTAATTTCATTTAAATTAAGCATACAACAAGAAATCACGAAGAAACCTCAAGAACCCTAATTTCTGCATGAAGGCTAGGATTTTTGATACACGATTCAGACAATGCAATTAATTGAGGGAAAACATTCCTTGCATGATTATGAACATATGGCCAAATTATTGTGCGAGGAAATATGCATAGATTGAGAGATGACCAAGTATGTGCTTACCTCCAAGTCGTGACAGCAAGTTCAAAGTGATTTTTGATTTGGAGGTGTTACAGATGAGTTGTGATGATCTGAACAGCTTCCCTACACCCTATGGATTGTGTTTGGATGGTTGGACTTGATTGAAATTGGCTGGATCACTTTGTGGTACCTCAGCTGCAACTTGTTTGAAAATTTGAGCAACCAGCTGGTGATTTTGTGAAATTGATGTTTCAGAAGTAATCTAAGTGTTTGATCAGCTCATATGTGATGTATGTGAGGTGTGTGAGTGATTGGTTTGATTGGAATTGCTCTCAAACTCAAAACCCGATAGCTACCTTGCTAAGAAAGGCATTTTTGCCAAGAGAAATAGATTTTGATGAAAGCATCTGTTAGATGGCTTTGGTGTACTCAAACTGATCACAATTGAGCTCTATTTATAGTAGAACAAGTTTGTTTTGCAAGGAATAGTGAATGGCAGCTGGTAAGTAGGTTTGGCCAATGTTGGCAAATGAAAATCCAAGTCTCCTCTAGCCATTGACTAGAGGTTAGGGCACAGAGCTTTGGTCCCCTTGGTCTTGGATAAGTCTTGACTGATTTCAGATGAGAATGGCTCAGTCCATGCCACCTTGATGGTTCCATTGAATGCCTCATTCCAAATTTGAAGTCTTGTCCCTATTTTGGCCATTCTAGGTTCAACATGCTATTTCTTGTTCCATGGACTTTGAAGGCTTGGCTCAGTGATTGTCCCCTTTAGATTCAATCCTCTGAGGTGTCCAAGTGGATAGGAGCAATTGAATTTGGCTGATTTTGGCAAATCGACCAAAGTTGCAAATTCTGCCTTGCCTTGACAGATTTCAGCAAGGCAACTTGGCAATGTTGTATCTCATGGTGTAGGTTGAATTTGGCAATGTTCTTGGCCATTTTGGAAAGCTCTTACATGATACAACAACTGTTTGAACAAGTTTGGTTTTTATCTCTTTTGATTCCAAGTGAAAAATCCCCCTACATTTGGCAAAAAGTGAGGCAGAATCTGACTTAGTGAAAATTTCACTAAGTGTTGGAAAAAGTGAAATTTTACCTTTTCAGCCACTTTGATCACTCCATAACTCAAAATCCTTAATGAATTGGAATGACTTGTAGTTGAAGTTTTTGTAGGTGATAATGAGGGCTACAAATCCATCTTTGGATGAGAAAAAATGGCCTTGTGGTTTAGGAGTTATGGTCCTCCAAAGTTGGTAACCTTGCCACTTTGTTTTTAACTTAGAAAAATTTCTAAGTTTTATGGTTACCCCTTTTACAAGTTATCTCACTTTTCTTGATTTTTCTTGATGAATGATGATTCAAATCATACATTAACATCATTTTAGGGTTAAAAATCCATTTTGGTGAAAAATCTCAAAAAGTCAAAGTTGACTTTTGTGCACAGTTGACTTTTTATCAGATGAATTCCAAACTGTGCAATTCTTCAGGAAATCATGTCCTTGACCTAAATCAAACCTGATGGACATGTTCCATGGGTGTCATAGGGTATATTCAATCATGTATTAGGGTTTGGGAGCATGTCCAGGTCAAAAGTCAAAGTTACAGTTGACTTTTCCCTTAAAACCCTAATTGTGGTGCAGATGGAATTGAGACTTATTGCTCAAACTTCTTGTATCAATCCATTGTTCCAAATGGATAAATATGGTATATTAGAGACCCTCAAATTATCTCTTGAGGTCTTGGCTCATGGTTTGTCCCAAAAGTCAACTTAGGGGTGAATTAGGTCAAGAAACCCTAATTCCTGATTTTTTATGAATGCATCCCCTGAGGCAAAATTGACTTGATGCATGGGTTCATGAGGTTCCATGAAGTATATTAGGTTATGTTTTGGATCATTGCCTTGTGCCCAGATGAAAATTTCCATCTGGAGGCCCTGGTCGACCAAAACCCTAATTTGGTGACACTGTCGATCTTGAGACTTGATCCACCTAGAAGGGAGCAGCTTGTGCTTAATCCTTGAAGTGGGAGTCCTTTTTGATCCATTATGGATGTTTGATAGATTAGACAAGTTGAAGATCATGTCATTTCTTGATTGATCCTTTGTCTAAGCACTCAGAGAGGGCTTGAAACCCTAATTTTGATTGTAGTGGATGCTCACCCATCCTTGGGGAGACTAATGAAGCATGATGGTTCATCCATATTGTGATGATGATTTTCACAATGATGGGAAATCTAAGTGGTCAAAATTTGGGGTATTACAGATGCCCCTATTTAATCTTCTTGGACCCGAAGGTGTGAATGACGAAGGGATTCGGGCATTCGGGGTGCAAGAGGATTAAATATCGGAATACCCGAAATTTTGATGGTGGTTATGAATGGTAGCTTACGCATTCATCTTCTTTAGCTAAGCAATAATGCTTAGAAAAGGTAAACTTCCCCTCGATCCTGGTTTCTACCAAGGAACTGGTCTTAGTTTTTTATTTAAACTTCCCCTCGATCCTGGTTTCCTACCAAGAACTGGTCTTAGTTTCTGATTTAAACTTCCCCTCGATCCTGGTTTCCTACCAAGAAATGGTCTTAGTTTCTGATTTAAACTTCCCCTCGATCCTGGTTTCCTACCAAGAACTGGTCTTAGTTTCTTTTGTCAATAAACTTTATTGACAAGGGACGCTATGTGTAGCGGTTTTCCTTCAAACTTCTCGCCGAATTTTCTTGGGGAGATGCCATTTGAGGGAAAAAGGTTTGATGTCAGACTTGCTGGAGAACCCAGTCGTCTGAATTGTAGAGGTACACAAACTTCTCTGTTGGAGACGCCATTTGTCGACTCTATCTGGGGAAAATGAGTCTCTTGAGAGACTGTTTTCATTTGGGCTCTTTCATCATACTTTTCTCGGGATCTTCCCAGAGAAACGCCATATGATGGGGTCCAATTTTGAGGTGCCGATGACCTTTTCATTAGTGGTTTTTCGGAGCAAAACTGGCGTGCTGTCGAATCTCTGATCACGAGGCTTTCTCTGTGGATTTTCCTTAATCTGGGAAAGCAAGGATATCATCTTCAATGGCGAAGAGTGATGTTTATTGAAAGTTCTCTGATCTTTCAGAGGTTCAAATTATCAAAGTGGCCAAGGACCAACTTCTTTCCAGAATTAAACTGGAAGCGAGGTAGTTCCGACACAGTATTTCCTGACGAGGCAAGAACTGACAACTCGATTGAGAGGACTTCTACCACTAGGGGACAAGACCGACTAGAGTGATAGTGATGCAATATGAATTTGAATGCAAATCAATAATGCATGATGTATGTATGTTTATGCTGACAAAACAGACGCGACATACAGGCTAATGGATGAACACAATTGGATACTCGGCCAACGCGGGGCGAAGAAGTACCGTTGATAGCAATTCCACCTTGCTTAGGAGAGATAGTCCCGTTGGGAGCTATGTTGATCGGGCTTAGGAGATGAGAACTCGACCGAGGCGTGTCAGACGAAACAAGGTCTCTGACACAGTTGATCCCTTCATTCAGGCATACTGGCTTAGAAGGAGTACTTTGATTCTGCACTTTGAAGTTCGCTTACTTCAGGAGAAGCTATCGATGTTCTTTTGATGTTCAACAGTCAAAAGAAATGCCATCTTTAATTTAAAAGCAGAAAAAGTTTAACAAGTAAATTCATTTTTGTTTTATTTCAAGAATCGCTGATTAAGTTTAAACAACATCGTTCTGTAAAGCTAAAACAAGTAAAGAATTACAAACAAAAGCACAAGGGCTCAAATTTTATTGATAAGATGGAGATCAGCCAAACGCGTGATTCCAAAGAGTATTTACAAAGTTAGAAAATGGTAATTTACAGGGAAAAGGGCTACGTTGAAACATAACGACCACTATCCTTCTACCAACTTTGAATTCGGGGCATCCTGAGCTTCTGTCGAAGATGACCTTTGACTGGAGATTTCCTCCGATAGATGATGTAACTGCTGCTGAGGGACTTGCCTCTGTTGAACATAGTTACTTGCCATTATCCCTAACTTTTGCCTGGATTGTACTATGAGATTTCCAATCCATCGGGATGATTTTTTTCATGTCTCTAACTTTTGCCTAGACCGCCCTTTCGGGTTTTCAATCCACCGAGACGTTTTTTTTTTAGTTTTAGGCGAAGTATTTCTTGACTACATCAACATTCGTGGGGTAGGCAAATTCCTCTCCGTCCATGGTTGCAAGTCTCAAGGCACCGCCTGAGAAAGCTTTCGTGACTACATAGGGGCCATCATAATTCGGGGTCCATTTGCCCCGGGAATCAGTGAGAAATAATTGTATCTTTTTGAGCACAAGGTCTCCTTTCCTGAAGATGCGAGGTCGAACCTTTTTGTCGAGCGCCCTATTCATTCTCTGTTGATACAACTGACCGCGGCATAGTGCCGTGACTCGTTTTTCTTCAATCAGGTTCAATTCGTCGTGTCGACCTTGACACCACTCAGCTTCGGTGAGCTTCGCTTCCATCAATACTCGGATTGACGGGATCTCTACTTCTATGGGGAGCACTGCCTCCATGCCATATACTAGAGAGAAAGGGGTAGCCCCTGTTGAAGTACGGACAGATGTTCGATAACCATGAAGAGCAAAGGGTAGCATTTCGTGCCAATCTTTATAGGTTACAACCATCTTTTGAACAATCTTCTTGATGTTCTTGTTAGCCGCTTCTACCGCTCCGTTCATCTTGGGTCGGTAGGGAGATGAGTTATGGTGTTCGATCTTGAACTCTGCACACAACTCTTTCATCATCTTATTATTCAAGTTAGATCCATTATCAGTAATGATCTCGCTTGGAACACCATAACGGCAGATGATATTGTTTTTGATAAATCGGACCACCACTTGTCGGGTTACATTGGCGAATGACGCTGCTTCGACCCACTTGGTGAAATAGTCAATGACCACCAGGATGAACCGATGTCCGTTTGAAGCCTTGGGCTCAATCATACCAATCATATCGATTCCCCATATGGAGAATGGCCATGGGGAAGAAAGAATTTTGAGATGTGATGGCGGTACATGAATTTTGTCGGAGTATATCTGACACTTGTGACACCTCCTCATGTACTTGCAGCAGTCAGATTCCATGGTCAGCCAATAATACCCAGCCCTGAGAATTTTTCTCGCCATTGTGTGTCCGTTGGCATGAGTGCCAAAGGATCCTTCATGAATTTCTTTCATGAGCATGTCTGCTTCTGGTCTGTCGACGCATCGGAGCAAGACCATGTCAAAATTTCTCTTATAAAGAGTGTCACCGCTCAGGAAGAAGTTTCCAGCCAATCTTCTGAGGGTTTTCCTGTCTTTTCGGAGTGCCCCAGATGGGTACTCTTGTTTCTGAAGGAAGCATTTGATATCGTGATACCAAGGTCTGTCGTCTATGACTGCTTCAATCGCGAAGATGTAAGCGGGCCGTTCAAGGCGCATTATGTCGATCTTAGGTATGTCATTCCATCGACCTACACTAATCATGGAAGAGAGAGTGGCTAATGCATCAGCCATGTGATTCTCCTCACGAGGGATGTGATGAAAGTCGACTCTGTTGAAGAAGGGTAACAGCCTCCTTGCATAGTCTTTGTAAGGAATCAATCCTGATTGGTATGTGTTCCAATCTCCTTTTATCTGGTTAATAACCAGGGTTGAATCGCCGTATACGTCCAAGTTTTTGATCCTTAAATCAATCGCTTCTTCGAGACCTATGATACATCCTTCGTATTCGGCCTCGTTGTTCGTACATTTGAACATAAGTCTGGCAGTGAAAGGAATGTGGGAACCCTGAGGGGTAACAATGATTGCCCCAATTCCGTTTCCATAATGATTGATTGCTTCGTCAAAGATAAGTCCCCACTGGGAACCCGGTTCTGGCCCTTCATTGGGTAGCGGTTCATCGCAATCTTTCATCTTTAGATACATGACATCTTCGTCTGGGAAGTCAAACCCGATTGATTCTTGATCGTCAATCGGTTGATGAGCCAAATGGTCGGCTAAAATACTTCCCTTAACGGCTTTTTGAGCGTGGTACTCTATGTCATATTCTGATAGTAACATCTGCCAACGGGTAATCCTTCCCGTGAGAGCAGGTTTTTCGAAAACGTACTTGATTGGATCCATTTCGGAGACCAACCAAGTAGTATGACGAATCATGTACTGGCGAAGACGTTTGGCTGCCCAAGCCAAAGCGCAACAAGTTTTCTCAAGTATTGTGTACCGAGTTTCGCAGTCGGTGAATTTCTTGCTTAGATAGTAAATGGCAGACTCTTTCCGTTTAGTTTCGTCTTGTTGGCCAAGTACACATCTCATTGAGTCCTCTAGGACTGTGAGGTAAATGATCAGTGGTCTTCCTTCCACCGGAGGTGATAGAATCGGAGGATTCAACAGATATTCCTTGATACTGTCAAAGGCGGTTTGGCAATCTTCTGACCAAACGCAATCCTGGTTCTTTTTGAGTAATTTGAAAATCGGCGCACACGTCGTGGTCATGAGGAATATGAATCTGTAGATGTAGTTCAAACGTCCCAGGAATCCTCTGACTTGTTTTTTAGTTTTCGGAGAAGGCATTTCTTGAATGGCCTTGACCTTGTCAGGATCAACTTCAATTCCTTTCTGGCTGACGATGAACCCTAGTAGTTTCCCCGAACGGACACTGAAGGTGCACTTGTTGGGATTCAAGCGGAGCTTGAATTTTCTTAGACGTTCGAACAATTTTGACAGATGTTCAACGTGCTCATCTTCTGTTCTTGATTTTGCAATCAAATCATCGACATATACCTCGATTTCTTTGTGTATCATGTCATGAAACAGAGTAGTCATGGCCCTTTGATAGGTTGCCCCGGCATTCTTCAAACCGAACGGCATTACCTTGTAACAAAAGGTACCCCATGGGGCAATGAACGAATTTTTCTCCATGTATTTCGGCGCCATTTTGATCTGGTTATAGGCCGAGAATCCATCCATGAAGGAGAATACTTTGAACTTTGTTGTGCTGTCAACCGGCATGTCAATGTACGGCAAAGGAAAGTCGTCCTTTGGACTTGCCTTGTTCAGATCCCTGTAATCGACACACATTCTGACCTTTCCATCCTTTTTGGGAACGGGTACGATGTTGGCTAACCATTGAGGATATTCAGATGTAGCAAGGAAACCCGCGTCAATCTGTTTCTGTACCTCCTCTTTGATTTTGATGGCCATGTCCGGGTGAGTCCGTCTCAACCTTTGCTTTACTGGCGGACATTCCGATCTCAACGGTAAGTGATATTCCATGATGCTGGTATCCAAACCTGGCATATCCTGATAGGACCAAGCGAATACATCGGGGAATTCTTTGAGAAGCTTTATCAGATCCTCTCTGGCAGTTGGACTGAGCAGTGCTCCGATCCTGATTTCTTTTCTCTCTTTTTCTGAACCCAAGTTTACCGTTTCCAACGGTTCTTTGTGAGGTTCAATGGACCTTTCCTCTTGTCTGAGTAGTCGGGAGATCTCTTCTGGAATTTCGTTGTCAACTTCTTCTTCAGCCTCGAATATCGGGAACTCAAAGTTGGGAGAAGGCATTGGATCGTATGTTTCAACTGGGTTTAAAACAAACAATCTGCATGACGTGATGATTCGTGTTTAGAAGAGATAGAGAAAATGTAAGTGTGTGCAGTGTATTTATTTTACTGCTTGTTTTTATTTTTGAATTGTTTTTTAGGATTACCATTTTTTGAAAAAGCAAAAAGAGAAAACAGCAATTAATGCGGAAATTACAGGACGACGTTATTTTATTAATGAACAAGTCGAATCTTGAAACTACAGCCCTATAAAACAAAACTCTGTCGCTTTGGGCAAAGCGAAGAGGGAAATTTACAGAAAACGAGCCCTATCAAAATATTTGTTTCACCTGGGCAGGGTGAAAGGTTTAAAGATGGCAATTACTTTGACTGAGGAACGACCTTCGGAACCTCGACGGCAACCCATTGGCGGCGAACTCCTCGGTGAATCACAAAGTCTGGCACCTTCCTTGATTTGTCTTCAGAAATGACGCTGATTTCTGGTGGAGCAGGATCATTGGAATCTGTCTCCCAGGAAGCATTGTCGTAGGAGGATTCCTCTGTTGCATTTTGCATAGCATTGGTGCTCTCAGCTGTATCTCCCCATCCAGTTGACTGGATGTCTTCGAGCCTGATACGAGAGCTTTCGGGAGCAGTGTACTTGACCATATAGTCGTATTTTCCACTTGGTTGTCCCAGAGTGTCCCAAACTTCTTTGGAACTGGAGGGGTCATCTTTCTCGATGACGTTGACCTCGGGAAAAGCATAGTTGATGAATTCTAGTCCTGCGAACGTTGCGAATTCATCTTCATGTTGAGTAGTTTCTGAATGACCTGAGTGTTGATCCCATGACATGGTGGGGACACAGGTATTCTGTTCAATGATGGTCAGCTGATTTTCATTGTTCGGCTGACTTTCTTGCCCCAAGTTTCTTGGGTAAGGCTGCCACATTGGCAGGCCATCCATCGGGCCATAGTAATTGTGATCAAAGTTTTCTTTCATCAGAGTGTCTTCCTCTAATGAATTTGGCAGAGCACGGCATCCTTCCGGATCACAATCCCCGTATATCATTTCGACATCTGATCTTAGTATAAATCTCGGACTTTCTGTAGGAAAGCAAAAAGGCATAGGCACCTCTTCCTGAGACATATAACCGTCCTTGTTAAGATAGGACTTCCACTCTTCATCTGCGTCAGAGGGATTTTCCTCATTGATAGCATGAACTGTCTGAGACACTGGGTGAAGGAAACCTCCACTGTGGAAGAAGTTTTGAAGGGGATGAAGACTTTCATCGTTGGCGGCCGTCTGGGTACAGGTCGCAGAAAAACCAAGACCCTTCTTTGTTTTATTGTCAATAGGAATGACAAGCCGTCCCCATCCTGTCGTATCGGTACTCTCGACCGCTTTGATAGCATCTTTGTATGAAGAAATCGAGGTTTCTTCTTCAGATTGATCGTTCTTGCTCACCGATAGTGCTTGGAACTGAGTTCCAATAACCTCCTCGGGTTCCACACAAGTAGATGATGATAAGTTACTCAAAAGCAAGGCTTGTTCCCCATAAACCGTGACAAGTTGATCATTCTTGACGAACTTTAGCTTTTGGTGGAGGGTTGAAGTAACCGCTCCAGCCTGATGTATCCAAGGTCTTCCTAATAAACAACTGTATGTTGTCCGGATGTCCATGACCTGGAAAGTGACTTGGAAAGTATGAGGACCAATAGTTATGGGAAGATCCACTTCGCCGATAACTATTTTTCTGGATCCGTCGAATGCTTTGACGACGACCTCGCTGACTCTCATCGGAGGGCCCTTGAATGATAATTACATCAAAGTGGACTTCGGCATAACATTCAGGGCTGACCCTGTGTCTACCAGTACGCTGGCTAAAGCATCGCCCTGGCAGTTAACTGTGATATTGAGCGCCATGTTATGACGACGACCCTCTTCAGGTAATTCCTCATCACTAAATCCCAAATTGTTGCAGGAAGTGATGTTAGAGATAATACTATCGAACTGTTTGATTGTTACATCCTGTTCCACAAAGGCTTGCTCCAAGACTTTCTGTAGAGCCTCTCTGTGTGCTTCTGAACTGAGTAATAGTGATAATACCGAGATCTTTGAAGGAGTCTGTAACAGTTGATCAAAAATGTTATATTCACTCCTTTGGATGAGCTTCAGCATCTCATCTTTGTCTTTTGAAAAGTTAGGATTACTAGATTGACCGACTGGGGGATCAGGAATTTCTGCCTGAAGTTCCTTTTCTTTGTTGGATTCTCCAACCCCTCGGTTGAAGATTCGACCGCTCCGTGTTACACGACTGATGTCTGCAATATTCACGACGGAGGGTAATGGAATTTCCTTTCCATTCTCGATTATTGTTGCGCCGTATTTGTAAGGGATTGCCTTAGCTGATTCATACGGTAGTGGCCCCGGTAGATAGATGACTATGGGAACCTTCTGATTTTTCTGACCATCATAAGTAACCTCGATCCGTTCCTGATTGGGAACTTTAGATTCATCAAATAGAGGGATGATGGCAAAAACATCCCTGGTCCTATGATGACCAGAGATCGTGACAACATCCTCAACTTGCTCGGCAAGGTAGTTCGGCGACCAAATGATGGGTCCTGAACCTGGACATGGATGAATTTCTCCATGATCGACCTGACCCTGAAGAGCTGCTCTCACAAGGTAACACCCTTGGTTACTCTCCGAACAGATGCTACAACTGTCATAGTTGTGTGGTGGCATCTGGCCACGCCCACTTTGAATACAATGTAACCTCACTAGGTTACCTTCCATTGATCGTACATCCTGACTTTGACGACGAGTAGGATTCCTGTGATTGATACTAATCTGCTGTGTATCTTCATCCATGTAGATTGGCATCCACAAATGATTTAACAAGTGTTGAAGTGCCTCCTGGACAAGGGTACAACCTCGATCGTTTTCGCAACCCGCTTTACAATTTTGATAATCATGTGATATTAAGAATCCGAGTCGGACCTGCTCAGCATGTAACTCTACCAGGTTGGTATTCATCACGCGAATGTCAAAGATCCGAACCATGTTGATTTGATAGGAGCTCCTATCACGGTAGTCTTGGATCCATCCAAGATCCATCTGACGCTGGAGGGCCTCTTGTATGAAAGAGCATCCCTGTTTGTTTACCGAGCAAGTCAGACAAGAACTGTAATCGTGTCGTGGCAGATTATGATACTGGCTTTGCCTTGAGTGCATCGCCGCCAAGTTGACATTCATCGCACTGATGTCGTGGTTTTGAATGACGTTGGAATTCGTGTAAACCATGTTAACTCCACGAACTCGGTGCTCTTGGATCCATCCAAGATCCATTTGTTCCTGTAGAGCTGCTTGCACTACAGAACACCCCTGGTTGTCTTTAGAGCAGATATCACACTGGTGATAATTATGAGGTGGCACATGGCCATATCCGCTCTGTCTACAATGCATCTGACCAGATTGGTCTTTAACAAGAGTACATAATGAATTTGATAGACATTATTAGTCTCTTTCTCAATCAGATTGACTGCGGCCTTCTCATGTTGAGGCAGCGGGTTCGTAAGAACTTTAGGATTCGTATCTTTGAAAGATAAGAGCCCGCTCCTAACAAGCTTTTGCACGTCGGATTTGAAATTGAGACAAGTCTCAATGTTATGCCCTGAACCTTCTTGATGATAAGGGCATGTCTGGTCCACCTTAAACCAAAAAGGCAGATTTTCCGGAATTGAAAGGGGAGACTTAGTCTGAATGTGCCCCTTAGCCAGCAGTAACGGAAACAGCTCTGCGTACGTTACGGGTATAGGATGAAATCCTGGTGGCCGTATTGTACGGTTGTTGTTATATGGAGGACGAGCCTGCTGAAGAGGCTGTTGTGTCCTTTGTTGGTCAGGTTGGCTCTGCGCAACCTGAGGTTGATACATAGGAACAGGCGCGGGGCCGATAGCAGGAGTAACAGCTGCTACTGGCTGATAACGTCGCCATTGCTTTCCGAGAGAGATATTCCTAATCTCTTACTCTTTTTTCTTAGGGAGAGCACTACCGTATTTTTTAGTACCGCTCGTCGATCCAGTGTCTTTTACCAAACGTCCTTCTCGGACGGCTTCCTCAAGACGTACACCCATGCTGACCATTTCGGTGAAATCACTGGGTGCACTGGCAATCATTCGGTCATAGTAAAATGAGCTTAAGGTCTTTAAGAAGATCTTTGTCATTTCTTTTTCCTCAAGAGGTGGAAAAATCTGAGCGGCAATTTCACGCCATCTCTGAGCATACTCCTTAAAGGTTTCCTTGTCCTTTTGCGACATTGATCTGAGTTGATCTCTGTCGGGTGCCATGTACAAATTGTATTTGTATTGTTGGATGAAGGCAGTACCAAGATCTCTGAATGTACTGATCGTAGTACGGTTTAAACCCATGTACCATTTTAATGCGGCACCGGTTAAACTATCCTGGAAGTAGTGAATCAGCAGGTCCTGATTCTCCGTCTGAGCTGACATCCGCCGAGCGTACATCACCAGATGGCTCTGAGGGCAAGAGTTACCCTTGTATTTTTCAAAGTCGGGCACTTGTAACTTGTGCGGGACTTTCACATTTGGGACCAAGCAGAGGTCTGCAGCGTCCTTTCCAAATAGATCCTGACTGCGAATGGCTTGCAGCTCTTTCTGCATTTCCAAGAACTGCTCCTGGAATTCATCCATTCTGTCAAACATAGTTTCCTTCTTATTAGAAGATGTCTGTGGAATCTGTCCTTCCGGGACAGTGTGCACCACAGGGGGTGGTACCGTGACTACGGCAGTAAGTCTTGGTGCCTCCCGAAGTTTGTAACCTTCAGGAGTCTTGAGTATGCCCCTGGCATCTTCGCTTTCCCGAAGTTTGTAACCTTCAGGCCCAGCGGCTTCTGTTGCGATTCCCTGATCTTCAGTGATCGGCGGAACATATCCTTCCGGGATATAGTTAACAGGCATGCCCCACGGACGATCTTTTGGCATCTGATACCTAGGATCATACTTTTCTATGATGGGGGTTGAGGTGATCTCTCAGATCACAGTTCTTTGTAGCTGAGCTTCTGCCATGGCTTGCATGTCGTTACGAAGCTTTCTCATATCCTCTCTTAGAGCGTCGATCTCTTCTTTCAACTCTCTGTTCTCTTCCTCAAGATCATCCATCCTTTTCTGACGATTGGCCCGAGTATTATATGAATGAGACAGTTTGACTCTAGAATCGAGACACAAACGTAAGATTCGTAGGTAAGAAGAATACGCGATGTGAGAATGATGAATGCAATGATTATATTAATTGTTGTTTTGGTTTAATCAAAATAAACTTCGACAATTAGATTGCAAATATCAAACAGTGGGGAAACCCCTTTTTATTGAATTCCAAAGGATTACAGAAATGGAAATACAGTAGATTACAAAGTGCAGAAACAGAAACCTAAACTAATGGGTCCCGAGTCCTCTTCTTTGACCGGGGCGCTTGGGCCGTTGTCGGGCTATCATTCCTTTGCCAGGTGAAAGGAGCGAGCAAATTCCTTTGGTCATCTTGATTCTCCACAACATGCTGCAACAAAATTTCAATCAGAGCATCTTTCTCTTTCAGTAATTGTTGTATTTGGATACACTCTACGTCGAGGGTGCGGTACTTGTTCTTCCAAGATCTTCTTTCCTTTTGAACTTTGTTGAGAGTAACCTGAAGCCTTTCAGTTTCCGTCATGAAGTACATGACAGTTTCCCTCGGTGGAAGAATTCCGTAACGAGGATAAGGCATCTTTAGCTTGAGAGCTCTAGTTTGTACCCAATAGAGATAAGGCTCCACCGAGACACAGTCCGGTTTTCCCAGAGACTCTCGTCCTTTCTTAAGAACCTGTTTCCAAGCTTGCACTATTTCCATCTTTAGTGCTCTGTCATTTTCTCCTTCTTTGAAGAAAAGACCTTCCAGATGAACACCCAGTGGGATGTGTCTCATCGGGTATCCAAATTGACGAAGAACTAATATCGGATGATAGTTGATTCCTCCTTTAGTTCCTATGAGCGGTACGCTGGGGAAGTTTCCACAACGGTCAATGATTCTGATTCCCTCATAAATCCTATTACACCAATCTATATCGGAGTTGGTAAGAGACATGATCTTCTGCGACCAATGTAAGACACTCTTGCAATCCCAAAAAGCAGCAGACTTGGGCAAGTGAGAGATAAACCATTTGTAAAGCAAAGGTACACAGCATGTGATCTCCCCTCCGCTGTATAAATTCCCCAAGTGTACAAAATGATACGTATCTGCGAGCAAAGTCGGCACAGGGTTTCCAATAAGAAAAACCTTAATAGCGTTGATATCGACGAAGTTATTGATGTTGGGAAACAAAAATAATCCGTAGGTGAGTAAGACAGAGATGCTTTCAAAAGCAGTCTCGTTCCCTATACTAGTGAAGTACAGAGCCTTTTTTGTCAAGAACTGGGCTGGCAAACCTTGGATGCCACCCTTAGTGGTCATGTGAGTCCTAACCTCAGACTCGTCCAAATGAATTGCTATTGCAATAGTCTGATTCTTTGGAATTTCTTCCAGTCCAGAAAATGGAGCTCGATCAGTGATATGTAAATCAGTCAGATGAGAATACTCCTCCAGCGTTGGTGATGCTGGTAATCCGGGAATGTGAAACAGTGATAAACCGGATCGTAGAATTGAATGAGCGCGTCCATGATCCCCTTAATCACATGGACTCTTAACAGTGGTAGCAAACCACCGTGCTTGGCTCTGAAAGCCTCTGGGTTAACGATCATCCTCGCTAACCTTCTCAAATCCCCTAATTTTGGAACCTTGAAGGTATACTGGTGAGTTCTCCTTCTACCGAAATCCATCAGCGTAATCCTCTTCTCTGATATTTGCAATCACAGTCTTAGTTTAATTTGAAAAACAGAGAGACTAGAAGAGAAGTTTTTTTTTTAATGTTTTAATGTTTTATTAAATGAATGCATGAATGCAGCACACAAAAACATAGAAAAAACATGGGGTCAGAGGGTCGTTGTCATGAAGTCAAGGCTCACTAGGGTGATTTTTGTACCTCTACTCATTATCATCAGCACCTCCCAAGAAAGCAAAACAACAAGCGGATCGCCAGCGAGTTGTAGAGCAATCTTAGAGTAAGTGCTATTCACCGAGAATAGATCACCAGCCTCAAATGGGGGTAGTATCGCGTAACAGCTATTTCCGATAGCTTCCGCACTACGAAAGGGTTTGGCTTTTATAGGTGTATACTCATTCTCTCCACATGCGGCATCACACGCATTCCCATCAGCAGAAAAATAAACACATATAGCAATTAGGAAAAGCAGTATATATATTTGTCCTAATCATCCTAGACTTATAAAGCTAAGAATCCTAAGTTCCTGACAGAAAATGGGTTCCCCGGCGGAAGCCCCAATCTGTGGTTTTAACATAAGTGAAGAGAAGGAAGACCGTGCCTAGATCTAACTTTGATTTTGCCCCACGGTGGGCGCCATTTTTCTGTAGCGAGCGATTTTGGACGCGGTTCTTAAGCGTTGGTCACTCTCTGCGGTTTGAGCTTTAACTACAGGTCGATTCATTTTTTATCCTATTGTGAGCTGAATAAGGAAGGGAAATAGATGTCTCCAATTAACCCTGCTTGCATACTGAGTTTAAACAGCGTTCTGTTCGGTTACGGATGCTATCAATGTGGGGGGCCTTTGTACTGGTTATTTGTATTTTCGCCAATACTTTTTTCTTTCTTTTAATCTAGGCAAAGGGTTTCTGGCGGGGAACAAGGATTAGGATGTTAGGACTGATGCTTTTGAAATACTGCTTTTGATTGATGGAGATATGGGATTTGGGTTTTTTGTTGATTGTGCTCGCTAAGATCTTTTCTTTCGATCTTATGCCTACGTATTCCCGTTTACCGAAACAGGGAAATCAGAGCGTTCGTAGTTCCTCCTATTCTATGGGAGGAAATGGGTGTTTTGGTGTCTTGTTCAAAGCCCAAGACGTGAAGCGAAAGGTGATTTGTATCTTGTTCAAAGCCCAAGATATGAAGCTGAAAGGTCTTATTTGTGTCTTGTTCAAAGCCCAAGACGTGAAGCTGAAAGACCTCGGCTTTAGAGAGATTTTGTCATCCCTAAATAGGGGGGAAGGAGAATTACTTTAACTGGGATACGCGGATCCGAGCAATGCCATAATTTCCGAAGAAAGGGTTTTAACCTGAAGGAGAAGACTTTATCTCAATGTAGAGCAATGCCATCTTTCCTTAGGAATTTCTCATGCTAAAAGAGGGACAGTGGCATGGATGTAGATGATCCAGAGGCTTGCCGCTTACAGTGATTAGGTGAAGGGAAAGGAGTTGTTGATGTTTGTGTACTGTGAACGAGGCACAACTTTGATGCTAAAAGGTTAATTGGATTAACCAGTGGTTTTCTTATACAAAGCCTAAGAGGAGGCTACTTTCCGCTAGGAAAATCATTATACAAAGCCTAAGAGGAGGCTAATTTGTGTCTCGTACAAAGCCCGAGAGAGAGGCGAAAAAGGTTTTGACTCAACGTGGGAATCTTTTGGTATCTCGTATAAAGCCCGAGATGGAGGCTATTTGACTCAACAAGAGAGTTTTTTTGTATCTCGTACGATGCCCGAGATGGAGGTTGTTGCTTGTTTCGCTCAATAAGAACCTTTTTGTATCTCGTATAAAGCCCGAGATGGAGGCGAAAGGGGGATTGACTCAACGAGGGAGTCTCTTATGTGTCTCGTACAAAGCCCGAGAGAGAGGCGAAAAGGTTATTTGACTCCACTGGGGAGAATTTTGGTATCTCATACGAAGCCCGAGATGGAGGCTATTGTAACTGTTTCAGTTGAGTGACAGATCCAATATACTGATTTTAAAAGAGAAAATCAGTTCTTATATGAGTAACACTGTACACAGGGATTTAATTTGAGGATCAGGGATATTTCCCTCTCTTTGAGGAAACGGGAAATCCAAAGGGTATTGAGACTATCCGAGTCTGCGGGTTTCCTTCCTATTTAACGAATTGGGAAGTCCACAAGGAATAGATCAAGTCAGGAAAGTTTAAGAATTGGGAAGAAACTCAAAGATGCCATTCACGGAGAATACATTCATCTTGGGGAGTAGAGCTTCTTGACGATTCCTAAGGAGGACAGCCGAAGAGAAGACTGTATCTGGTGCTCCTATTGGGGGTCTAGGCGTCTATTTCTACGAATAACTGAAACGGCGTCACCTAGTTCTAGACGTAGTTGCCGGGGAAACTCGAAATATCTATACTATTATTACACAGTAGATATGAGTTTATGAAAGGAGACTTACAGTGAGCAGCCCCACAATACAGTTTATAATATGAAAGCAGTAAATGAAAGCGATAACCACTTACTCGGTTGTAGTGCTTCCATGCTATTTGGTTAGTTGTTTCAACAAAGAAAGATTGAAAACAAAAGTATATTCAAAATCAAAGGAGAAAGTACTTTGAAAAAGAAAGATTTGGGGCTTACAGCTCAAGGAGAGGCCCAGGGTTTTATCAGTGAGTGCACTGTTTGACTTTGTACAGCGGGGCTTATACAAGTGACTGGGGCCCAAAAAGGTTTTATGTACAAAGGGATGGGTCTTACACTCTCTCAAGAGGCCCAAAAAGGTTTAAAAATGAAAGAGTGGGGCTTATAACACGAGGGTAGGCCTAAATGATTTTTCGTTTAAAAATGGCGATCACACCGAGGTTTTCTTTTAACGCAGAGGGACTTATACAATAAGTGAGGCCCAAAAATGTTTTGGTCAAAAGGGGGGATTGGGTCTTACACTCTAATAGAGGCCCAAAAAGGTTTAAGAAAAAAGAAATGGGTCTTACTACTCGAGGGTAGGCCCAGATGGTTTTTATTTTTAAACGGGCGACGATCGCGCCGTTTACTTGTACAAAGGGACTTATACAATGGATGAGGCCCAAAAAGTTTTTGTACAAGGGGGATGGGTCTTACACTCTCTCAAGAGGCCCAAGTGAGTTTTAGGAAAAGATTTATGAGGGTTGAATTAATCCAAAACCCTAATTTATTTTCAAAATGTATTTAATTGAATAAAAATTCAATTAAAATGATCAAAAATTGTTTAACACGTGGAAAACAAATTGTGATCTTGGATTAATGCTTCAAAAATTAAGTATTGACCTACAAAATAATTAGAAAGCATTAAAAGTTGCAAAATCAATGTAGAAAAAATATTTAAAATGCCAAAAACAATTAAAATATTAATTCTTTACTAAAATATCAATTATATGAAATAAACAATATTTTTGGGATTTTTTGTGAAAATAAAATATTTTGACATTTTTGTGAATTATTAAAAAAAGAATCAACTCAAAATCATTAAAACTCAGAGAGAAATTAATTTTTGAATCAATTAAACAAAATCACAAAATTCAAATATTTGAATTATTCAAAAATGGCGCCAAGAACAAGCTGAAGAACACGCGCGTGTTCTTGGTTTCTCAGATTTGCGTTTTCTATCCAATCTCCATGAATACGTAATCATATCATGCAATCCACATATCATTATGCTCGTCTCAACCTCACGATCATGTCTATGTACTTTAATTTCATTTAAATTAAACATACAACAAGAAATCACGAAGAAACCTCAAGAACCCTAATTTCTGCATGAAGGCTAGGATTTTTGATACACGATTCAAACAGTGCAATTAATTGAGGGAAAACATTCCATGCATGATTATGAACATATGGCCAAATTATTGTGCGAGGAAATATGCATAGATTGAGAGATGACCAAGTATGTGCTTACCTCCAAGTCGTGACAGCAAGTTCAAAGTGATTTTTGATTTGGAGGTGTTACAGATGAGTTGTGATGATCTGAACAGCTTCCCTACACCCTATGGATTGTGTTTGGATGGTTGGACTTGATTGAAATTGGCTGGATCACTTTGTGGTACCTCAGCTGCAACTTGTTTGAAAATTTGAGCAACCAGCTGGTGATTTTGTGAAATTGATGTTTTAGAAGTAATCTAAGTGTTTGATCAGCTCATATGTGATGTATGTGAGGTGTGTGAGTGATTGGTTTGATTGGAATTGCTCTCAAACTCAAAACCCGATAGCTACCTTGCTAAGAAAGGAATTTTTGCCAAGAGAAAGAGATTTTGATGAAAGCATCTATTAGATGACTTTGGTGTACTCAAACTGATCACAATTGAGCTTTATTTATAGTAGAGCAAGTTTGTTTTGCAAGGAATAGTGAATGGCAGCTGGTAAGTAGGTTTGGCCAATGTTGGCAAATGAAAATCCAAGTCTCCTCTAGCCATTGACTAGAGGTTAGGGCACAGAGCTTTGGTCCCCTTGGTCTTGGATAAGTCTTGACTGATTTCAGATGAGAATGGCTCAGTCCATGCCACCTTGATGGTTCCATTGAATGCCTCATTCCAAATTTGAAGTCTTGTCCCTATTTTGGCCATTCTAGGTTCAACATGCTATTTCTTGTTCCATGGACTTTGGAGGCTTGGCTCAGTGATTGTCCCCTTTAGATTCAATCCTCTGAGGTGTCCAAGTGGATAGGAGCAATTGAATTTGGCTGATTTTGGCAAATCGACCAAAGTTGCAAATTCTGCCTTGCCTTGACAGATTTCAGCAAGGCAACTTGGCAATGTTGTATCTCATGGTGTAGGTTGAATTTGGCAATGTTCTTGGCCATTTTGGAAAGCTCTTACATGATACAACAACTGTTTGAACAAGTTTGGTTTTGATCTCTTTTGATTCCAAGTGAAAAATCCCCCTACATTTGGCAAAAAGTGAGGCAGAATCTGACTTAGTGAAAATTTCACTAAGTGTTGGAAAAAGTGACATTTTCACTTTTCAGCCACTTTGATCACACCATAACTCAAAATCCTTAATGAATTGGAATGCCTTGTAGTTGAAGTTTTTGTAGCTGATAATGAGGGCTACAAATCCATCTTTGGATGAGAAAAAATGGCCTTGTGGTTTAGGAGTTATGGTCCTCCAAAGTTGGTACCCTTGCCACTTTATTTTTAACTTAGAAAAATTTCTAAGTTTTATGGTTACCCCTTTTACAAGTTATCTCACTTTTCTTGATTTTTCTTGATGAATGATGATTCAAATCATACATTAACATCATTTTAGGGTTAAAAATCCATTTTGGTGAAAAATCTCAAAAAGTCAAAGTTGACTTTTGTGCACAGTTGACTTTTTATCAGATGAATTCCAAACTGTGCAATTCTTCAGGAAATCATGTCCTTGACCTAAATCAAACTTGATGGACATGTTACATGGGTGTCATAGGGTATATTCAATCATGTATTAGGGTTTGGGAGCATGTCCAGGTCAAAAGTCAAAGTTACAGTTGACTTTTCCCTTAAAACCCTAATTGTGGTGCAGATGGAATTGAGACTTGTTGCTCAAACTTCTTGGATCAATCCATTGTTCCAAATGGATCAATATGGTATATTAGAGACCCTCAAATCATCTCTTGAGGTCTTGGCTCATGGTTTGTCCCAAAAGTCAACTTAGGGGTGAATTAGGTCAAGAAACCCTAATTCCTGATTTTTGATGAATGCATCCCCTGAGGCAAAATTGACTTGATGCATGGGTTCATGAGGTTCCATGAAGTATATTAGGTTATGTTTTGGATCATTGCCTTGTGCCCAGATGAAAATTTCCATCTGGAGGCCCTGGTCGACCAAAACCCTAATTTGGTGACACTGTCGATCTTGAGACTTGATCCACCTAGAAGGGAGCAGCCTTGTGCTTAATCCTTGAAGTGGGAGTCCTTTTTGATCCATTGTGGATGTTTGAGAGATTAGACAAGTTGAAGATCATGTCATTTCTTGATTGATCCTTTGTCTAAGCACTCAGAGAGGGCTTGAAACCCTAATTTTGATTATAGTGGATGCTCACCCATCCTTGGGGAGACTAATGAAGCATGATGGTTCATCCATATTGTGATGATGATTTTCACAATGATGGGAAATCTAAGTGGTCAAAATTTGGGGTATTACACTATGTGGTCAAGAAAGCCTTCTCAGGCAGCGCCTTGAGACTCGCAACCATGGATGGAGAGGAATTTGCGATCCCCACGATTGTTGATGTAGTCAAGAAATACTACGCCTAAATAAAAAAAATAAAAAAAATGTCTCGGTGGATTGAAAACCCGAAAGGGCGGTCCAGGAAAAATTTAGAGACAGAATCAAAAATCATCCCGATGGATTGGAAATCTTAAAGAACAATCCAGGCAAAAGTTAGGGATTAATGGCAAGTAACTACCTCCAACAAGGGTAAATTCCCAGAAGCAATGCCACTCATCAGAAAGTCTTCAAATCAAGGTCATCTTCGACAGAAGCTCAGGATGTCCAGAATTCAAAGTTGGTAGTGTTAGAACAAGAATTGATTCTACATTCCTAATAGTTTTGATGATAACAAACACTTGTTATTTTAGAACTTGATGCTCCTAATTTCATTGTTTATGATATGTAGGAAAGTTCTAATACAAAGAGTTCTGATATAGAAGTATCTCAAAGAAGTTATGAAACAGAAGTATCAGAAGATTTAATCTGAGCGAAGTTTAAAGCGAAGTTCTAATCAAAGCGAAGCTCTGATTTGGAAGCATCAGCCTAAATTCAGATGACGGATGTCTAGCGCTTCAGCACCAAAGCTGCATCAAGCCAGAAACTCTGATGATTCAACGTAGACTCTGATACGCTATCCTTCTTGTTTATGAGAATCTCAAAGTAACGGATTGAATCTGTATTTTTGGAAAGAGCATTAATTAGCATTATTATCCTCTCCAAAAATAGTTCACGCGTCTCCAACGGATCAAATCTTCTCATCTATTTAAAGGAGTCCCTGCAGATGACCAAAGCACTTTTTTGGTGAACTCATACTGTCCACAATTCTTTAATTTCACTTGCTCTTGTATTTTGATTTAAATTTTGATAAAACAGAGTGTAAAAATCACGGTTGTGATAAAGCTTACTAGAAGCACTTGTTTTTAATTTTTTATTCCTTGAGACAACCAAGTTGTGGTTAAACCTCAAGAAGAGTGACGGTTGTTACTGAAATCGTGTAATCGTAACTGATTAGTGGATTAAGTCCTCAAGAGGGAGGTGAAATCACCTTGGCGGGTGGACTGGAGTAGATTGAGTTCAATCGAACCAGGATAACCATTGTGTCCTTTGCATTAATTTTTAAAAAAACTCCAATTCAACCCCCCTTCTTGTGTTTTTTCGTTTCTTCAATTGGCATCAGAGCGCCTGGTTCTGGGTGCTAACACTTAACCGTGTCAGATAAAAGATCCTTCACGAAAAAGCACTATGGCGGAATTCGTTCAGAACTACAACGACAAAATCACTGGCAAACCACCGGTGTTTGACGGAGAAAACTTTGATTACTGGAAAGATCTAATCGAAAGTTTCTTTCTGGCTCATGACGGTGATCTCTGGGATATGGTAACAGATGGTTACACTCACCCTGTCGGAAAAGACGGTCAGAAGATTGAAAGGAAAACCATGACTGATCAATAGAAGAAAGATTTCAGAAATCATCACAAGGCCAGAACGATTCTCCTCAGCGCAATCTCCCACACAGAATATGAGAAGATCACTAACAGAGAATCAGCCAAACACATATTTGATTCTCTGAGAATGACGCATGAAGGCAACTCTCAAGTCAAAGAGACTAAAGCTCTGACACTCATCTAGAAGTATGAAGCCTTCAAAATGGAAGAAGATGAAACAATTGAGAAAATGTTCTCAAGGTTTCAAATTCTAGTTGCTGGACTAAAAGTTCTGAATAAAGGGTACTCAACATCAGATCATGTCAAGAAAATCATCAGGAGCTTACCAAAAGTATGGAGACCCATGGTCACAGCACTAAAACTCTCCAAGAACCTCAACGAAATTTCTCTTGAAGAACTGATCAGCTCTTTAAGAAGTCATGAGATAGAACTAGAAGAAGATGAACCCCAGAAGAAAGGTAAGTCTATTGCTCTTAAATCTAAATATAAATCTGAAACTAAAGCTTTTCAGGCAGAAGAAGAAAGCTCTGGTGGCTCCTCAGAAGAAGATGAACTATCACTCCTTTCCAGAAGAATACAACAACTATGGAAAAATAGGCAACGAAAATTCAGAAACTCTAGAAGATCTAGCAGTCATTCTGAACCATCCTCTGGACACAAAAAGTCTAAAAACAAAGAGGTAGTGTGTTACGAATGCAAGGAACCTGGACACTACAAAAGTGACTGTCCTAAGCTGCAGAAAGAAAAGCCAAATAAAAAGTTTAACAAGGAAAGAAAGAAAAGTCTTATGGCTACCTGGGATGACTCGGAATCCTCTGAAGCAGAATCCGAATCAGAAAATGAACACGCGAACATTGCCCTAATGGCCAACATATCAGATGATTCAAACTTATCAGAATCAGACTCTGAGTCAGAAACTAAAGAGGTATTCTCTAACTTTTCTAGATCTCAATTAGAAGAAAGTCTGTCAGAAATTCTTGAAAACTATCAGAAACTTCAGCTCAAATATAAGAATCTGAAACATGATCTGGTATCTGAGTCTGAAGAGAACAGAAAGCTAAAAGCAGAAAATTCTGAATTAAAAGAAACTATTTCAAAACTCAACTCTTTTGAAAAATCTCAGAAACAATCTGATTCAGAAGTTTCCAGTAGTTCTGATAATATTTTAAGACATTACGACTATAACTTTCAAAAATTTCTAGCTAAAAACATAGACAGAAGCAAAATGGCTTCAATGATCTATGGAGTTAGTAGAAATGGGAGAAAGGGCATAGGTTATTGTCGCTCCCGAAAGATTCGCATCTGACGGTACAAACGCGAGAGTGGCGCAAAAGAACACAGAGTCGCCAGCAAAGTGTATTTATCCCAAGGGAGGGAAAGGAAACACTGCGTAAACCTGAAAGAAGGGAAAGAGCATGGTCTCACGACCAAGAGAACGGGTACGGGAGTCGGTTACGCGAAGGGAAGGTGTTAGCACCCAACACGTCCATCGTACTCGATGGGATCCACGCTTGCTGTCTGCATCAAAGGGTGTCGTCATCTGGAACTTCACTGCTACTAGATCGGCGAAGAAACGAGAACGGAAAGAACGGAGAAACGAAGAAGAAAAGAAAAAGAAGTGACTCGATAGGACAGTATCGTTGTCCTAGGCCTACGTACTCCCTCAGTGCAATGGGAAAGTCAGAGTCAACGTAGTTCGGACGGGAACTGTGGGGGAAGGTTGCTCGCCAACACAATCGTTGTCTTGTGCCTACGTATCCTCAATCGGACGAGAGAGAGGAATCAGAGCTGACGTAGTTCGTGGGTACGACCACGGGTGGGTAAGTGTTTTTTACGTGAGCGACGAGCTCTTTTCTGAAAAAAAAGAAGTTTGAAACCCAACAATCCCGGAGGATAAAAAGATTTGAATTGGTTTGGTGTTTTTTAGGCAGAAGTGTTTTGAGTTAGTTCGTAACTTACATTGCACCAAAGTCTACCATGCGGGAACGAGTGAGTCGCACGATCGCCCCCGAATGAGACGTATGCTAAACACCCTAGAAGAAGAGAGGAGACCCCTCGTTCTTCACTTCCTACACTTAAGGCTCGAGCGCAATATACGTTATATTTTATTAAGTGTTTTCAAGAAGTTTGAGATGAGAAGAGAAGCGACACAAAAGGAAACTCTAAAGGGAAACTAAGAGTCCTAATGTTATCATGCATGGATGTCCTATGGTTAGTGAGGTTTAGGAGAGACGACTACCTAACTTAATGCTAATCCTACTCCAAGCTTAATCGAAAATTAAGTTGGACTAGGTAGCTCTAAAGGGAGAGAATCCAAGACTTAAACAAGTCTTGAGACTCGAGGGATGAAAAGAGTGAAAGGGAAGGAGGAGAAAGAAAAGTGAAACACAAGTGGCCTAAGCTCATTTCAAACACAAGTATGCAAGTTAAAAAATAAAAGAAGAAAGTAAAATGTGGAAGCATATCCACATTCAAACAACTTACCATTTGCCCCTGAAAATGTTAGAAGTATTCACATATGACAAAATGAAACTCAAACAAGCATAAGGCAATGAAGAAACAAGTCCTAAAGTAAATCAAACATCAAGTTCAGAACCTAATGGTCCTACTGACCTCTACTATTAATCATGCACAATTAGTCAAAAAGAAAAGGGAGAAGTCACTCAAGTACCATTCAAGTCATTAAAGAAGGAGTGAGATGAAAAGAAATGATCATGTAAAGCAACCAAGTCAAAATTTCACAAAGTAAACCAAGTCCAGAAGTGACACAATCCTAAATATGTGCCTAAACATGATCTTCAAACAAAATTCAAGTCACACAAACACTTTCACAATCAATTAAGAAGCAAAGAAGAAGTGAAGTGAAGTGAAGTGAAGTGAAACATGATTCATACTTGTGAAACAAATGACTTAAAGTGAAAGGCAAACATCAAACATGCAAAGATGAGATTCAAATATCACAACCAGAAGTCAATTAACATGCTATCAATCCTCAAACAAGACCTAAAATTGTGGCACAAGTGCCTTCATGATCAAGCAAACCAAACATGAAACATATATTCACAAATTGGACAAGTTAAAGTTCATGCTTCAAAGAAATAACAAACATGCCTCAAAAATTATGTCATTCAGTATTCAAGCATCTCAAACATGTATAATTGACATATCAAATCCACAAGCAATGAATCAGAACCAAAGTCAATCAACAATTAGGTCAAAGCATCAATAGGATTTCATACATTCATGCTCAAAGCAACACATCAAAAGTCATCCAAAAAGGACCTAAAAATCATACCAAAAATCTCAAACATACTTCAACATGTTATGAACACAACCCAAAAAGAATCAGGATCAAATCACTTTCCAAATGAGAGAAATAAAAAATGCAACATGAAGTATGCAATATGAAGTGCAAATGAGACAAATAAATTTGGAAAATTAATATTTAATGCAAATTTAATGCAAAAATAATAAAATAAAATGTGAAAAATTAATTTTAATAATGAGAAGGGATGATGAATTTTTTTGGAATTTTTTAGCACATGCAAGTATTTTTAACAATTAATTATGAAATGGTATGAAAATAGAAAATAAAAAGAAAATGAAATGAAGGTAGGGGTGCAAAGAGAAATCCAAACGCGTGCAAAATGACCATGGGCTCAGAAACGGGGGTGTAAACAGCAGAAAAGGCCCAAATGCCTTCCAACATTCAGAATCAGCGAACGGCTCAGATTGAGTCAAACAAGGGAAAGTATCCAGATCCACAGGCTCCCATTCAAAGTCAAACGAAGCAAAGTCAACGATCTGATGGTCCATATTCAAACTTGCTAATTAAATGAGATCCAACGATCATGAATTAATCAGATCCACTAAACCCTAATCAATTTAATTAACACCACATAACCAAGATCCAACGCACGTGAATTAAACTGGAAAATTAAACACAATCCAACGCATGAGATTTAATCTGGAAAATCATAAACCCTAATTAAACCCTAACCGACCGGAGAAGCGCCGGTCGTCTTCTCCGGCCACTCTCCGGCCATCAAACTTCAAACGGTAACCAAACTCAACAAACCATACATCAAAATGATCAGCAACTCACGTAGATCACAAATATATCACTCAAAATTATTTAGCATGCATATATTTCAAGAATCGAACGAAACAAGTTTGGATCTGAAAATTTCAGATCTAAATTCCAGCCATGATTCACGTTAAAAATCAATTCCAAACACATATATGAACTCAGCACATCAAGATGAACATTAAACACACAACAAAAATCAATTCTAGATCTATGAATTTCAAGTTCACCTGAGATTTGCAGAACTGGAAAATCACCAAGAAACTCCAAGATAAGCTGCAGATCAACTCCTTAAACCGTCTAATTGCAAAATAAATGCACTTAGACCTTCAAATTGGCCTGAATCCTTGAATCCGAGAGTTGAAAATCTGAACTCAACTGATAAATTCTTTGCTTAAACTTCAAAACAATGGTGGATTTCTCTTCCTTATGCTCCACTGATCACAAACCAACCAAAAAAAATGGAAGATACTTGAAGAATTGGGAGAATCGAAGGAGAGAAACTTGAGAGCAAAACTTTGAAAAATGGTGAAAATGAATGGTAGCTGCTGAGAAATTCGTGTGAGCTAGCTTATATAGTGTGCCCATGCTACTGTTTAGGGTTTTAAACTTTAAGGACTTGAGAGCAATGAGTTTTGGGCTGTTTTGCAAATTTGCAAGTTTGTGCACATGAGGTATTTGGCTCGTGCATTCTTCATGAAAAGTGCATGATTGTTTTCCTTTTGATGCAAGGACCACCTTTGGATTGATCTTGGGGCTGGAGAGTAACTGAATCATGAATTCCAAGTGAACTTGCAAAATTGCATAATGATGAATCATGACTATGTAATCCACGGATTCATTCAATTCTTGGCTCAAAATGATGCTAAGTGAGGTGCAATGGAGTGTGGTGAGGTGAACTGAACAATTAGAAGCCATATTGGTGGGTTATAATGCATCTTGCAAGTTATGTCAAAATGGTATGCATGGTGGAACACCAAATGCTCCTTAATTTCAAATGCCCATAACTCTTGATCTAAAAATGATATGATCATGATCCACCACTCTTTGGAAAGAGGAGAAAGAGATCTACAACTTTGGTGTTGGGCAAAAATTCGTTTGAAGCATTTTTGATCATGAAAAGTTTGGTTAAAGTTGGTTGAAAATATGCCAAAAATAGTAACTTGAAATTACAAGTCACTTTCCCAAATTAGCAACTTTTTACCAAAGCTTGATTTTTGCAAATTGTGATCATGAAAGCCTTCCATAGACCAAACAAAGGTCTCTTGACTTGATTACCATGATGAGGATCTCTCAAAACCCTAGTTTGACTTTTCAGTTGACCAGTTTGACTGATTACTTCATCTGTAAGCTACTGAATCATCTGAGGCCTTCCATGGTGAATTTTTGGCTCAAAATCCATCCTTAGACTTGTTTTGACATATGGAGAACCTTGGTGAAAGGTTTGAATCCACTCCTTGAGCTTAGGACCCTTAACCATAAAACCCTAGTTTTGGTCATCAATGTAAGGACACCAACCCTTGATATAACCACTTGGAGAATCCCTCATTGAAATACCCTTGGGCCACCATATAAGGATGTGAGAAGCTTATGGAGCTCATAAGAAGCTTTTGCCCTTGAGTTGAACCAAATACCTCGATCCCATGCTAAGAACCAAATGCTATGCACAATGCAAATGCAAGAAATGAAAAGAAACATAAGCCAGTTATCTAAAAACAACAAGGCAAATTTTGAGGTGTTACAGCTGCCCCTATTCAATCAACTTGATCCTGAAGGTATGATAGTGACGACTATCATGCGTTCCAAGGATTCACGGAGATTGAATACCATAAGAAACCTGAAATTTGCAATCCTCAAAGGAGGGACGACTCCACTGGGGAACAAACAATAAATGCTGCACTGTCACAACACATACGAGTGTTGGAAACTAAAACTGTATTGAAAAGTCCTGAAATAAACACAAACGAAGGTTAGCTATACTGGGGATAAACACGGACGGGTGTCAAGGAATCCAGGATTTTAATACGGACGGGTATTGAAAAGGTACACGGACGGGTCTACAAGGATTCAATACGGACGGGTATCGAAAAGGATACACGGACGGGTGTAAAAGATTTCAATACGGACGGGTATTGAAAAAGGTACACGGACGGGTGTAAAAGATTTCAATACGGACGGGTATTGAAAAAGGGTACACGGACGGGTGTGAAGAAGGTTCAAGATGACCTCTCTGGGGATTGAAAAGGTACACGGACGGGTGTAAAAGGATCCAATACGGACGGGTATCGAAAAGGTACACGGACGGGTGTACAAGGATTCAATACGGACGAGTATCGAAAAGGATACACGGACGGGTGTAAAAGGTTTCAATACGGACGGGTATTGAAAAGGGTGTAAAGCAACTTTATCGGGAATTAAACTCGCTGGGGGAATGGAAGGCAACACGGACGAGTGTCATCAGAAGGTCAATACGGACGGGTATTGAAATCAAATGTTCAAGCACGGACGGGTGCTGAAAGAAACACGGACGAGTGTCTGTCGTTAAAAATTTCGAGGGGGAAAAAACCGAAGGACCTCCTGGACGAAGGGGTACAAATAAAATCAAGGATAAACAATCCTGGCAATACACTCTGCCGGGGAACTGTCAAATATTGCCTAACCCAACACCTGTGGAGTAAAGATATCTTCCTGAAATTCGGCTTTCCTGACGAAGGAAAACTCAAACCTGGCTTACGCTTCGGATGCATATGTTTGAATTTTGCCGTAATGCTCCACATGAAGTGGGAATGCTACGCATTTGGGAGGATTCCATGCAAAACAAATGCTTATGCAGTGCAAGAGAAAAGTCTCGGCAAAATAAATGCTGAAGACCAGAAGCAACTCCGCTGGAGATGGCAAACTAAATTGCCACCAAACCAAAGAAATCCTGTTGAGAAAAACTTCTCCCTGCTAGGGAATATCATAATCACCAAATCTGCTGGAGATGGACGAATCTCCGAGAGAATACCTACTCTGTTGAGGAATATCAAGATCAACAACTCTGCTGGAGATGGACGAAGCTCCGAGAGGATACCCACTTAGCTAGGGAGGGATATGAATACTGAAGATGGAAATTCCACCGTTGGGAACGACCAACTATTTCAGAACTTGGCTTCGGTGCCTGCCAAAAACGATTGGCCTTAAGACCTGCTGGGGATACCACTCACCACCAGACTCTGATTGGGGAAATGAGCTTAATCTGCTGCTAGGGAAGTAACTTTACCCTCACCCTGCCGGGTACTAGATCAAACCATTATCGACGAAACTATACTTTCTGACTAACCGAGGAAAGTAGACATCAGGACCCTGTGGGGATAATAACATCTTCGTCCACAAACTTCCTGTTGGAGGTACGGCAACATTCACCTCAAAGCAATCAACTTCTGAGTACTTGCTGGGGAATAACAATCCAAACACGACTCCGGCTGGGTATACAATCCTCTGTACTTTGCTGAGGAAGACGATCCTCAACGAATCCGCTTGGGAGAGAAAGTAATTGTCAACATTCACCTGCTAGGGGATAGCACAAGCTTCCTGACTAGCTGGGGAACAAATAACTGCCCCCTGCTCCGTGGGGAGACATCACTTACTGGAGAAAAATGTGCCAAGTCACAACTCTGGCCTGGGAAAAACCTCTTATATCCTGCTAAGGAAGACGATCCTTAACGATTCCGCTTAGGGAATTACTCCTTTATACTCTGATGGGGAAGAGTAATAACCTGCTGAGGACGATCAGACTTCAAAGTTGAGGAGAGCTCTACTCTACTGGGGAAAGTACACCTGTTATCCTGCAAAACCAACAAAAGTCTACGTGCAAGAATGAATACATTGATTATCCACATGGCGACTGTCGCCTAAGCAATTGCCACTGTTTTTCCATCTTGTGTCATAAAGCTCAACGTTTTAGCATGTAATGTTTTTATCAAAAATATCGGACATTTTCACAAACAAAACAGGTAAAACAGAAAACAAAAGCTCTTTAGCTGAAATGCAAACTTTATTGAATGAATTGGCCTGTAAATAGGCATTTACATCTGGAAGCAATTCCTGAAAAGAGGTAATTGCGCAAAAAAAAAGCAAAAGAAAATACAAATGTCGGCAATGTGGGGAACAGACATCCACCATGACTCGACTCAGCTATAACCCATATGACTTGTTCATTCGCATATACTTTGGCCTTCGAAGACGACTAACTGGACTGATTCCTTTCCTCAGAATTTTCCAAGTGTGAACGATGATCACAGATCGGACGCGGATCATAGTCTTTGCTCTAAAATCCCTAACTTTTGCCTGGATCGCCCTTTTCGGGTTTTCAATCCACCGGGATGCCCATTTTTGCCAAGGTTGCCTTTTCAGGTTTTCAACCTTGCGGGTTTATTCTTTTTCTTTTTATCCCTAATTTTTGCCCGAACCTTTTCTTTTTATGGTTCGCCAGGATGCCCCATTTTTGCCTGAACCTTCTTTTTATGCTCAGCGGGTCTCTTTTATGCAAAGTATTCTTTGACTACATCCGCGTTCACAGGGGACGTAAAATCTTCGCCATCCATAGTTGAGAGTAATAAGGCTCCACCAGAGAAAACCTGTCTTACTACATATGGCCCTTCGTAATTCGGAGTCCACTTGCCCCTGTAATCTGTTTGAGGAGGAGTGATCCTTTTCAGAACTAATTCACCAGCTTGAAAACACCGAGGACGCACCTTCTGATCAAAGGCTTTCTTCATCCTGCTCTGATACAACCGGCCATGCGCAATGGCTTTCAATCTCTTCTCTTCAATGAGGTTCAATTCATTCAGCCTAGAACGCACCCATTTAGCTTCATCCAGCTTCACATCTGTCAGAATTCTCAAAGAAGGAATCTCAACTTCTAATGGCAAGACTGCTTCCATGCCATACACTAGTGAGAAAGGAGTTGCCCCAGTCGAGGTGCGTACCGAAGTACGATACCCATGCAAAGCGTAAGGCAACATCTCATGCCAGTCTTTGTATGTCACTACCATCTTCTGCACAATCTTCTTTATGTTCTTATTAGCCGCTTCAACAGCCCCATTCATCTTCGGACGATAGGGAGAAGAATTGTGATGTTCGATTTTAAAGCTCTGGCATAGCTCCTTCATCATCTTGTTATTCAGATTTGAACCATTATCAGTAATGATTCTCTCCGGGACTCCATACCGGCAGATGATGTCCTTCTTAATAAACCGGGCTACCACTTGTTTAGTGACGTTGGCATACGATGCTGCTTCCACCCACTTCGTGAAATAATTAATAGCCACCAGGATAAAGCGATGTCCATTTGAAGCAGTCGGCTCAATCTTTCCAATCATGTCGATGCCCCACATGGCAAAAGGCCAAGGTGACGACAAAACATTTAGAGGAGTAGGCGGTACGTGCACCTTGTCAGCATAAATCTGGCATTTATGACATTTCCGGGCGTATTTAAAACAGTCAGACTCCATAGTCATCCAATAATACCCCGCTCTCAACAATTTTCTTGCCATAGCATGCCCATTGGCATGAGTACCGAAGGAACCTTCATGAACCTCTTCCATTAACAAGCCTGCCTCGTGTTCATCAACACAACGTAGCAAGACCATGTCAAAGTTTCTCTTGTACAACACTTCATCCTTGTTCAAAAAGAAGTTTCCTGATAACCTCCTCAATGTCTTTTTATCCTTGGAAGATGCCCCAGCTGGGTATTCCTGACTCTTCAAGAAGACTTTGTTGTCATGATACCAAGGCTTGCCATCTAATACCCCTTCAACTGCAAATACAAAAGCAGGTCTATCCAAGCGCATGATCCTGATTGAGGGAGCCTCATTCCAAAGATTCACTTTATACATTGATGACAAAGTTGCCAACGCATCAGCCATCTGATTCTCTATCCGGGGAATGTGATGGAAGTCTACTCTGTCAAAGAAAGGTAACAATCTTCTGGCATAATTGTTATATGGAACGAGATTTACTTGACGAGTCTCCCATTCTCCTGTAATCTGATTCACCACCAACGCAGAATCACCATAAACATCGAGGTTCTTGATTCTCAAATCGATTGCTTCTTCTAACCCCATGATGCATGCTTCATACTCCGCCTCATTGTTGGTGCATATGAACACTAATCAGGCAGTAAAGGGTATATGAGAACCCTGTGGAGTCGTAATGATTGCCCCGATTCCGTTGCCATATGAATTAACAGCCCCATCAAAAACCATCCTCCATTGAGATCCAATCTCAGGTCCTTCATCAGGCAAAGGGTCTTCACAATCCTTCATCTTCAGATACATGATATGTTCATCCGGAAATTCGAACTTCATCGGTTGATAATCCTCAATTGGCTGTTCAGCGAGATATTCTGACAAAACACTTCCCTTAATGGCCTTTTGGGAAACATACTGAATATCATATTCTGTCAGAACCATCTGCCAACGGGCTATTCTACCAGAAAGTGCTTGCTTCTCAAACACATACTTGATTGGATCCATCTTCGAAATCAAAAGGGTTGTATGGTTTAACATATACTGCCTCAAACGCTTAGCGGCCCAAGCGAGTGCACAACATGTTTTCTCCAGCATTGAGTATCTTGACTCGTAATCAGTTAACTTCTTACTTAGGTAATAGATGGCGTGCTCTTTTTTACCTGATTCGTCTTGTTGACCGAGCACACAACCCATTGAATTCTCAAGAACCGTGAGATACATAATCAAAGGCCTTCCTGGCGCTGGCGGCATAAGGACCGGAGGTTCCTGCAAGTATTCTTTAATCTTTTCAAATGCCTTTTGACAATTTTCATTCCACCTGACCGCTTGATCTTTTCTTAGCAACTTGAAGATTGGTTCACACGTGGCTGTGAGATGCGAGATGAACCTAGCAATGTAATTCAATCTCCCCAAGAAACCACGAACCTCTTTTTCTGTTTTCGGCACAGGCATTTCTTGTATGGCTTTTACCTTTGCAGGATCAACCTCAATACCTTTTTCACTAACAATAAACCCCAGCAATTTTCCTGATCTCACTCTGAAGGTGCATTTGTTTGGATTCAACCTCAGTCTGAATTTCCTTAACCTTTCAAATAACTTCTGAAGATTCACCAGATGTTCTTCTTCCGTCTGTGACTTCGCAATCATGTCATCAACATAGACTTCAATCTCTTTGTGAATCATATCATGAAAGAGAGTCACCATCGCCCGCTGGTAAGTTGCCCCTGCATTTTTCAATCCAAAGGGCATCACTTTATAACAGAAAGTTCCCCACGGTGTTATGAATGTTGTTTTCTCCATGTCCTCTGGGGCCATCTTGATTTGGTTATACCCAGAGAAGCCATCCATGAAGGAAAACACAGAATACTGAGCATTATTGTCAACTAACACGTCAATGTGAGGGAGCGGGAAATCATCCTTTGGGCTGGCTCTATTCAAATCCCTGTAATCAACACACATCCTGACCTTCCCATCCTTCTTAGGTACAGGCACGATGTTAGCAACCCATGGAGGATAATTTGTTACGGCAAGAAATTCGGCATCTAGCTGTTTCTGAACCTCTTCCTTGATTTTGACAGACATCTCCGGTTTAGTTCTTCTCAACTTTTGCTTGACCAGAGCACAACCTTCTTTGAGTGGTAGCCGGTGTACAACAATATCAGTATCCAGCCCGGGCATGTCTTGGTAAGACCAGGCGAAGATGTCCACATACTCACGGAGCATCTCAATCAATCTTCCCTTGACACTGTCTTCCAACGCAGCCCCTACTCTTACTTCCTTTCTAGCGTCCTCGGTTCCCAGATTCACAATCTCAATTTCCTCCTGATGAGGTTGGATGACTCTCTCCTCTTGCTTCAACAATCTAGCCAACTCTTCGGGCAGTTCACAATCTTCGTCAGCCTCTTCTTCAGCCTGATAAATTGGATTGTCAAAGTCATACCGAGCTATAGCTGAGACACGATCGGTGTCATCTGAACAAAAAGACCTGCAATGATTTATGAGGTATGTTTTATTATGATGCAACAAAAGAAACACATTGCCATTTTGATGTGGGGGTTTTTTTTTTTAATGCATAAAAATAAAAACAGAAAGACAGAGATCAAAATATTTGAGTGTGAAAAGTCCTTTATTGATGATAAAGCAAAACATGCGACAGTTAAAAGCCCTACAAACAGAATCACTACGTCTTGGGCAGAACGTAGGATTAACAAAATAGGAAAAACAAAGCAATTACTCGAAGCCTGTCACTTGAATGACTTTCTCGGAAGACCAGTTGTGCAGACTTTCCCCTGGGACACAAGGACGGATCCAGCTATCCATGTCACAATCACTGTCTCCTTCTTCATCAATAGCATTAACTCTGTCGAAGAAAACTCCTGCGCTAGTGAACCGGACAGGGCCATAGAATTTTGGGGGATCCTCATCCCTCTTGGATGGCTTGTATCCCAATCCATAAGTATCCTTCTTTTTCTGGACTTCAACCACCCGGCCCCACCTCTGTGAGCCACCAGCTTCAACCACAGCTTTGGCGTCTCTCAACGAAGACATGGAACCCTCAGGTTAATTTGCCACTACGGGCTGCACTACAGCTTCAGACTGAACAACTTCTTCAGAAACTTTCACCTTCTCAAATCCCTGGCACAACGTCTCGTGGATTTCCCCATCCACTTCCACGTATTTGAAGGTTGACAGCTGACTGATCATTATGTCTTCTTCTCCGCACACTGTCACTACGTGACCATCAACCATATACTTCAGCTTTTGATGTAAAGTGGAAGTTACAGCACCTGCCCCATGGATCCAAGGACGACCTAATAAACAGCTGTACGCTGGCTGAATATCCATAATGTAAAATGTTGCATTAAAGATTTCCGGCCCAACCTTGATTGGAAGCACAATCTCGCCAAAAACAGATCTCTTCGAGCCATCAAAAGCTCGCACCACCAAGTCGCTTGGTGTATAAATAAGTCCTCGAGTATCCAACTTCATTAACGCTTTCTTGGGCAATACATTCAACGATGAACCAGTATCAACCAAGACATGTGACATCAACGAGCCACGACATTCGATCGAAATATGCAGGGCATTGTTATGATTCCTGCCAGCAGAAGTCAGGTCAAGATCTGTAAAACCCAGGCCGTTACCCGCATTCACGTGCGCTACAACCCCTTCCAGCTGATTAACAGAAATCTCTTGAGGAACGTATGCTACATTCAAAACCTTCAAAAGAGCATTCCTGTGAGCCTCAGAACACAAGAGCAGAGACAGAATAGAGATCTTGGACGGGGTCTGATGTAATTGGTCCACGATCTTATAATCACTTTTTCGGATGAGCGTCATAAATTCCTCTACATTTTCCGAAAAAGCATCGTCAACCGGCTTCACTGTAGATTCCACAATCACTGGAGTCTGAACGGAACCATCCATCGCCTGTTTTCCCCTATCTTGCCTAGAGGTACTGGGTTGATCGTTAACCGGAGGGAGCACTCTACCACTTCTGGTTATAGCATCAGTCTCAACTTTAACCCCTGAACTAGAACCCACTGGTGAAGTATTCATTAGCTCTTGCTTTTGCCCATTGACAAATACCTCTGCACCATAATTCCACGGAATAGCCTTAGAACTCTCGTACGGAATGGGTCCAGCCTTCGTGATAATGACTGGAGGTGGCCTTGCTGGACCAGAAATAGTAATTGTTTTGAACGGGATAGTGATAGTGGCAACCTTCTCACTAACAACCTCTTCTAGCTGATTACCTCTGTCAAACTGTAAACAGCCCTCATCAATCAGATTCTGAATACCCCTCTTCAACGAATCACAACCATTGGCCTTTATCAAACAATCTGAGCAGTTCTCACCACAGCCCGGATAGACATCACCTTTCAATAACCTGTTCTTAACCATCACCAATGGAGTCTTCAGTTCCTCCACATCCATGATCAAATTCAAAGTTTCACAGTCCTCAATTATAGCATTCACCCTTGGCCCATTGTGACTAGGCATCGGGTTTTGAATAACATTGGGTCCGTCATTCGAAAAATTGATGGCTTTAGAGTCCACAAGGTCCTGCACCTTGTGCTGAAACGCCCTGCACTTCTCCACCGTGTGCCCAGGAGCACCAGAATGAAAATCACAGTGTGTGTTAGCATCGTAGCCTCGTGGGAGTTCCCCTGTTGGTGGAGCCAGGGTACGAAGCTCAACTAGACGCAACTGTAGTAAATGTTGCAACAACTGTGCATATGACATTGGGGGTTGATCAAAATGCCTCTCTGCATTCCTCTGTCTATTCTGATACTGACTCTGCTGCCTATTCTGATTAGCATTACCCCTTTGCTGCTGTGGCGGTGGTAACGTTGCTGGAATGGTTACTGATGCTACCTGTTGATTGTTAAACTGGCGCTGTTTCCCTTTTCCCCTGTGGGATGATACAGCGTTGGTCTCTCCTTTCTTCTTATATTCACAAATTGGACAAGTTAAAGTTCATGCTTCAAAGAAATAACAAACATGCCTCAAAAATTATGTCATTCAGTATTCAAGCATCTCAAACATGTATAATTGACATATCAAATCCATAAGCAATGAATCAGAACCAAAGTCAATCAACAATTAGGTCAAAGCATCAATAGGATTTCATACATTCATGCTCAAAGCAACACATCAAAAGTCATCCAAAAAGGACCTAAAAATCATACCAAAAATCTCAAACATACTTCAACATGTTATGAACACAACCCAAAAAGAATCAGGATCAAATCACTTTCCAAATGAGAGAAATAAAAAATGCAACATGAAGTATGCAATATGAAGTGCAAATGAGACAAATAAATTTGGAAAATTAATATTTAATGCAAATTTAATGCAAAAATAATAAAATAAAATGTGAAAAATTAATTTTAATAATGAGAAGGGATGATGATTTTTTTTGGAATTTTTTAGCACATGCAAGTATTTTTAACAATTAATTATGAAATGGTATGAAATTAGAAAATAAAAAGAAAATGAAATGAAGGTAGGGGTGCAAAGAGAAATCCAAACGCGTGCAAAATGACCATGGGCTCAGAAACGGGGGTGTAAACAGCAGAAAAGGCCCAAATGCCTTCCAACATTCAGAATCAGCGAACGACTCAGATTGAGTCAAACAAGGGAAAGTATCCAGATCCACAGGCTCCCATTCAAAGTCAAACGAAGCAAAGTCAACGATCTGATGGTCCATATTCAAACTTGCTAATTAAATGAGATCCAACGGTCATGAATTAATCAGATCCACTAAACCCTAATCAATTTAATTAACACCACATAACCAAGATCCAACGCACGTGAATTAAACTGGAAAATTAAACACAATCCAACGCATGAGATTTAATCTGGAAAATCATAAACCCTAATTAAACCCTAACCGACCAGAGAAGCGCCGGTCGTCTTCTCCGGCCACTCTCCGGCCATCAAACTTCAAACGGTAACCAAACTCAACAAACTATACATCAAAATGATCAGCAACTCACGTAGATCACAAATATATCACTCAAAATTATTTAGCATGCATATATTTCAAGAATCGAACGAAACAAGTTTGGATCTGAAAATTTCAGATCTAAATTCCAGCCATGATTCACGTTAAAAATCAATTCCAAACACATATATGAACTCAGCACATCAAGATGAACATTAAACACACAACAAAAATCAATTCTAGATCTATGAATTTCAAGTTCACCTGAGATTTGCAGAACTGGAAAATCACCAAGAAACTCCAAGATAAGCTGCAGATCAACTCCTTAAACCGTCTAATTGCAAAATAAATGCACTTAGACCTTCAAATTGGCCTGAATCCTTGAATCCGAGAGTTGAAAATCTGAACTCAACTGATAAATTCTTTGCTTAAACTTCAAAACAATGGTGGATTTCTCTTCCTTATGCTCCACTGATCACAAACCAACCAAAAAAAATGGAAGATACTTGAAGAATTGGGAGAATCGAAGGAGAGAAACTTGAGAGCAAAACTTTGAAAAGTGGTGAAAATGAATGGTATCTGCTGAGAAATTCGTGTGAGTTAGCTTATATAGTGTGCCCATGCTACTGTTTAGGGTTTTAAACTTTAAGGACTTGAGAGCAATGAGTTTTGGGCTGTTTTGCAAATTTGCAAGTTTGTGCACATGAGGTATTTGGCTCGTGCATTCTTCATGAAAAGTGCATGATTGTTTTCCTTTTGATGCAAGGACCACCTTTGGATTGATCTTGGGGCTGGAGAGTAACTGAATCATGAATTCCAAGTGAACTTGCAAAATTGCATAATGATGAATCATGACTGTGTAATCCACGGATTCATTCAATTCTTGGCTCAAAATGATGCTAAGTGAGGTGCAATGGAGTGTGGTGAGGTGAACTGAACAATTAGAAGCCATATTGGTGGGTTATAATGCATCTTGCAAGTTATGTCAAAATGGTATGCATGGTGGAACACCAAATGCTCCTTAATTTCAAATGCCCATAACTCTTGATCTAAAAATGATATGATCATGATCCACCACTCTTTGGAAAGAGGAGAAAGAGATCTACAACTTTGGTGTTGGGCAAAAATTCGTTTGAAGCATTTTTGATCATGAAAAGTTTGGTTAAAGTTGGTTGAAAATATGCCAAAAATAGTAACTTGAAATTACAAGTCACTTTCCCAAATTAGCAACTTTTTACCAAAGCTTGATTTTTGCAAATTGTGATCATGAAAGCCTTCCATAGACCAAACAAAGGTCTCTTGACTTGATTACCATGATGAGGATCTCTCAAAACCCTAGTTTGACTTTTCAGTTGACCAGTTTGACTGATTACTTCATCTGTAAGCTACTGAATCATCTGAGGCCTTCCATGGTGAATTTTTGGCTCAAAATCCATCCTTAGACTTGTTTTGACATATGGAGAACCTTGGTGAAAGGTTTGAATCCACTCCTTGAGTTTAGGACCCTTAACCATAAAACCCTAGTTTTGGTCATCAATGTAAGGACACCAACCCTTGATATAACCACTTGGAGAATCCCTCATTGAAATACCCTTGGGCCACCATATAAGGATGTGAGAAGCTTATGGAGCTCATAAGAAGCTTTTGCCCTTGAGTTGAACCAAATACCTCGATCCCATGCTAAGAACCAAATGTTATGCACAATGCAAATGCAAGAAATGAAAAGAAACATAAGCCAGTTATCTAAAAACAACAAGGCAAATTTTGAGGTGTTACAGTTATGTCAATCCTAGAGGAGAAGCTCCGTATAAACCCAAACGTGTTGATGATATGATCATAAAATATGCTCCTTTACACTCTCACTTCACATATGGACACACACATGATATTAAATACACCAGTGAATCTTATTCAAATTCTATTGAGAAACCAAAACTCAATCAGAACTCGGTGAACACTAACAAACAAGGACCCAAAGAGATGTGGGTACCTAAGGATAAAATCCTATATGTTGCAGATGTCTTTGACAGCAAGATTGAAACACCAGTCATGGTACCTGGACTCTGGATGCTCGCGACACATGACGGGAAGAAAGCATATGTTCCAAAGCCTGGAACTTAAAGCTGGAGGATATGTAGGTTTCGGAGGCAATCAGAAAGGTAAAATCATTGGCTCTGGAACCATAGGTAATGGTACTTTACCCTCTATATCTAATGTCTTATTAGTAGAAGGATTAATGCATAACTTGTTATCCATAAGTCAATTAAGTGATAACGGTTATGATATAATCTTCAATCAAAAGTCCTGCAAGGCAGTTAGTCAGAAAGATGGAACAATCCTCTTTAATGGAAAGAGAAAGAACAACATTTACAAAATAAAACTTTCTGAACTAAAAAGTCAGAATGTAAAATGTCTTCTGTCTGCTGACGACGAGCAATGGGTCTGGCACAGAAGATTGGGGCATGTTAGCATGAGAAGAATATCTCAGATTAACAAACTCAATCTGGTCAGAGGACTTCCTAATCTGAAGTTCAGCTCAGACGTTCTGTGTGAAGCATGTCAAAAAGGCAAGTTTTCAAAACCCTCTTTCAAACCAAAAAATGTTGTTTCTACCTCCCGACCATTAGAACTTCTTCATATAGATCTGTTTGGACCAGTAAAAACTGCATCCATCAGTGGGAAGAAGTATGGATTAGTGATCGTAGATGACTATAGCAGATGGACATGGGTAAAGTTCTTAAAACACAAGGACGAGTCACACTCTGTATTCTCTACTTTCTGTAACCAAATTCAGAATGAAAAAGAGTTTAGAATTGTAAAAGTAAGAAGTGATCATGGTGGGGAATTTGAAAACAAAAAACTAGAAACATTTTTTAATGAAAATGGCATTTCTCATGATTTCTCTTGTCCTAGAACTCCACAACAAAATGGAGTTGTAGAACGCAAGAATAGAACTCTACAAGAAATGGCCAGAACCATGATCAATGAGACTAACATGGCTAAACACTTTTGGGCAGAAGCAGTTAATACAGCGTGTTACATTCAGAATAGAATCTCTATAAGACCTATTCTGGAAAAGACTCCATATGAGTTGTGGAAGAACAGAAAGCCCAACATTTCTTACTTCCATCCTTTTGGATGTACATGCTTTATCTTAAACACTAATGATCCTCTGAACAAGTTTGATTCTAAGGCACAAAAATGTTTCATGTTAGGATACTCTGAACGTTCAAAAGGATACAGAGTATATAACACAGAAACACGAAGTGTGGTAGAATCCATTTGTGTCAGATTTGATGATAAGCTTGGCCTTCAAAAGCCAAAGCATGATGAATCTCTTGCAGAAATAGAAGTTCAAATAACAGGCACTGAAACGAGATCATCAGAAAAACTGGCGAGCAAAACAGAAGGAAACTCTAATTCTGAAGAACCCATCCAGAAAAGACTGTCCAGAAGTTCTCTAACTCATCCCGAAGACAAAATTCTGGGAAAGAAGGATGACCCAATCAGAACAAGATCCTCATTCAAAAAGACGGAAGAATCTCTAGTGGGATTAGTCTCTCTGATAGAACCCACTACAATTGACGAAGCACTCACAGACAATGATTGGATCCTCGCAATGCAGGAAGAACTGAATCAGTTCACCAGAAACGACGTTTGGGATCTAGTTCCTAAACCCAAAGGCTTCAACATCATTGGAACCAAATGGGTCTTCAGAAACAAACTAAATGAATAGGGAGAAGTTGTCAGAAACAAAGCACGACTGGTTGCACAAGGGTATAGTCAGCAAGAAGGGATAGACTATACAGAAACCTTTGCTCCAGTCGCAAGAATATGTTTATAAACTTAAGAAATCGTTATACGGTCTAAAAGAAGCTCCCAGAGCTTGGTATGAGAGACTAAGTAACTTTCTCTTAGAAAATGATTTTACCAGAGGGAAGGTGGACACAACTTTATTCTACTATGCAGGCAGAGTTTGAAATGAGCTTAATGGGAGAACTCAAGTTCTTCTTGGGAATTCAAATCAACCAAACTCCAGAAGGAACTTACATACATCAAAGCAAGTATGTCAGAGACCTTCTGAAGAAATTTGAAATGTCAGAAAGTAAGCCTTCAAAAACTCCTATGCATCCCACATGTATTCTGGAAAAAGATGAGGTAAGTAAGAAAGTAGAACAGAAGATCTACAGAGGTATGATTGGTTCTCTCCTTTATTTAACTGCTTCAAGACCTGATATTCTCTATAGCGTTTGCCTTTGTGCTAGATTTCAATCAGATCCTAGAGAATCTCACTTAACAGCTGTTAAGCGAATTTTCAGATATCTGAAAGGTACTACTAATCTTGGTCTTTGCTATAGAAAGTCCAGGGAATACAAATTGGTAGGATACTGTGACGCTAACTTTGCTGGAGACAGAATAGAAAGAAAAAGTACCTCTGGAAGCTGCCAGTTTCTGGGAGACAACCTAATCTCTTGGTCCAGCAAAAGACAATCCACCATTCCACTATCAACTGCTGAAGCTGAATACATAGCTGCAGCTGGATGCAGTACTCAGATGCTCTGGATGAAGAATCAGCTTGAAGACTTTCACATTTACGAGAGTAACATCCCTATCCTCTGTGACAATACTTCTGCCATTTGTCTTTCAAAAAATCCTATTCTGCATTCTAGGGCTAAACATATAGAAATTAAACATCATTTCATTAGGGACTATACTCAGAAGGGAATTCTTTGTTTAAAATTTATAGACACAGACCATCAATGGGCTGATGTTTTCACCAAACCCCTTGCTGAAGATAGATTTAATTTCATTCTGAAAAATCTCTGTATGGAATTATGTCCAGAATGAAAACGTAATTTCTATATTTTTAACTCTCATAACTTCTTTTCTTTTGTGAACATCTGACCAACAATTCTTCAGAAGTGAGAAGAAAGATTGCATCAGAATCTATTCAGAAGATCTGAACTTTTCATTTCAAGGATAGATCATTAAGTTCACTCTAGCAAACACGTGTCAAACTACGCTCCAGATTTTCTTTGATGATGAACGCGTGTCAAACTCTGGAAAACTGAAACGTCTGTGTTGACATATTGAGGCGCCAAGTCACATCGGTAACAGTTCCAAAAATTTCTCACGCTATCTCCCTTGTCAGAAATCATTACGGCTATTAATCATGATGTTATTGTTTTTAATTGCTATTTAAGTCTTGGTCTCTCTTATATATAAATGCCACTTCTAACACCCTCACACGCTCACTATCACTCATTTGCTCTCTTTCGTTTTCTCCATATTATTTACATTTCTTGTTTCTGTGTTCCCAAAACCCTAAGTCTGTGAACAATGGCCTCCAGCACTCAACAAGCAATGTCTCAAGAATCAGCTGACCAAGTCATTGGAGAAAGGTATGTTGAGCCCTCAAGAACTCTCCTCACCCCTTTTGCCTCTCTTGAAGTTCTCTGTGAGCTCATCGTCGATTTTGAAAGCATGAAAGACAATGGGTATGACCTTACTCCTGAGATTGAGTTTCAAGGATGGAACAAATACTTCAATCGCTTAATGGGTCCAGTTTTTCCCCAACTTGTTAAGGAATTCTGGATTTTTGCATCGGTCTCAAAACATCAAGTAATCTCGTATGTTATGGGAAAGAAGGTTGTCATCACTGAAGATCTTATTGGTAAGCTGATTGATCATGATGGATCAGGAATCAGATGCAGTGAGATGGAAAAGGGCACTGATCTTAATACTATCTCAAAAGAAATCTTCACCTCCGGTCAACACTCCAACAAAATCAAAGACCTAAAAGATCGTCACAGAATTTGGGCCAGAATCATTCTTGGGTGCATCTATCACAGGAAACCTTCAAGCTCGTCTGACTACATCAACAATGATCAACAGTATCTCCTGTACCTCATCTCCACTTTTACCAAAGCGAATCTTCCCTACTGCTTATTCAATCATCTGAAGAATATTGTCAAAGAAACTAGAGAAGATGAAAGAACCAAGAGAGATTGGATTCCTCTAGGTAGACTTATATCAGATATTCTTACAGAGAATAAGCTGATAGATCACTTAACTGAAGCTCGGGAAATCTCTGATCTAGAAACTATTGCCGGAAGACCTCTCAATGCGAAGAATCTCAAGAAGATGAAAATCATTGATACCATCAAGAAGGATCCAACTCTAATCTCTAAGGAAGTCATCACCACCAGAAAAATTCCTCTGAAAGATTTTCCTCTTTTCTCATCAGATACTCATCCAGAAATTGTCCTCAGATATTTGGATGCATGTAAAGCTGATGGTACCCTACCAGAAGTTTCTCTGCAATAGCTCAGGCAAGCACCTCTAGAAGTTGCCCCCAGAACCTCAAGAAAAAGGAAAACCTCTGAAGGAACTCCTCAGAAAACTCCAAAAGTTGCTAAAGCTGCTAAGAAGAAAGGTAACTCCGCTTTCATTTCTATCGTCGAATCCATAATGGTATCAACATCTGAAAACCCATTGTCTCCTAAACCCTCTGAAAATTCACCACCATCATCTCAAACCCAAAATCCACCACCATCACCACAAACTCTTGAGGATTTTGACATTGACATTGACCCCACTCCTTCTGATTTTATTGAACCACAACCAGAACTTGCTCAAGTTCTGTCAGACATTGGTCATGAACCTCTCTTCACTTTTTCCCAACCAGAACCAGAACATCAAACTCAACATCCTGACACTTCTATACCTGGTATCAACTGCCCTCTCAACTTCTTTCAACCTCCACCAAATTTCACCAGTCCCCCACAAACCTCTCCAGAATTTACATCACCTAGCTCACCTCAACCTCTCATAAAATAGCCATTCCCAAACCAAACCCATCTCTATCCAAATCAGATGTTGATAATTCTTTATTGGCATTCGAGGCAGAAATGCAGGAATGGATCAAATTTCTAAAGCAGGGTTGTTCGGAAAATCTGAATCCAGCTGCCTCTGACTATCTTTGGACCCAATTCAGAAAGTGGTTTAACTCTGAATCTCAAAAAATGAAGGAACTGAGCTATGACATAGCCCAACAGAACTTCTGTGACCATATGAAGATCTTCCATGAGCAGGTTCTAAGATTTTGGGAAAAGAAACCCATTCTTCCTTTAGGCTGGAAAGCTCCTGTGGATTCAGAACCTCATGCACAAAACTCTGAGCATCAAACTCTGGTTATTACTGAAGTGGAAGATAAATCACCTGAAGCCCCTCCAAAGGAAGCGTCTGCAAAAAGCTCTGAGGATTTGGTAACTTCTGAAGAACCATCTTCATCCATTCTTGTGCTGAAAACTCTGGATGAGTTGAAGAAAGAGAATGAAGAAGTTAGAAAGAGATTGGACAAACAGGACGAGACAAACGCAGAAATTAAAGGAATGCTTGGCAAGCAAGAAGAATTCGCTAATCAGATCAAAGGCCTTCTGGAAGCATTGTTCACAAGACTTCCTCCTGCTCCTCAACCTTAATTTTCTTTCTGTTTTGTTGCATTTTATCTTCTGTCATTATCTTCTTTTAATTGTTCTCATGTATCTTTTCTCTTTTTGATTAATGACAAAGGGGGAGAACGTAGAATATTTTGAACCATAACAGTGCACCAGGACTTTGTCTCGAACATTTTGAACATTTTAACTTCTGTTTCTACTGTATTACACAAGCAGGTAACTGGCAATCAGAATCTCTTGGATATCTTAAATTAAATTATTTTTCAAGGAAATGTTCAACCCAGGGGGAGTCTTCTAACCTCAATACCCTTTAAAATTATTTATCAAAATATGAGTTTTTGTCATCATCAAAAAGGGGGAGATTGTTAGAACAAGAATTGATTCTACATTCCTAATAGTTTTGATGATAACAAACACTTGTTATTTTAGAACTTGATGCTCCTAATTTCATTGTTTATGATATGTAGGAAAGTTCTAATACAAAGAGTTCTGATAAAGAAGTATCTCAAAGAAGTTCTGAAACAGAAGTATCAGAAGATTCAATCTGAGCGAAGTTTAAAGCGAAGTTCTAATCAAAGCGAAGCTCTGATTTGGAAGCATCAGCCTAAATTCAGATGACGGATGTCTAGCGCTTCAGCACCAAAGCTGCATCAAGCCAGAAACTCTGATGATTCAATGTAGACTCTGATACGCTATCCTTCTTGTTTATGAGAATCTCAAAGTAACGGATTGAATCTGTATTTTTGGAAAGAGCATTAATTAGCATTATTATCCTCTCCAAAAATAGTTCACGCGTCTCCAACGGATCAAATCTTCTCATCTATTTAAAGGAGTCCCTGCAGATGACCAAAGCACTTTTTTGGTGAACTCATACTGTCCACAATTCTTTAATTTCACTTGCTCTTGTATTTTGATTTAAATTTTGATAAAACAGAGTGTAAAAATCACGGTTGTGATAAAGCTTACTAGAAGCACTTGTTTTTCATTTTTTATTCCTTGAGACAACCAAGTTGTGGTTAAACCTCAAGAAGAGTGACGGTTGTTACTGAAATTGTGTAATGTAACTGATTAGTGGATTAAGTCCTCAAGAGGGAGGCGAAATCACCTTGGCGGGTGGACTGGAGTAGATTGAGTTCAATCGAACCAGGATAACCATTGTGTCCTTTGCATTAATTTTTAAAAAAACTCCAATTCAACCCCCCTTCTTGTGTTTTTTCGTTTCTTCAGGTAGAAGGATAACGGTTGTTAGGTTTCAATGTAGCCATTTTCCCTTAAATTACCATTTTCTAAACTTTGTAAATACTCTATGGGATCACACGTTTGGCTGATTTCCATCCTATCAATAAAATTTGAGCCCTAGTTCTTTTGTTTGCAATTCTTATTTGTTTTAGCTTTGCAGAATGACATTTTAACATGATCAATGATTTTTGAAATAAAACAAAATGAATTTACTTGTCAAATTTTTCTGATTTTTTAAAATTAAGATGGCAATTCTTTTTTACTGTTGAACATCGAAAGAACATCGATCGCTTCGCCAAAGGTGATTGAACCTCAAAGTACATAATCAATGTACTCATTCTAAATCAGTACGCCTGAATGAAGGATCAGCTGTGTCAGATACAAATATTCCATCTGACATCCTCGGCAGAGTTTTTACCTCCTAAGTTCGACCAACATTTTTCCCCACAGGGACTATCTTTCCTAAGCAAGGCAGAATTGCTATTTTGGACCAAAGGATACTTTTCATCCCTTGCCGTGGCCGAGTATCCCTTCGTGTTCATCTACTAGTCTATATGTCGCGTCAGTTTCATCAGCATAAACATACATACATCATGCATTATTGATTTGCATTCATATTCACATTGCATCACTATCACTCTAGTCGGTCTTGTCCCCTAGTGATAAAAGTCCTCTCGTCATTCGAGTTATCGGTTCTTTCCCCGTCTGGAAATGTCTTGTCTGAACAATCTCTCCCCTAGTTTATTTCTAGATTGAAGACGGTCCTTGACCACTTTGATAACTTGAACCTCTGAAAGACAAGAAGACACTTTTGGAACATCACTCTTCACCATTGAAGATGATATCTTCTCTTTCCCTGATTAAGGAAAATCCCCAGAGAAAGCCTCTTAACCAAAGACTCAGCAACACAGCAGTTTTTCTCCGAAAATATTTTCGCTGCCGAAAAGGTCATCAGCGCCTCCAAATTGGACTGCAAGAGACTTATTTTACCCAGTAGAGTCAACAAATGGCATCTCGGACAGAGAAGTTTGTACACCTCTACAGCTCAGACGAATGGGTTCCCCCAGCAAGTCTGACCTCAAATCTTTTTCCATCAAATGGCATCTCCCCAGCAGTGAAACTCGGTGAGAAGTTTGACGAAAACAACTACACATAGCATTCCTTGTCAAGGAAGAAACTTGACAAGAAGAAACTGAGACCAGTTCCTTGGCTGAAGACCAGGATCGAGGGGAAGTTTATTTCAAAGGAAACTGAGACGAGTTCCGTGGCTGAAGACCAGGATATAGGGGAAGTTTATTTCAAAAGAAACTGAGACCAGGATCGAGGGGAAGTTTATTGACAAAAGAAACTTAGACCAGTTCCATGGCTGAAGACCAGGATCGAGGGGAAGTTTATTGACAAAAGAAACTTAGACCAGTTCCGTGGATGAAAACTAGGATCGAGGGGAGGTTTTACCTTTTCTAAGTATCATTACTTAGTAAAAGAAGATGGAGGAACGAACTGCTATCCATAACCACTGTCAAAATTTGGAGTATTCCGATATTTAATCCTCTTGCACCCCGAATACCTTCGCCATTCGCACCTTCGGGTCCAAGAAGATTAAATAGGGGCATCTGTCATACCCCAAATTTTTACCACCAAGATTTCCCATCATTTTGTAAATAATCACCACAATATGGATGAACCATCATGCCTCAACAATCTCCTCAAAGATTGTTGAGCATTCACTACGATCAGGAATCAGGGTTTTGAGCCCTCTCAGAGCACTTAGACAAAGGATCAATCAAGGAATGACATGATCTTCAACTTTTCTAGCCTCTCAAACACCTATAAAGGATCAAGAGGACTCCCACATCAAGAATCAAGCACAAGGTTGCAGCATTCCCAGTGGATCAAGCCTCAAGATCGCCAGTGTCACCAAATTAGGATTTTGGTCGACCAGGGCCTCCAGATGGAAATTTTTCTTCAGGGCATGAGCCAATACTTCAAAGCATAACCCAAGATACTCCAAGGGACCTCATGAACCCAATCAACAAGTTAATTTAGCCTCAGGGAATGCATTCATAAAAAAAATCAAGAATTAGGGTTTCTTTACCTAATTCACCCCTAAGTTGACTTCTGGGACAAAGCATGAGCCAAGACCTCAAGACATGATTTGAGGGCCTTAAGTACATTACATTGATCCATTTGCCACAATGGATTGATTCCAAAAGCTTGATTCACAAGTTTCAATTTCATCTGGACCACAATTAGGGTTTTGAGGAAAAAGTCAATTGTGCCTTTGACTTTTGACCAAGACATGCTCCCAAACCTTGGGACATGATTCAATACACCCTATAACACCTATGAATACATCCATTAGGTTTGATTTAGGTCAAGGACTTGATTTCACAAAAAATCGCGCAGTTTGGATTTCATCCGATAAAAAGTCAACTGTGAATAAAATCAAGTTTGACTTTTTGGAATTTTTCACAAATATGGTTCTCCTAAGTCAAAAATAATGTTAATGTATTGTATTGGTCATCAATAATCAAGAAAAAACAAGAAAAGTGGGGTTTCTTGCAAAAGGGGCAACCATAAAAAACCAAAATTTTTCTAAGTTATCGGACTAAAGTGGTTTTGGTACCAACTTCCAAGAACCATAACTTGAGACCCAAGCAACCATTTTGGCTTATCCAAGTCTGGATTTGTAGGTCTTCCTACACTCTACAAAAGCTTCAACTACCTCAGGCTCCAATTCTTTATGGATTTTGAGTTAGGGATTGATCAAAATCACAAAAAACATGAAATTGGCACTTTTCCAACACTTGGTGAAAATCTGCCTAAGTTACCAGCCTTGAACATCAATGTTCATAAGGTTTTTTCAATTGGATCCAAAACATTTCAAAACAAACTATGATCACACATGTGTTGTATCATATGAGGGCTTTCTAAAAAGCACAAGAGCCTCCCATAACTCAACCTAAGCAAGGAGATATGATTCCCTCAAAATCACCATTTCCAACTGCCTTGTACCAAGGCAGCTTTTGCTTATTTTGCTCGATTTGGCAAAATTTGTCAAATCCAAGCATGGTTATCCATCTGCGCACCTCAAGGGGGAACAACCAAGGGACAAACACTGATTCATCAGCTTCACAAGTCCATGAATCTATGTTTAGGCATGACACCCCTAAAAACTCAAAGATGCTTCAAATGGTCAAATTTATTTCCAAGCATTTAACTGATGCATAGAGATGGCATTCATCAAGACAATGTTATCCAAGTTCAATCAAGACTTATCTCTGAGGAGACTTGAGATTCCATTTGATCCACATTGGCCACATACCTGTTGTAGTTGCCACACACTATTGCGGTCAAACAAACTTGGTACACCATAAATAGACCTCAATTGTGATCAGTTTGAGTACACCAAAGCACCCAAACTGATGCTTTCCTCAAAATCTCTTCATCACTCCAATTTTGGATTCTAACTCAAGTCACTATCGGGTTTTGAGATTGAGAGTGATTCCAACCAAACCAATCACACACACGCACACCTCATAAACATCGTGTATGAGTGATCCATAACACAAAACAACATCTGGAACATCAAATTCATAAAATCACCAGCCAATTGCTCAAGTTCTTGAGAGAGTTGCAGTTGAGGTACCACAATCAGTTCCAGCTCTATTCAATCCACTCCAAGCATTCAAACACACTCCTTGGCACCTATGGAAGCTGTAACACCTCCATCACCAAACTCGATCACTAGCTGCAAGAGGTAAGCATGACACCTTCGAACTCTATATTTCATACATCATAAATGAATTTATGAGTTACCATCTTGTTCCTGTAGGTATATAGAGTGATAAGACTCAATCAATTGCCATGAATTCATCGTGTATGGAATTTCATTGTGTTCATGCTAAAATTAGGGTTCTTGAGGTTTTCTTCTGATTTCTCACTCCACACTTAATATAAATGCAATTAATCTATATGGTTGTGATCCTTGTTCAAAAACGAACAAGATTGGTACTTGAATCGTGCAAAACCATTGAGAAATCATGGAGAAAAGTGAGAAAATGCAAATATGCAAAAACAGAGGGCGCAGGCAAGAACCAAGTGCTCTTGGCGCCATAATTCAAATTTTTGAATTTTAGTTATTTTGTTTAATTGATTCAAAAATTAATTTCTCTCTGAATATTTATGTTTTGGAATTGATTCTTTTTCTCAAAATTCAATAAAATGTTTAAATATTTTATTTTACAAAAAAATACTATTTATATTATTTATTTAATATAGTTAGAATTTTTGTAATTAATTTCATTTTAATTGTTTTTAAACATTTTTAAATGAAATTCCCACTTTGATCTTTCAAAAACCAATTGAATTTCAAACTTTCATGTAATTTAACAAGATTTTTCAAAATATTTTTCAAAGTGTATAATTTGTTTTTAAATATATTTGGTATTTTATCTCATTTTTTTTTCATTTAATTTCCTTTGAAAAATGAAATTTTAATTTAAAATTAGGTTGTCCTCTCGATTTTAAATTTTCAAATACTTTTGGGCCTCTAATAAAGTGTAAGACCCATTCCTTGTAAATAAAAACCTTTTTAGGCCTCAGTTATTGTATAAGTCCCGATACGATTTTAGAAAAATCTTGGCACGATCGTCGCCTTTTAAACAAAACCATCTGGGCCTACCCTCGTGTTGTAAGTCCCACAGCTATTTTTTTCTTAAAATCATTTTTGGGGCCTCTAATAGAGTGTAAGTCCCAACCCTTTTTGTGCATAAACCATTTTGGGCCTCAGTTATTGTATAAGTCCCGATACGATTTTAGAAAAAATCTCGGAGTGATCGCCGGTTTAAAAACTTGGGCCTCTCCTTGAGCTATAAGTCTCATTCCTTTTCCTAAAAACACTTTTTGGGCCTCTTGAGAGAGTATAAGACCCACCTTCTTTGTACATAAATAATTTGGGCCTCAGTCATTTGTATAAGTCCTAATACAGTTTTCAAAATAACAGTGCGACCATTGTTTTATCTGGGCCTCTCCTTGAGCTGTAAGCCCCACCACTTGTACAAAAATAAACCTTGGGCCTCTCCTTGAGCTGTAAGCCCCAATCTCTGTTCAAAAAAACTTCTCTTTTTCATTCAATTTCAAATATACAGTTGTTATCAAAACTTTTTCTGTTTCTTTGAACAACTAACAATACAACTATGGAAGCTTCCTCACCTGTAAGTTTTTATTAGCTTACTTTTATCAGCTTTAAAATATATATAACTGTATTGTGGGAAGCTTGCTCACCTGTAAGTCCTTCTTTCTTTCTTTTAAATACATGTCAAATATACATAACTGTATTGTGGGAAGCTTGCTCACCTGTAAGTCCTCCTTTCATATCCTTTTAAATACTTGTCATATATCAACTGTATATATACTTGTATATTTGCTTAGGGTTTTCCCCGGAAACTAGGTAAAGCCAAGTGGTCGCTCTTTCAACAATCAAAACTAGATCCCCATAGGATTCCAGATACAGTCTTGCCTTCTCTTGGGCTTGTATAATATGGAACAAAGAGAAAGACATTATTCTTATTGAAACTTTTATCATACTGTAACCCCTAGAAATTGTCAAAGAAATTCTACTCCCTAGAGATGATCTATTCTCGGTGAATGGCATCTCTTGAATTTCTTCAAACCTCAGAACTATTCACTAAATGATTCATTCTCGGTGAAAGACATCTCTTGAACTTCTCTTTGGTTTGGGACCCACGAGCTTCTTAAAAGCATTCCCCCGCCTCCTCTTGGGCGTTATACAAGGACCCTCAGGCCTCTTAAAGGTTCTCATGCCTCCTCTTGGGCTTTATATAAGGACCGGACGACCTCTTAAAGGTATAAGAACAGAACCTAGTTATCCTTTGTTAGAACAGAACCTAGTTATCCAATTTAAGGGTTGACCCTCATCCCTTAAAACTTCTGCCTGCTCTTGGGCATTATACAAAGATAACCCATTAGACTCGGACAGTCTAATTTTCCCTCGGATCTCAAAGACATTCTCAAGCTCCCGACAAACACTGGAGAAATCCTGATCATCCGATCAATCTCCAACTGAGAAAAACCCCCCATAGGTTCTAAAACTCAATCTTTCATTTTCCCAGCCAGGGTTAGCTTTTCATCATTACCTCAAGGTATCTGATACCTCAACTCTACTGCAATCCTCAGCAAGAGTTTATTCCCCACTTTGGACCTGCCTCTGGATCTCAATAATCCTCAGCAGAAGCTTGCCTCCTCTTAGGCTTTGTATAATGATCCTTCTTTTCCTCAGCATAGTCTAGCCTCCTCTTAGGCTTAGTATAATGATTTTCCCTCAGCAGGTGTCAGCCTCAATCTCGGGCTTTGTACGAGACAGTAAAAAACACTCTCTTGTTGAGTCAATAATACCCCAACCACTCTCTTGTTGAGACAGCAAATCACTCTCTTGTTGAGTAAAAACACTCTTTTGTTGAGTCAAACCCTTTCAGCCTCAATTTTGGGCTTTGTACAAGACAGATAAAAAAGTCTCTCTTGTTGAATCAATCACTTTAAAAAGACTCTCTTGTTGAGTCAATCACTCTTTTTAAGACTCTCTTGTTGAGTCAATCACTTTTTTAAGACTCTCTTGTTGAGTCAATCACCTCAAAACACTCTCTTGTTGAGTCAATCATCTTTTCAACCTCAATCTTGGCATTTGTACAAGACACATACAAGTACCTCCCCAGTAGGAGTCAAAAACCCTTTTCAGCCTCAATCTTGGGCTTTGTACAAGACACATATTAAATTTCACAAATAAAATTAATACTCTTTCCAGCCTCCTCTTAGACTTTGTATAATGATTCTTTCTTTGTTCTTCCCCAGCAAAGACAACCTCCTCTTAGGCTTTGTATAAAGATTTTCCCCAGTGAAGTCGCCATCTGAGAAATCCTTAGTTGAGTCAGTTCCTTCTCTTCAGCCTCAATCTTGGGCTTCGTACAAGACACATATAAACTTTCATCAGTAAAGTCAAAACCCTTTTTACTCTGTACACACATTCCTCAGCAGAGTCAATTCTTCTTAGCCTTCCTTTAGGCTGTAGGAATAAATCTCCCTAAATAGAGTCAATCCTCTTTTAGCCTCAATCTTGGGCTTTGTACAAGACACCCATACTCTCCGGCAAAGTAAAAAACCCTTTTTTAGACTCAATATTGGGCTTTGTACAAGACAGATAAAAACCTTCCCCGGAAAGTCAACTTCTAGCATCCTGTTAGGCTTTGTATAATGATATCCCCAAAGAGTCAGTCTCTTTTTCAACCTCAATCTTAGGCTTCGTACGAGACATACCATAAATTCCCCAGCGGAGTTCATTAACTTTTTTATCTTCAACCTTGGGCTTTGATCAAGGCACAAAAATCAATATTCCCCTCAGAGGAAATCAAACCTCTCTCTAGGAAGACATTTCTCTATAAATCACATTTCAAACAAAAAATCAAAGCAAACCTCCTCTTTCATCTAATTGCCGTAAGCGGTAAGCCTCTGGGTTATTTACATCGACGCCACTGTCCCTCCCTTAGCATGAAAGATTCCTAAGGAAAAATGGCATTGCTCTACAGTGAGTTAAAGTTTTCTCCTCTAGGACAATCCCTCATAAAGGAAATTATGGCATTGCTGGATTCTAACATCCCAGTTAAAGTAATTCTCCTTTATAATCAGTCACCCAACAGTTCTGATAAACAGTTGAGATATCTCTCTTTAGAGATGACAAATTCTATCTCAGTCAAAACCTTTTAGCTTCAATCTTGGGCTTTGAACAAGACACAAATACTCCTTTTAGCTTCAATCTTGGGCTTTGAACAAGACACCAATTTCCTTCCATGGAGGGAACTACGATTGCTCTGATTTCCCTGTTTATCTTTAACGGGAATACGTAGGCATAAGATTGTGGAATCTTAGCGAGCACACCAAATCAAAATCATAGGTCCAGTACCTTCACACCTTATCAAAAACCTTAGGTCCAGTACCTTCACACATCAGTAAAAAACTTTAGGTTTCACACCTTAGTCATCATTCATCCCCATTTCCCACAGAAAACAAAACTCTCTCTCAAATCCTCCCAATGAAGAAACTTTCCCATTTACGGATAAACACCATCAAGTAGAAAGTAGTAAGTATAATTTCTGATCAACCTGTGGATAACCACATATAGGATGGGTAATTAACAACTCCCCATTGTATTACCTGACCCCGAACTCCCCAATCTCTCTTAGCATTTGTTCAGTTAAACATCCGTGTGCACGGTTAGTTTTAGATAGCTTCCCTTTCCCTTCCAGCTTCACGGGATAAATAAAAAATCAGAAAGTACCACCCCTCTCCTGCCTTGCGGTGGGGAGAAACCCAATTTTGCGATAAGGTGGTCGTGTCACCGAAAAAAATCGCACGCTACACCATCCAAGCACAAACCTTACACCATAATGTTTTACTCCAATGACATGACAGAAACAAATGCACTGCTTCCTCAACAAATTGGAAACAAGAGACACAAACTGCATTATGATTATTTGTAATGATCCCCCTACGAACCAAACTACCTTACATCAGTAATATATTAAAAAATATTCGCCAATCAAAGATTTTTACTTTAGACAGAATGGAGGACTTCCAACAAAGATCCATAGCTGTTTGAATTGTAGTGTCTCCCATAATCCCCGCGATTCCATTTCTCATGCCAGCATAAATGGTTTTGACAGAAAAATAACCAGAAGACCCGCAGGTCCACACAACCGAGTCTATTTGGGTCTGCAGAGGATATACGTCAACCAGAATTTTGTTCAAACTTTGCAACTCTTCCACTGCATCATTGGATAGTAGCTGTTGCGAAAGAGGAATTTTCCACTCCTACTTCGAATTTGTCAATAGTCCAATTTCAGCCACAGATCAATCTTGTGACTGCACCTCCTGAAAAAGAGCAGGAAAAACTACTCTCAACGGCTTGGAGCCCAACCATTATGCCTTCCAAAAGGGAATGGATGTACCATCACCCAATATAGCAGAAATGAAGTTGCCAAAAGATACATTCTGCGTCGCAAAATAGATCCTCATAATGTCTTTCCACCACTGAGAGTGTAGTATTTTTGGTTTATACTCATCCAGAGAAAGGATGAACTTTCTGAAGTCTCCATATTTTTCTCTCAAGATTCCACACCGGTTCTCATTCGGTTTCGTGAGAAACCTTCATAACCATTTTTCCAGCAATGCTATATTGAAGGTTCTTAAGTCTTTCACACCTAGTCCTCTGTTATCTTTCGATTTCCATATGTTATCCCAACTAACCCAGGAGACTCGATTTCGTTCCAAACCATAGAATTTTCCTTTGGATTGCAATTATTTCATTCAGAACATTCCTCAGAGCTTTGAAAAAAGAGAAGTGGTGGATAGGCATATTTGTCAGAATTGAATTAATCAAGGTAACTTGCCCTCCTATTGATAAACCACGTCCATTCCATGCAGACAATCTATCCTTGAATACCTTAATAACCGGCCTCCAAAATGACACTCTTCTATGTTTATTCCCCACCCAAATTCCAAGGAATTTAAAAGAGTGAGACCCAATCCGACACTTGAGAAATTGTTCAGCAACCCTTAATATGAAATCCTCCAAACCGATACCAATCAAACAACTTTTGGAAGAGTTGATTTTCAAACCTGATATCATAGTGATGCCTTTAAGAATATATTTATATGCTCAAATATTACTCCAGTTACCATCACTCTACAAGATTGTGTCATCGGCAAACTACAAGAGATCGTAGCTACAAGTATTGTTCACCTTGAATCCCTTCGGCATTCCAGACTCAGATGCCTTCCTAACCATGTACGCGAAACCTTCAGCCACAATAGTAAAAAGAAATGGGGACAATGGGTCACCTTGTCGTAGCCCACGCGTGACCTTGAAATCACTAGTTGCACTTCCGTTAACAAGAATTGACATATAACTAGAGAAAAGGCTCCCCTCCATCCAACGCATCCATTTCTCCCCGAACCCCATAGATTCCATCATTTGACGCAGGAAATTCCAGTCGACACAGTCGTAAGCCTTGGAAAGTATACCTTAAACATGACACAAGACTGCTTCCTCTTCTTAGCCAAATCAATAATTTCGTTTAATACCGTCACTCCGTCAAGCATTTGATGACCAAGAATGAATGATGATTGACTATTGGAAATAATTTTCCCAATAACACCTCTCAATCTGTTATCTAGTAACTTGGAAACCACCTTGTACACACACCCAACCAGACAAATAGGTATATACTCATTAATACTTTGAGGGTTTTCACTTTTTGGAATTAACAGAAGGAAAGATGAGGTAATTGTCTTATTCATTCTGTACGATATGCAGAATTCCAGAACACAGTTGACAAAATCATTCTTAATTATATCCCAAAATTTTTTACAAAAACCCAAACTAAATCCATCTGGCCCTGGCATCCTGTTGGCAGTACACAAGAAGACTGACTCCCTAATTTCCTCTTCTTCGAAATCTCTCTCTAGTATATTTCTATCCTCAACTGTTAGCTTTGACAGGTCCTAAAAATTAAAATCCAGACAAGAATTTTGCCTTCTGCAGAATTGGGCGGCAAAATGGTCATTCACTTCTTTTTTCAAAGAACTTACACCTTCAACATTAATATCTCTCACCCTTTTTGAAGTTAAGCAATTAATCTTGGCTCTATGTTTGAATCGTCTGTGAAATTAAGTAGTATTTTGATCACCAGCACTAATCCATCTGATCCTGGATTTCTGATATGCCATCGACTCTTTCATGCGTGACTTTTCCCAAAAAAGCTTCTGAGCAATAATTCTATTATCAAGCTCCCTTGCATAAACATTTGAAGGTTCATCTGCCATAATTATTTCAATTTTGTTCAATTGTTCCACATGACCCTCTATCTCCATGTCAATCTTGCCAAAGACATTGTAGTTCCACCACAGTAGCCTATCTCGTAACATTTGGAGCCTACGACTAAGGATGAACGACGCACTTCCTCTAACAACAAAAGAGTTCCATTCTTGTTTGACAAAATTCCTGAACTCCACATGTTCAAACCAACACTCAAACACCTTAAATGGCTTGGGACCCCAATTGATCTCCCTACCAATTATCCACACAGGCCGATGATCCGAAATATCTCGACTTCCCACAACTTGTTTCATAGTATTCCAAGCCTTAGCCAAATCCCATGAGATAATAAACCTATCCAGCGTACTCATAAATGAACCGTTTGAATTATAGTAGGTGAAAATGTTACCTGATAAGGGCAAGTCCACCAGATCCATTGATGTTATAAAATTGTCAAATTCCTCCATCTCACAATAGCTTCTAACCCCATTGCCTTTACTTTCTTCCATAGTTGAGGTTCGAATCCATGAAAGATTGATTCTATCATATCGGTTATACTTACAACCGTTATTATACCCTATAAATTTTTAATTAAAAATATAATATAAAGTTAGCGCATGAGTTTAGAGATATCACCACGGTTTTTGATAGAACTGTGGTGACTTGGGCGTTGTTGTTTGCGCGTTTTCTAGTAGTGTCGTAGTCAAATTTTGAACTCTAAATCTTCATCCCTATTGCTTCAAATATCTCATCTTAGCTACATGTTTTATCTGTTATTTTTAAAGTCTTCTCACATGTACACCAAGGGGAAAATCTCATATTTACTAGGATTTTACAAAGTCCTAAACAAATATAAGTTAAACTCTTTATATTATTATTTTTTGTTTTTTTTTTTGTTTTTTTTTTCTGCACCAAAGTTGTTGAACAGATTTTATTGCTTACAAGTTTAGGTGATTATTAGATGGAATATATAATTAACATTTCAATATGTATTATTTTAATAAACAATTGTTGATTTAAAAATTCAATATATATATTGGTGAAGATTGAAATTTAAATTTAAATTAAAAATTCTATATTTATATTGGTGAAGATTGAAATTCAAGTTATTTAGACATATTTTCCTTCATAACAAATTTGAATGTCCCGTAAATTTTGAATACTTTTACCATTTAAATTTGGCAATTTCTTAATACACCACCCATGTTTCTTAGACACCACGCGGAATTTCTTTTTTGCTCCCTAATTCCAGATGTGCACATCCGGACGCACCATATTTTTAAAAAACCCTTGATTTGTTTCGGATGTGTAAATCTGAAATGTTTCCTAATGTGCACATCCGAAACCATTTCTTATTAATTCGCGCCAGACCTTCTCCCTCCCCTCATTATTTACATTTTCATAATCCAAACAACCAAACTCTCTCAAACTCTCAAATTCTCAATCCCACAAATCCCGACTTTTTTACTCGAGTTCGGCGCAGAGCAACTTCTACAACGATCAAGACACTCAAAATCCTCTGTATCTCAATTTAATCGGTAAGTATTTGAATTTTAAAGTTTCGGAGTTATTTTCGAGTAATCGATTTAGAGTAGATATTTAGGTCTGGAAATTGTTAGGTAGTATGAATAACATAGGTTAGAGACAATGTACGTATTGTTTGTTGCTTCAAACGGACGATCAAGGCATTAAATTTCCCTTTTTATGGTACAGTAGCCATAGCTGCCTTTTTAGAACTTCAAATACCTACCGGATGTGCAGATCCGGAAACATTTTAATGCTAAATATTCTGAGTGATTCCGGATGTGCAAATCCGGAAAAACCCAACATTAAATATTTTGAATACTTCCAGATGTGCAAATCCGGAAGAAACTTGGTCTCTACTTTTTTTTTGTTTGTTGTTTTTTTTTAATTATTTTTAAAATATTCTAATTTATTTATTATGCTTTGCAGATTACATGCCTGGCAGAGACGATCGAATCATACATGGACGGACAGCTCAGTATGCATCTGTCTGACGTGAGCAGACGCAGTCTAAGCCCAAGGGTTTCGGCGCAGAGGGAGTTGGGGTAGCCACTACAACTGAGGGACATCCTACACCTACACTACGTCCTACACCACAACCTTCCACATCACAGGTTTAGGCCACTCCCCCTTCAGCCGCTGATTCTACATCTCGGAGGCGTTGGGGTCCTACTGTTAGTTCATCAGGGTCCTAGCTCCATTCAGGCGTCGTCGGGAGACTCCAGCTCCATCAGTTGCTCCTATTTCATCCCCTGTCCTTGTTCCTGAGGGTGATCACCCAGCACATGTGGGCGGTGACGGCGATGACGATTTCGATGAGCTAGACAGTTACCCCAGAGGACCGTCTGATATGTCCCTACTCGTGGAGTACTCTGAGCATACTTCCAGATATGTCTGGCTAGGACAGGTAACCTTTCTCAGTTATTTATAGAATTGTTTTTGTTGAAAATATTTTCATATGTAACATCGTTTTATTTGGAAATTTTCAGGTGAAGGATTCCCAGAAGTTCTATAACCATGGGGGCAAGGTTATAGACATGATAGCGGAGCTGCTAGGGGGTGAGTGGTTCCAATCTGCACTTGTTACCTCTGGTCTCGGAGGCCTTTCTAGGATTGGGTATCCCCAGATCATGTACGGTATGTTGATGGCCTTTGTTGAGAGATGGAACCCTGAGACATCCTCATTCCATCTACCGTACGGGGAGCTCACAATCACACTCGACGACATCTCCTGCCTTGTACATCTACCGATCACGGGTACCCTTCTCTGTCACAGTAAGATGTCGAAGGTGGAGGCGATGGAGATGCTGACTAAGGAGCTTGGGGCTACCCCAGATGAGGCACTTTCGGAGGTGACCCAGTTGAGAGGCGCACATGTCTGGTTCTCCTTTCTAACACGCAGATTTCATGCGGAGCTTGCAGAGATAGTTAGGGCAGCGGGTGATGCAGCTGAGGTGGCGATCCACTGGCAGCTTGCCCTGAGATGCTATAATCTATTTTTGGTCGGCACGCAGCTGTTTATGGACACCAGCACCACTTACATTGATATTGTTTACCTCAGGTACCTTTTGAATCCCACAGAGATCCATGGGTACAACTGGGGGGCGGCTACGCTAGCATTCACCTATTCTAGGCTCTCAAATGGTTGCCGCTAGGCAGCCAAGACTGTGGCAGGCAGCTGTACACTATATGTGGTAACAATCTTATATTCTAAGTCTTTTTTTTCATTTCTTTTCTTTCTATATTCATTATAATGTTTGACACCAATGTTATGTTTTCCGTTTCAGGCGTGGATATTACAGCACTTTCTAAATATTACTGGTTAGGGGAGTGTCGAGGGGTACACTGAGGATATGCCGCATGCTGCTGCATTTCTCCTGCTCAGAGGGAACAAGGCGCCCGACCCATATAGAGTTTATCTTGATCGGATGGCTGCTGAGGACATTTTTTATCATGCTTATGCCGATCACCGTGAGACATGCTCGTTCGCCGAGGTTTCACTGTTCTCAGGATGGTTGGCATGCAGTTCGACCATTACTGCTCGATACCTGCCGGAGCACGTCTTGCATCAGTTCGGTTACACACAGACGATCCCTAAGATGCCTCATGAGTCTGCTCCTCTAGGCTTGACCCGCGTACAGATAGATGAGATATATGCTAACTTCTAGTCCCACTTGGTACCGGAAGAGGCTCGGGCGACCAGAGCGCCGAGAGACTAGAGAATTGCTACCGAGTACATCATGTGGTTCTATACCGTCTCACACTCATGCATGGTGCCCACTGCTGAGGGATTGCCACCCAGACCTGCTCATCAAGAGATATTAGAGGAGCAGCAGTCTCAGCTGGACCATACTCAGGATGTCCTACCTCACTATAGTGAGATAGAGGAGATAGCGTGGGGGGCCATTGCGGATGGTCACCTCCCTGAGGGCTCTGGTGGCATACTTGCAATGGATAGGATTATTGAGATTGCTCGGGGGCACTTCAGTACCGCAGACATCGAGCCAGGACGGCGGGTAGGGGCAGAGGTGCAGGGAAGCCAGGAGAGATCCTTTGCCATACACATTAGTTTTTTGTTTCATGTATTCTATTTTTATTACATTTATGTACTGTATTTTAACAGGAGTATTATTATGCATATATATCATTTTATTTTATATATCGATGTTTTCGAATGTATATTAAGTTGTGACGATATATTAACATATGCGACCAACCAACAAAACTGCAGATCAGGACAAATCAAAATTTTTAAAAAAAATGGTGCGTCCAGATGTGCACATCCAGAATCAGGGGGAAAATACGGAAATTCGCGTGGTGCCTAAGAAACATGGGTGGTGTGATAAGAAATTCTCTTAAATTTTGAGTGAGTTGATCAACCATGCTTGATAATAATAAGCTAGTGTGTATTGTAGAAAGCTCGGATAACCTTTCATGGTTTTTTATGTGTGGTTTGAAATTATTTAGAAATAAGTAGACATGGTTAAAACTATTGAGCTTCTTTATATTTTTCATGAATTTTGTGGATTTTGACATATGATAGGAATTGTATGTATTAAGTATTGAAAGTATTGTGTTTGAATTCGTGTTTAGGGGAAAAGGAGACTTTTAAGCTTCTAACTGTTTATCTTTTGATGTTGTTAAATTTGCTCTTTCTAAGGAGAATTCTTGAGTATCATAATTGGTTTCTTTGTTATTTACTACCATATTTTTTCCAACTTGTATGGATTTGATCTGTTTGTAGGACTATGCATATCTTGTGCTCATTTTTAATATAATCTCTTTAGCTATTGTAAATAAAAACTTAACATGTTTCATGTCTCATGTGTTTTCTTCCTTCTATGATATAAACTTTTTGATGAGAAAATCTACTAGTATGAAAGAAGACTAGAAGAAAACATACATGTTAACTAACTATCACCTTTGAGGAACAATGTTGAATTAAATCTTTTTATTCAGGTCAATACTCAAAAACCATATAGAATCGATTATGACTATACTATTATATAAAAGCTTTTGAGTCGTTTACACACAAAGTTAAAATAAAAGTTTTTAGGCATAAATAGTCACTAGGTCCCTTGAGTTTGAGTGAAGTTTCGCTTTGGTCCACGAACTAAAAAACGTTACATAATGATCCCTTAACTTCACTTCTGTTAAACCATTTGGTCCCTATCGTTAGCTTGTGTGAAAAATCGTTAACTATAGCTGAGGTGGCATGCCATGTATGCAAATGTTAAATTAAACATTCATCTTATGCGTTATAAACGCTCTAAAGTTTGTGGGTTTCACCTTCCATTTACATTGTTCATCAATATTTCCTTCATCTTCCATTTTCTTCTCCAAATTAGGGTTAAATCACCATCTTCTTTCTTCCATCTTTCATATTTCATTTTCTTCTCCAAATTAGGGTTCAAAGTCAAAGATTGTAAGCAATGCTTCTACGTCAAACAACCAAAGCTATGGTACATCTAGATCTGTGATTCGTATAAACAAGAGATTGGAGTATGAAAGAGTTCTTCGAACTGTTAAAGATGTGAACAGTGTCAACAATGGGAGAAAATTCTAGGGGTGTAAAAATTACATAAATCACATGGATAATGGTTGTAATGTCTTCAAGTGGTTTGGTGATGAGTTTGTTGATGAAAAGGATTCGAAGCTTGAAAGACAAAAGAAGAAAATTAACAAATTGAAGAGTGAGGTTATCTAAACTAGAAGATGGTTGAAAATGTGAATTGTGGTTGGAATGTTGAGCTTAGGGTTGAACCTTGTGTTTGTAACAATGTATTTCAATTAGAATTAGGGTAGTTCAATGTTATGTTTTCACATTTTCAATGTATTCTGAAGTTGGTTTAATGAATAATGTCCTATTTCAACCCATTACCAATTTTTCTTCATTATTCTCTGTTTTATCTGTGATACGTAACTGGTATAAATTTGTCTCAAAATTTAACCAGTTCCTAGTCAAGGAAGAAACTTGACAAGAAGAAACTGAGACCAGTTCCTTGGCTGAAGACCAGGATCGAGGGGAAGTTTATTTCAAAGGAAACTGAGACGAGTTCCGTGGCTGAAGACCAGGATAAAGGGGAAGTTTATTTCAAAAGAAACTGAGACCAGGATCGAGGGGAAGTTTATTGACAAAAGAAACTTAGACCAGTTCCATGGCTGAAGACCAGGATCGAGGGGAAGTTTATTGACAAAAGAAACTTAGACCAGTTCCGTGGATGAAAACTAGGATCGAGGGGAGGTTTTACCTTTTCTAAGTATCATTACTTAGTAAAAGAAGATGGAGGAACAAACTGCTATCCATAACCACTGTCAAAATTTGGAGTATTCCGATATTTAATCCTCTTGCACCCCGAATACCTTCGCCATTCGCACCTTCGGGTCCAAGAAGATTAAATAGGGGCATCTGTCATACCCCAAATTTTTACCACCAAGATTTCCCATCATTTTGTAAATAATCACCACAATATGGATGAACCATCATGCCTCAACAATCTCCTCAAAGATTGTTGAGCATTCGCTACGATCAGGAATCAGGGTTTTGAGCCCTCTCAGAGCACTTAGACAAAGGATCAATCAAGGAATGACATGATCTTCAACTTTTCTAGCCTCTCAAACACCTATAAAGGATCAAGAGGACTCCCACATCAAGAATCAAGCACAAGGTTGCAGCATTCCCAGTGGATCAAGCCTCAAGATCGCCAGTGTCACCAAATTAGGATTTTGGTCGACCAGGGCCTCCAGATGGAAATTTTTCTTCAGGGCATGAGCCAATACTTCAAAGCATAACCCAAGATACTCCAAGGGACCTCATGAACCCAATCAACAAGTTAATTTAGCCTCAGGGAATGCATTCATAAAAAAAATCAAGAATTAGGGTTTCTTTACCTAATTCACCCCTAAGTTGACTTCTGGGACAAAGCATGAGCCAAGACCTCAAGACATGATTTGAGGGCCTTAAGTACATTACATTGATCCATTTACCACAATGGATTGATTCCAAAAGCTTGATTCACAAGTTTCAATTTCATCTGGACCACAATTAGGGTTTTGAGGAAAAAGTCAATTGTGCCTTTGACTTTTGACCAAGACATGCTCCCAAACCTTGGGACATGATTCAATACACCCTATAACACCTATGAATACATCCATTAGGTTTGATTTAGGTCAAGGACTTAATTTCACAAAAAATCGCGCAGTTTGGATTTCATCCGATAAAAAGTCAACTGTGAATAAAATCAAGTTTGACTTTTTGGAATTTTTCACAAATATGGTTCTCCTAAGTCAAAAATAATGTTAATGTATTGTATTGGTCATCAATAATCAAGAAAAAACAAGAAAAGTGGGGTTTCTTGCAAAAGGGGCAACCATAAAAAACCAAAATTTTTCTAAGTTATGGGACTAAAGTGGTTTTGGTACCAACTTCCAAGAACCATAACTTGAGACCCAAGCAACCATTTTGGCTTATCCAAGTCTGGATTTGTAGGTCTTCCTACACTCTACAAAAGCTTCAACTACCTCAGGCTCCAATTCTTTATGGATTTTGAGTTAGGGATTGATCAAAATCACAAAAAACATGAAATTGGCACTTTTCCAACACTTGGTGAAAATCTGCCTAAGTTACCAGCCTTGAACATCAATGTTCATAAGGTTTTTTCAATTGGATCCAAAACATTTCAAAACAAACTATGATCACACATGTGTTGTATCATATGAGGGCTTTCTAAAAAGCACAAGAGCCTCCCATAACTCAACCTAAGCAAGGAGATATGATTCCCTCAAAATCACCATTTCCAACTGCCTTGTACCAAGGCAGCTTTTGCTTATTTTGCTCGATTTGGCAAAATTTGTCAAATCCAAGCATGGTTATCCATCTGTGCACCTCAAGGGGGAACAACCAAGGGACAAACACTGATTCATCAGCTTCACAAGTCCATGAATCTATGTTTAGGCATGACACCCCTAAAAACTCAAAGATGCTTCAAATGGCCAAATTTATTTCCAAGCATTTAACTGATGCATAGAGATGGCATTCATCAAGACAATGTTATCCAAGTTCAATCAAGACTTATCTCTGAACCAAAGAACCTTAGGCCTTTGCTCTAATCTCAAGTCAATGGCTAGAGGAGACTTGAGATTCCATTTGATCCACATTGGCCACATACCTGTTGTAGTTGCCACACACTATTGCGGTCAAACAAACTTGGTACACCATAAATAGACCTCAATTGTGATCAGTTTGAGTACACCAAAGCACCCAAACTGATGCTTTCCTCAAAATCTCTTCATCACTCCAATTTTGGATTCTAACTCAAGTCACTATCGGGTTTTGAGATTGAGAGTGATTCCAACCAAACCAATCACACACACACACACCTCATAAACATCGTGTATGAGTGATCCATAACACAAAACAACATCTGGAACATCAAATTCATAAAATCACCAGCCAATTGCTCAAGTTCTTGAGAGAGTTGCAGTTGAGGTACCACAATCAGTTCCAGCTCTATTCAATCCACTCCAAGCATTCAAACACACTCCTTGGCACCTAAGGAAGCTGTAACACCTCCATCACCAAACTCGATCACTAGCTGCAAGAGGTAAGCATGACACCTTCGAACTCTATATTTCATACATCATAAATGAATTTATGAGTTACCATCTTGTTCCTGTAGGTATATAGAGTGATAAGACTCAATCAATTGCCATGAATTCATCGTGTATGGAATTTCATTGTGTTCATGCTAAAATTAGGGTTCTTGAGGTTTTCTTCTGATTTCTCACTCCACACTTAATATAAATGCAATTAATCTATATGGTTGTGATCCTTGTTCAAAAACGAACAAGATTGGTACTTGAATCGTGCAAAACCATTGAGAAATCATGGAGAAAAGTGAGAAAACGCAAATATGCAAAAACAGAGGGCGCAGGCAAGAACCAAGTGCTCTTGGCGCCATAATTCAAATTTTTGAATTTTAGTTATTTTGTTTAATTGATTCAAAAATTAATTTCTCTCTGAATATTTATGTTTTGGAATTGATTCTTTTTCTCAAAATTCAATAAAATGTTTAAATATTTTATTTTACAAAAAAATCCTATTTATATTATTTATTTAATATAGTTAGAATTTTTGTAATTAATTTCATTTTAATTGTTTTTAAACATTTTTAAATGAAATTCCCACTTTGATCTTTCAAAAACCAATTGAATTTCAAACTTTCATGTAATTTAACAAGATTTTTCAAAATATTTTTCAAAGTGTATAATTTGTTTTTAAATATATTTGGTATTTTATCTCATTTTTTTTTCATTTAATTTCCTTTGAAAAATGAAATTTTAATTTAAAATTAGGTTGTCCTCTCGATTTTAAATTTTCAAATACTTTTGGGCCTCTAATAAAGTGTAAGACCCATTCCTTGTAAATAAAAACCTTTTTAGGCCTCAGTTATTGTATAAGTCCCGATACGATTTTAGAAAAATCTTGGCACGATCGTCGCCTTTTAAACAAAACCATCTGGGCCTACCCTCGTGTTGTAAGTCCCACAGCTATTTTTTTCTTAAAATCATTTTTTGGGCCTCTAATAGAGTGTAAGTCCCAACCCTTTTTGTGCATAAACCATTTTGGGCCTCAGTTATTGTATAAGTCCCGATACGATTTTAGAAAAAATCTCGGAGTGATCGCCGGTTTAAAAACTTGGGCCTCTCCTTGAGCTATAAGTCTCATTCCTTTTCCTAAAAACACTTTTTGGGCCTCTTGAGAGAGTATAAGACCCACCTTCTTTGTACATAAATAATTTGGGCCTCAATCATTTGTATAAGTCCTAATACAGTTTTCAAAATAACAGTGCGACCATTGTTTTATCTGGGCCTCTCCTTGAGCTGTAAGCCCCACCACTTGTACAAAAATAAACCTTGGGCCTCTCCTTGAGCTGTAAGCCCCAATCTCTGTTCAAAAAAACTTCTCTTTTTCATTCAATTTCAAATATACAGTTGTTATCAAAACTTTTTCTGTTTCTTTGAACAACTAACAATACAACTATGGAAGCTTCCTCACCTGTAAGTTTTTATTAGCTTACTTTTATCAGCTTTAAAATATATATAACTGTATTGTGGGAAGCTTGCTCACCTGTAAGTCCTTCTTTCTTTCTTTTAAATACATGTCAAATATACATAACTGTATTGTGGGAAGCTTGCTCACCTGTAAGTCCTCCTTTCATATCCTTTTAAATACTTGTCATATATCAACTGTATATATACTTGTATATTTGCTTAGGGTTTTCCCCAGAAACTAGGTAAAGCCAAGTGGTCGCTCTTTCAACAATCAAAACTAGATCCCCATAGGATTCCAGATACAGTCTTGCCTTCTCTTGGGCTTGTACAATATGGAACAAAGAGAAAGACATTATTCTTATTGAAACTTTTATCATACTGTAACCCCTAGAAATTGTCAAAGAAATTCTACTCCCTAGAGATGATCTATTCTCGGTGAATGGCATCTCTTGAATTTCTTCAAACCTCAGAACTATTCACTAAATGATTCATTCTCGGTGAAAGACATCTCTTGAACTTCTCTTTGGTTTGGGACCCACGAGCTTCTTAAAAGCATTCCCCCGCCTCCTCTTGGGCGTTATACAAGGACCCTCAGGCCTCTTAAAGGTTCTCATGCCTCCTCTTGGGCTTTATATAAGGACCGGACGACCTCTTAAAGGTATAAGAACAGAACCTAGTTATCCTTTGTTAGAAAAGAACCTAGTTATCCAATTTAAGGGTTGACCCTCATCCCTTAAAACTTTTGCCTGCTCTTGGGCATTATACAAAGATAACCCATTAGACTCGGACAGTCTAATTTTCCCTCGGATCTCAAAGACATTCTCAAGCTCCCGACAAACACTGGAGAAATCCTGATCATCCGATCAATCTCCAACTGAGAAAAACCCCCCATAGGTTCTAAAACTCAATCTTTCATTTTCCCAGCCAGGGTTAGCTTTTCATCATTACCTCAAGGTATCTGATACCTCAACTCTACTGCAATCCTCAGCAAGAGTTTATTCCCCACTTTGGACCTGCCTCTGGATCTCAATAATCCTCAGCAGAAGCTTGCCTCCTCTTAGGCTTTGTATAATGATCCTTCTTTTCCTCAGCATAGTCTAGCCTCCTCTTAGGCTTAGTATAATGATTTTCCCTCAGCAGGTGTCAGCCTCAATCTCGGGCTTTGTACGAGACAGTAAAAAACACTCTCTTGTTGAGTCAATAATACCCCAACCACTCTCTTGTTTGTCGCTCCCGGGATTTTCATCCTAGTACAAATGCGAAAGTGGCACCGAACAGAGTCGCCAGCAATGTGTATTTATCCCATGAGAGGGAAAGGAAACACCGCATAAACCTGAGAGAAAGGAAAAGCATGGTCTTGCGACCAAGAGAAATGGGTTCGGGAGTCGGTTACGCGAGAGGAAGGTATTAGCACCCCCTCGCGTCCATCGTACCCGATGGGATCCACGCTTGCTTGTCTCGATCAAAGGGTGATAGAAAATGATACTGGAAAAAGAACTGGAAAAGGAACGGAAAGAGAAAGAGAAACAAATGTAGGGAAAATAAAAGAAGTGCTCGCATGGGCCCTACCCCACTGCCTACGTATCTCATCGGGAACATGAGAATCAGAGCGACGTAGTTCCCCTCACTAGGGATGAATTGTTTGTGTTTTTTAGAGAACGGCTTACGTTCTAGCTCAGGTGTTGCAGGCTCGCTGGTCCGAGTGCGTTACCATCTTGCAAGAGAACGAGTAGAAGCGCGTTCGTACGCTAAGAGTGAATGAGGTGAGAAAAGAATTCCCGAAGGAAAGACGTTATTGTTTGTTTTTGTCTTTTAGAAAGAAGTGTTTTGTTATTTGTTTGCATATGATAGTGTATCCAAATCTTAGTCCTTGGAATGTGTACCTTCTCACATTCCAAGATGGAATGAGTAAGAAAGTACACTAAATATGAAGAAGACCCCCACACTTAGTTTCAATTGTCAAGGTTCAAACACACTAGCATACTTGTGTTTATTAAGTGTTTTTGTTGATTATGAAGTGAAGAAGTGTTTTATTATTTGCACCTTCAACAAGTATTGCATTTAAGTCCCTCATACAAGATCAAATGTTTAACACATTGACCCAAGATGGGCTATATGCTATACATTCTAAGATTATAAGAGAAGACCCCTTATAATCTTTCCTTTATATGAAAGGCTTAAATTCAATAAATGCTTACCTTTATTAAATGTTTTTGGGTTTTCTTTTTAGATGAGAAGAGAGACTCAAGAGAAGGATAAAGGAAGAAACTATGGGGGGACTAAGACACACCCTAGTGTTAGCATGCTTGGATATCCTATGGTTAGTGAGGTTTAAGAAACCTAATCCTACAAGAAAGGAAGAGGGAGAAGAAAGAATACAACTTACTTCCAAGATGGAAGCTAAGTTGTTTCTAGGGAGGGAGAAAGAAAGTTATGAAGGCAAAGCATTATTAAATGCTTAAACAATCACAAATTGAATGATTAAAAGATGAAGGAAGAAATTAGAATGTGGAAGCATATCCACATTCAAATGACTTACCATTAGCCCCTGAAAAGGTTAGTATACTTATTTACAAGTAAAGAAAGAACATAGAGTGAACAAATCAAACTCAAACAAATTGACAAACAAAGTAAAATGAGATTGAATTGCTATAAGAGCTTCCCAATCAGAATGTGCATCTCAAAATGCATTCAATAACATCTACATATCAAACACAAACCAAAGGTACACAAACAAAGAATTAAACACCAAGAAGTGCACTATGAAAGAAGTAGAAGGAGAGTGAAAGGGAATGCAAAACAACTATGCAAGAATACTTCATAAGAAGTCATGGTCAGAATATGGTTACCCTAAACATGTTCCTAAATAGGATCTTCAAACATCACTCAAATCATGCACACCAATTCTCAATTCAATAAGAAACAAAGAAGAAAGATGAAGTGATGTGAATATGGTTCATACTTGTAAAACAAGTGACTTAAAGTGAGAGACAATTACAAACATGCAAAGGTGAAGTTCTAATATCACAACCAGAGATCAATTAGCATGCTATCCATCCTAGAACACAACCACAAATCATGGCACAAGTGCCTTCATGATCAATTAAACCAAACATGAAGCATATATTCATAAATTTGGACTAGTTAAAGTTCATGCCTCAAGCAAATATCAAGCATGCTTCAAAAATTATGATCTTCAATAATCAAACACCTTAAACATGTATCATTGACATATCAAAGCCACAAGTAATGAATCAGAACCAAAGTCAATCAATCAATTAGGTCAAAGTCTCATGGAAGTTCATGCATTTAAGCTCAAAGCAACACAATAAAAGTCAACTAAAAAAAAGACTGAAAAATCATCAAATAAATCTCAAACATACATCCACATGTGGTGAACATAATGCAAAAAGGAGGGGATCAAAATCACCTTTTATGATCAAGAACAAAAATGCACAAAATGGTAGGTCACATTAAGTATGCACAAAAATAGAAATTCAAAAGAAATACTGAAACAGGGGCAAAATGGTCATAAAATCAGAAAATAAAATCATGGAAAATTTTCTAAATGTTTCAATGACATTCATGAATTTTTGTGGAATTTTATGATGCATTTTAGTATTTTTTAAAAATTAAAAATCAAACGCGTATGAAAATGAAAATAAAAATAAAATGCAATATGAGAGGGGGGTATGAATATAGCAAATCAGCATGTTCAAATCACATGGGCCTCAAAATTGGGGGTGTGGATAGTATTCTGATTTGGGTCCATTTACGCACATGACACAATAATTAAAATGCACCTTCAGTCAACATTAGTCAACACAATCCAAACCATTGGATAAAGTCAAGTCAACACACAGTCAAAGTACACAAGATCAACGTATGCACGTGAGGGAACACATTACGTTACATGCACTGCACCACATAAAATTTAAATGAATTCAGAAAAAAGGCACGTGAAGAGCATGCTGATTTTAATGTGTTGGCACGTTTTAAGCCACACGATGCAAGCAAATCTACGGTCATGTTTTAAACTGCAATCAAAACCCTAACCAAAGACCACCGGCCGGAGAGGGACCTCCGGTCACCTTCTCCGGTCAATCACCACCGTCTGCAACTTTGAGTTTCCCAGAATTACACAAACCATATACCAAAATGAAGCTGAGCTCACATACATCATGAATGTGCAATCAACTTTCATAGATCACGCATGTACAACACAAACCGAACCAAAACATTTTGCCCTAAAATCTCATCTAAACTCCTAAAGAGCCTATCAACTAGTCAGGACTCACGCATAGCCTCTAATAAGCTCTAAACATCATAAAGCAAGCTAAAACAACAAGAACTTATGCAATCAAGTTGGATTAATTGGAACCTGAAATTTGCAGAACTTTGAAACAAAAGAAAACCAGAGATCCACTCTTGATCTTTGAGCTTGATTCGTGCAAAATAAATGCAGTTGAGCCTTGAGATATTGAGAACAGAGAGAGATTCAAGGCTGAGCAATACTTGAAATCTTGAGGACTGTGTGGAAAACTTCTTCAATCCAATGCCATTGATGATGATGATGATGAAGTAAGATGGAGGATGATGAGGTTCGTGTACAGAGAGAGAGAAAAATGGAGAGAAACTGAGAGAGAGAAAAGAGAAGTTTTTGGAGTGAATGTGAAAAAATGAGAACTGAAAATGAATTGTGAAGTGTGATTTTGTTTTATAATTTGAGTTAACCACGGTTTGGTGAGTGAGTTAAATGAGTCCAAGTTGGGTTAATTGAGTCCACCCTAACTAACTGAGCCAAGTTAGTTAGGGGACGAGTTGGTCATGGCTGGGTTATGGTGATGAAGGTTCATGGAGTTATGGTGAGGAGCAATTGCAAGGAATGGTGATGATGAGTTGTTCTGGTGTGGCAGCTTGATAAACTTGTTTCACAAGTTTTGTTCTTCCTCTTTAGTGTATGGAAACAACATGGATAGCACGTGCTGCTCAAGTTTGTAAGGGGATGTTGGCTTAAATGAGGAAAGGAATAAAGAGTGTACATGTGAATTCTGAAACAATCAACCACAACCATGTTTATTTTCTGGTTTTATGACAGCTTGAAACCAATGCAATCATGGTGATTTGATGATGGAATTCTCTCAAATCCATGGATGATTTGATGTGTTTTTGGAGTCATTGGAAACAGGAGATGTAATGCTACATGTTTGGTGTGAAAATTGAATGGAAATGATGCTTGGAACATGCCTAAAAATGACCATAAACAGATGTAAAACAAACTGATGCATGGGCGAGCAATTTGGGGCATGGCATGGCAAGTTGGCCTAGTGATTTTCAGCATAATCACACCAACTTTAGACCCATCTTTCTATTTCATAACTTGGTCAAATCAAAATTTGTCCAACATGAACATTGAAGATAAGACTACATAGAACAACTTTGATGTTGAAAATTTTCTCATTAGAGGCCTTTAACCATGAGAAAAATGAATGGACATTTGGCCCACCACACGTTTGTAAAAATGACTGCGCGCAGACCTGGCCAAGCTTGGTCAAGACATGGTTTTTGGCCTACTTTCCTCCAACTTTGATTAATCATATCTCCCTCAATTTTTGTCCAATGGAGATGTTATACCCATGGATTTGAAGCTTAAAGCAAGATCTTTCATTGAGGCAGAGTGGAATTTTCATTTGATGCTTCAATTTTGAATGGCCTTGGTTCCAATTCTGATGCAAAATGGCCAAAACTTGCTATTTTTAGTAACCCTACTTCATCCAAAAGTGGCAACTTTCCAAATCTTGATTTTTTCATGATTCCTTTGGAGTTTCTTGATCAAATTTTGTACATTGGTCACATATAACATGAATTTCATGAATTTGGCTTTAAAAAGTCAAGAGTTGACTTTTTCCTCTGATTATTTGACTTGGCCCCAAATCCCCTGATTTTTGATCTTTCTTCCAATTGAATCACTTCTAAAACCAATTGAGATGCAATCTTCCACATCCCTATACCTAGGGACATATAGGGAACCATGACATCAAGTCTTGCCCAAAAAATCAAGGATTCCCTGATTTAATGGGAAACCCTAGTTTTGGTGCCCACCTCCTAGGAGAAAAATGTGCAGTCTCCAATTTCAAATTCCTCAGAGTATGTTGTGTATCCTCTTAAAGGATGATGAGAAATGCCACTTGAGAATGATTTTGAATCAATGAGCTATCTCTTTTGAGGGTTTTCCTTCAATTTTTGAACCTCTTGCATAGTGAAAGATGTAGTGCTTCAACCTCCCATTGAATCTCACTTCCTTGAGGTTTTGGAAGATCAATTGAGATAGTATGAGACATGAGAGGCTCTTGGCTTGCCTTGAGGCAACTTGATTGACCTTTTTGTGCTTTGGATGATCTCTTGATTGTCCACCTTCCACCTGATCACATACCCTGATGGTAAGAAGGATGCCATGCTTCATTTTTCTATGTTAAATGCAATGTAATGTTAATGAGGTGGATATGATATGATAAATGATAATGCCATGCTATGATGACAAAAGGGGAGAGCAAATTTTGGGGTATTACAGCTGCCCCTATTCAAGCGCTGTAGACCTGAATGCCTGAAAGCAATTGCTTTCGGACTTTCAAGGTATATAGTGATTGAATACCAAATATAACCAAAAATTTGCTCTAGATGAAGAAGAAAAGGGATATAAACCCAACGAGACTGCTGGATTGAGTCCTCGATGAAACGTCGGAGAGATCTGTCTTTTGAACGACGCCAGACGACTACTGGCTTGCCACGCTGCTGGTGGACTTTAATACTGTCTTTTTGAACGACGCCAGACGACTACTGGCTTGCCACACTGCTGGTGGACTTTGATAACGTCTTTTGAACGACGCCAGACGACTACTGGCTTGCCACACTGCTGGTGGACTTTAATAATGTCTTTTATGCAACTCCAGACGACTACTGGCCTGCCACACTGCTGGTGGACTTTGATAACGTCTTTTGAACGACGCCAGACGACTACTGGCTTGCCACACTGCTGGTGGACTTTAATAATGTCTTTTATGCAACTCCAGACGACTACTGGCCTGTCACACTGCTGGTGGACTTTGATAACATCTTTTGAACGACGCCAGACGACTACTGGCTTGCCACACTGCTGGTGGACTTTAATAATGTCTTTTATGCAACTCCAGACGACTACTGGCCTGCCACACTGCTGGTGGACTTTGATAACGTCTTTTGAACGACGCCAGACGACTACTGGCTTGCCACACTGCTGGTGGACTTTAATAATGTCTTTTATGCAACTCCAGACGACTACTGGCCTGCCACGCTACTGGTGGACTTTGATAACGTCTTTTGAACGACGCCAGACGACTACTGGCTTGCCACACTGCTGGTGGACTTTAATAATGTCTTTTATGCAACTCCAGACGACTACTGGCCTGCCACGCTACTGGTGGACTTTGAAATATGCCACCCTTAGATGGACTTTTCGCCAATCCACTGTTGGACTTTTGCCACCCGAAGACGGACTTTTGCCAATCCGCTGTTGGACTTTTGCCACCCGAAGACGGACTTTTGCCAATCCACTGTTGGACTTTTGCCGCCCGAAGACGGACTTTTGCCAATCCACTGTTGGACTTTTGCCACCCGAAGACGGACTTTTGCCAATCCACTGTTGGACTTTTGCCACCCGAAGACGGACCTTTGCCAATCCACTGTTGGACTTTTGCCACCCGAAGACGGACTTTTGCCAATCCACTGTTGGACTTTTAGAATTTTAAAATCGAATTACTCTCTGCCTCTGCGCCAGACATCTCTGCCGACTCTGCTGAGGAACCACAATCAATGATTTAATCTCGGAGACTCCTAAAAGGATAATATCTCTGCTGGCGAATGGATGAACAATCCGTCTGCTTCGAATTGTCAAGCTTGCCAAAAATAAATTGGACTTTAAGATATGAGGGAATGACGACTCTGCCAGGAATTATTCCATCTGTTTGGGGGAACGAATTCTGGTCACAGCGATTCCGCTGGGGATGAGAATTTTTAAATGACGTCCTGCTGGGGAAATGAGCCATTAAAACTCTGCTTGGGGATTTATTCAACCCAAGATCCTTTATAGGGATTATCAACCTTCTGACCCGGCTGGGGAAAGGCTGTACCATCCTTGTTGAGGAATAGATTCTGTCGATCTGATAAACCTCTGCGGAGAGAACAACAACTCAGCTGGAAGTTGCTGACAAGATTCGATGCTGACCTCTGTGAGGATACCATGACCAGAGATACGATCTTGCTGGGTATCAGGGCTACTCTGCCAGGGATATGCAAATCCTGGTTAGAACATTCTACTGCAACTTGCTAGAAAGAGTCCTTAGAGATCTGTTGGGGAAACCCAAAGCAAATCCACAGTAGTCTGCTGAAGAATATGACTGTCAAGCTTAGGATGAGTACCACAATGCCCCATGTTAGGCGAGCTTTCCTGATGACGAGTTTAACAAACTCTGCTGGAGAAAACTGCTTTAAAGCGTCTCGTGCTGGGGAATGCCTTTTGAGAGGATTTTACAGAAGACCGACTGTCCTCAAACTCTACTGGGAATGATCAACACTTCATGCTGGGGAAACAAACATGCCCCATGCTTGGACAAACCAACAATTTGTCCCCGAAGAAGATGTCATAAGAGGATTTTACAGAAGATTTAGCCTCTTCAAACCCCTGCGACTTCGCTGGGGATAATGACCATCAGTTTCGGTGTCGACGAGACCACTCTTTTGGGGGAACTTGTGACCGTTATCGGCACAGAAAAGCTTGTAGCTGTTGGAAGTACTGTATGAGAGAATCGACTTAATAAGATACAACGGTACCCAGTTGAACTTAATTCAATGATATCGAACCGTTATGAACGACCGTCGACCGAGCGATGAACGCAGACCTCCTTACCCGTAATTGCCCCAGTCTTTTGCGTGGGGTAATTGATTACTGGTCTTGTGCTTAAAATCATCTGCACCTGCTACCTACAACAAAAGAATATGCACACATGCCCCGAATATTGCGTGGCTAGAATCCACCATCCGGGAGTATTCAACATTCGAAGTAATTTCAAATATTTTTTCTGCGCATGTTATTGCAAGGCTGCCATGTTTTCAAATGCAATGTTTTATCAACAATTAGGACGTTTTTGCAAACAAAGCAATAAAACAAAAATAGAAAGCTTTTTATTGAGATTCAATTTATTGACTGAGAGCCCAGAATAGGCAATTACATCTGGAAGCAATCCCTGGAAAGAGGTGATCGCTGAAAATTGAGAAAAGAAACTATCCTAATGGCAATGTGAAAACGGAATTCCACTGAGTTTCCATTCTGTTATGACCAGTATGTCTTCAAAACTCCCCGACCTTGCCTTCTGAGGAATGATCAGACCGATTCCTATCTTTCAGAACGTCAGTTGTTCAAACGGCAATGGGTACAGATAACTCAGACTGTAGTCATTCGCTTAAATCCCTCTTTTGTGTGAACCGCCCTTTCAGGTTTTCGATCCACCAGGATACCCTTTTTTGCCTAAGTTGCCCTTTCGGGTTTTCAACTTACCGGGTGTACAATTTTTTCAATTATATCCCTAATTTTTGCCCGAACCTCATTCTGTTTTTGGTTCGCCGGGATGCCCTTTTTTGCCTGGATTTTTTTTATTCTTATTATCCAGCGGGTCTATTCATGCGAAGTATTTTTTGACTACGTCCGAGTTGACAGGGGATGAAAAGTCTTCGCCATCCATGGTTGTAAGCAATAAAGCTCCGCCCGAAAAGACCTTTTTAACCACGAATGGACCTTCATAATTAGGAGTCCATTTGCCCCTGTGGTCTGTATTGGGAGGAAGGATCCTTTTGAGTACCACATCTCCGACTTTGTAAACCCGAGGACGCACCTTTTGGTCAAATGCCTGCTTCATTCTGCGCTGGTATAGTTGCCCATGACATACAGCCGCCAATCGCTTTTCCTCAATAAGGCTCAACTGATCAAATCTGGCTCGTACCCATTCAGCTTCATCTAGCTTAACATCCATCATGACTCTGAGGGACGGAATCTCTACTTCAACCGGTAGCACTGCCTCCATACCATATACAAGTGAGAATGGGGTTGCCCCAGTGGACGTGCGTACCGACGTTCGATACCCATGCAAAGCAAATGGTAACATCTCATGCCAATCTTTGTACGTGACAACCATCTTCTGTACAATCTTCTTGATATTTTTGTTGGCCGCTTCGACCGCGCCATTCATCTTTGGGCGGTACGGAGAAGAATTGTGATGCTCGATTTTGAAGTCCCGACATAACTCAGCCATCATCTTATTGTTCAAATTAGAACCATTATCAGTAATGATTCTTTCGGGAACTCCATATCGGCAAATGATATCCCGTTTTAAGAAACGAGCGACCACTTGCTTTGTAACATTGGCATAGGATGCGGCTTCAACCCATTTGGTGAAGTAATCAATTGCCACCAAGATGAAACGATGACCATTGGAAGCTGTGGGCTCAATCTCCGATCATATCAATGCCCCACATGGCAAACGGCCAAGGCGACGACATGATGCTCAACGGATTTGGAGGCACATGCACCTTGTCTGCATAGATCTGGCATTTATGGCATTTGCGGGCATATTTGCAACAATCTGACTCCATAGTCAACCAATAATATCCCGACCTTAACAACTTTTTAGCCATTGCCTGCCCTCCGGCATGGGTACCGAAAGAGCCTTCGTGCACTTCAATCATCAACAAGTCTGCTTCATGTCTATCCCCACATCTAAGCAGGACCGTGTCAAAATTTCTTTTATACAGCACGCCATCTTTGTTCAAGAAGAAACTACCAGCTAACCTTCTCAACGTCTTCCTGTCTTTGGACGATGCCCCGGGCGGGTACTCTTGACTTTTTAAGAAACACTTAATGTCATAAAACCATGGCTTGTCATCAGACGTTGCATCTACCGCAAACACAAATGCTGGTCTGTCAAGGCGGGATACCTCAATCTTAGGTACATGGTTCCATCCTTGCACTTTGATCATGGAAGACAAAGTGGCCAAGGCATCAGCGAACCTATTCTCATCTCGAGGAATATGGTACAGTTTCACTGTTGTGAAAAATGTCAGCAATCTCCTCGTATAATCTCTATACGGCATTAGATTTTCTTGGTGCGTGTACCAACTCCCTTTCACTTGATTGATTACCAAAGCTGAATCACGGAATATATCAAGGGTTTTAATCCGTAGATTAATCGCCTCCTCGATCCCCATTATACAAGCTTCGTACTCTGCTTCATTGTTGGTGCATCCGAAAGTTATTCGGGCAGTGAACGGCATATGAACACCTTCCGGCGTGATAAGAACTGCTCCAACTCCGCACCCATTCATATTGACAGCCCCATCAAACATCAGACTCCATTTGGATTCAGGGTCTGGCCCCTCCTCCGGAAGTGGTTCCTCGCAGTCTTTAGCTTTGAGAAACATGATGTCCTCATCAGGGAAGTCAAATTTCATGGGTTGGTAATCATCAATCGGCTGTTGCGCAAGATAGTCAGACAAGATACTTCCTTTGATGGCTTTTTGTGAAGTATACTGAATGTCATACTCTGTCAAGACCATTTGCCACCGTGCAACTCTGCCTGTCAATGCTGGTTTCTCGAAAATATACTTGATAGGATCCATTTTTGAAATCAACAAGGTCGTGTGCCTAACCATATATTGCCTCAATCGCTTAGCGGCCCATGCAAGCGCACAGCATGTCTTTTCCAGCATTGAGTATCGGGACTCACAATCATTGAACTTTTTGCTCAGGTAGTAAATAGCATGCTCCTTCCTACCTGTCTCGTCATGTTGACCGAGAACACAACCCATGGCACCTTCAAGCACTGTCAGATACATTATCAGCGGTCTCCCTTCAACTGGAGGTATTAGAATCGGAGGTTCCTGCAAGTATTCTTTTATCTTATCGAATGCCAATTGGCAATCGTCATTCCACCTGACCGTTTGATCTTTCCTTAACAATTTAAATATTGGCTCACACGTGGCTGTTAGGTGAGATATGAACCTTGCAATGTAGTTCAATCTACCCAAGAAACCACGAACCTCTTTTTCTGTTCTCGGTTCAGGCATTTCTTGTATTGCTTTCACCTTGGCAGGATCAACCTCGATTCCTCTTTCGCTCACAATGAAACCTAACAACTTTCCAGACCGCACCCCAAACGTGCACTTGTTTGGATTTAATCTCAGACGGAACTTTCTCAACCTTTCAAACAGCTTTTTCAGGTTAACCAGATGTTCCTCTTCTGTTCTCGACTTGGCAATCATATCATCTACATAACATTCGATCTCCTTATGAATCAAGTCATGAAACAATGTCACCATCGCCCGCTGGTACGTTGCCCCTGCGTTTTTCAACCCAAAAGGCATTACTTTATAACAATATGTACCCCACGGAGTAATGAACGTGGTTTTCTCCATATCTTCAGGTGCCATCTTGATCTGGTTGTATCCGGAGAAACCGTCCATAAATGAGAACACTGAAAATTGAGCTGTATTATCGACCAGCACATCAATATGAGGTAGTGGAAAATCATCTTTCGGGCTAGCTTTATTAAGATCTCGATAATCCACACACATTCTCACTTTTCCATCTTTCTTCGGTACTGGCACGATGTTGGCTACCCATGGAGGATACTTTGTCACAGCAAGAAAACCAGCGTCCCACTGCTTCTGGACTTCCTCCTTAATCTTTAAGGCCATGTCGGGGTGAGTCCGACGAAGTTTCTGCTTGACTGGCGGACATTCTTCTCTCAATGGTAGCCTGTGCACGACAATATCCGTATCCAACCCCGGCATGTCTTGATACGACCAGGCGAAGATGTCAACATACTCGCGCAACATTTCCGTCAAAGTTTGCTTCACATCTGCTTGCAAGCTGGCACCAATCCTGATCTCTTTCTTGGCGTCCTTGGTACCAATATTGATGATTTCTACAGTCTCCTGATGAGGCTGGATGACCCTTTCCTCTTGTTTCAACAATCTGGCCAGTTCTTCAGAAAGTTCACAATCTTTCTCATCCCCTTCTTCGGCTTGATAAATCGGATTGTCAAAGTCATACATGGCCATATCAAAATCGTTATCAGTGGTATCCGGAGGATCAAGTCTGCATGAACGGGTTCATGCCTTATTTTAGAATTTATTTTTAAGCAAAACAAAAGAAAATGAAACATTGCCATTTTATATATTTTTTTTGTGCAAAAATAAAAACTGAAAGACAGAGAACAAAATTTGATTGCAAAACGTCCTTTATTAATGATTAAACATTGCAAATGCAACCATGGTGGCCCTACAAATGAATCTATACGCCTTGGGCAGAGCGCAAGATTTTGTCATGCATTATGGTTAGAAAAAACAAAGAAAAATTACTCTGTCTGAAGAGTAACCCGGATGACTTCTTCAACGAACCAGTTTTGCACTTGTTGTCCCAGAACATGAGGGCGTACCCAGTTGTCCAGGTCACAATCACTGTCAACACTATCCTCCGTGGCTGCACAAGACTGGTCCATGTAGATAATTCCCCCACTATTGAAAGTAATGGGTCCCCTGCTCCCCGCATCTGAAGTTGTAGAGGGATGATAACCAATACCAAATTTGTCTTCCTTCATTGGGGTCTCTATCAACCTGCCCCAACCTTGGGCGTTGCCTGCCCTGACGACTTCGACAGCTTGTTTGTAAGATGAAATGGAGGTACCAGCCCCGACTGGTACAGAAGAAGACTCAGGTGCATCGTCAATATTGACTGCTTCAAATGATTGGCACAGCATCTCATGAATTTCCCCATCCATTTCAATGTACTTGAATGTGGACAAGTGACTCACAAAGATGTCTTCCTCCCCACACACTGTCACAACCTGCCCTTCAAACTCATACTTCAGCTTTTGATGTAGAGTAGAAGTAACAGCCCCGGCTCCGTGAATCCAAGGGCGCCCCAATAGGCAACTATATGCAGGTTGTATGTCCATTACATGGAACGTGGATTTGAATACCTGTGGTCCAATTTGTACGGGCAATTCCACCTCATCAAACACAGATCGTCTAGTTCCATCGAATGCTCTGACCACCAATTCACTAGGCCTTAAGATCAAACCGTCAACTTCCAGCTTCATTAATGCCTTCTTGGGCAAGACATTGAGTGATGAACCAGTGTCTACCAGTACATGAGATAACACTGCGCCCTTACACTCCATCGTGATATGCAAAGCCTTATTATGGTTTCTTCCTTCAACAGTCAAATCTCTACTTGTAAAGCCCAAGCCATGGCTAACATTAACATTAGAGATTACGCCCTCGAGCTGATTAACAGTAATTTCTTGTGGCACGTACGCACTCTTCAACACTTTCAACAACGCCTGCCGGTGCGCATCAGAGCACATCAATAATGACAAGATTGAAATCTTTGAAGGGGTCTGATTCAGTTGGTCCACAATCTTATAATCGCTTTTCTTGATTATCTTCATAAATTCTTCCATTTCCTTATCAAAAGTAATCTTTGTCTCTGCTTCAGGTGTAGGCGCACTTTCAAACACCTGTTTACCCTTAGCCTTTGCTGCAGCTTCTACCTCCTTATCACTTCTCAAGGTTTGGGGAGCGAACAACCTTCCACTCCTTGTAAAGCCCCCTACACCCCCTACATTATCAATATTTGGGCTGACTGACGGCTCAACTTCCTGTTTTTTACCTTCGTAATATACATCTGCCCCATAGTGCCATGGGATAGCCTTCGTAGACGTGAACGGAATTGGTCCTGGCACCGTGATAGTGACAGGACTGGGCCCTTCTGGCGCAACACTCGCCACGGGAACTGCATTGACCGGCATTTGAATCTCAGCGGGAGTGTAATAGATGGTCACGGTTGATATCTCATCAGTGTCTTTCACGACTCTGTCGAACTGTAGACATCCTTCATCGATCAGATTCTGTAAACCCATCTTCAACTTATCACAGCCGTTCTCCTGATTCACACACTCAGAGCAATCTTGATTACAGCCCGGAAACACCTGTCCCTTCAATAAACGATCTTTTACAACCAACAAAGAAGTTTTCACTTGATGAACGTCTAACACCAAATTCAATCTCCTCCCATCTTCAATAGCGTACACATTTGCTGCGCTATGATCAGGCATGGGATGCTGAGTAATATTAGGAGCGGGAGAGAAATTAATGGCTTTAGCATCAATCAAATCTTGTACTTTATGATGGAAAGCCCAGCATTTTTCAATGGAGTGCCCCTGAGCACCTGAGTGGAACTCACAACGAGCATTAGCATCGAAGTTAGGTGGCAGGTTTCCAGCAACCGGAGCTTTCATAGTACGGAGTTCTACCAACTTTAACTCGAGTAGCCGGGGCAACAGCGCGGCATAAGTCATAGGGAGAGGATCCATCTTACGATCCCTCTGTCTAGACCTTTGCTGGAAAAAAGGTTGTTGCTGTTGAACTTGTTGTTGGGGTTGTTGTTTCTGAACAGACGGTGTGGGGATTGTCACAGCATCTACCTGATAATAAGCTCGAGAAGGCCCTCTGCCTCGTCCTCTAAACACAACATTCGTATCACCTTCTCTTCTCTTCTGGTTACTAGCAAACGGTTTCTTCGTCCCCGAAGAGCCAGCCCCACTCACATCCTGGATCTTTCCAAGCTTTAACAGACTTTCTATTCTTTCTCCCGCAATCACAATATCAGCAAATCCAGTTGACGGACAAGCAGCTAATCTATCCAGATAGGCCCCTTGCAAGGTGCCCATGAACATATCTGCCATTTCTCTGTCTGACAAGGGAGGTTGAACCTGGGCAGCCATTTCCCTCCACCTCTGTGCATACTCCTTGAAACTCTCCTTGGCATTCTGGGACAATCCCTGCAATTGAGTGCGGTTGGGCGCCATGTCAATATTATACTGGTATTGCTTCAGGAACGCTTCTGCCAGATCTTTCCAATTCTTCCCAGCAGCCCTATTCAACTTCATATACCAGGTCAAGGACGCCCCAGCCAGACTGTCCTGAAAATAGTGCATCCATAGCTTCTCGTCATCCGTATGGGCTGAAATCTTCCCAAAGTAAGCTTGAAGATGCGTTTGGGGACACGCATTGCCGTGATACTTATCAAAAGTGGGAGGTTTGAATTTAGGGGGAATTCTGACTCCTGAGACCAGCCCCAAGCTGGTAACGTCAATACCCATGGAGTTCTTGCATTCTATGGCCCTGATCTTTTCTGCTAACTCCTCATACCTTCGATCACCTTGATTACCCATATCAGCGTCTAGTAGAGTAAATTGGTCTTCCAGAGTATCTTCAAGAGTAACACCAGCATGCCTACCATTTCCATTACCCCGATTGTTACCACCAGGAGGAGGGTTGCCACCGGGAGGAGGAATGCCATGTCCCTGTGAATTGTCATGATGATCACCTTCGGGCCCATTGTCGGGACGCTCTACCAGAAGCCTCAGCCTCTCCTGATTTTGCGCCATGCCAGTCATGAGGGTCATGAACTGGTCCATACGCGCCCTCATTTCCGCCAAATCACTTTGCACTTGATCCATGATTCTTACTTGATTCCTTCGCGTAGAATATCGGTGAATATGACTCTCCGCTATACTGCCTGAAACCAAATAAAGGTTAGAGACCCCGCAACGAGTACCTGAAAAGCAAGTAACAAAAAATGCAAAATGATATGCAATGCCATGCAATGCCATGTTTGTCATTTCCGAGGTGCTTTATACCCTGATTCCAATCCAACCACAGAAATCTGAAGACCAGAAATTGTGATATAAAGAGACGTGTCGTGGTCATGTGCTTGTGTGCAGCTATCTGATAAGGAATAATTCTGAATAAAACTGCTCATACTCATTCAACAAAGTGTTCCAGTACATTTAAGAAAGGCTCATCCGCAAATGCAATACAAGGAAAAATGGATCCATCAACAAGCCTGATGGTAACCATTAACAACAAAATATAAGGAAAAGAACATCAGTCTGACAATTCCACACCCTTCAGCTTATCACTTGAGTATTTGATCTCCTCAAAAAGTATACGGGTACGCTGGTGATTCGGCTTTTCAATCATTTCTTTGATCAAGACATCCCTTTTCTCAAGAGCTTCAGTTAAAGAACCCAGGTGCAGCATCAGAGCCTCGTCATCACACACTCCTTTGTGTCTCTTTATGCCGGCTTGCGTCTTGAGTATCTCCCTTTCTATCATGACTTCTTCAAGCTCTTTCTTGGTATTCCTCAGCTCACCTCTAGCCTCTTCTAGCTGTTCTTGACTCTTACCGAGGCTTTCCCGATACTTTCTCCTCTGCTCATGCGCCTTTTCAAGCTCTTCGTCCTTAATCTGCAACCGTTCCTGTAATTCAGCATTCTCTATCCTAACTTCATCCCAAGCGTGCTGAAACTTTGTTAACTTTTCTTTGGTCTGTGCTAACGCCTGTTTGGTTTGCTTGTGGGCTTGAGTAGCATCATCAGCACCTTTACTAATCTTCCGGAAATGTTGGGCTCTTCCAGCAAAGTCTTTTTCTTTTGCAGTTAGGATTTGTTCAGCATCTTGGGCTTTCCGCTCCAGCTCTTTGTTGGCATGTAGAGCATTCTGAAGACGGCTACTCAACTCGGAATTCTCTCCTTGGAGCTTTTTCACCAAGGCTTGCAACTTGTCAACTTCTTCCACAGTAGCAGTGCTTCTTGCTTTCTCATTCTCCGGATACAAAAGAGGTGCCTTACCAAAAGGCAAGAGAAAATCTTCAACTCTTTTCTTCACCCACTCTTCATATGCTGGATAAACCCGGTTGTTAGGCTTTCCTAGAGTAACTTTCCCCTTTTTCAGTATGCTACCCCAGCTTTCAGAAGCTTTCTGTGCTGCTTCCCATCCTTCTGATGTATGAAAATAGAGGGACTCCTCCACATCTCTCTTAATAGGCGGACCTGTCAGGGCATACCCAAATTGTCGAATGGCCAAAGAAGGATTGTAGTTAATCCCACCCAGTCTTCCTATCAGTGGAACGTTAGGGAACTTACCACAGCTGTGGATAATATTCTTGCCAATCAGCCCATGATCTACCCATACGATGTCCTTGGCCACCAATCCCATTAAACGCTGTTTCCACTCTAGAGAATCTTTGGAATCCAAAAAAGCCCCTGATTGTGGTAAACGGCCCGCAAACCACTTATAGAACAAGGGTGCACAACAACGAATTATCCCTCCTCTTTTCTTTTCGTTTCGGTTGTACAATGAGTAGTGAAGATCTCCCAGTAGCGTTGGCACCGGGTTCTTCATCATGAATATTCGTATAGCGTCCGTATCAATAAAATCCGGCTCGTTGGGAAACAACACTATGCCGTATATACAAAGGGCTAACAGAGCATTAAAAACAAGCCAATTCTCGCCTTTAGCTGCTTCCTGGGCCTTCTTAATCAGATATTCCAGCTTGTAACCACGAATCTTTCCTTTGTTGGAGACATTGTCACTTAGCTCTGATTTGCTCAAATAAAGAGCACCAGCCAACTTCCCAAAGTCAAGATCCCCCACTGATCCAAAGAAAAGGGGGCTCCTCCTTGATAGCAATCCCCAACATGTTGGAATACTCCTCCAGGGTAGGAACCAACACATAGTCTGGAAATACAAAACATCTCAGAGGCGGATCATAGAACTGCATCAACGTATGGAGACCTCTGGCTTCATAATCACTGACATTACGGACCATAGATAAAATCCACCCATATTTCTCTTCAAAAGCTTCTCGTGCTGCCGGGCTCGCCATTCCCTTCAGCACAACAATAGGGCCCAAAGTAGGCGTAAGGAACTTGTAGCTGATGATATTCTTCCTCTCTTTAGTGTTCATCTTTGCAGGGACCTGATGACTGGAATCAAGGGTAATATATGCACCTGGAAATGAATAAACATGTATGTTAGGATATGATAATGCAATGCAAAGGGCAATGTGATCAGGTAATCAGGTGTCTGTGCTGAACTGTGAGCGGTGTCAGTGTAGCTCTGAGACTAATATAGAACCATAGATAAGAACCATCTGAATACAATAGGATGAAACTTCCTTTTTGTGCAATGATGATAGAAAACCGGGTATGTAGGAGGTCATGGTTACCTGCAAACCTGTAAACAACCCGCCCTTCTCACATGTGGGTACTAGGATGTTCAGTATCCCGGGCTCTCAGGTCGAGAAATGATGATACGTTCACCATTTCTGGTTTGGCATCATCATCAATCGAGGAGGCCTCAACTGATTCTCCAAAACAAAAAGGTCCTCAGCTTCTGGCACTGAGGTCGAGAAGCAATAGTACATTCATCCCTCAGGGTACAGTACTACCGCCAATCGAGGAGTGCCTCCGCTGATTCTCTTTCAAAAAGGGATGTCCTATAGCAAGTTCCCAGCATTGGGTCCTCGGATCGAGAATGTGCAATGGGTTTGCCACGGAATGTGGTCTGCCACTGTCACAACTCGGGAGGAGTGCCGCAACTGAGTCCTCGGGAATGGTCACCAGAGTCGACAGTTCCTCAAGAGAATAACCACTGGCCTGCATAACATGCAGTAGCAGAAAGCTCCTGATAGAACCTCGTCTGGTTGTGGGTCTCATGAACAACAATACGTGGTCACCACCACGCAAGCGTCATGACTATCCACTCTAATACCTATGTATGTACTCAAGCCTTGGTAGTGGGCTTATCTCTCAGAACACCCATCCCGCCAAACAGACAAAACAGTGCAACACAATATAATATATGATATGTAATGCTAAAATGCGGTAAATACAGTAATGTACAGTAAAACGGTAAATAACCATACAATAAAACAGTAAATACAGCACAACAGTAAACACCCAACGAAAGAAAAACAAACAAGCGCTAGGATTGACTCGCTAAGGAAACCAGAGATTCTGGGTATACTCCCCAGCAGAGTCGCCAGCTGTCGCTCCCGGGATTTTCATCCTAGTACAAACGCGAAAGTGGCACCGAACAGAGTCGCCAGCAATGTGTATTTATCCCATGAGAGGGAAAGGAAACACCGCATAAACCTGAGAGAAAGGAAAAGCATGGTCTTGCGACCAAGAGAAATGGGTTCGGGAGTCGGTTACGCGAGAGGAAGGTATTAGCACCCCCTCGCGTCCATCGTACCCGATGGGATCCACGCTTGCTTGTCTCGATCAAAGGGTGATAGAAAATGATACTGGAAAAAGAACTGGAAAAGGAACGGAAAGAGAAAGAGAAACAAATGTAGGGAAAATAAAAGAAGTGCTCGCATGGGCCCTACCCCACTGCCTACGTATCTCATCGGGAACATGAGAATCAGAGCGATGTAGTTCCCCTCACTAGGGATGAATTGTTTGTGTTTTTTAGAGAACGGCTTACGTTCTAGCTCAGGTGTTGCAGGCTCGCTGGTCCGAGTGCGTTACCATCTTGCAAGAGAACGAGTAGAAGCGCGTTCGTACGCTAAGAGTGAATGAGGTGAGAAAAGAATTCCCGAAGGAAAGACGTTATTGTTTGTTTTTGTCTTTTAGAAAGAAGTGTTTTGTTATTTGTTTGCATATGATAGTGTATCCAAATCTTAGTCCTTGGAATGTGTACCTTCTCACATTCCAAGATGGAATGAGTAAGAAAGTACACTAAATATGAAGAAGACCCCCACACTTAGTTTCAATTGTCAAGGTTCAAACACACTAGCATACTTGTGTTTATTAAGTGTTTTTGTTGATTATGAAGTGAAGAAGTGTTTTATTATTTGCACCTTCAACAAGTATTGCATTTAAGTCCCTCATACAAGATCAAATGTTTAACACATTGACCCAAGATGGGCTATATGCTATACATTCTAAGATTATAAGAGAAGACCCCTTATAATCTTTCCTTTATATGAAAGGCTTAAATGCAATAAATGCTTACCTTTATTAAATGTTTTTGGGTTTTCTTTTTAGATGAGAAGAGAGACTCAAGAGAAGGATAAAGGAAGAAACTATGGGGGGACTAAGACACACCCTAGTGTTAGCATGCTTGGATATCCTATGGTTAGTGAGGTTTAAGAAACCTAATCCTACAAGAAAGGAAGAGGGAGAAGAAAGAATACAACTTACTTCCAAGATGGAAGCTAAGTTGTTTCTAGGGAGGGAGAAAGAAAGTTATGAAGGCAAAGCATTATTAAATGCTTAAACAATCACAAATTGAATGATTAAAAGATGAAGGAAGAAATTAGAATGTGGAAGCATATCCACATTCAAATGACTTACCATTAGCCCCTGAAAAGGTTAGTATACTTATTTACAAGTAAAGAAAGAACATAGAGTGAACAAATCAAACTCAAACAAATTGACAAACAAAGTAAAATGAGATTGAATTGCTATAAGAGCTTCCCAATCAGAATGTGCATCTCAAAATGCATTCAATAACATCTACATATCAAACACAAACCAAAGGTACACAAACAAAGAATTAAACACCAAGAAGTGCACTATGAAAGAAGTAGAAGGAGAGTGAAAGGGAATGCAAAACAACTATGCAAGAATACTTCATAAGAAGTCATGGTCAGAATATGGTTACCCTAAACATGTTCCTAAATAGGATCTTCAAACATCACTCAAATCATGCACACCAATTCTCAATTCAATAAGAAACAAAGAAGAAAGATGAAGTGATGTGAATATGGTTCATACTTGTAAAACAAGTGACTTAAAGTGAGAGACAATTACAAACATGCAAAGGTGAAGTTCTAATATCACAACCAGAGATCAATTAGCATGCTATCCATCCTAGAACACAACCACAAATCATGGCACAAGTGCCTTCATGATCAATTAAACCAAACATGAAGCATATATTCATAAATTTGGACTAGTTAAAGTTCATGCCTCAAGCAAATATCAAGCATGCTTCAAAAATTATGATCTTCAATAATCAAACACCTTAAACATGTATCATTGACATATCAAAGCCACAAGTAATGAATCAGAACCAAAGTCAATCAATCAATTAGGTCAAAGTCTCATGGAAGTTCATGCATTTAAGCTCAAAGCAACACAATAAAAGTCAACTAAAAAAAAGACTGAAAAATCATCAAATAAATCTCAAACATACATCCACATGTGGTGAACATAATGCAAAAAGGAGGGGATCAAAATCACCTTTTATGATCAAGAACAAAAATGCACAAAATGGTAGGTCACATTAAGTATGCACAAAAATAGAAATTCAAAAGAAATACTGAAACAGGGGCAAAATGGTCATAAAATCAGAAAATAAAATCATGGAAAATTTTCTAAATGTTTCAATGACATTCATGAATTTTTGTGGAATTTTATGATGCATTTTAGTATTTTTTAAAAATTAAAAATCAAACGCGTATGAAAATGAAAATAAAAATAAAATGCAATATGAGAGGGGGGTATGAATATAGCAAATCAGCATGTTCAAATCACATGGGCCTCAAAATTGGGGGTGTGGATAGTATTCTGATTTGGGTCCATTTACGCACATGACACAATAATTAAAATGCACCTTCAGTCAACATTAGTCAACACAATCCAAACCATTGGATAAAGTCAAGTCAACACACAGTCAAAGTACACAAGATCAACGTATGCACGTGAGGGAACACATTACGTTACATGCACTGCACCACATAAAATTTAAATGAATTCAGAAAAAAGGCACGTGAAGAGCATGCTGATTTTAATGTGTTGGCACGTTTTAAGCCACACGATGCAAGCAAATCTACGGTCATGTTTTAAACTGCAATCAAAACCCTAACCAAAGACCACCGGCCGGAGAGGGACCTCCGGTCACCTTCTCCGGTCAATCACCACCGTCTGCAACTTTGAGTTTCCCAGAATTACACAAACCATATACCAAAATGAAGCTGAGCTCACATACATCATGAATGTGCAATCAACTTTCATAGATCACGCATGTACAACACAAACCGAACCAAAACATTTTGCCCTAAAATCTCATCTAAACTCCTAAAGAGCCTATCAACTAGTCAGGACTCACGCATAGCCTCTAATAAGCTCTAAACATCATAAAGCAAGCTAAAACAACAAGAACTTATGCAATCAAGTTGGAGTAATTGGAACCTGAAATTTGCAGAACTTTGAAACAAAAGAAAACCAGAGATCCACTCTTGATCTTTGAGCTTGATTCGTGCAAAATAAATGCAGTTGAGCCTTGAGATATTGAGAACAGAGAGAGATTCAAGGCTGAGCAATACTTGAAATCTTGAGGACTGTGTGGAAAACTTCTTCAATCCAATGCCATTGATGATGATGATGATGAAGTAAGATGGAGGATGATGAGGTTCGTGTACAGAGAGAGAGAAAAATGGAGAGAAACTGAGAGAGAGAAAAGAGAAGTTTTTGGAGTGAATGTGAAAAAATGAGAACTGAAAATGAATTGTGAAGTGTGATTTTGTTTTATAATTTGAGTTAACCACGGTTTGGTGAGTGAGTTAAATGAGTCCAAGTTGGGTTAATTGAGTCCACCCTAACTAACTGAGCCAAGTTAGTTAGGGGACGAGTTGGTCATGGCTGGGTTATGGTGATGAAGGTTCATGGAGTTATGGTGAGGAGCAATTGCAAGGAATGGTGATGATGAGTTGTTCTGGTGTGGCAGCTTGATAAACTTGTTTCACAAGTTTTGTTCTTCCTCTTTAGTGTATGGAAACAACATGGATAGCACGTGCTGCTCAAGTTTGTAAGGGGATGTTGGCTTAAATGAGGAAAGGAATAAAGAGTGTACATGTGAATTCTGAAACAATCAACCACAACCATGTTTATTTTCTGGTTTTATGACAGCTTGAAACCAATGCAATCATGGTGATTTGATGATGGAATTCTCTCAAATCCATGGATGATTTGATGTGTTTTTGGAGTCATTGGAAACAGGAGATGTAATGCTACATGTTTGGTGTGAAAATTGAATGGAAATGATGCTTGGAACATGCCTAAAAATGACCATAAACAGATGTAAAACAAACTGATGCATGGGCGAGCAATTTGGGGCATGGCATGGCAAGTTGGCCTAGTGATTTTCAGCATAATCACACCAACTTTAGACCCATCTTTCTATTTCATAACTTGGTCAAATCAAAATTTGTCCAACATGAACATTGAAGATAAGACTACATAGAACAACTTTGATGTTGAAAATTTTCTCATTAGAGGCCTTTAACCATGAGAAAAATGAATGGACATTTGGCCCACCACACGTTTGTAAAAATGACTGCGCGCAGACCTGGCCAAGCTTGGTCAAGACATGGTTTTTGGCCTACTTTCCTCCAACTTTGATTAATCATATCTCCCTCAATTTTTGTCCAATGGAGATGTTATACCCATGGATTTGAAGCTTAAAGCAAGATCTTTCATTGAGGCAGAGTGGAATTTTCATTTGATGCTTCAATTTTGAATGGCCTTGGTTCCAATTCTGATGCAAAATGGCCAAAACTTGCTATTTTTAGTAACCCTACTTCATCCAAAAGTGGCAACTTTCCAAATCTTGATTTTTTCATGATTCCTTTGGAGTTTCTTGATCAAATTTTGTACATTGGTCACATATAACATGAATTTCATGAATTTGGCTTTAAAAAGTCAAGAGTTGACTTTTTCCTCTGATTATTTGACTTGGCCCCAAATCCCCTGATTTTTTATCTTTCTTCCAATTGAATCACTTCTAAAACCAATTGAGATGCAATCTTCCACATCCCTATACCTAGGGACATATAGGGAACCATGACATCAAGTCTTGCCCAAAAAATCAAGGATTCCCTGATTTAATGGGAAACCCTAGTTTTGGTGCCCACCTCCTAGGAGAAAAATGTGCAGTCTCCAATTTCAAATTCCTCAGAGTATGTTGTGTATCCTCTTAAAGGATGATGAGAAATGCCACTTGAGAATGATTTTGAATCAATGAGCTATCTCTTTTGAGGGTTTTCCTTCAATTTTTGAACCTCTTGCATAGTGAAAGATGTAGTGCTTCAACCTCCCATTGAATCTCACTTCCTTGAGGTTTTGGAAGATCAATTGAGATAGTATGAGACATGAGAGGCTCTTGGCTTGCCTTGAGGCAACTTGATTGACCTTTTTGTGCTTTGGATGATCTCTTGATTGTCCACCTTCCACCTGATCACATACCCTGATGGTAAGAAGGATGCCATGCTTCATTTTTCTATGTTAAATGCAATGTAATGTTAATGAGGTGGATATGATATGATAAATGATAATGCCATGCTATGATGACAAAAGGGGAGAGCAAATTTTGGGGTATTACATTGTTGAGACAGCAAATCACTCTCTTGTTGAGTAAAAACACTCTTTTGTTGAGTCAAACCCTTTCAGCCTCAATTTTGGGCTTTGTACAAGACAGATAAAAAAGTCTCTCTTGTTGAATCAATCACTTTAAAAAGACTCTCTTGTTGAGTCAATCACTCTTTTTAAGACTCTCTTGTTGAGTCAATCACTTTTTTAAGACTCTCTTGTTGAGTCAATCACCTCAAAACACTCTCTTGTTGAGTCAATCATCTTTTCAACCTCAATCTTGGGCTTTGTACAAGACACATACAAGTACCTCCCCAGTAGGAGTCAAAAACCCTTTTCAGCCTCAATCTTGGGCTTTGTTCAAGACACATATTAAATTTCACAAATAAAATTAATACTCTTTCCAGCCTCCTCTTAGACTTTGTATAATGATTCTTTCTTTGTTCTTCCCCAGCAAAGACAACCTCCTCTTAGGCTTTGTATAAAGATTTTCCCCAGTGAAGTCGCCATCTGAGAAATCCTTAGTTGAGTCAGTTCCTTCTCTTCAGCCTCAATCTTGGGCTTCGTACAAGACACATATAAACTTTCATCAGTAAAGTCAAAACCCTTTTTACTCTGTACACACATTCCTCAGCAGAGTCAATTCTTCTTAGCCTTCCTTTAGGCTGTAGGAATAAATCTCCCTAAATAGAGTCAATCCTCTTTTAGCCTCAATCTTGGGCTTTGTACAAGACACCCATACTCTCCGGCAAAGTAAAAAACCCTTTTTTAGACTCAATATTGGGCTTTGTACAAGACAGATAAAAACCTTCCCCGGAAAGTCAACTTCTAGCGTCCTGTTAGGCTTTGTATAATGATATCCCCAAAGAGTCAGTCTCTTTTTCAACCTCAATCTTAGGCTTCGTACGAGACATACCATAAATTCCCCAGCGGAGTTCATTAACTTTTTTATCTTCAACCTTGGGCTTTGATCAAGGCACAAAAATCAATATTCCCCTCAGAGGAAATCAAACCTCTCTCTAGGAAGACATTTCTCTATAAATCACATTTCAAACAAAAAATCAAAGCAAACCTCCTCTTTCATCTAATTGCCGTAAGCGGTAAGCCTCTGGGTTATTTACATCGACGCCACTGTCCCTCCCTTAGCATGAAAGATTCCTAAGGAAAAATGGCATTGCTCTACAGTGAGTTAAAGTTTTCTCCTCTAGGACAATCCCTCATAAAGGAAATTATGGCATTGCTGGATTCTAACATCCCAGTTAAAGTAATTCTCCTTTATAATCAGTCACCCAACAGTTCTGATAAACAGTTGAGATATCTCTCTTTAGAGATGACAAATTCTATCTCAGTCAAAACCTTTTAGCTTCAATCTTGGGCTTTGAACAAGACACAAATACTCCTTTTAGCTTCAATCTTGGGCTTTGAACAAGACACCAATTTCCTTCCATGGAGGGAACTACGATTGCTCTGATTTCCCTGTTTATCTTTAACGGGAATACGTAGGCATAAGATTGTGGAATCTTAGCGAGCACACCAAATCAAAATCATAGGTCCAGTACCTTCACACCTTATCAAAAACCTTAGGTCCAGTACCTTCACACATCAGTAAAAAACTTTAGGTTTCATACCTTAGTCATCATTCATCCCCATTTCCCACAGAAAACAAAACTCTCTCTCAAATCCTCCCAATGAAGAAACTTTCCCATTTACGGATAAACACCATCAAGTAGAAAGTAGTAAGTATAATTTCTGATCAACCTGTGGATAACCACATATAGGATGGGTAATTGACAACTCCCCATTGTATTACCTGACCCCGAACTCCCCAATCTCTCTTAGCATTTGTTCAGTTAAACATCCGTGTGCACGGTTAGTTTTAGATAGCTTCCCTTTCCGTTCCAGCTTCACGGGATAAATAAAAAATCAGAAAGTACCATCCCTCTCCTGCCTTGCGGTGGGGAGAAACCCAATTTTGCGATAAGGTGGTCGTGTCACCGAAAAAAATCGCACGCTACACCATCCAAGCACAAACCTTACACCATAATGTTTTACTCCAATGACATGACAGAAACAAATGCACTGCTTCCTCAACAAATTGGAAACAAGAGACACAAACTGCATTATGATTATTTGTAATGATCCCCCTACGAACCAAACTACCTTACATCAGTAATATATTAAAAAATATTCGCCAATCAAAGATTTTTACTTTAGACAGAATGGAGGACTTCCAACAAAGATCCATAGCTGTTTGAATTGTAGTGTCTCCCATAATCCCCGCGATTCCATTTCTCATGCCAGCATAAATGGTTTTGACAGAAAAATAACCAGAAGACCCGCAGGTCCACACAACCGAGTCTATTTGGGTCTGCAGAGGACATACGTCAACCAGAATTTTGTTCAAACTTTGCAACTCTTCCACTGCATCATTGGATAGTAGCTGTTGCGAAAGAGGAATTTTCCACTCCTACTTCGAATTTGTCAATAGTCCAATTTCAGCCACAGATCAATCTTGTGACTGCACCTCCTGAAAAAGAGCAGGAAAAACTTCTCTCAACGGCTTGGAGCCCAACCATTATGCCTTCCAAAAGGGAATGGATGTACCATCACCCAATATAGCAGAAATGAAGTTGCCAAAAGATACATTCTGCGTCGAAAAATAGATCCTCATAATGTCTTTCCACCACTGAGAGTGTAGTATTTTTGGTTTATACTCATCCAGAGAAAGGATGAACTTTCTGAAATCCCATATTTTTCTCTCAAGATTCCACACCGGTTCTCATTCGGTTTCGTGAGAAACCTTCATAACCATTTTTCCAGCAATGCTATATTGAAGGTTCTTAAGTCTTTCACACCTAGTCCTCTGTTATCTTTCGATTTCCATATGTTATCCCAACTAACCCAGGAGACTCGATTTCGTTCCAAACCATAGAATTTTCCTTTGGATTGCAATTATTTCATTCAGAACATTCCTCAGAGCTTTGAAAAAAGAGAAGTGGTGGATAGGCATATTTGTCAGAATTGAATTAATCAAGGTAACTTGCCCTCCTATTGATAAACCACGTCCATTCCATGCAGACAATCTATCCTTGAATACCTTAATAACCGGCCTCCAAAATGACACTCTTCTATGTTTATTCCCCACCCAAATTCCAAGGAATTTAAAAGAGTGAGACCCAATCCGACACTTGAGAAATTGTTCAGCAACCCTTAATATGAAATCCTCCAAACCGATACCAATCAAACAACTTTTGGAAGAGTTGATTTTCAAACCTGATATCATAGTGATGCCTTTAAGAATATATTTATATGCTCAAATATTACTCCAGTTACCATCACTCTACAAGATTGTGTCATCGGCAAACTGCAAGAGATCGTAGCTACAAGTATTGTTCACCTTGAATCCCTTCGGCATTCCAGACTTAGATGCCTTCCTAACCATGTACGCGAAACCTTCAGCCACAATAGTAAAAAGAAATGGGGACAATGGGTCACCTTGTCGTAGCCCACGCGTGACCTTGAAATCACTAGTTGCACTTCCGTTAACAAGAATTGACATATAACTAGAGAAAAGGCTCCCCTCCATCCAACGCATCCATTTCTCCCCGAACCCCATAGATTCCATCATTTGACGCAGGAAATTCCAGTCGACACAGGCGTAAGCCTTGGAAAGTATACCTTAAACATGACACAAGACTGCTTCCTCTTCTTAGCCAAATCAATAATTTCGTTTAATACCGTCACTCCGTCAAGCATTTGATGACCAAGAATGAATGATGATTGACTATTGGAAATAATTTTCCCAATAACACCTCTCAATCTGTTATCTAGTAACTTGGAAACCACCTTGTACACACACCCAACCAGACAAATAGGTATATACTCATTAATACTTTGAGGGTTTTCACTTTTTGGAATTAACAGAAGGAAAGATGAGGTAATTGTCTTATTCATTCTGTACGATATGCAGAATTCCAGAACACAGTTGACAAAATCATTCTTAATTATATCCCAAAATTTTTTACAAAAACCCAAACTAAATCCATCTGGCCCTGGCATCCTGTTGGCAGTACACAAGAAGACTGACTCCCTAATTTCCTCTTCTTCGAAATCTCTCTCTAGTATATTTCTATCCTCAACTGTTAGCTTTGACAGGTCCTAAAAATTAAAATCCAGACAAGAATTTTGCCTTCTGCAGAATTGGGCGGCAAAATGGTCATTCACTTCTTTTTTCAAAGAACTTACACCTTCAACATTAATATCTCTCACCCTTTTTGAAGTTAAGCAATTAATCTTGGCTCTATGTTTGAATCGTCTGTGAAATTAAGTAGTATTTTGATCACCAGCACTAATCCATCTGATCCTAGATTTCTGATATGCCATCGACTCTTTCATGCGTGACTTTTCCCAAAAAAGCTTTTGAGCAATAATTCTATTATCAAGCTCCCTTGCATAAACATTTGAAGGTTCATCTGCCATCATTATTTCAATTTTGTTCAATTGTTCCACATGACCCTCTATCTCCATGTCAATCTTGCCAAAGACATTGTAGTTCCACCACAGTAGCCTATCTCGTAACATTTGGAGCCTACGACTAAGGATGAACGACGCACTTCCTCTAACAACAAAAGAGTTCCATTCTTGTTTGACAAAATTCCTGAACTCCACATGTTCAAACCAACACTCAAACACCTTAAATGGCTTGGGACCCCAATTGATCTCCCTACCAATTATCCACACAGGCCGATGATCCGAAATATCTCGACTTCCCACAACTTGTTTCATAGTATTCCAAGCCTTAGCCAAATCCCATGAGATAATAAACCTATCCAGCGTACTCATAAATGAACCGTTTGAATTATAGTAGGTGAAAATGTTACCTGATAAGGGCAAGTCCACCAGATCCATTGATGTTATAAAATTGTCAAATTCCTCCATCTCACAATAGCTTCTAACCCCATTGCCTTTACTTTCTTCCATAGTTGAGGTTCGAATCCATGAAAGATTGATTCTATCATATCGGTTATACTTACAACCGTTATTATACCCTATAAATTTTTAATTAAAAATATAATATAAAGTTAGCGCATGAGTTTAGAGATATCACCACGGTTTTTGATAGAACTGTGGTGACTTGGGCGTTGTTGTTTGCGCGTTTTGTAGTAGTGTCGTAGTCAAATTTTGAACTCTAAATCTTCATCCCTATTGCTTCAAATATCTCATCTTAGCTACATGTTTTATCTGTTATTTTTAAAGTTTTCTCACATGTACACCAAGGGGAAAATCTCATATTTACTAGGATTTTACGAAGTCCTAAACAAATATAAGTTAAACTCTTTATATTATTATTTTTTTGTTTTTTTTTTTGTTTTTTTTTCTGCACCAAAGTTGTTGAACAGATTTTATTGCTTACAAGTTTAGGTGATTATTAGATGGAATATATAATTAACATTTCAATATGTATTATTTTAATAAACAATTGTTGATTTAAAAATTCAATATATATATTGGTGAAGATTGAAATTTAAATTTAAATTAAAAATTCTATATTTATATTGGTGAAGATTGAAATTCAAGTTATTTAGACATATTTTCCTTCATAACAAATTTGAATGTCCCGTAAATTTTGAATACTTTTACCATTTAAATTTGGCAATTTCTTAATACACCACCCATGTTTCTTAGACACCACGCGGAATTTCTTTTTTGCTCCCTAATTCCGGATGTGCACATCCGGACGCACCATATTTTTAAAAAACCCTTGATTTGTTTCGGATGTGTAAATCTGAAATGTTTCCTAATGTGCACATCCGAAACCATTTCTTATTAATTCGCGCCAGACCTTCTCCCTCCCCTCATTATTTACATTTTCATAATCCAAACAACCAAACTCTCTCAAACTCTCAAATTCTCAATCCCACAAATCCCGACTTTTTTACTCGAGTTCGGCGCAGAGCAACTTCTACAACGATCAAGACACTCAAAATCCTCTGTATCTCAATTTAATCGGTAAGTATTTGAATTTTAAAGTTTCGGAGTTATTTTCGAGTAATCGATTTAGAGTAGATATTTAGGTCTGGAAATTGTTAGGTAGTATGAATAACATAGGTTAGAGACAATGTACGTATTGTTTGTTGCTTCAAACGGACGATCAAGGCATTAAATTTCCCTTTTTATGGTACAGTAGCCATAGCTGCCTTTTTAGAACTTCAAATACGTACCGGATGTGCAGATCCGGAAACATTTTAATGCTAAATATTCTGAGTGATTCCGGATGTGCAAATCCGGAAAAACCCAACATTAAATATTTTGAATACTTCCAGATGTGCAAATCCGGAAGAAACTTGGTCTCTACTTTTTTTTTGTTTGTTGTTTTTTTTTAATTATTTTTAAAATATTCTAATTTATTTATTATGCTTTGCAGATTACATGCCTGGCAGAGACGATCGAATCATACATGGACGGACAGCTCAGTATGCATCTGTCTGACGTGAGCAGACGCAGTCTAAGCCCAAGGGTTTCGGCGCAGAGGGAGTTGGGGTAGCCACTACAACTGAGGGACATCCTACACCTACACTACGTCCTACACCACAGCCTTCCACATCACAGGTTTAGGCCACTCCCCCTTCAGCCGCTGATTCTACATCTCGGAGGCGTTGGGGTCCTACTGCTAGTTCATCAGGGTCCTAGCTCCATTCAGGCGTCGTCGGGAGACTCCAGCTCCATCAGTTGCTCCTATTTCATCCCCTGTCCTTGTTCCTGAGGGTGATCACCCAGCACATGTGGGTGGTGACGGCGATGACGATTTCGATGAGCTAGACAGTTACCCCAGAGGACCGTCTGATATGTCCCTACTCGTGGAGTACTCTGAGCATACTTCCAGATATGTCTGGCTAGGACAGGTAACCTTTCTCAGTTATTTATAGAATTGTTTTTGTTGAAAATATTTTCATATGTAACATCGTTTTATTTGGAAATTTTCAGGTGAAGGATTCCCAGAAGTTCTATAACCATGGGGGCAAGGTTATAGACATGATAGCGGAGCTGCCAGGGGGTGAGTGGTTCCAATCTGCACTTGTTACCTCTGGTCTCGGAGGCCTTTCTAGGATTGGGTATCCCCAGATCATGTACGGTATGTTGATGGCCTTTGTTGAGAGATGGAACCCTGAGACATCCTCATTCCATCTACCGTACGGGGAGCTCACAATCACACTCGACGACATCTCCTGCCTTGTACATCTACCGATCACGGGTACCCTTCTCTGTCACAGTAAGATGTCGAAGGTGGAGGCGATGGAGATGCTGACTATGGAGCTTGGGGCTACCCCAGATGAGGCACTTTCGGAGGTGACCCAGTTGAGAGGCGCACATGTCTGGTTCTCCTTTCTAACACGCAGATTTCATGCGGAGCTTGCAGAGATAGTTAGGGCAGCGGGTGATGCAGCTGAGGTGGCGATCCACTGGCAGCTTGCCCTGAGATGCTATAATCTATTTTTGGTCGGCACGCAGCTGTTTATGGACACCAGCACCACTTACATTGATATTGTTTACCTCAGGTACCTTTTGAATCCCACAGAGATCCATGGGTACAACTGGGGGGCGGCTACGCTAGCATTCACCTATTCCAGGCTCTCAAATGGTTGCCGCTAGGCAGCCAAGACTGTGGCAGGCAGCTGTACACTATATGTGGTAACAATCTTATATTCTAAGTCTTTTTTTTCATTTCTTTTCTTTCTATATTCATTATAATGTTTGACACCAATGTTATGTTTTCCGTTTCAGGCGTGGATATTACAGCACTTTCTAAATATTACTAGTTAGGGGAGTGTCGAGGGGTACACTGAGGATATGCCGCATGCTGCTGCATTTCTCCTGCTCAGAGGGAACAAGGCGCCCGACCCATATAGAGTTTATCTTGATCGGATGGCTGCTGAGGACATTTTTTATCACGCTTATGCCGATCACCGTGAGACACGCTCGTTCGCCGAGGTTTCGCTGTTCTCAGGATGGTTGGCATGCAGTTCGACCATTACTGCTCGATACCTGCCGGAGCACGTCTTGCATCAGTTCGGTTACACACAGACGATCCCTAAGATGCCTCATGAGTCTGCTCCTCTAGGCTTGACCCGCGTACAGATAGATGAGATATATGCTAACTTCCAGTCCCACTTGGTACCGGAAGAGGCTCGGGCGACCAGGGCGCCGAGAGACTAGAGAATTGCTACCGAGTACATCATGTGGTTCTATACCGTCTCACACTCATGCATGGTGCCCACTGCTGAGGGATTGCCACCCAGACCTGCTCATCAAGAGATATTAGAGGAGCAGCAGTCTCAGCTGGACCATACTCAGGATGTCCTACCTCACTATAGTGAGATAGAGGAGATAGCGTGGGGGGCCATTGCGGATGGTCACCTCCCTGAGGGCTCTGGTGGCATACTTGCAATGGATAGGATTATTGAGATTGCTCGGGGGCACTTCAGTACCGCAGACATCGAGCCAGGACGGCGGGTAGGGGCAGAGGTGCAGGGAAGCCAGGAGAGATCCTTTGCCATACACATTAGTTTTTTGTTTCATGTATTCTATTTTTATTACATTTATGTACTGTATTTTAACAGGAGTATTATTATGCATATATATCATTTTATTTTATATATCGATGTTTTCGAATGTATATTAAGTTGTGACGATATATTAACATATGCGACCAACCAACAAAACTGCAGATCAGGACAAATCAAAATTTTTAAAAAAAATGGTGCGTCCAGATGTGCACATCCAGAATCAGGGGGAAAATACGGAAATTCGCGTGGTGCCTAAGAAACATGGGTGGTGTGATAAGAAATTCTCTTAAATTTTGAGTGAGTTGATCAACCATGCTTGATAATAATAAGCTAGTGTGTATTGTAGAAAGCTCGGATAACCTTTCATGGTTTTTTATGTGTGGTTTGAAATTATTTAGAAATAAGTAGACATGGTTAAAACTATTGAGCTTCTTTATATTTTTCATGAATTTTGTGGATTTTGACATATGATAGGAATTGTATGTATTAAGTATTGAAAGTATTGTGTTTGAATTCGTGTTTAGGGGAAAAGGAGACTTTTAAGCTTCTAACTGTTTATCTTTTGATGTTGTTAAATTTGCTCTTTCTAAGGAGAATTCTTGAGTATCATAATTGGTTTCTTTGTTATTTACTACCATATTTTTTCCAACTTGTATGGATTTGATCTGTTTGTAGGACTATGCATATCTTGTGCTCATTTTTAATATAATCTCTTTAGCTATTGTAAATAAAAACTTAACATGTTTCATGTCTCATGTGTTTTCTTCCTTCTATGATATAAACTTTTTGATGAGAAAATCTACTAGTATGAAAGAAGACTAGAAGAAAACATACATGTTAACTAACTATCACCTTTGAGGAACAATGTTGAATTAAATCTTTTTATTCAGGTCAATACTCAAAAACCATATAGAATCGATTATGACTATACTATTATATAAAAGCTTTTGAGTCGTTTACACACAAAGTTAAAATAAAAGTTTTTAGGCATAAATAGTCGCTAGGTCCCTTGAGTTTGAGTGAAGTTTCGCTTTGGTCCACGAACTAAAAAACGTTACATAATGATCCCTTAACTTCACTTCTGTTAAACCATTTGGTCCCTATCGTTAGCTTGTGTGAAAAATCGTTAACTATAGCTGAGGTGGCATGCCATGTATGCAAATGTTAAATTAAACATTCATCTTATGCGTTATAAACGCTCTAAAGTTTGTGGGTTTCACCTTCCATTTACATTGTTCATCAATATTTCCTCCATCTTCCATTTTCTTCTCCAAATTAGGGTTAAATCACCATCTTCTTTCTTCCATCTTTCATATTTCATTTTCTTCTCCAAATTAGGGTTCAAAGTCAAAGATTGTAAGCAATGCTTCTACGTCAAACAACCAAAGCTATGGTACATCTAGATCTGTGATTCGTATAAACAAGAGATTGGAGTATGAAAGAGTTCTTCGAACTGTTAAAGATGTGAACAGTGTCAACAATGGGAGAAAATTCTAGGGGTGTAAAAATTACATAAATCACATGGATAATGGTTGTAATGTCTTCAAGTGGTTTGGTGATGAGTTTGTTGATGAAAAGGATTCGAAGCTTGAAAGACAAAAGAAGAAAATTAACAAATTGAAGAGTGAGGTTATCTAAACTAGAAGATGGTTGAAAATGTGAATTGTGGTTGGAATGTTGAGCTTAGGGTTGAACCTTGTGTTTGTAACAATGTATTTCAATTAGAATTAGGGTAGTTCAATGTTATGTTTTCACATTTTCAATGTATTCTGAAGTTGGTTTAATGAATAATGTCCTATTTCAACCCATTACCAATTCTTCTTCATTATTCTCTGTTTTATCTGTGATACGTAACTGGTATAAATTTGTCTCAAAATTTAACCAGTTCCTTGTCAAGGAAGAAACTTGACAAGAAGAAACTGAGACCAGTTCCTTGGCTGAAGACCAGGATCGAGGGGAAGTTTATTTCAAAGGAAACTGAGACGAGTTCCGTGGCTGAAGACCAGGATAAAGGGGAAGTTTATTTCAAAAGAAACTGAGACCAGGATCGAGGGGAAGTTTATTGACAAAAGAAACTTAGACCAGTTCCATGGCTGAAGACCAGGATCGAGGGGAAGTTTATTGACAAAAGAAACTTAGACCAGTTCCGTGGATGAAAACTAGGATCGAGGGGAGGTTTTACCTTTTCTAAGTATCATTACTTAGTAAAAGAAGATGGAGGAACGAACTGCTATCCATAACCACTGTCAAAATTTGGAGTATTCCGATATTTAATCCTCTTGCACCCCGAATACCTTCGCCATTCGCACCTTCGGGTCCAAGAAGATTAAATAGGGGCATCTGTCATACCCCAAATTTTTACCACCAAGATTTCCCATCATTTTGTAAATAATCACCACAATATGGATGAACCATCATGCCTCAAAGATTGTTGAGCATTCGCTACGATCAGGAATCAGGGTTTTGAGCCCTCTCAGAGCACTTAGACAAAGGATCAATCAAGGAATGACATGATCTTCAACTTTTCTAGCCTCTCAAACACCTATAAAAGATCAAGAGGACTCCCACATCAAGAATCAAGCACAAGGTTGCAGCATTCCCAGTGGATCAAGCCTCAAGATCGCCAGTGTCACCAAATTAGGATTTTGGTCGACCAGGGCCTCTAGATGGAAATTTTTCTTCAGGGCATGAGCCAATACTTCAAAGCATAACCCAAGATACTCCAAGGGACCTCATGAACCCAATCAACAAGTTAATTTAGCCTCAGGGAATGCATTCATAAAAAAAATCAAGAATTAGGGTTTCTTTACCTAATTCACCCCTAAGTTGACTTCTGGGACAAAGCATGAGCCAAGACCTCAAGACATGATTTGAGGGCCTTAAGTACATTACATTGATCCATTTACCACAATGGATTGATTCCAAAAGCTTGATTCACAAGTTTCAATTTCATCTGGACCACAATTAGGGTTTTGAGGAAAAAGTCAATTGTGCCTTTGACTTTTGACCAAGACATGCTCCCAAACCTTGGGACATGATTCAATACACCCTATAACACCTATGAATACATCCATTAGGTTTGATTTAGGTCAAGGACTTAATTTCACAAAAAATCGCGCAGTTTGGATTTCATCCGATAAAAAGTCAACTGTGAATAAAATCAAGTTTGACTTTTTGGAATTTTTCACAAATATGGTTCTCCTAAGTCAAAAATAATGTTAATGTATTGTATTGGTCATCAATAATCAAGAAAAAACAAGAAAAGTGGGGTTTCTTGCAAAAGGGGCAACCATAAAAAACCAAAATTTTTCTAAGTTATGGGACTAAAGTGGTTTTGGTACCAACTTCCAAGAACCATAACTTGAGACCCAAGCAACCATTTTGGCTTATCCAAGTCTGGATTTGTAGGTCTTCCTACACTCTACAAAAGCTTCAACTACCTCAGGCTCCAATTCTTTATGGATTTTGAGTTAGGGATTGATCAAAATCACAAAAAACATGAAATTGGCACTTTTCCAACACTTGGTGAAAATCTGCCTAAGTTACCAGCCTTGAACATCAATGTTCATAAGGTTTTTTCAATTGGATCCAAAACATTTCAAAACAAACTATGATCACACATGTGTTGTATCATATGAGGGCTTTCTAAAAAGCACAAGAGCCTCCCATAACTCAACCTAAGCAAGGAGATATGATTCCCTCAAAATCACCATTTCCAACTGCCTTGTACCAAGGCAGCTTTTGCTTATTTTGCTCGATTTGGCAAAATTTGTCAAATCCAAGCATGGTTATCCATCTGTGCACCTCAAGGGGGAACAACCAAGGGACAAACACTGATTCATCAGCTTCACAAGTCCATGAATCTATGTTTAGGCATGACACCCCTAAAAACTCAAAGATGCTTCAAATGGTCAAATTTATTTCCAAGCATTTAACTGATGCATAGAGATGGCATTCATCAAGACAATGTTATCCAAGTTCAATCAAGACTTATCTCTGAACCAAAGAACCTTAGGCCTTTGCTCTAATCTCAAGTCAATGGCTAGAGGAGACTTGAGATTCCATTTGATCCACATTGGCCACATACCTGTTGTAGTTGCCACACACTATTGCGGTCAAACAAACTTGGTACACCATAAATAGACCTCAATTGTGATCAGTTTGAGTACACCAAAGCACCCAAACTGATGCTTTCCTCAAAATCTCTTCATCACTCCAATTTTGGATTCTAACTCAAGTCACTATCGGGTTTTGAGATTGAGAGTGATTCCAACCAAACCAATCACACACACACACACCTCATAAACATCGTGTATGAGTGATCCATAACACAAAACAACATCTGGAACATCAAATTCATAAAATCACCAGCCAATTGCTCAAGTTCTTGAGAGAGTTGCAGTTGAGGTACCACAATCAGTTCCAGCTCTATTAAATCCACTCCAAGCATTCAAACACACTCCTTGGCACCTAAGGAAGCTGTAACACCTCCATCACCAAACTCGATCACTAGCTGCAAGAGGTAAGCATGACACCTTCGAACTCTATATTTCATACATCATAAATGAATTTATGAGTTACCATCTTGTTCCTGTAGGTATATAGAGTGATAAGACTCAATCAATTGCCATGAATTCATCGTGTATGGAATTTCATTGTGTTCATGCTAAAATTAGGGTTCTTGAGGTTTTCTTCTGATTTCTCACTCCACACTTAATATAAATGCAATTAATCTATATGGTTGTGATCCTTGTTCAAAAACGAACAAGATTGGTACTTGAATCGTGCAAAACCATTGAGAAATCATGGAGAAAAGTGAGAAAACGCAAATATGCAAAAACAGAGGGCGCAGGCAAGAACCAAGTGCTCTTGGCGCCATAATTCAAATTTTTGAATTTTAGTTATTTTGTTTAATTGATTCAAAAATTAATTTCTCTCTGAATATTTATGTTTTGGAATTGATTCTTTTTCTCAAAATTCAATAAAATGTTTAAATATTTTATTTTACAAAAAAATCCTATTTATATTATTTATTTAATATAGTTAGAATTTTTGTAATTAATTTCATTTTAATTGTTTTTAAACATTTTTAAATGAAATTCCCACTTTGATCTTTCAAAAACCAATTGAATTTCAAACTTTCATGTAATTTAACAAGATTTTTCAAAATATTTTTCAAAGTGTATAATTTGTTTTTAAATATATTTGGTATTTTATCTCATTTTTTTTTCATTTAATTTCCTTTGAAAAATGAAATTTTAATTTAAAATTAGGTTGTCCTCTCGATTTTAAATTTTCAAATACTTTTGGGCCTCTAATAAAGTGTAAGACCCATTCCTTGTAAATAAAAACCTTTTTAGGCCTCAGTTATTGTATAAGTCCCGATACGATTTTAGAAAAATCTTGGCACGATCGTCGCCTTTTAAACAAAACCATCTGGGCCTACCCTCGTGTTGTAAGTCCCACAGCTATTTTTTTCTTAAAATCATTTTTTGGGCCTCTAATAGAGTGTAAGTCCCAACCCTTTTTGTGCATAAACCATTTTGGGCCTCAGTTATTGTATAAGTCCCGATACGATTTTAGAAAAAATCTCGGAGTGATCGCCGGTTTAAAAACTTGGGCCTCTCCTTGAGCTATAAGTCTCATTCCTTTTCCTAAAAACACTTTTTGGGCCTCTTGAGAAAGTATAAGACCCACCTTCTTTGTACATAAATAATTTGGGCCTCAATCATTTGTATAAGTCCTAATACAGTTTTCAAAATAACAGTGCGACCATTGTTTTATCTGGGCCTCTCCTTGAGCTGTAAGCCCCACCACTTGTACAAAAATAAACCTTGGGCCTCTCCTTGAGCTGTAAGCCCCAATCTCTGTTCAAAAAAACTTCTCTTTTTCATTCAATTTCAAATATACAGTTGTTATCAAAACTTTTTCTGTTTCTTTGAACAACTAACAATACAACTATGGAAGCTTCCTCACCTGTAAGTTTTTATTAGCTTACTTTTATCAGCTTTAAAATATATATAACTGTATTGTGGGAAGCTTGCTCACCTGTAAGTCCTTCTTTCTTTCTTTTAAATACATGTCAAATATACATAACTGTATTGTGGGAAGCTTGCTCACCTGTAAGTCCTCCTTTCATATCCTTTTAAATACTTGTCATATATCAACTGTATATATACTTGTATATTTGCTTAGGGTTTTCCCCGGAAACTAGGTAAAGCCAAGTGGTCGCTCTTTCAACAATCAAAACTAGATCCCCATAGGATTCCAGATACAGTCTTGCCTTCTCTTGGGCTTGTACAATATGGAACAAAGAGAAAGACATTATTCTTATTGAAACTTTTATCATACTGTAACCCCTAGAAATTGTCAAAGAAATTCTACTCCCTAGTGTTCCTTCTTGTAATAGTCTGGTACAAAGTCATCAATCTCTAAAAGTTGATCCTTATGCAAGAAATTGCATGACAGCATGGAAGCCCAATCAGCATCTATACTCTACATGAGCATTCTTTCTTGTAAAGGTTGACACTATATTTTTCTCCATTGAGTGAAATATGCCTTACCTCATAGTCATATTCACTTACACGCCTGTAAAAAAGTAGTCATTTTAATGTTAGCCAATGTAATATTCAACATATGCATTTAATAGAGTAAAAGGACATCAAATTAACCATGTTACCTCACAGTCCAATTATTGGTGTTATGTGACTCCATTTCCATCCTCTTCTTGATGTTTGGTAGTATGATGCCCTCCTATTTAGAAATCTATTGCCTGTTGGATTCCCATCTTTGCATTAGATACACTCTAATTTCTTCAAGCATTGTCACAATGGGCTTGGCTATAGCAGCTACAAACACAGAGTTGAAGGCCTCAGACATATTATTGACCAAAGTGTCACATCCTGTACTAGGAATGTACCTTGATTTGCTCCAGAATCTTGGTGGAATTTTGATGAGATACTTGAATGCCTCTTCATTAACTCCCCTGATTTCAAGCATTATTTTCTCCCAAGAATTTACATAACTTGCACATGCAACCCTCCACATCAATTCCTTCAGTTTTAGGCTAGGGAACTTCTTCCTAAAGTGGCTATATAAATGCCTGCATATGCACAATTTAAGTAATTAGTCTTAACTAAGTAATTCATCATTACCAAGTAAACATACCATATATATCACCAAGTAATTCATCATTAAGTAATGCACAGAATCTCTGGTCATCATTAAGTAATATACATCACTAAGTAATGCATAGTTTAAGTAAACAGAACTAACAAAGAATCTCTGGTAAACATTACCAAGTAATTCATCAATAGCTGGCAGAAAACCCTATATTAAACAATAAGTAAAATTGATGGTGATATTTAAACAATTGGCTAACAGGTAAAATTCAAGGCGAGAGTTAACCTTTTATTGATCACTAATGAAGGTATAGGTTTTGCACAATCTGACTCCTCCCAAATTAGCTATCAATAATTCTAAAATCCGGCTCCATGGTAATAGTTGCAATAATACTTCAACATAGCTTACTTAATACACATCACAAAAAATACTTCAACATAACTTAAACTAAAAAACAGAACCGGCTTTACAATAAGAATATAACTATATATCCAAAATATATAACTAAGAAAAGAAAATATACCCCAACCACCCAAATTGTCCTTCCCTATCAATTATTATAACATGTTTGCACACGGTCTTATTTGTCCTTCCCATTCAAATTTATTACACTTACAAAAAAGATAAATGTGTTTTACAAAGAGCCAAAGTAATACACTCTTCTATCAATCACAATTGGGCACATGGAATCACAACAAGTTCACTCTTCACCTCAATTCATGGTTTTAGAGGGAATAAGGGGAAAATTCAAATTTAAAAAAATAAATAAATAAAACCAACTTCAACTCTATACAGTCATCCAAAATAATTACTAGCCATAACACCTTAAATTTAGGCATGGCAATAAAATCTAGGGTTAAATATACGATCCCCCCTGCCATTAGGGCGAGATATGGTTTTGCCCCCCTTATGTAATTTTTTTTAACGCCCCCTTATAAAACAAATAATAGATTTTTATCACACCCTTGTTCTAAGTTTGGGTGACTGTGTATCCACCAATTATCTATGTGGCATAGAGTAAGACTATGTGGCATTGTGACTGTGTAATCCCTCAAAGCTAGGGTTTTTCCTCCCCTTCCCTTCTTCGATCGGTCGTTCATCCCCTTCCTTTCTTCCATTTTTGTGTTGTTCTTCATAAATCGTTCGTTCCTCCCATTCCCTTCTTCTGTTTTTGTGCCATTCTTCTTTCGTTCTTCTTTTGTCCCATCAATTGGAAGCATGAGCATATCTTTTGGAAGCAGCGATAATTCAGTCTCATTTCGAGGTTTACCCAGACGTGGTTGTGATAGAGCAATGAAGATGTGGGTGTCCAACACAAGTAAAAACCGCAATAGAAAGTTCTGGAAATGTCGCAATGTTGGGGTAAGTATGTTTGTGGATTAATTGGCAAAATTTGAATTCAAGTTTTGATTTTTATTAATGTTAACAGTTGTGTAAATCATATTTTGTAGACTGGGAATGGCTGTGAATTATTCTTATGGGATGATGAAATTGGAGACTCTACCAAAGGGAATAATGTTATTCAACCATTTTGTAAGAAGTGTGAGATACTAGAAGTGAATTTTGAAACAGTAACAAAGAAATTGGAGAAGTCGAAGATGAAGCTTGAAGCTCAAAGAAGGATTAATATGAAGCTCAAGATAGCAATTGTTATGTTTTGTTTGATTATTGCTCTATTGTATAACTTTATGTAATTTTAAGTTGGTTCAATACTTGTATTTTTATGGTTAGCATTAATATGTATTCTGAAACTTCTATATATCAATGGAAAGAATTATGTTTAAAAGCTTCTATATATTCGGGTGTAAGTTATGTAATAAGAATTATGTTTAACAAGTTGTGTAACATTACAAAAGTTGTTGTCAAACATTACAAAAGTTGTTGTCAAACATTAAGACTATGCTGTAAAACATTACAATATAAACTAGCACCAAAAGTGTGCATAATTCAAACATTACAAAAGAAACTAGCACCAAAAGTGTGCATAATTCAAACATTACAAAATAGCACCAACATTTAGGAGGAACTCCCATTTGCCAAGGCCAAGCCTTTAGATCTACTGCCTTCAATTCGTTCATCTTCTACATCCAAGCTTGATGGTATGTTGCCTTGGCTGCTCCCATCATTAGATCTCTTATGAGTGCTCCACCACCAAATTTCTTCTTAAAATTTGCATACAAATGTCTCAAGCATAGCCTATGCTCAATTCTAGCATCCATTTCTTCAAGTACTTCAACCCAACCCTAAAACAATGATAAGAATTAGTTAAATAGTAGGACATCAAACACAATAGAAATTTAGTGAACTTTTAAATGGCTTAACTTCTACTGATCTAAAATAAATACATATCTATTCTCTTTTCCAACGTCTTCCATTAAAAGCTGTATAAACCACCTCCATTATTCCTCTGTTTCTGTTTCCATAACACCAAAGGCCAGTGGGAAGTACTGGTCATTGGGGTCCCTACCCACAACTATTAACAGTTGGCCTCCATATTTAGTCTTCAAATGACACCCATCAACCCCAATGAAGGGTCTACAACCATTGATGAACCCTTTTTTACATCCATCAAAACAGAAGTAAAAAGAACCAAATCTTGGTTGAATGGAAGGTAATGGTCAGTCAATGTTGATCTTCACTGTATTTCAAGCATTTACCCAATGCAACTCAGTCGCATATCTCCACAGATTTGCATATTTCTTGTCTGCATCTCCTTCTATGATTTTTCTTGCAATCAGCTTAGCTTTCCATGCCCTTGCCACAGTTATACCGACTGAATACTTTTGCCTCATATCTTGAATAATATCATAGATCCTTACTTTATCAGAAGTTTGCATTTTCTTTACCACAACTTTAGCCACCCACCTTGAATTTGCATATCTAATATCCAAAACCCTAGCACATGTGTGGGTGTCCTTTATAGTCTTAATGGCATATGTGTGCTTATGGCCCACCTTATAAAAAAAACATTAAAAAACCTCACTTAGCCTTACATTCAACCTTCACCCTATACCCCTCATTTTTCATAAATGTTATTTCCCTCCCATTTAAAACTGTCCACTCACGAATGACCTCCCTAAAGTCATCTAGGGATTTGAACTCCATACCCCACTTAAACTTAAAATTCTTATTAAGTTGCTCTTTCTTAAACTTCTCAAACTTAGGCCTTTTTTCATCTTCTAAGTTATCAAGATCAGAGCTCAATAGCTCTTCACTAACATACTCCTCATGATTCATATTTTTCTCACTTGGACAAGGTAACAACCCTTCTATAATTGGATCATGACTTAGTGGTATAGTCACATCAATACCCTCAAATCCATCTACATGAGCAGTTGTCCTTTCATCCTCACTATTGTTCAACCCTTCAACAAACTCTTCATCACTAACATGTGACTCAGCCATTTCATTCACACACCTAGGACTGCTTCTACTTCCAATTGCATTGTGTTCCACAAACATTTCCCCATCAACTTGATTCGCACAAGCATAAGCAGCGAAATCACAAGCATCCTCATCATTCTTAATCTGGAAATGATTAGGATCTATTTTTGTGATTTTGGTCCACAACATGTACAATCCTACTAAGTAACCCCACCCATTTACTATGTTTTTAATGTGAGCCATAATCCACTTATCTATATGTTCCCCAGAAATCAAAGTAGAAACGCCACCCCTGTAAATCGTCTCTCCATCACTTAGCATTACGAACTCTCCTCCATGGCGAAAAATGGTGTTAAACAGTTCATTGTTCTGAAATTATATACCTAACGTAAGGAAAAAGATTACCATTAATGTTAGATTCAAGTAACGAAGCAATAAATTATAACTTACCAGAGACGAATCGCCCGGAGCTTCGCATTTCCCAGCCATGGCTTCGTCTTCTCCATTGAATTCGTCTTCCCCCAATCAGGTTTTCAACACTGAACCCTAATTTCACGGGGGGGGGGGGGGGGTAAACAAGAATGTATATTTGACGGATTACACAGTCATATTGGCAAATAGACTTACTCAATGACACGTAAACAAGAATGTAAACAAGGGTGTGGTAAAAATCTATTATTTGTTTTATAAGGGGGCGTTCAAAAAAAATACTTGAGGGGAGCAAAAACAAATCTCGCCCTAATGGCAGGGGGGATCGTATATTTAACCTTAAAATTTACAACCGCTATGAATTTAACGTAAAAATTCTGATTTAATTGGGAGCGGGGGAGGGTGCAGAAAAAACCCATTTTTTTTAATTACGGGGGTGGGAGTGAGGGATGTTTGTACCCGCCCCTCACATTAGAAGAAATTTGTCATACTAACAAACACTGCTAGTGATGGCTGATAAAATCATGGGTATATGTAGCATATACCAACAGAAATTCATTATCATGGCTTCTGTGGGTATAGGATTCCATATATATATATATATATATATATATATATATATATATATATATATATCTTCATTTTTCTTATAAGAAAATTCAATCTTAAATTTTATTTTTATTATTTTAGTTTTTGAAGCACTTAAATATTCCCTCAATTACATTTTATATATATCTCTTATTCTGTTTTGTGAACCCTACAAAATTCATTTCCCACCACTTTTATTAAATATATAAAAAAATTGAAATATATAAAAAACTTTGTAGTAGTAAATTAGGTATGTTTTTAATAATTTTCAAAAAATTATGAAATAAAATTACCAAAAATTAATTAAAAAAACATTTTCCTTGTTTCTGCTAACCCTCGTTTCAACTAACCCTAAACATTGTTTCCACTTATAGCGAACATTCGCTTCCCACATCGAGCGACATTTGGGTGGTGTATTAAGAAATGGTCTTTATTTAAAGTAAATGAGTATTTGGGTACTCATATTTTGAGAGTTTAGTAATTTAATATTTCAAATTTACAAAAATGCAAGTTAGTCTTTGTAAAAATATCTCTTAAGTAATCATCCATCAAAATCAATAAATAAAAGATATATGAGGTACTAAATTGTGGTGTTAAAATGATTGACATTTGTTTAATTTGGGAGACAAAAACTAATATTAAACATATCTGAAGGACTAAATTCTCCAATATCCCTTACGATTTCAAATACTCAAATGATGATTTACTTTTTTTCAGTTTTGCTTTTTAATTTTTGTTTTTGAGAAATGTGCATTGACTCTTGCTTTGTTTTTAATAATTGGTGAAGAGTCTGATAAGCAACTGTGTGACGATTATGGAAGGAAAAGACCTTCGAGAAATGAATCAGGGTGTTTAAAACTAACCCAACCCAATAGAAAACCGCAAACAAAACCAAACCAAATCGAAACCGCATAAAATTGCATTTGGTTTGGATGTATTTGGGTCATTTTTTAACAAAACTACATGGTTCAGTTTTGTTTGCGGTTTTTATTTTGCAAACCGAACTAAACGAAACCAAATCGCACTATGTTACAACCTAAACTTGACTTATCCCAAATCTAACCCAAAACCCAACCTATTATGCCTTAACCTAACAATTGCGAACAATTTTCTCTTATTCATATTTAGGGTTTTCTTTTCAACCTTTTGAAAATTTTCATCTACGTATCACCTTTTCTACTCTAATCTTTCCTCTCTTAAGTTATTTCTCTTTCATCTTCACATTTTTATGATACTCTTTTCTCTTTCAATTACGTTTTTATCGTAATTTTCTTCTTTAATCTCACATCTCTCATGTTCTTTTTTTTTCCTTCTTCTCTAATATCTCCTTCATCTATTTTAAGGTCTTATTATAATGTATTTGATATTATTTTATGCTACTATTTTATGTTTTTAATTCCACTTTTGTCTAGTCTGAATTTTGTATATTGAATGAGAAGATTTTGTCTAAATATGATGAATTTTGATGTTATTTGGTAATGTATGAATGACTAAAGACAAAATTATGTTGTTCTCTATATGTGTATGTATGGCTCGATAAAAATTTTGTAAAAAATCGAACCAACCAAAACGCATTGGTTTGGTTTGGTTTGGTTCGGCTCGGTTTTATTTTTAAAAGTCTGCCGAACCACATGTTTTTTTCTCTTGTCGTTCGGATGATTTTTATCTTCAAAACCACCCAAATCGCACTGCAAACACTCCTAAAAAAATAATTCAAATGTTTTTAAGCCTTATTAATTTTTTTAATATAATTGAAATTTTAGTTTAAAATTACAGTTAACGTGGTGTATACAAAAAATATTGGTAAATTTTTATGAATTAAAAAAGGTAGTTATTATCATTATTAATAAGGTTAATTGTTCTTTTGCCCCCTGCCATATGGGCGAGGTTTGAAAAACCCCCTGTAAAAAAAAGTTTAGATTCCCCCCCTGACATTTGAAGATTCCACTGTTTTGACCCCTCTTGAAATCCAGTCAACAGAATATGTGACGTGGCAATTTCTTTTTAATTTTTTATTATTATTTTTTATTACATGGACAGATTAGTTGGCATTTTTAATTATTATTTAATTTTTAATATCGACGTCGCATTTATATATATATTTTTTAATATATTTTTTTTTTTACTTTTTGTATTAATTTATTTTACGTTTTCTTAAATTATTTATATAAATTTTTTTATGAATTATTTTTTTCTTAAATTATTTATATTAATTTTTTTTATGAATTATTTTTTTAAATTATCAAAATATTACAATAGGGCTTAAGCCCATTTTTGTTTCAAGAGCAGCCCCGTACTTAAATATTTGAGAACTTATGTGTAAAAGTTGCTTATAAACACTTCAATTTGCGTATGCAATTTCGATGTGGGACTTATAAACATTTCCATTGCTGCAATAGTTTGTTTCTTAGGTTCAAATTGAATGCGTGAGCAGGAGAGTTCTTGTAGCATTTGGTCAACTTCTCACAAACAATCCCCTGTCTTCTTTTCGTCAGATTCCATCAGCTGCTCACCTTCAAACTTCGGCCATCTCTCACCACACTTCCATAAACACCACCCTTCACCACCATTACTCCATGAACAACCTTTATAACACACTTTGTTTTCCCTTCAAAGCTCACTTGAATGTCATTTTTTTTGTTAAAAACAACTTCAAGAAGAGTTGCTGGTTCCTGCACATAAGTTAAGGGTATAAGGTTCCTCCATCATAATTATAGTGCCAACAGTATCAGTATAATTCATTTAAATGTGCATATCAAAGCAATCATGAAACATGAGATTTTTTACAGTCAAGATTAGCAAAAGAAAAGAGAGAAAGATGATTATGGGTAATAAAATTGAAAACAACTTCTAAAATTTCTTCAATTGCATGACTCCAGATAATGATAACATGTCCTATATAGAGAATACTCAGTCCAAGAAAATTTTACCTTTGATTAGTTCACTTCAAACACAACATAATATGAAAATATCAACATCTTTTAATTTCCAATACTAGATCAACATGCATCTTTTTCACAAAGGTTTTCAATATATCAAAAGTTTGTTTCTGGAATAATTCTTCTGTCAAACTTTGATATGTGACTTCATACATCCTTAGTTTTGGAGGGCCTTTTTGTTAACACCATTTGCTCTAACATTTAGAAGGATTTGGTTATAGTCTTCATTGTCATACTTTGGAAATGCATTTTTCCAAGCTACTTCTTTCTGCACTTTCTGCTCCTCATTCTACTATATTTTTTTGTTGCAGGGTGGTCTTATCGTATATTGGTTTAGAGTTTTTGAAATTCACGTGTCTTGGCTTGTGAAATATTACAATTATGATTGACTATTAGATAAAAGTTGTAGTTACTTAATAGTTTCTCCGCAAGTTTGACGGTTGTTGTTGAAAGACCAAGAGTTCCACAAGTCACCTCTTGGCAAGTCCCACATAGAAATATAATGTAGAAATACAAGTGTTTATAAATAAGTCTTACACAAGACTTATCAATTCATTAACTATTGGGCTCCTACTGGTGCTAGCATTGGGTTTGTGTATATTTAATCTTGGCCCAATTAAAATATTTTTTAAAATATCAATTTGAAAAAATAAAAATAATATGGAAAAAAATAAATAGAATAAAATTAAAAATAATATTATAATATATATATATATATATATATATATATATATATATGCCACGTAGATTTTAAAAAATTAAATAAAAATTAAAAATGCCAACTAATCTATCCATGTAATAAAAAATAATAATAAAAATTGCCACGTCACATATTCTGTTGACTGGATTTCAAGAGGGGTCAAAACAGTGGAATCTTCAAATGTCAGGGGGGAATCTAAATTTTTTTTTACAGGGGGATTTTTCAAACCTCGCCCATATGGCAGGGGGCAAAAGAACAATTAACCCTTATTAATAAAAATGTGCAAAAACAAAAATGTTACCGAAGCTATACCGATACACAAATGTGTGAGTAAATTGATTTCAACAAATATGATTAAACTAACATTCTTCATCTTTAGTGAAAATTATCAATTTCATATTGAATGGGTAGCATAGTTTCTAATCTCAACAAATATGATTAAACTAGTAATGCCATATCTTATATGATTAAACTAGTAATGGCCTGAAATCACACACAACAGCCTGAAATCACACACAAGGTTCTCTACGTTATGTTTATTGTTGGAGCATACACCAGCTCTAATGGTGAATCAAAGGAGAATTTGTGTTAATTGGAGGAGGGAGAGAGAGAGAGTAATTGAAGTTGAGGAGAGACATTGGCATTAATTTTTTCATTATAATATATAAGGGTATTTATACAAGGCAACTCCCAACAGTTGGGAAACAAAACAACTTAAAAAAATAAGCTAGAACACAAAACATAAAAAATTGAAATTGCCAGCTCTAACCGGTTACGCTAAAAGCGGTAACCGGTTACCACATCGAGAAAAACAGAGTCCAATTTCAAAAGTGTTTATTTTTTAAGTTGTTTCCTCCAAAATGCTCCCATAAGCTTATACCATGCATTTGAATTATTATATACTTCTCATACACCACCTTAATTCAAATGCTCCAAGTTCTCCATGCCCAAGCTCGCCATCAACTTCTTGAACACAACACTTGTGACTCCCTTTGTCAATAAATCTGCAACTTGTTCTTCGCTTCGACAGTATCCTAATCTCAACAAGCCTTCACTAACTAGATCCTTCAAGTAATGAAACCTCATTTCAATATGCTTGCTCCTCCCATGTGCAATAGGATTCTTAGAAAGGTTAATGGTAGAAACATTATCAACCAAGAGTGTGACAGTTTCTAAGGATCCTCCTGACCGCTACCAAGTGAGACGCCTTCGGTCTCTCCATTAATCTACTAGCAATACTGATACTAAAAGCCAAGTCCGGTCATGTATTGCATAAAAACTGCAATGATCCAATCAATCTCCGATATTGCGTTGGATCCGCATCTTAGTCTCCCTCACTCTTGGATAGTTGCAACCTTGCTTCACATGGTGTAATGACCGCATTACAATGCTCTATTTCACACCTCTTCAAAATCTCAAGAGCATATTTCCTTTGGTGCATGAGCAGTCCCAATTTTGACTTGTGGAACTTTATGCCAAGGAAGTATTTCATAATGCCAAGTTCACTTATTTTGAATTCTTCCATAAGTTCACTCTTGAACTTAGAAATACTCAACTCATTGCTTCTCGTGATCAACAACTCATCCACATATAGGCAAAGTATGATCACATCCTTGCTTGCATCCGACTTCACATGAACACCGTGTTCGGACACACATTTCTTGAATCCAACATTAACTAGGAAACCATCGATGCGTTTGTTCCAAGCTCTAGGAGCTTGCTTCAAACAATAAAGCATTTTCTTCAATTTGTAGACCCTTCCCTCTTGATTTGTCACAATAAAACCTGGGGTTGTTCTACATAAACTTCATCCTCAAGTGGACCCTCAAAAATGCAGATTTCACATCCATTTGATAAATCAACCCATTGTTGCAATTTGAAATGCCAACAACTTACCTTATGGATTGCATTCAAACAACAGGTGCAAACACCTCATCAAATTCTAAACCTTTTCTTTGCAAAAATCCCTTTGCAACGAGTCGAGCCTTATGCTTGACTATTTCACCTTTGGGATTCGCCTTCACTTTATATACCCGTCTCACACTGATTGGCATTTTTCGTTCCGGTAGCTCAACCAACTCCCAAGTACTATTTTACTCAATCGATTCTAGCTCCTCTTTCATCGTACACACCCATTTTGGATAACTTATGCCTCTTCCATGCTAACGGGCTCGGATTCGGCCATAAGCGCAAAGTGAACGAAATCACCATCATCATTGATTTCGTTATCATGGAATACTTCACAATCTTGGAGTCTCTGAGGCAAACCTCTTTGCCTTGGTGCTCGTCTACTATTTTCACCGATCAAACCAGTTTTCCTGCTGTCAAAACACCCCACTTCGTCGACCATAACATCTCGACTAATCACGATCTTCTTGTTTGAAACATCAAACAACTTATAACCTCCAGTAGGATGATAACCAACGAGTAAAATCATCTCACCCTTCTCGTCCAACATCTTTCGAAGCTGACCCACAATGTGTTGAAATGCTATCGAACCAAAAACTTTCAAATGAATTAAGCTTGGTTTAAATCCAGACCATACCTCTTTTGGAGTCACCTTAGTAGGGCACTTATTCAACAAATAGACGGTCGTAAAAAGGCCTTCACCCTATAGCTCCTTCGGCAATTCTTTTCCCTTTAACATGCTTTGACCCATGTTCATTATCGAACGATTTTTCCTCTTGGCAACACCATTCTACTGTGGTGTGTAGTGTGGCACAATCTCACGCACTATCCCCTCTTCATCACAATACTGGCCAAACTCATTCGAGGTATACTCACCTCCACCATTTTTTTTTCTAATTTTAAGTGTGTGACCACTTTGCCACTCAACCATGGACTTGAATCTTTTAAACACATCAAATACCTCATCCTTCCTCTTGATTAGGTATATCCATAGTTTCCTACTAAAATCATCGATAAAGGTAACAAAGCACTTATTGCCACCATACGAGTCAACTTGCATTGGACCACACACATTGGAGTACACTACCTCAAGGTGATGCTTGGTCCTACGACATACATCCTTGCTGAAACTATTGTTGTGCCGCTTCCCATGCACACACTCTTCACATATCTCAGCTGGAACATTGATTTTTGGTTACCCGGTTACCATACCATCTCTTTGTCGCGTCGAGGTCTCGAAAATTGAGATGTCCAAAACGGTAGTGCCACAACCACTCTTCTCGACTTGCCGCAGTAGCAAGACACCTATGCTCCATCACTTTCAAACCTATTTTGAAATTCCTATTGGGGGCCATATGCGCATTAGGGACTAAAACCCTGTTTCGGTCCAAAACGCGCAAAATCTTGTTTTCCATGTGAATCAGGTAATTCTTCTCAAGCAATTGGTCAATGCTTAAGAGATTAAATTTAATTCATGGAATGTATAGCACATATTTTATCAAGGAATGGCCACTATCCCTTCTCATGATCAAAACATCACCGACCCTGTCGGCCGCTAAAGTGTTGTCGTCAGCAAATTTCACCTTATTCTTTGTGGCTTAATTGATTTTCACAAGCCAATCCTTTCTACCCTTCATATGCGTTGAATAACCAAAATATAAGTACCACTCATCATTCCCTTGGACTTCATATAAAACTGTTACCATTATGTTTTTCTCTGAACGTGTTTCTGAAGCATTCCTCGAACTCCTGCAGCTGTTGTCCAACAACTTACAGCTGCCATAATTCTCTTATGTGATCATAACCAAAATCGTGTTTTCATCATCCATCTCCTGCCTCGTAACCTTAGCCCCATCGCTTTGATATTCCCTTGGTCTCGTGTTACAATCTCTTGCAAAATGACCAAGTCTATGACAATTGTAACACTTCACCTTACTCTTGTCAATCCTCTTGATGTTGTTGCCTCGACCACTATCTTTGGAGCTCCTCTCACCCCTTTGCCCCATCGAAACCTTCAAATTTTATGGATTTTTTCCACCAAAATTATGTAAATTTTGCGTCCCTCTCGAAGCCCATTTTCCTTTCGATCTTTTACTCTTCTCGTTGAACTATTCTTGTAACGCAATCTCCGCTTTTGCTTTATCATTTCCTCTTTCATCCTTTCTTTGTTCATGAGCCTCAAGGGAGCTTTGAAGCTCATCTTTTCTCAACGTCGAAAGGTTCTTCGACTCTTCGATAGGCACTACAATGTTGTCGAATCATGACGTTAAAGAACACAAGACCTTCGACACAAAATTCTGCTCCAAAACAGTTTCCCCGCAAGACTTGATTTGATCACCAAACGTGTAATACGCATAATACTGATTCCATGAATATGATCATCACCTAGTTAATGACATTCCGTATAGACAAATACAACATAGTTTCTTTTTAAAGATCTTTGAAGATTCTTAAAGAATTTATATAGAAATCTAACAGAGACTTTATATTTACTCATACATAAACATTTCATTTAGTCGAGAAATTTGCAAGGAAAGAACATAACATACCTTTTTTTTTGGTCATGCTCCAGATGAGTATTCAGATCTAACCATGGAATCTGAATATTGTATTGAGTGGATTCTGATTCATTGGCTTTTAAACCAATTATTCCACTTTCTCCACCAAACTTCAAGCGTTTGGCACTTGTGTCTGGGATGTAGGCTCTTCTTCCATCAAATGTTGTAAACGACCTTTTATCAAGTATCATGGAAGATGCCTTTTTCCTTTCTTTTGTCATATCTTCAGCAAATACAAATACTAATATTGGTACTCATATTCCTATGAGTCCAAAAGTGTTAGTCTTGACAGAATTTCTCTTGCTTTATGCCTCAACCTGATAGTAGTACCATGATTCATTCCAGAGTATGAGTCTAGAATTTCTCTTGTTCTTAGCAGATTCTTTGATTTCACTGTCTTGTATTAAATCTTTTGACTTTGAAACTTGACAAGCATAAATTCAAATAGTGTTTGCTATCAAAGATTGGCATAAATTAAGTTTACAGCACTGTCATAGTATTGCCATAAATAGAAGAAGAAATAAAAGGTTTCTCATAGAATTGTCCTTAAACACAGATTCTGTGATAGCCTTAAATTTCCAAAGGAGCAATGGAGTCACTTAATATATTATCTTTAGATGCAGACTCCTTATTATCAATATTGAAGCAAGATAGATTAGGGTTATCTCTTTCTAGTCAATAATTTATTTTTATTCCTAGATTTAAACTGGTTCTTCAGAAGAAGTAACATTGCCTGATTACATTCTTCATCAGATTCTGAATCCTCAACTATGTCATCTTTATTATAATGAACTTTGAAGATCTCTGACATTTTTCTTTTTGGGTTTTTTTGGTAGTATTTCTCCTTGTTCCTAAGATTTGGGAAATCAGTTGAAATAAGAATATTTCAGAAGCTTCTGAAGTTACTCTTCTATTAACAAATATCACATTCCATTCAGTCAGTTGACAGAGTCCTTTGATAAGGAAGGTTAATTCCTCATCATCAAACATTCCAAAGGAATTTTCTTCAACAGGCTTGAGGAACGATGATCTGTTTGATGGCTTTTCATCATCTAATTCCATTTCTTTTCTTCGAAGAATGCTATTAAACCTTTCAAGACACAGTCTACTAAAACTTTTGACTTCCTGAGTAGATGTGACTTTATGATTTAATATTAGCAAGCAGACTTCTTAGAATTTACTTGAAAAATTAGATGAAGTGTAACTTAATAAGCTTTAACTTGATTTACATCAAATAAGAACACAAGGATTCAAAGATAGTCTTGAGCATTAGACATATCAATGATGTTGATATACTCATAATGAGATATAGCACCTACCAGAATGCATCTAACTCTAAAGATATTTTCAATAAACTTCTTCTGAGCTTGGTGTAAGAGACTTTCAGAATTTGATTATCCATACACCATCAACTATTATAGTAGTACCTTTCTCAAGTGTATTCGATAGACCTTCATCAAAACCCTTTATTAAGAGCAACGAATTAAAAATAAATATTGCTTAATCCATCAATTTAATTCATCAGAATCACCCTTTGAATATGGTAGGATTTACAATGTAATATTTTTCATGTGGTACTTAACTCCTTCTTGAAGGAAAGTCTTTAGCAAACGTATTTTTCTCATTGGATCATTATTTGCACCACTTTTATGTGTTATGCACACACCATGCTTTGATACCAACTGAAGGTAAGAAAAATACACAAGAAGGGGGGTTGAATTGTGTTTTATGTTTCTTAACTTTTCCTCTGATCAGAGTTCAAAATCTAAACTTGTGTTCAGATTCTGATTCTACGTTGCAGCAAAATGTTAACAAAAAGAATAAAAGATAAATAACACACAAAGATTTATGCTGGTTCCTACCTAATAAGAGTAGTTCAGTCCTCTTGCATCACAAGAGATTTTCACTATAACCAAAACATGATTACAAACCCTTATGGACTTAGGCATGAGACTTTTCTTTACTCAGACCCTCAGCTCGAGACTTCCAGTTAAAATCCCTCAGGTCCAAGACTTCTACTTAGGTTCCACGAACCCAAGACTTCATTGCTTAAGCCTCTCAGGCTCAAGACTTCTGCTTAAATCATCAGTCCAAGACTTCCTTGCTTATATTCCACGAATCCAAGACTTTTGCTTAAGCCCCTCAGGCCCAAGACATCATTGTTTAAGTTCCACGAACTCAAGACTTACTTGCTCAGGTTCAACGAACCTAAGACTTCTGCTTATACTTTCAAGTACAAGACTTCTGCTCAGACTCATAGTCTAAGACTTTCTACTCAATCAACAACTGATCAAGACTTTCAATGCTCTAGCACATAGCATGAGACTTACTTAGCTCAAGCTTCTCAGCAAGAGACTTTGGTGCTCAAGTACATAGCAAGAGACTTTATCTAAACTACTAAACAATATGTTTAACATAATAAAGAACAAGGCGTAGTTAATACAAAATCAGAGGTACGAGGTAATCACCATAACAAAGGCCTTAAGCACTTAAGATTTCCAAGATATTCAAGGTTTAAGAAATATTAAGGCTTAGTAAAATTTATAACATATAACAGAAATTTTGCATACTCGATTATGTTGCTTATTGTTGATCTTGTTATTCCTCCATCCAGACAGAAGTGTAGAACACTTATATCCTTCTTGGCTTTCCTTCTCTATTTTCTCTTTGTTCCTTGTTGAAGACTTCAGTTTGATTCTTCAGCACCTTATATAGCAATTCTAGAAGACTAGACGTTGGAAGAGATAACTTTAACAAGTGCCTTTGTTTTTCCATAGCACAAGAGACGTTGAAGATAGATACACCAAAAGATCTTAATCCATTGTGTAACATGTTTAACCATTCTGTCTTCTATGTAATCTTGTACTATAGATCCATTAAGATTAGATATCTGTAAAGCGTGTTAACTCTTCTTGAGCCTTGTGAACATAGACTCTAGCTGACAAATAGATTTGACAATGTAGCTTGCTTTCTGGAGTACGGATAACTCAAGCCTTATTACTAACTCTGAATGTTCACCAGAAGTTGATACATTAACTTAGTGTAGAGACAATATGTTGCTCTTATGCTGCTAAGGCCTTCAGCTTCAGAGTCTACGCTAGACATCACTTAGAGAGTGTTCTTCAGATTCTGATCCACCAAATGCTAGTAACTCAGTCCTCTCAAATGCATCATTATATCGGATTCTGAATGCCTACTCTTCGAGCTTTAGAACATGCATACTTAGAACATACATTATATAACACCATTCTTCTTTCAATACTTTGTTATCATCAAAACCCAAGGGATATATGTCATGAACAAATCTTGTTCTAACACAAACCTCTTTTCAAACTTAGATTTATGTATATACCTTATTATCCACGATTGTTGGAAACAAACGAGTGAAAAAGAGAGGATTGTTTTCTTTTTCTACTTTGTACAATCATCAGGAAGTCTGCCTTATTGATTTAGTTAGTAAATTTTGTATAGAGGCTAGGATTAGACTTGTACAAGGTTCTAACAAATAGTGAAATCTCTTACATGTGATAAGGGGACTAGACGTGCTTTCAGATTATGAGAGGAACAAGTATAATCCCTCGGTGTTCTTTACTTTTCTGTATTTTACATCTTTCATAAACACCAATAAACCAAGAGGTTAAAACAACATTTCACTAAAACCGAATATCGATCAAAGTACCTAATTCACCCCTCCCACTTAGGTGCACCCTACTCTTACACCTCATGCATGACAGGTTTCCATCCCTCAACATTAGCAGCTTCAGCATACCGTGTGGGCTCTAATATAGCTATATTGCACCTGGCATAAATATCATCCAAGGTTCTAGTACATCATATTGGAAAATCAACATCACTATCATAATTTCTCCTTCATATTCTGAATTTTGATCTTCTAAACCATCTTCCATAGGCAATACCTTACTGAAGCTTCTACTTGACTTTTCTCCCAATTCCATTTAGAGAACTCATTAAACTTCACATCTCTATTAACCACAATTTTTTTGGTCTCTAGGATGAAGATGATAAGAAAAATGTTCTCTACGACAAGAAAGTAATCAATATACTTTAAAATTCACTTAGCATGGATGGATTCTTTAGCACGGATGAAGATTGAATACTTTGATTCAAGAGTATGAGTTATTTATAATTCATCCCAAGTAATCAATCCTTACATTACAAAAGAGATTTATACATTTGACAAATCACTTGATTGCTTTCGTTAAGAATTTTACTAACAATAAACTTGATCTTAAAGTGTGTTGGTTTTTAACAAAGGAATGGCAACCAAAGGTAACAACAATATCTGAAAAGAAGAGTCTTTCTACCATTACATCCTGATCCTTGTTCGGAAAAATTCAAAAGCATGAAATTGAAATTTAGAGACTAGAAAAGCATTATAATAAAGAAAAGGAATCCAAAGGAATTGCTTTGAAAGTTGACTCAACGGAAGAACAAGAAGAAGATGCTCCGGAAGATGATGAAAACTTCATGCTCCTTGTGAAAAGGCTTGGTAATTTTTTTGCTAATAATGATAAATCCTTGAATTATGCAAAAAGATAAAAAAAATCAGGAAAAATGATGCTTCTACTTCAAAACAAAATGTCACTTTCTATGAATGTGGAAAGCAAGGACACGTAAAGACGGATTTTCCAAAACTCACCAAGAAAAGTGGCTTCAAAGGTAGAAAAGAGACAAAATCCAAAAAGGCCTCCATTGCATGGGATGACAAAGAAGTAAGTTCATCTTCCAATTCGAAAAGTGAAGAATATTCATATCTTACGTTGATGGCATTACACCATTCTGATGATGAAGATGAAGAGGTTTGCTTGAAAACCACTAGAAATCTATGGCATCTCAATGGTGGTTGTTCTAAGCATATGACGGGAGATATAAAAAAAAAATCATCTCTAGTCCAAAAAGCCAAGGAATATGTCACATATGGGGACAACAACAAAGGAAATATTCTTGGCATAGGCAAAGTTAGAGCATCACCTTTCACATCCATTGAAGATGTACTTTATTATGCATTTGATATATTGATACGATTTAACCTTGTTTCAATCCCCTACATACAACACTTCGATTCTATTGTCTCTTCTTTGTAATACACTTTATTTCATTTTGATTACGAGTTTCACATGATTGTAGTATGATACCTTGTGTTCTACCATGGCACGCTAAGTTCCATTTCGTTTCAATTTCACTTTTGAGTGTCTTGAGTTTCATTCTTATTCCGCTCAATTTTGCGATCATATGCTTCGCGTTAGCAATTCATTCAATTCATGATAATGAGTAACGATCCAACGTTGTTACGCTTAAATCAAATTTGAATTTTATGTCGTTAAACTTAGCACGTCTTTTCATTGTGTGACATTGATACAATTCCTTGCATCACAATCTTGATCCGTGCGCGTACTACTTTGTTTAGCTTACTTTTTTTGATTAGATTCCAATGAACGTGTTTGCAAATATATCATGTGCACTTCTATCTCTTGCATCTTGGATTACTTACATCGATTCTATTTCTATTTCCATTTCTTATTTCATCCCCATTCGACAAAGTGTATCCCTCACCCTCGGGTTGTATTGCTGGATTAATTATATCGATTTCCTTTCAATTGCTTTATTGCATTGCTAACTCAAGACTAAAACCAATCTCTTTTCAAAAATAACAATAAGCGCTCGATCCAACATCGAGCAAACTTTCTTAAATTAAACCATTCCTCATCATCAATTCAATCATTTCAAATCTTTTCCTAATTAAGTGTAATGTCAAAATTATTTTCTTAACAAATGCGAAAGAAGAGGATTGTTGAAGTCTAGCATTCCATTGGAACCCTCGAATGACCGGTCTTAAGAAACATGTCTTGGGATAGCCGTTCATTCCTTCTTTCGTTTCTAAAACACTTGATATAAACTTGGGCAAAATAAAGGACCGTTGGAGTCTAGCATTCCAATGAAACATCTAGACAATCGATTCTGAGGCACATGTCTCGTTCTTATCGAGCTTTTGTTGTCCATCAAAAAAATTTCATAAACACATTGAATGAAAGAACACCGTTGCAGACTAAAATTCCAATGGAACCCCGAACAATTGGTCCCGAGGCTCAAGACTCATTCTCACCAAGCATTCACCACTCGCTTAAAATCAATCTCAACATATTCAAACCTTTTTTCTTTTGGTTTTCAATTCAAAACCTTTTCAAAAACAAAAGATGTTTCGTCCATTCTGCGATGATACAAATAGCACTTCCCCATGAGAATATCAAACGTATTCCGCTAAAATTTGATGATGGCATAAATCTATGCCAATCCGAATTAAGTCATACATTCTTGAAGATGATGCAAATGTACAATTATCCATGTTTTGGGCAACAATGTTTTCTGTTCGAATGCAATTTGAGAATCTTTTACCAAAATCGACTAACACACAAACATTTGATACCCAGAACTACGTATCTTTGAGTTCTCCATCGCACACAGCGAGACCCGCAATCTCGTCAGGCAACCTAATAAAAAACTTTTTGCGACCCATTTTATTTTCCTTTTACACTTTTAATAATTCGAAGAAAACAAATAAAATAAGATAAAATTCAACCGCAAGTTTAACTAAAAGGTTCTCGTTGAGTACAACGGACGTGAGGGTGTTAATACCTTCCCATTGCGTAATCGAGTCCCAAACCCAATTTTGGTTGCGACGACCATTTTTCGTTTTAAGGGTTTTATCAATATTTTCCCTTTCCTTCTTTGGAATGAATAAAGTTCAGTGGCGACTCTGTTTGAGTCATTTTTCGCAATCGTGTGAATGCTTTGCGAAGGATCATATTTTTCGAGATGCGACCGCTGACAACTCAGTTGGGGACATTTTTCCTGCAAGAGAGAGTCAAGCCTAATTGACGATATCGAGCATTTTATTAATTTAAGACGCCGAATTAATGAATTCTGAATTAAGTATAATCTTCCTGAACCTGAAATTTCTTACCCAGAATTAAGAATACCCATGGCTGAGAACCCACAAAACCGTCCTCTTAAGGATTACGATGTCCCATCGCAAGATGAACCGCATAACAGCATTGCTGCCCCTGCCATAAATCGAAACGATTTTAAGCTGAAACCTTCGCTGTTACAAGCCGTACAACATAACCAATTTTCTAGAAGTTTCATGGATGACCCGAACCTTCATTTATCTATGTTTGTGCAATATGTTGATACCGTAAAAGCAAATGGTGTTAGTAATGAAGCCATATGACTATGTCTTTTTCCTTTCTGTTTGAGAGATAGAGCTAGAGCTTGGCTCCAGTCTCTACCATCCAACTCCATCACTACATGGGACGAGTTGAAGAAAGTCTTTTTAGCCCGATATTTTTCGCCAAGCAAAAGTGCTATTCTAAGAGCCCAAATCAACGGATTTAGGCAAAAAGACAATGAATCTCTTTTCGATGCTTAGGAAAGATACAAGGACATGCTAAGGCTATGCCCGCACCATAGACTTGAACAATGGTTGATAATCCATACTTTCTATAATGGTCTTCTTTACAACACAAAGCTGAATCTGAACGCTGCAGCTGGCGGCGCTCTGATGGACAAACCATACGAAGACACATATCAACTCATTTTAAATATAGCTCAAAACCACTTCCAATTGGGAGATTAGAGATCTCCAACAGAAAAGCCTGCTAGGAAGAACGGAATGTACAAAGTTAACAGTTTGGATCGTGTCAGTGCTAAAGTGGATGCGTTTACTCAAAAGATCGAAAGTTTGACTGTAGCTCCAGCAGCCACCGTGGCCGCTGCGACACCAAATTATGAATTGTGAAGAACCACTGGGCATAGTAACGTTGAATGTCATTTATTAGCCATTATTCCTACCGACCAAGTGAGTTACGCCCAAGGAAACCCGTACTCAAACACCTACAGTCATGGCTGGAGGAATCATCCAAAAGTTTCCTACAAGAACAATAACGCTTTATTTGCTCCAACTCAAGCCCCTTCCATTCCTCTGGGATATTAGTAGGGAGCAGCCGCTACCCCTCAAGCACCAAGAGAGTCAAACGTTGAGCTATTATTAGAAAATTTCATCGCAACCCAAACTCAACAAAACAAAGAGTTTACCAACCAAAATGTGCACACAAGTGAATTATTGAAACAGATGGTAACTAAGCTTGATGCCATGGCTACCCATAACAAAATGTTAGAAACTCAAATCTCTCAAGTAGCCCAACAATAAGCAACAGTAGCAGCCCCTGCAGGAACATTTCCTGGACAACCACTACCAAACCCGAAAGGACACGCTAATGCTATCACACTGCGAAGCGGATCCGAACTAGATGGACTGGTAGATCCAAGACTCTAAAATCATGCCATGTATCAAAATCCTAGTAAAGGAGCCGAAAAGGTGATAGAACCGAAAAATTATAAAAAGGAAGACAAAAGTGAAGAGGCCGTAGAGAAAGAAACACCTTATGTGCCTCCACCACCGTACAAACCACCAATACCTTATTCGCAAAGGCTCGCTAAGCCTAAAAATAAAGGGCAATTTAAGAAGTTTATAGAGCTTCTGAAACAACTCAATATCACTATACCTCTCACAGAAGCCATAACACAAATGGCTTCATATGCCAAATTCCTTAAAGAGATACTGTCTAATAAGAAGAAGCTCGAGGATAACGAAACCATTATGCTCACTGTCGAGTGTTGCGCTATTGTCATACCCCAAATTTTGACCACTAAGATTCCCCATCATTGTGCAGATCATCATCACAATATGGGTGTACCATCATACTTCATTAGTCTCCCCAAACATGGGTGAGCATCCACTACAATCAAAATTAGGGTTTCAAGCCCTCTCAGAGCTCTTAGAAATAGGATCAATCAAGGAATGACATGATCTTCAACTTTTCTAGCCTCTCCAACTTCCACAATGGATCAAAAGGACTCGCATTTCAAGGATTAAGCACAAAGCTGCTCCCTTCTAGGTGGATCAAGCCTCAAGATCGCCAGTGTCACCAAATTAGGGTTTTGGTCGACCAGGGCCTCCATATGGAAAATTTCCTCTGGGCATGAGCCCATGCCTCAAATAATAACCTAAGATACTCCATGGAACCTCATTGACCCCATCATCAAGTCAATTTGACCTCAGGGGATGCATTCATCAAAAATCAGGAATTAGGGTTTCTTGACCTAATTCACCCCTATGTTGACTTTTGGGACAAATCATGAGCCAAGACCTCAAGAGAGGATTTGAGAGTCTCTAATATACCACATTGCTCCATTTACAACAATGGATTGATCCAGGAAGCTTCAGCAACAAGTCTCAATTTCGTCTGGACCATAATTAGGGTTTCGTGGAAAAAGTCAACTGTAACTTTGACTTTTGACCAGGACATGCTCCCAAACCCTAAGACATGATTCAATACACCCTATAACACCCATGGAACATATCCATCAAGTTTGATTTAGGTCAAGGACATGATTTCCTAAAGGATTGCACAGTTTAGAATTCATCCGCTAAAAAGTCAACTGTGCACAAAAGTCAAACTTTGACTTTTTGAGATTTTTCATAAAAATGGATTTTTAACCCTAAAATGATGTTAATGTATGATTTGAATCATCATTCATCAAGAAAAATCAAAGAAAGTGGGATAACTTGTAAAAGGGGTAACCATAAAAAACTTAGAAAATTTTCTAAGTTATGAACAAAGTGGCAAGGGTACCAACTTTGGAGGATCATAACTCCTAAACCACAAAGCCATTTTTCCCCATCCAAAGCCTGATTTGTAGCCCTCATGGCCCTCTACAAAAACTTCAACTAGACCTCATTCCAATTCATTAGGGATTTTGAGTTATGGAATGATCAAAATGGCAAAAAGTGAAAATGTCACTTTTTCCAACACTTAGTGGAATTTTCACTAAGTCAGAATCTGCCTTCATTTTTTTCCAAATGTAGGGGGATTTTTCACTTGGATCCAAAAGGTATCAAAACCAAATATGATCAAACAGTTGTTGTATCATATGAGGGCTTTCCAAAATGGCCAAGAACATCACCAAATTCAATTTGAGCTAAGAGTTATGGTAGTGGCAAAATGCCTTGCTGAAAACTGCCAAGGCAAGGCAGAATTTTGTATTTTTGGTCGATTTGCCAAAACCAGTTAATTCTAAGCCTTGTCATCATCTTGGACACGTCTGAGGATCAAATCTAAAGGGGACAATCACTGAGCCAAGCCTCCAAAGTCCTTGGAACAAGAAGTAGCATGCCAAACCTAGAATTGCCTAAAATAGGGACAAGACTCCAATTTTGGATTGGAGCATTCAATAGATGCTTAGAGGTGGAATGGACTGACATATTTGCAACTGAATTCAGTCAAGATTCCTCCAACAATTAGGGAACCAAAGGTTTGTGCTCTAACCTCTAGTCAATGGCTAGAGGAGACTTGGATTTTCATTTGCCAACATTGGCCAAACCTCAACTGCAGTTGCCATTCACTATTGATCCCAAAACAAACTTGCTCTACTATAAATAGAGCTCATTTGTGCTCAGTTTGAGTACACCAAAGCCATCAAACAGATGCTTTCCTCAAAATCCCTTTCTTTAGGCAAAAATACCTTCTCTAGCAAGGTAACTCTGAGTTTTTGAGTTTGAGAGCATTTTCAATCAAACCAATCACACACACACACCTCATAAACATCATATGTAGGTGATCCAAACACACACAAGTGACCTGGAACACCAAAATCACAAAGTCACCTCTCAAAACCTCAAAATAGGTTTTTTATGCATTTTTCAAGCCATGTCTTGATTCAGTCACTTTCGAAACCAGATAAAACCTCAAACACACTCCAAATATCATCCTTGAACTGTCCCAAATGGTTCCCCCCATCTGGAACACCATTTGAGAGAGTTGCTATTTTGGTCACTTTTGACCCCTTTTGTAAGAAAGGGCCAGTTTGTGTTTTTGTAGGTACCAGCTGATTCCAATCATCCTAAAAGCTTCTAAGGGATCATTTGAGTGTGTCCAAAGCATCAAAACATTTCTAGAACAAAAGGCTTGACAGATTGCACAAAAACTCCAAAAAGCTCAAAAAGAGGTAAGCCTTATGACTTGAACTTTCCAAAATATGTATTGCTTTGAAGTCCACTGATCATGCACACCTCATACATGTTATATATGTTGTGTTTGAACCAATTGATCATGTAATTCATGCATGTATCAAAGTGTAGCATAGAAAATGCAATTATAGGTCTTTTTCAAAACCACTATCGGATTTTGAGGAAGGAGTGTGATCTGAAAAAAATACCACCACCATTGAATTCTGTAATACCCCAAATTTTGACCACTTAGATTTCCCATCATTGTGAAAATCATCATCACAATATGGATGAACCATCATGCTTCATCAATCTCCCAAAGATGTGTGAGCATCCAATACAATCAAATTAGGGTTTCAAGCCCTCTCTGAGTGGTTAGACAAAGGATCAATCAAGAAATGACATGATCTTCAACTTGTCTAATCTCTCAAACATCCACAAAGGATCAAAAGGACTCCCACTTCAAGGATTAAGCACAAGGTCGCTCCCTTCTAGGTGGATCAAGTCTCAAGATCGACTGTGTCACCAAATTAGGGTTTTGGTCGACCAGGGCCTCCAGATGGAAATTTTCATCTGGGCACAAGGCAATGATCCAAAACATAACCTAATATACTTCATGAAACCTCATGAACCCATGCATCAAGTCAATTTTGCCTCAGGGGATGCATTCATCAAAAATCGGGAATTAGGGTTTCTTGACCTAATTCACCCCTAAGTTGACTTTTGGGACAAATCATGAGCCAAGACCTCAAGAGATGATTTGAGGGTCTCTAATACACCATATTGATCCATTTGGAACAATGGATTGATCCAAAAAGCTTGAGCAACAAGTCTCAATTTCATCTGCACCACAATTAGGGTTTTAAGAGAAAAGTCAACTGTAACTTTGACTTTTGACCAAGACATGCTCCCAAACCCTAATACATGATTGAATATACCCTATGACACCCATGGAACATGTCCATCAAGTTTGATTTAGGTCAAGGACATGACTTCCTGAAGAATTGCACAGTTTGGAATTCATCTGATAAAAAGTCAACTGTGCACAAAAGTCAACTTTGACTTTTTGAGATTTTTCACCAAAATGGATTTTTAACCCTAAAATGATGTTAATGTATGATTTGAATCATCATTCATCAAGAAAAATCAAGAAAAGTGAGATAACTTGTAAAAGGGGTAACCATAAAACTTAGAAATTTTTCTAAGTTAAAAATAAAGTGGCAAAGGTACCAACTTTGGAGGACCATAACTCCTAAACCACAAGGCCATTTTTTCTCATCCAAAGATGGATTTGTGGCCCTCACTATCACCTACAAAAACTTCAACTACAAGTCATTCCAATTCATTAAGGATTTTGAGTTATGGAGTGATCAAAGTGGCTAAAAAGTGAAAAAGTCACTTTTTCCAACACTTAGTGAAATTTTCACTAAGTCAGAATTCTGCTTCACTTTTTGCCAAATGTAGGGGGATTTTTCACTTGGAATCAAAAGAGATCAAAACCAAACTTGTTCAAACAGTTGTTGTATCATGTTAGGGCTTTCCAAAATGGCCAAGAACATTGCCAAATTCAACCTACATCATGAGATACAACATTGGCAAGTTGCCTTGCTGAAATCTGTCAAAGCAAGGCAGAATTTGCATTTTGGTTCGATTTGCCAAAATCAGCCAATTGCAATTGCTCCAATCCACTTGGACACCTCAGAGGATTGAATCCAAAGGGGACAATCACTGAGCCAAGCCTCCAAGGTCCAAGGAACAAAGAATAGCATGTTGAACCTAGAATGGCCAAAATAGGGACAAGACTTCAAATTTGGAATGAGGCATTCAATGGAACCATCAAGGTGGCATGGACTGAGCCATTCTCATCTGAAATTAGTCAAGACTTATCCAAGACCAAGGGGACCAAAGCTCTGTGCCCTAACCTCTAGTCAATGGCTAGAGGAGACTTTTATTTCCATTGGCCAACATTGAGGAAACCTACTTACCAGCTGCCATGCACTATTCCTTGCAAAACAAACTTGCTCTACTATAAATAGAGCTCAATTATGGTCAGTTTGAGTACACCAAAGCCATCTAACAGATGCTTTCCTCAAAATCTCTTTCTCTTGGCAAAAATGCCTTTCTTAGCAAGGTAGCTATCGGGTTTTGAGTTTGAGAGCAATTCTGCACAAACCAATCACTCACACACCTCACATACATCACATATGAGCTGATCAAACACTCACATAACTTCTAAAACATCAAAATCTCAAAATCACTTGCCATCCACACAAGTTTGAAGTGAAGTTGCAGCTGAGATGCCATAAACTGATCCAGTCCATTTCAATTCAATCCAAGTGTTCAAACACACTCCATATGGTGTAGGGAAGCTGTTCAGATCATCACAACTCATCTGTAACACCTCCAACCCAGAATTTGATTTGCTCTTGCTGTCACGACTTGGAGGTAAGCCTAAACTTGGTCATCTCTCAATCTATGCATATTTCCTCGCACAATAATTTGGCCATATGTTCATAATCATGCATGGAATGTTTTCCCTCAATTAATTGCATTGTTTGAATCGTGTATCAAAAATCCTAGCCTTCATGCAGAAATTAGGGTTCTTGAGGTTTCTTCGTGATTTTTTGTTGTATGTTTAATTTAAATGAAATTAAAGTACATAGACATGATCGTGAGGTTGAGGCGAGCATAATGATATGTGGATTGCATGTTATAATTACGTATTCATGGAGATTGGATAGAAAACGCAAATCTGAGAAACCAAGAAAACGCGCGTGTTCTTGGTGTTGTTCTTGGCGCCATTTTCATAAATTTGAATATTTGAATTTTGTGATTTTGTTTAATTGATTCAAAAATTAATTTCTCTCTGAGTTTTAATGATTTTGAGTTGATTCTTTTTTTAATAATTCACAAAAATGTTAAAATATTTTATTTTATCAAAAAATCCCAAAAATATTATTTATTTCATATAATTGATATTTTTGTAAAGAATTAATATTTTGATTGTTTTTGGCATTTTTAATATTTTTTCTACATTGATTTTGCAACTTTTAATGCTTTCTAATTATTTTGTAGGTCAATACTTAATTTTTGAAGCATTAATCCAAGATCACAATTTGTTTTCCATGTGTTAAACAATTTTTGATCATTTTTATTGAATTTTTATTCAATTAAATACATTTTGAAAACAAATTAGGGTTTTGGATTAATTCAACCCTCATAAATCATTTTCAAAACAAAATGGGCCTCTATTAGAGTGTAAGACCCAATCCTTTTTTTGACCAAATCATCTTTGGGCCTCACTTATTGTATAAGTCCCGATACCGTCAGAAAACAAACGGCGCGATCGTCGCCTTTTCAAAAAAACATCTGGGCCTCTCCTTGAGCTATAAGACCCATTCAAAACACTTTGGGCCTCTATTAGAGTGTAAGACCCAACCCCCTTTTAACCAAAACATTTTTGGGCCTCACTTATTGTATAAGTCCCTCTGCGTTAAAAGAAAACCTCGTCACGATCGCCATTTTTAAACGAAAAATCATTTGGGCCTACCCTCGTGTTATAAGCCCCACTCTTTTTCTTTAAACCTTTTTGGGCCTCTTGAGAGAGTGTAAGACCCATCCCTTTGTACAAAAAACCTTTTTTGGGCCACAGTCACTTGTATAAGTCCCTCTGTACAAATTCAAACAGTGCGCTCACTGATAAAACCCTGGGCCTCTCCTTGAGCTGTAAGCCCCAAATCTTTCTTTTTCAAAGCACTTTCTCCTTTGATTTTGAATATACTGTTGTTTTCAATTTTTCTTTGTTGAACAACTAACCAAACAGCATGGAAGCACTACAACCGAGTAAGTGGTTATCGCTTTCATTTACTGCTTTCATATTATAAACTGTATTGTGGGGCTGCTCACTGTAAGTCTCCTTTCATAAACTCATATCTACTGTGTAATAATAGTATAGATATTTCGAGTTTCCCCGGCTACTACGTCTAGAACTAAGTGACGCCGTTTCATTTATTCGTAGAAATAGACGCCTAGATCCCCAATAGGAACACCAGATACAGTCTTCTCTTCGGCTGTCCTCCTTAGGAATCGTCAAGAAATTCTATCCCCCAGAGATGAATTATTCTCGGTGAAACTTCTCTTGAATTTCTTCAAACCACCAAACGGTTCGGACTCTCTCTAAAAGTTAAAGTCACTGGATAGTAAACCTCGCACGTTTACCAGTGGTTTTAACTCTAAAAGAGTTTTCCTGAACTTTTCTTTGGTTTGGGACCCACGGGCTTCTTAAAAGCCTCGGCCTCCTCTTGGGCATCATACAAGGACCCACAGGCTTCCTAAAAGCAACCCGGCCTCCTCTTGGACATTATTCAAGGACCCTACGGCTTCTTAGAAGTATTCACAGCCTCCTCTTAGGCTTCGTATAATGATCTCTTCCTTCGGGAATGATAGCCTCCTCTTGGGCTTCGTACAAGGACCCGTCGGCTTCTTAAAAGTTTCCAGCCTCCTCTTGGGCTTCGTACAAATTGTCCCGACGACCTCCTAGACGTATAGGAACAAAACTTAGTCATCCTCATAGAACAGTCCTTTCATAGAGTCTACTACTGTTTCTCGAAGCATAGTACAAAAGATAAAACTCTAGACACGGATAGTCTAACTTCCTTGAGTCTCAAAGACATTCTCAAGCACCCTTCGTTAAATAGGAAGGAAACCCGCAGACTCGGATAGTCTCGATACCCTTTGGATTTCCCGTTTCCTCAAAGAAAAGGAAATATCCCTGATCCTTAAATCAAATCCCTGAGTACAGTGTTGCTCATATAAGAACTGATTTTCTCTTTTAAATCAGTATATTGGATCTCTCACTCAACTGAAACAGTTACAATAGCCTCCATCTCGGGCTTCGTACGAGATACCAAAATTCTCCCCAGTGGAGTCAAAACCTTTTAGCCTCTCTCTCAGGCTTTGTATGAGACACAAAAGATTCCCTCGTAGAGTCAATCACCCCTTTTTTTGCCTCCATCTCGGGCCTCGTACGAGATATAAATCCCTTAAGCAAGAGTCGAACTCTTTGTTAGCCTCCTCTTAGGCTTTGTATAACGATATGCCCCACTGGGTCAAAAACCTTTAGCCTCTCTCTCGGGCTTTGTACGAGACACAAAATAGCCTCCTCTTAGGCTTTGTATAATGATTTTCCTAGCGGAAATTAGCCTCCTCTTAGGCTTTGTATAATGATTTTCCTAGCGGAAATTAGCCTCCTCTTAGGCTTTGTATAAGAAAATCACTGGTTGATCCAATCAACCTTTTAGCATCAAAGCTGTGCCTCGTTCACAGTAAACAAACATCAGCAACTCCTTTCCCTTCATCTAATTGCTGTAAGCGGCAAGCCTCTGGATCATCTATATCCATGCCACTGTCCCTCTTTTAGCATGAGAAATTCCTAAGGAAAGATGGCATTGCTCTACACTGAGTTAAAGTCTTCTCCTTCAGGTTAAAACCCTTTCTTCGAAAATTATGGCATTGCTCGGATCCGCGTATCCCAGTTAAAGTAATTCTCCTTCTCCCCTCTTTAGAGATGACAAATTCTCTCTAAAGTCGAGGTCTTTCAGCTTCACGTCTTGGGCTTTGAACAAGACACAAATAGACCTTTCAGCTTCACATCTTGGGCTTTGAACAAGATACAAATCACCTTTCGCTTCACGTCTTGGGCTTTGAACAAGACACCAAAAACCAATTTCCTCCCATAGAATAGGAGGAACTACGAACGCTCTGATTTCCCTGTTTCGGTAAACGGGAATACGTAGGCATAAGATCAAAAGAAAAGATCTTAGCGAGCGCAATCACCAAAAAACCCAAATCCCATATCTCCATCAATTAAAAGCAGTAATCCAAAAGCATCAGTCCTAATCCTTAGTCCCCACCAGAAACCCCTTTGCCTAGGAAAAAGAAAGAAAGAACCGTATTGGCGAAATACGAATAACCAGTACAACCCCCCCCCCCCCACATTGATAGCATCCGTAACCTAACAGACCGCTGTTTAAACTCAGTTTGCAAGCAGGGTTAATTGGAGACATCTATTTCCCTTCCTTATTCAGCTCACAATAGGATAAAAAATGAATCGACATGTAGTTTAAGCTCAACCGCAGAGAGCGACCAGCGCTTAAGAACCGCGTCCAAAATCGCTCGCTACAGATTCCTTGTGAAATTTTTGTCTAGATGCATTTAAATATTGTCTCAAACCATTAAGAATTGAGAAAGTTATGACCTTCACGTTTTTGAGCCAAAACTTGCCTTATCTTGCCTTGGGCCAGGCCTAAAACCAAGGCATGACTTGTATATTTGTGTTTTCACTTCAAACAATGGATGTATCACCACCCCAGTGGTAAGGCGCGCGCCTTGTGACTTTGAGGTCGTGGGTTCAAACCCCACCCATGCCATTTTGTGTTTTTTCACATTTTTGCTATTTTTCCAATATTTTTATGTTTTATTAATTAATTGGAAAATTAATAACTCCATCAATTTTAATTATTTTTTATTGGTTCTTTTTGCAAAAAATAACAAAAATGTTGAAATATTTTATTCCACAAAAAAATTAGATTTATATTATTTATTTAATATAATTAGTATTTTTGTGAATAAATTCCTTTTTATTTGTTTTTAAACATTTTAAAAATGAATATTTACTTTGAAAAATCAAAATCAAATGAGTTTTAATATCTCTTGTGATTAATACCTCATTTTCAAACCTTAAACAAAAATCACAAGTGATTTATTCAAATTCATTTGGTATTTTTCATTGATTTTCTTTAAATATTTACTTTTAAAAGAAAACAAATTAGAGTTTCTTTGATTTTCACCCTCACAAATCATTTTCACACTCATGGGCCTCTATTAGAGTGTAAGACCCAATCCTTTGTAAATACAAACCTATTCTGGGCCTCACTTACTGTATAAGTCCCATTGTATTTCAAAAGTTCGGCGCGATCGTCGCCCGTTTAAAATAAACCATCTGGGCCTCTCCTCGAGGTATAAGACCCATTCAAAACTCTTTGGGCCTATATTAGAGTGTAAGACCCAACCCCTTTGAAAACAAAATTATATATCTTTGGGCCTCAGACATTGTATAAGACCCAATGCGTTTTCAAAACCTCGGCGCGATCGCCATTTCAAACGAAAAATCATCTGGGCCTACCCTCATGTTATAAGCCTCATTCCTTTTCTTTAAAACTCTTTGGGCCTCTTGAGAGAGTGTAAGACCCATCCCTTTGTACAGAAAACCTTTCTTTGGCCTCAGTCACTTGTATAAGTCCCTGTACAAAACAACAGTATAATCACTGACAAAACATTGGGCCTCTCCTTGAGCTGTAAGCCCCGATATTTCTTTTCAAAGCACTTTCTCCTTTGATTTTGAATATACTGTTGTTTTCAATCTTTCTTTGTTGAACAACTAACCAAACAGCATAGAAGCTCTACAACCGAGTAAGTGTTTACCCGCTTTCATATACATATAACTGTATTGTGGGGTTGTTTCGCTGTAAGTCTTCTTTCATAAACTCATATCAACTGTGTAATAATAGTATAGATATTTAGAGTTTCCCCGGCAACTACGTCTAGCACTAAGCCCAGTTGGTCGCTCTTAGAAATAGACAAAACTAGATCCCCCATAGGAGCACCAGATACAGTCTTCTCTTCGGCTGTCCTCCTTAAGAATTGTCAAGACACTCTAACTCCCCAGAGATGATCTTTTCTCCCTGAATGGCATCTCTTGAGTTTCTTCCAAATTCTCAGACTTTCCTGGCTTGATCTATTCTCGGTGAATAGCATGTCTTGAACTTCTCAGGGTTTGAGGACCCGCAGGCTTCTTAAAAGCATCCCCGCCTCCTCTTGGGCGTTGTACAAGGACCCGTCGGCTTCTTAGAAGTATTCACAGCCTCCTCTTAGGCTTCGTATAAATGATTTCTTCCTCCGAGAAATATAGCCTCCTCTTAGGCTTCGTACAAATTGTCCCTCGGCTTCTTAGAAGTTTCCAGCCTCCTCTTGGGCTTCATACAAATTGTCCCGACGACCTCCTAAAGGTATAGGAACAGAAATTACTCATCTTAATAGAACAGTCTTTCAAAGAATCTAGATCCTGCTACTGCCGTTTCTTAAGCATAGTACAAAAGATAAAACTCTAGACTTGGACAGTCTAATTTCCTTGAGTCTCAAAGATAGTCTCAAGTTCCTTTCAAAAATAGGAAGAAAACCCGCAGACTCGGACAGTCTCAATATCCTTTGGATTTCCCATTTCCTTAAAGAACAGGAAATATCCCTGATCCTCAAATCAAATCCCTGAGTGCAACATTACTCATATAAGAACTGATTTTCTCTTTGTATAAGAAAACCCCGGTTGAGCCAATCAACCTTTTAGCATCAAAGTTGTGCCTCGTTCACAGTATATAAACATCAATAACTCCTTTCCCTTCATCTAATTGCTGTAAGCGGCAAGCCTCTGGATCATCTACATCCATGCCACTGTCCCTCTTTTAGCATGAGAAATTCCTAAGGAAAGATGGTATTGCTCTACACTGAGTTAAAGTCTTCTCCTTCAGGTTGAAAAAACCCTATGAAGGAAATTATGGCATTACCGGATTCACATAACCCTGTTAAAGTAATTCTCCTTTATAATACGTCACCCAATAGTTGTGACAGACAAACCCCTCTTTAGAGATGATAAATTCTCTCTAAAACATTCAGCTTCATATCTTGGGCTTTGAACAAGATACAAATCACTTTTAGCTTCACATCTTAGGCTTTGAACAAGGTATAAATCACCTTCAGCTTCACATCTTGGGCTTTGAACAAGATACAAACCACCTTTAGCTTCACGTCTTGGGCTTTGAACAAGACACCAAAACACCATTTCCTCCCATAGAATAGGAGGAACTACGATCGCTCTGATTTCCCTGTTTCAGAAAACGGGAATACGTAGGCATAAGATTGAAAGAAAAATCTTAGCGAGCACACTAAACAAAAAAACCCAAAATCCCATACCCGCATACATCAGTCCTAACATCCTACCCGTGAACCGTCCATTGTTTTCACTCTTAAAAAAGTAAGAAGAAAGAAAGGCTATTTTACCATATAACATCTGTAACCTAACATACCGCTGTTTAAACTCAGTATGCAAGCAGGGTTAATTGGAGACATCTATTTCCCTTCCTTCATCAGCTCACAATAGGATAAAAAATGAATCGACCTGTTGTAAACCCCAAAAGAGTGGCAGTGCCTAAGAACCGCGTCCCAGATTCGCTCGTTACAGCTATCATTCAAAATAACATGCCTCCTAAGCTAAAAGACCCAGGAAGTTTTTCCATACCCTATGTAATCGGAAAGTACGTCATAGACAATGCTCTATGGGATTTAGGAGCCAGTGTTAGTCTAATGCCCCTATCAACTTGTAAGAAGCTCGATCTAGGAGAGTTACGACCAACGAAAATGTCTCTACAACTAGTGAACCGTTCTGTTAAATGTCCTATAGGTATGCTAGAGAACGTGCCCGTTCGTATAGGACAATTCTATATTCCAACTGATTTTGTGGTAATGGATATAAAAGAGGATTCCAACATTCCTATTATTTTAGGAAGACCCTTTTTAGCTACAGTCGAAGACATCTTTGATGTTAAGAAAGGAAAGCTGACTTTTGAAGTTGGTGAAGAAAAGGTTGAATTTATTCTAGCCCAATTCTTGAAAGTTCCCACTATAGATGATTCATGTTGCTTCCTCGACGTCATTGACGAATGAGTAAAAGAAATGGAGATCGAACCATCTAAGTATACTGAAATACTAAAGATTCTTGCACCTCCTGTAACACCCCTGTCGCTCCCGGGATTTTCATCCTAGTACAAACGCGAAAGTGGCACCGAACAGAGTCACCAGCAATGTGTATTTATCCCATGTGAGGGAAAGGAAACACCGCATAAACCTGAAGGAAGGGAAAGAGCATGGTCTTGCAACCAAGAGAACTGGGTTCGGGAGTCGGTTACGCGAAGGGAAGGTATTAGCACCCCCACGCATCCATCGTACCCGATGGGATCCACGCTTGCTTGTCTCGATCAAAGGGTGATAAAAAAGATACTGGAAAAAGGAACCGGAAAAGGAATGGAAAGAGAACGAGAAACAAATGTAAGGAAAATAAAAGAAGTGCTCGCATGGGCCCTACCCCACTACCTACGTATCTCATCGGGAGCATGAGAATCAGAGCGACGTAGTTCCCCTCACTAGGGATGGATTGTTTGTGTTTTTTTTAAGGAACAGCTAACGTTCTAGCTCAGGTGTTGCAGGCTCACTGGTCCGAGTGCGTTACCATCTTGCAAGAGAACGAGTAGGAGCACGTTCATACGTTGAGAGTGAATGAGGTGAGAAAAGAATTCCCGAAGGAAAGACGTTATTATTTGTTTTTGTCTTTTTAAGAGTTTTTTCCATTTGTTTGCATATGATAGTGTATCTGAATCTTAGTCATTGGAATGTGTCCATTCTCACATTCCAAGATGGAATGAGTAAGAAAGTACACTAAGTGTGAAGAAGACCCCCACACTTAGTTCCAATTATTAAGGTTCAAGCACACTAGCATACTTGTATTTATTAACTGTTTTTGTTGATTAAGAAATGAAGAAGTGTTTTTTTATTATTTGTACCTTCAACAAGTATTGCATTTAAGTCCATCATACAAGATCAAATGTCTAACACATTGACCCAAGATGGGCTATATGCTACACATTCTAAGATTATAAGAGTAGACCCCTTATAATCTTTTCTTTATATGAAAGGCCTAAATGCAATAAATGCTTGCCTTTATTAGGTGTTTTGAATTTTCTTTGAGATGAGAAGAGAGACTCAAAAGAGGAGAAAGGTAAAATCTATGTGATCTAAGACTCAATCCTAATTGAAGATTAAAGGGAGTGATCCTAATGGTTTGTGAGGTTTCAACCTAAAGTCTAAAGAAAGAATGAATTAAACAATTCACTTCTAAGTTAGAAGATGAATTGTAATTCAAAAAGGGAAAGTGATGAGTTATTAAAAGAAAGCACATAAGTGCTTAACAAAACACAAAATGGAATGGTAAAAGATAAGGGATAAAAGTTTGAATGTGGATTCCTTATCCACACTCAATTGCAACTTACCAAAGCCCCTACATGGTTAGTAAACATGTGTAAGAAGTATAAGAAGTAAAAGAACATTTAATGCACCATAAAACTCAAAAGAATAAGATGAAAGATCAAATCCTATTAATCACAACCATAATGTACATCATATGGAAAACAAATGATCATTATCAAGCAAGTTCAAGTGAACAAGCAACAAACATCATCCATGGTATTAGAACATGCTACCATAAGAAAAGGGAGAATGAAAGATGAAAAGAAATGGAAGAAACATGCCTAAATGGAACATGTAATCCAAGGATCAGAATTGAATAGTTCATGAAACACCTATCAAGCCATTCAAGAAGCAATAGAAGAAGAAATGAAATGGAAATTCAAAAGATAACACAAGTACTTCATATTAGGGACACACAAAGTTCAAATGAAAGTGAACATGCAATGATGACACATAACATGTACCAATGACCTATAATGTCAAATGAATAGTTCAAAGTAGGCAAATGATCATGCAAGTATGCACAAAAGCAATCATGTAAACATGCACAAAGATTACAAGGATATGACATGTTGTAATGCTTTAAATGAAATATTTTAAACAAAAATCAAATGAGTTCATGAAAATTATGAAAACATGATATTGAGGTTCACAAATCAGAGATGAATCACATATCAAAGTATCATGTAAAAAATTCAAGGCAAAAAGGCTTTATACAATGCACTTAAATCAAATTGGATGCACATGCAAAATAATGCAAAGATGAACATCAAAACATGCCATAACAGGACCTAAAAAATCAAATAAAAATCACTTAACATAATTCAAGATGTTAATGACTCACTACAAAAAGAAGCAACTCAAAACAATTTTTAATGATCAAGAACAAAATTAAACAAAATCATGTACCACATTAAGAATGCATACAAAAGAAAATCAAAGAAAATTGTGGAATAGGGGTAAAAAGGTCATAAAATCAGAAACTAAAATCATCAAAAACTTTATAAATGTTTTAATGATGCTCATGAATTTTTATGGAATTTTATGATGAAGTTTGGTATTTTTAAAATTCAATTATGAAACGTGTACAAAAAAAAAAGAAATTAAAAATAAGATGCAATATGAATGGGGGTGCACAAAAGTAATTGCTCAGTTCAAATCAATTGGGCTTGAAAACATGGGAGGTGTGGATATCAAATCAGCCTAGGTCCAATAACGCGCACAACACACTAACTATCATGCACTTCAGTCAACAAAAATTGACTCATTAACAGCCATTAGATCAAGTCAAGGTCAAGATTCAGTCAAAGTAATCAAATCTAACACATGCGCATGAGGACACACGCTCACTATCACACACCACACCATACAATGTTTAAATGAATTCAGAAAATGTGCACATGACTTGCACGTGAATTTTAATGCGTTGTCAGCCTTAGGACCACACGATGAGGAAAAAACAACGGACAGGATTAAAACATGGCAAACCCTAGAAATTGAAGTCACCGGCCGGAGGTGACCTCTGGTCACCTTCTCCGGCTATACCACCACCATCTGCAACTTTACATATCACCAAAATGCACAAAATATACATCCATCGAAAGTTAAGCTTATGCAGATCATGAATTCAGTGACAAAACATACAAACAGTTCATGACATGAGAGAATCGAACAAAGGAAGATTTGCCCTAACATTTGGTCAACGCCTCTAAAGGCCTATCAACTAGCCAGGCAAGTTCTTGAGCTTATAAGAAGCTGCAAGAACCTGAAAACAAACTCACATCAAGTCTATAATGGATGAAACTCGTACCTGAATTTTGGAGATTTGGAAATACTCTTCAGAAAACCAGAGATCTTAGCTTCTTCTTCAACCTTGGAGCTTCACAAACTTAGCAAAATAAATGCTATATAACCAGTGGTCTTGAGAGCAGAGAGATTCAATGTTGAACAATGCTTGCAAAACCTTGAGGACTGTGTAGAAAAACTTCAATCCAATGCCACTGATGATGATGAAGATGAAGTAGATGAAGGAAAGATGGTGAAGCTCGTGTGAAATCAGAGGGAAAGTAGAGAGAATGTGAGGGAGAGTTTGAAGTATTTTTGAAGTGAAAAAAGAGAAAAATGAAGCTGAAATGAGAAATGTGAGTGAGATTTGGTTTTATAGTGTGAGTTAACCAAGGTTAGACTGAGTTGAGTTAGGGTGAGTCAAGGTGGTTAACTGAGTCATCCCTAACTAACTGAGTCAAGTTAGTTAGGGAGAGCAGAGCTATGGTGATGGCAACTCATGATAAACTATGGTGGAGGGGAAGAGAAATGCAAGGGCACGGTTTGTGTAGCATAAACTTATTCAGCAAGTTTCATTCTTTCCCTTCTCATGCATAATGAAGCACGTGACATGGTGAATGTAAAAAGTGTTTGGTTTAAAAGGGTAATGGATGGATGGCATGAATAATGCACGTGCAAGCTTGTAACAACAACATCAACCACATTGGTTTTGTTTATGATTTTTATGGCAGCTGAGAACAATGGAGATATGGTGATTTGGTGATGTTTTTCTCCCTACTCAATATGTGGATTGATGAGTTTTTGGAGTCATTTGGAAGAGGAGATGTAAGAGAGCATGTTTGGTACGAAAATTGGATGGAAATGAAACTTGGAATAGGTTGAAAAATGACTCACAACACAAAGGTTTGGGAACTGATAGAAGGTGTGGCAATGAGGTTGATTAGCAAGGCATCTTGGCATGGAATTTCAGCAAGATCACCATAACTTGAGACCATTATATCTCCCTCCTAACTTGATCAAATGGAATTTTGTCCAACATGAATATTGAAGATGACATTACAAGGAACAACTTTGATGTTAAAAAGTTTTCCATTTGAAGCTTTCTTCTTGGAGAAATTGAGCTTGACATTTGGCACACCACCTGCTTGTAGAAATGACTGCGCGCGAGCTTGAAAATCCTTGGTCATGACTTGGTTTTTGCCCTACTTTTCTCCAACTTTGATCAGTCATATCTCACTCAATTTTTATCCAATGGAGATGTTCTACACATGGATTTGAAGCTTAAAGAAAGAAATTTTGTTGTGGCCGAGTGGAATTTTCATTTGGTGCTTCAATTTTAAATGGCCTTGGTTCAAACTCTGATGCAAAATGGCCAAAACTTGCTATTTTTAGTAACCCTTCTTCATCCAAAAATGGCAACTTCCACATCTTGATTTTTCATGATTCCTTTGGAGTTTCTTGATCAAATTTTGCACATTGGACACATATAACATGAATTTCATGAATTTGGCCTCAAAAAGTCAAGAGTTGACTTTTTCCTCTGATTATTTGACTTGGCCCCAAATTTCCTGATTTTTGATTTTTTCTTCCAATTGAACCACTTCTAAAACCAATTGAGAGGCAATTTTCCACACCCATACACTTAAGAACATATAGAATACCATGACATCGAGTTTTGTCCAAAAAATCAAAGATTCCCTGATTTTATTAGAAACCCTAGTTTTGGTGCCCACCTCCTAGGAGAAAAATGTGCAGTCTTCAATTTCAAATTCCTCAGAGTATGTTGTGTATCCTCTTAAAGGCTGATGAAATATGCCATTTGAGGGTGACGTTGGATCAATGAGCTATCTCCTTTGAGGGTTTTCCTTCAGTTTTTTGAACCTCTTGCATGATGAAATATGTATTGTTTCAATCTCCCATTGAATCTCACTTTCTTGAGGTATTGGATGGTCAATTGAGATAGTGTGAGACATGAAAGACCTCTTGGCTTGCCTTGAGTGAACTTGTTTGACCTTTTTGTGCTTTGAATGATCCCTTGATTGTCCACCTTTCCCCTGATCACATGCCCTGATGGTAAGAGGGATGCTATGCTTTATTTTCTATGTTAAATGCAATGCAATGCTAATGAGATGGATATGATATGATAGATGATAATGCTATGCTAAGATGACAAAAAGGGAGAGAAAATTTTCGGGTATTACAGCTGCCCCTATTCAAACGCTGTAGACCTGAATTCCTGAAAGCGATTGCTTTCAGACTTTCAAGGTATATAGTGATTGAATACCAAATATAACCAAAAATTTGCTCTGGGTGATGTAGAAGAAAAGGGATATAAACCCAACGAGACTTCTGGATTGAATCGGCAAATGAACGTCATCGGAGAGATCTGTCTTTTGAGCGACGCCAGACGACTACTGGCTTGCCATACTGTTGATGGACTTTAACAAATGTCTTTTTGAACGACGCCAAACGACTACTGGCTTGCCACACTACTGGTGGACTTTAGAAATGTCTTTTTGAACGACCCCAAATGACTAATGGCTTGCCACACTGCTTGTGGACTTTAGCTGCTCTGCCATTCTAAACAATGGACTTTTACCAGTTCGTGCTGGATTTTTGCCAATCTGTCGTTGGACTTCAATGATTACCAAACCGGCTTTGGAATCTCAAACTTGCCATCCTCAGATAGACTTTTGCAGCTTTGCCAAACTAATATTGGACTTCGATGCTTACCAAACCGGCTTTGGAAGCTTTGCTATGATCATTCCACATGCTGGAAAAACCATCTGCAATACTATCCCACCTGCTGGAATAATATGAACGATTGTATATACTGATCACCCCACTGACTGGAACAACCATCTGCCATACTATTCCACCAGCTGGAATAATATGAACAAACTGTATATAATGATCATCCCACTGGCTGGAACAACCATCTGTCATACTATCCCACCGGCTGGAATAATATGAACAAACTGTATATAATGATCATCCCACTGGCTGGAACAACCATCTGCCGTACTATCCCACCAGCTGGAATAATATGAACAAACTGTATATAATGATCATCCCACTGGCTGGAACAACCATCTGCCATATTATTCCACCGGCCGGAATAATATGAACAAACTGTATAATATGATCATCCCACTGGCTGGAACAACCATATGCCATACTATCCCCACCGGCTGGAATAATATGAACAAACTGTATGCCAAAAATAAATTGGACTTTGGATTGTAATTGAGCAATGCTGAGAATTACACCACCTGCTGGGTAATATCATATGCTGACACTTTGCTGAAAATGAGATTCTGTTGATCCATATAGACCATGCTGGAGAAATTACCGCGACTCGGCTGGGGAGTATAGCGGACAAGATTCAATGCTGACCTCTGTGGGGATATCATTACCAAAGATATGATCTTTCCGGGGATCAGGGCTGCTCTGCGGGGATATCCAAATCTTGGTTGAAAGACAATCCGTTGCAACATACTGAGAAAGAGTCCCTAGAGATTTGTTAGGGAAACCCAAAGCAATTCCGCGATAATCTGCTGAGGAAGATGGCTGTCGATCTTAGGGTAAATGTCACAATGCCCCATGTTGGGAGAACTTTCCCTTTGCCGACTCCGCTGGGGATAATGAGTTTATAACACACTCTGCTGGAGAAAAACCACTTTAAAGCGTCTCTTGTTGGGGCTGCGCTTCGAGAGGATTTTATAGAAGACCAAATGTCCTCAAACTCTACTGGGGATTATAGATCGGGGATATCCTTTGCTGGGGAGGTTACATGCCCCATGCATGGGATGGTCAATAACTCCGCTGGGGATTATTCTTTGACAAATTTCACATGCTGAAACCTGCGGGAGACATGATACTACCACTTGCTGGTACATCCTGCCAAGAGTAAACTCCACAAGGGATGTTGGTACTAAAAGTTTCGTCTCTTAAGAGGATTTTATAGAAAACCAAGCATTTTCAAACTCTTAGACAAACACTCTGCCTTGAACTACCTTTCACATCGTCTGCGAGGTACTGGAGGATTGACACTCGTTGTCGACCTGGAGTATTCACTGCATTAATAACCGTTATCAACACAAAAGAAATCCATCTTCGAACACCGTTGCCATCACGAAACTTAGTGGGAACTCTTGAACAGAAGAATCGACTTAATAAGATACAACAGTATCAAGTCATAGCAAATATCTGCTCGTGGTTACGATCATGCTGTTTGGATCGATCGTGCTCATTACCTGCAACAGAAAAAGAATATGCACATGCCCCAGGATATTGCGTGGTCTTTTGGGTCCACCATCCAAGGTTGTCCAACGAGCAAAGTAATTTCAATTGTCTTTGTGCATGTTTTTGCAAGGCCAAGATATTTTCAAAATAACGTTTTATTATCAAAAATCGGATGTTTTTGCAAACAAAACAGTAAAATGAAAATAAAAGCCCGTGACTGAATATTCACCTTTATTGATGAAATGCCAAAAATTGGCGAATTTACAATCAGAAGCAAACCCCTGAAAGAGGCGATTGCCATAAAATTGAGAAAAGAAATCTATCCTAATGATAATGCGGAAATTGGATTCCAACTGATTTTTGATTCTGTTATAGCCAGTATGTATTCCAACTCTCCTAATTATCTTCGCCTCCGGAAGCTCGTGGTCAGGCCAATTCCTCCTTTGAAATTTTGCTAGTTTGCCGAAGAGTAGAAAACGTACAGATTAATTCAGACTGCAGTCATTCGCTTTAATCCCTCTTTTGTGTGGATCGCCTTTTTAGGTTTTCAATCCACCGGGATACCCTTTTTTGCCTAAGTTGCCCTTTCGGGTTTTCAACTTACCGGGTGTACAATTCTTTTCAATTATATCCCTAATTTTTGCCCGAACCTTTATTCTGTTTTTGGTTCGCCGGGATGCCCTTTTTTGCCTGGATTCCCCTTTTTTTTATCCAGCGGGTCTCTTTATACGAAGTATTTTTTAACTGCATCTGAATTAACAGGGGATGAAAAATCTTCACCATCCATGGTTGTCAGCAAAAAGGCTCCACCTGAGAAAACCTTTTTTACCACGAACGGACCTTCATAGTTAGGAGTCCATTTGCCCCTGTGATCTGTACTCGAAGGAAGTATTCTCTTGATTACCACATCTCTCACCTTGTAGACTTGAGGTCGAACTTTTTGATCGAATGCCCTCTTCATTCTGCGCTGATATAGCTGGCCATGGCATACCGCTGCTAATCGCTTCTCCTCAATAAGGCTCAGCTGATCAAATCTGGCTCGTACCCATTCAGCTTCATTTAGCTTAACGTCCATCAATAATCGGAGAGAGGGAATCTCCACTTCTATCGGTAAAACTGCCTCCATACCATATACAAGCGAGTATGGTGTTGCCCTAGTGGACGTGCGGACTGATGTTCGATACCCATGCAAAGCCAGTGGTAACATCTCATGCCAATCTTTGTACGTGACAACCATCTTCTGCACAATCTTCTTGATATTTTTGTTGGCCGCTTCAACCGCGCCATTCATCTTCGGGCGGTACGGAGAAGAATTGTGGTGCTCAATTTTGAAGTCCCGGCATAGTTCAGCCATCATCTTATTATTCAAATTAGAACCATTATCGGTAATGATTCTTTCGGGCACTCCATATCGATAAATGATGTCCCTTTTCAAGAAACGAGCCACTACTTGCTTAGTGACATTGGCATAGGATGCTGCTTCAACCCATTTAGTGAAGTAATCAATGGCGACCAAGATGAAACGATGGCCGTTTGAAGCAGTAGGCTCAATTTTTCCGATCATATCAATGCCCCACATCGCAAATGGCCACGGAGAAGACATGATACTCAACGGATTGGGAGGAACGTGCACTTTATCTGCATAGATCTGGCATTTGTGACACTTGCGAGCATACTTGCAGCAATCTGACTCCATGGTCAGCCAATAATACCCTAATCTCAACAATTTCTTAGCCATCGCATGTCCTCCGGCATGGGTACCGAAAGAGCCTTCGTGCACTTCAATCATCAACAGGTCTGCCTCGTGTCTATCCACACATCTGAGCAGAACCGTGTCTAAATTCCTTTTATACAGCACGCCATCTTTGTTCAAGAAGAAACTACCAGCTAGCCTTCTTAATGTCTTTTTGTCATTGGAAGATGCCCCAGGCGGGTATTCTTGATTTTTTAAGAAGCATTTGATGTCATGATACCAAGGCTTATCGTCAGACACTGCATCAACCTCAAACACAAAAGCAGGCCTATCAAGACGAGATACATCAATCCTGGGCACAAAGTTCCAACCATGCACTTTGATCATCGAAGAGATAGTGGCCAAGGCGTCTGCAAACTTATTTTCATCTCGGGGAACATGGTACAACTTGACAGTCGTAAAGAATGTCAGTGTCGCGGTGAAAATTGGATACCATAGTTATTTGTTAACTAGGATCGCATTTTTAATGTCACCACCGGTCTTTGATTTTATCCAAGGGAAGGGAGAAAAAACCGAATTCCCACAATGCAATGCAAATGCGCTAAGATTCTAAGTTCGGGGGTTGGTTATACCTAGGGAAGGTGTTAGCATCCTAGATATCTAAAGTACTCTACAGGAACCTCTTGATTCATTTTATATTATCTGTTATTTGTTTTGCTAAGGGTTTAAGGGTAGGTGATTTATTATTTTTAATCCTAAGTGTGCTCGACAAGATATCGCATCTTGTGCCTACATATCCTGTCAGGAGGGAATCAGAGCACTTGTAGTTCCTTATTATTAAGGGTACTAAATGTTTAAAGGTTTAGGAGAGGAAGATGAGTCATCATCTTAAGAAAACCACCACAGTTCTTTGAAAATGTTTGTATTTGTGGGGTATGGGATTGTATGTCCCTTCTTTGAGATGATTAACATCTAATTCTCTTGTGTGGAGAATTAGGTAGGCTAAAGTTTGATTTGAAAAAATCAAAATTGTGGGGGGACTAACCTAGGAAATCTATCCTAAGTTGTCTAATTGACTTATCTTAAGGTATCGATTATGAATGCAAATGATGTGCACTATGCACAATAACATGGTTATCATGCATGGGATTTTCCCTTGGATATTAATGCGATTGATTAACGTTATTTAGGCGAGGGTGCTAGCAAAGTGATGCTAGACTTGTGTCCAGTGATCGGTAGGTCGAATGCGATGCCCTAAGGCGATCGACTTATATAGGTAGAAAATGGGCTCGACGTTGGATCGAGGATTTTTTCAATTTTTGAAAAGGTTTGAGTAATAACATACATTCAACAAGTAATAGTAAAGCATAATGATAACAAAAGAGGCAAGATAAACATACAAACGTTCACTCCAAGCTCGAGGGGTTCTAGCGGGGGACGATTTATTAGGAAAAAAAAGAGTTTGATTAAATTTTAATTTATTTAGAAGTTATGTTAGAGATTATATTATAAAAAAAAATGATGTTTTTGTTTTAGAGATTGTATTTAAAAAGATATACTAAAAAACTTACATTCTGAAAATTGTTTTAGGGGGGTGTTTATAAATTATTTTATTCTAAAAGATTAATTTAAAATTATAAAAGGTTTTACTTTAATTGTTATTATAAAAAAAGATCTTAATTGTTATTAAATGTTTTAATTTTAGTTATTATAAAAAAGTTTTAATTTTGAACTTTAAACCAAAAGTTTTACTAAAAAAGATTTTACTAAAAAAAGACTTTCATTGGTTATATTAAAAAGAAAAAGTCATTATTTTAGATTAGAGTTAAATAAAAAACGGAGGGATCTGGTGCATAACAGGGAGAGAGTCTATGGTAGACCTTAGATCGTGACCGCATAATCCATAACTGTGATAGATCTACGATCTAAACGAAGGGTGCACGGTGCATGTGTGTGAGCGTGAGTGCACAGGAATATGGACGACATAAAAGGAAACGCAGAAAGCAAACTCTCATTCTCTCAGCGTCTCTCCTCTCACTCCTCTCGGCTGCGCAAAAAGGGTTCTAAAAACCCTAGATCGAACGAAAATCACAGCCGCTCTCTCAAACTCTCCTCTCTCGTTCAAAATCTCTCTCGACTCCGTCCTCTCCATCTTCATCCTCTACCAATCGCGACGAAGAAACCTAACTACCCTAACCCCACGAAATCCCAGCCCCAATCCATTCTCATTAATTTGATTACAAGTACAAGAAGATGATCCGGGGAAAATGAAAAGCGCAAAATCAAGGTCGCCCATGATGGAGTCACTCGAATCAGGTACGATCTTCTTACACGATTCTCCTTCTGATGTTATTTCTTGCTCCGTGTGTGTGCGTCGTGAAGTCCTCCGATATGCTTTTATCTCCTCCTTCAATTAGCGTGCTTTTCTATTGATAGGGTCGGCTACGGAGTTTTAGGACAGAATCAGTGGAGACGCGGTCAATGCTTCAGTCTCGTTTGAAGATAAGTTAAACTTCCTTCCTGACATCTCTTTTTAACTTTTCTGGTGTAGCGGATTTGAACTTGTTGATAATTGGTTTGAAATTGGTTGTATTGTTTTGAATTCTGGTATGTAGGATTTGAGGAATTTGTGTAAGGTTTTTGGTTTTGGTCAATTTGTGGTATAGATTTCGTTTTGATTTTTGAATGGTGTGGCTCTGATTTTTGTTGATGTTTTTCTGGTGTAGTCGTTCCCCCTGCTGCGTATGGATCCCTCCCCTCTTATAGCCATGTCAATCTTTCACGTTGAATGATTTTAAAATGGTGTCAAGTATTGTTTTGGAAAGATTTTTTTTTTAAATGTCTGAAACATATTTTTCCAATGATAAAGACTTTCCGGTTTGGTTTCAGCATGTTTTCAACTCATTGAATAGCCTTCTAATATCATGGAGACATGTTTGGTTTGGATTTGGAAAATACTAACACTTGTCTTGAACACGTTTGAAATGGTTTTGGAAGTAGATTGATGACGTCTGATAATGTTTGGATTCTAATTAACTCTCACTTGCCAAAACCGCATGACTTTTTTTTTTATGGATACATTACGATCTTGCCTTAGACATGTTCAAGCATTTTCGAATTCCTTCCTTTTTGGTTTTGATTGTGTCTGATTATGTGTAAATGCAATCTGAAAACATTCTGCTTCCGTACTGACTTGTTTGATGTTGATAAAACTATTTCCTTTTTGCCTCAGATCTGCCTGTACATGTTGGAATCATTTTGGAAATAATTCAAAAAAATTTGTCTGAATGTGTTCTGATTTGCTGATTAATGTCATTGATTCCTTTCTTGATGTCTATCTTATTTCCAGTTTAATTTGATCAGATTTTGATGTCTATCTTATTTCCAGTTTAATTTGATCAGATTTTGATCCCATACGGGTGGTCCTTCTTTCCTTTTTGATTTGATACGTTTGAAACTTTGATATGAGTTGATGCTGTCATGAATGTATTGCCAAAACATGATTGTATGGTGATGATTCAAATTTGATATGCTGTCATGACTTTCCGTTTTCGTTTTCACTTTTATGGCCCTTGATGATGGTGTGGTCCTTCTTTTTGCATTAATGACTTAAATGCTCAGATATCATAAATCACGGTCATATATGGTACATGAATCTCATTCAGTAACCAAATGCTCTATCTGCAGCTTGAATATTGTGCCACGAGGGAGCAATAAAGTCCTCTTGCAAGTTGTAGCCAATATGGGACCCTCTCTCTAATCCTCCCTTGTCTCGTCATCATGATAACATGGTTTTAACATTAAGTTGTTAAAGTTAAAACAATGGAGAGTCCATTGTGTCTTTGTCGGTTTCCTATAAATGCTTTTGGTGTGATTTTAACCATGCCCCTTTTCCCATTTTTGCAGCGCAAGTACCATGTTGAGGAGAAGAATTGGTGAGTTAACTATGGGGGCCCCAGTTCTGATAATAAGCTGTCAAAAGCCTTGGACCTGCAAAGCTATTAATGCTAAACTTTATGTCATCAGCTGATGTAACGTGGACAAGCATCTTTGGTTGTAACAAGAAGCTAGAGAGACTAACAATTGAGTCTTTATGTAGAATTAGGAACGATTGACCTGTGTAGCTCTAGCTCTAGATTTGAGCCCACTAACTTTGTAAAGAGGCTTTTCATTTCAATCTTGCACAACTTTTGAACATTTATTCCGCTGTTATTTTAAGTTTGCATCCAAATGTCTTTGCGTATCTATAAGTCTTGAGCTCGTAAGACCTGTCCCTAAATTTGTAATTTTAAACTCTTGAATAAACTTGAATTTAGAGAAAAGGTTTGGAACTTCAAACTTGGAAAGTCATGGTGGAAGATGAACTCAAGGAAACCTTGGTATGATGTGAATTGGATTTTGGAAATATTCATGATAGAAATAGAAACTTATTTTGAAACCTTGTATACTTGGAATGTGCTTCCAGAGGACCAAATATTTGAGTAGTGTCGGAAGAAATCTGAATTACTTTTAAAACAAACTCGAAGTCATAATTAAAACAATTGCAACCAACTTTGCCAATACTTCCTTCGAATTAAGCATGCCTTATAACTCGAAGATGGACCACACAAATTTGTGAATTTCAACTATAGTCAAAGGCCTTGTAAATGTAACTTGGATTTCAACGTGAATTATTTGTAAACAAACATTTTTGTATTTCTATAAGTTTTAGAAATTACAAAACATAGGCCTTTATAATAGTTTGATATAGTGACATGGATTAAGATTCCTAGTCAAGCATGACATAGTAGCGTTCACCTCTTCATCCACGATGGCCAGGATAAAAACTTGAGGACTTGTAAGGATTCCAACCTTTATTAATGGTCAAAGTACCTTGAACATGTTATGTTTCAAATATCTTCAAATTTGCTTGAAGAATACTTGACAACTTCAAAAATATAAGTAGTCTTCTTGAAACGGAGGGCATGCGTTTCATACTGGAACCAAATGAGTGAGAGTCATGGGAATGAATCGGGAACTTCACACTTGATCTTGTAAACTTGTGACAACAAAGAATTTGAATTTTCACTTTGAATTCCAAACTTCTGATTCCTTCTAAATTGAATTTTCATTACTTAAGAGCATAGCAACATAGAGCAAACACGTCCCTCAGATCTTGAGGAGCTGACAGAGGGGGATGCCATCACACAACCAAAGACCAACCTTCAGGGACCATTCTTCACATCAAGGAGTATGAGGACCTAATCTTGTGGGGAGAAAACTGAGGAGTCTCGAGGGAGAGTAGGCTTGGTAGTGGTTTAGGGACCAAGGAGGGAAAGGGCACAATCTCACAGGAATCCATACACACCTTGCGAAGACCAGAGAACCTCCACAAACACACACACAACATAGCCTTCAGGACCTTGAATCCTCTGCAGCAACACTTGTACTCATAAATGAAATAAACAGACAACAACTAGGTAAAGCGGTTAGTTATGCACGAATGATCAACCTAATATGTGATGCAAAAGACAAGGCGGGGATCTTAGGGTCAAAAATTAGGGTGCGACAGTCAGCAATCTCCTCGTATAATCTCTATACGGAATCAAATTCTGCTGATGTGTGTGCCAAGTTCCCTTTACTTGATTGATTACCAGTACTGAATCACCAAAGATATCGAGGGTCTTGATTCGTAAATCAATAGCTTCCTCGATCCCTAGTATGCAAGCTTCGTATTCTGCTTCATTGTTGGTACACCCGAAAGTTACTCGGGTAGTGAAGGGCATGTGAACACCTTCTGGCGTAATAAGGACTGCACCAACTCCACACCCATTCATATTAACTGCCCCATCAAACATCAAACTCCATTTGGATTCAGGGTCAGGCCCCTCCTCCAGAAGTGGTTCCTCGCAGTCTTTCGCTTTGAGAAACATGATGTCCTCATCAGGGAAATCAAATCTCATGGGCTGGTAATCACTGAGAGGGTGTTGCGCAAAATAATCTGACAGTATACTTCCTTTGATTGCCTTTTGCGAAGTAAATTGAATATCGTACTCTGTCAGTACCATCTGCCACCTTGCAACTCTGCCTGTAAGTGCTGGTTTCTCAAAAATATACTTGACCGGATCCAACTTTGAGATCAACAGGGTTGTATGTGTGAGCATGTATTGTCTCAATCGCTTGGCGGCCCATGCGAGTGCACAACATGTCTTTTTAAGCATTGAATAACGTGATTCACAATCTGTAAACTTCTTGCTCAGGTAGTAGATAGCATGTTCTTTCCTACCCGTCTCGTCGTGTTGACCGAGAACACAACCCATGGATCCTTCGAGCACTGTCAAGTACATAATCAGTGGTCTCCCTTGAACTGGAGGTATCAGAATTGGAGGTTCCTGCAAATATCTTTTTATTTTATCGAAGGCATTTTGACAATCATCATTCCACCTGACCGTTTGATCTTTTCGTAGCATTTTGAATATCGGTTCGCACGTGGCAGTTAGGTGAGATATGAACCTTGAAATGTAGTTCAATCTTCCTAGAAAGCCGCGAACTTCTTTCTCAGTCCTTGGTACAGGCATATCTTGTATAGCTTTCACTTTAGCAGGATCAACCTCTATCCCTTTTTCACTGACAATGAAACCAAGCAATTTTCCGGACCGCACGCTGAAAGTACACTTGTTAGGATTCAGTCTCAACCTGAATTTCCTCAGCCTCTCAAACAACTTCTTCAAGTTGATCAGATGTTCCTCTTCTGTCTTTGATTTAGCAATCATGTCATCCACATAGCACTCGATCTCTTTATGAATTAGATCGTGGAATAACGTCACCATTGCTCTTTGATAGGTTGCCCCTGCGTTCTTCAACCCAAAAGGCATTACTTTGTAACAGAAGGTACCCCACGGGGTAATGAATGTCGTCTTCTCCATGTCTTCAGGCGCCATCTTTATCTGATTGTACCCGGAGAATCCATCCATAAATGAGAACACTGAAAACTGAGCGGTGTTATCAACCAGCACATCAATATGAGGGAGTGGAAAATCATCTTTAGGGCTCGCCCTGTTGAGATCTCTGTAATCCACACACATTCCGACTTTGCCATCTTTCTTCGGTACCGGTACTATATTGGCCACCCAGGGAGGATAGTTGGTTACTACCAGAAAACCTGCATCCAACTGTTTCTGTACTTCTTCCTTGATCTTCAAAGCCATTTCTGGTTTCATTTTGCGTAGTTTCTGCTTAACTGGTGGACAATCCTCTTTCAATGGTAGTCTATGCACAACTATGTCTGTATCTAAACCCGGCATATCTTGATATGACCAAGCAAAGATGTCAACGTATTCACGTAGCATGACTATCAACTCTTGCTTTACATCAGCCCGCAGACTTGCACTGATCTTGATCTCTTTCTTGTTTTCCTCCGAACCAATATTGATAACCTCGAGATCTTCCTGATGAGGCTGAATGGTCTTTTCTTCCTGTTTCAACAATCTAGCCAATTCTTCCGGGAGTTCATAGTCTTCATCACTTTCTTCCTCGGCTTGATAGATCGGATTGTCGAAATCATACGTGGGCATAACAGAATCATTTTCAGAGAAATCCACAGAATCCAGTTCTGAATGGTGAACAACATGAACAATTTCTTCACTAGACCAGTTCTGCAATACTTCGCCTGGAGCTAGTGTATACACCCATCTGTCCAAGTAAGCTGAGCTCTCAGCGTCATCTTCTATTGCTGAGCAGGACTGATTGGGATTGATAACTCCTCCACTGTTGAAATTAATTGGCCCACGGAATCCGGGAACTGGCGTCCGGCCCGGCTGGTATCCAATGCCAAACTTATCTTCTTTCACAAACACATCAATAGCTTTACCCCAACCCTGGGCATTCCAGCTTTCGACCACTTCTCTGGCCTGCTTGTATGACGCAATTGATGCACTCGGCCCACCTGGCACATTCGACACCACTGCTGCTGAAGTAGACTCTGGTAAGTTATTGATATTCAGGGCTTCAAAAGATTGGCACAAAGTTTCATGAATTTCTCCATCCATTTCCACATATTTGAAAGTGGATAGATGACTCACGAATATATCTTCCTCTCCGCAAACAGTAACCACTTGACCCTCGAACACATATTTGAGCTTCTGATGAAGTGTTGAGGTAACTGCGCCCTCTGCGTGAATCCATGGTCGGCCCAACAAATAGCTATAAGCAGGCTGAATGTCCATAACATGAAAGATCGTCTTGAATATCTGTGGACCAACCTGTATTGGTAGTTCAACCTCCCCAAACACCGATCTTTGGGATCCATCGAAAGCTCTCACAATCAGATTGCTGGGTCTCAGAACCAATCCATCTACTTTAATTTTCATCAGGGCTTTTTTGGGTAACACATTTAAGGAAGAACCTGTGTCAACCAGCACGTGCGACAAAACAGCTCCTTTGCATTCAAGTGTGATGTGCAGCGCTTTGTTGTGGTTACGTCCATCTGGTGTCAAATCCCTGTTCGTAAATCCCAACCTGTGGCTCACATTCACATTAGAAATTACCCCCTCCAACTGATTCACTGTAATCTCTTGGGGAACGTATGCCATATTCAGAACTTTTAACAAAGCAGCCCGGTGTGCATCTGAACTCATTAACAGGGATAATATCAAAATTTTAGAGGGGGCCTGATTAAGTTGGTCAATGATCTTGTAATCACTCTTTTTAATAACCCGCATAAATTCCTCAACATCATTATCAAAATTGACTTTAGGGTCCTCTTCCTGAGCAGACACCTTGTCATTGACAACCTGTTTTCCTTTCGCTCTTGCAGCGGCTTCAGCCTCTTTATCATTCCTTAGAGTCTGGGGAGCAAACAGTCGACCGCTCCTAGTGAAACCACTTGGTCCACTGACATTCTCAATGCTAGTACCAACAGCCTCTGCCTTCTGCCGACTTCCTCCTTGACGAGTATCAGTTCCATACTGCCACGGAACTGCCCTATTAGACACATAAGCAGCCGATTCAGGGACTATATTCATAACTGGTCTCGGCCTCTCGGGCACGATGATAGCAACAGGCTCCTCAACAGGCACCTGTATCTCGACTGGATTATAGTAAATGGTAACGGCAGAAACATCCTGTTCTTTCTCTACTTTATCAAACTGAAAACTTCCCTCGTCCATAAGATCCTGCAGTCCAACTCTCAACTTACTGCAGCCATTAACCTGCTTTGAACAATCCTCGCAATCAGAGGCGCATCCAGGAAATACCTTTCCTTTTAACAAACGCACTTTTACAATCAACAGCGGAGTCTTCACCAAATTAACATCAGTAATCAAATTCAACTTCTCGCCATCAAAAATAGCATTTGTGCCTGCACCTCCATGATGAGGCATTGGATTGTCACGAACATTCGGCGGCCTAGAGAAGTTAATAGCTTTTGCGTCGATCAGATCTTGAACCTTATGTTGAAAGGCCCAACACTTTTCTATTGAATGACCTGGCGCACCAGAATGAAATTCACATCGAACATTAGCATCGTAACCTTGAGGCAATTTTCCGAAATCCAGCGGCTTCATAGTCCGAAGTTCGACCAACTTCTCTTTGAGCAGTTGTGGTAACAAAGCAGCATACGTCATAGGCAAGGGATCAAACTTACGGTCCCTTTTTCTATTGTTCTGGAATCGGGGTCTACCTTGCTGATCTGGAGTTTGCTGTCCAGCTGGAACCGGAATGGTTACCGCATCTACCTGATGATAGGACTGATTCCTTCCTCTGCCCCCTCCTCTATACACAGCGCTGGACTCCCCTTCTCTTTTCCTTGGTCCATTGGCAAAGGGTTTCTTCGAACTTGAAGCAACATCTTGAATCTTACCCAATTTCAACAGACTTTCTATTCGTTCCCCAGCAACGACGATATCGGCAAACCCCGTGGAAGGACATGCAGCAAGTCTATCCAAATACGTCCCTTGAAGTGTGCTCATGAACATATCAGCCATCTCACGATCACCCAAAGGTGGTTGAACTCGAGCAGCCAATTCTCTCCATCTCTGTGCGTACTGCTTAAAGCCCTCCTTGTTGTCCTGAGTCATACTCTGCAATTGAGTACGATTAGGTGCCATGTCCAGATTATATTGATACTGCTTTAGAAACGCAGCGCACAAATCTTTCCAACTCCTTATATGAACCCTGTCCAGCTTAATGTACCATTCCAGGGAAGCGCCTGACAGGCTATCCTGGAAAAAATACATCCAGAGCTTTTGGTCCTCGGTGTAAGCAGCAATCTTGTGATTGTAAGCTTGCAAATGGGTTTTGGGACATGTACTGCCATTGTACTTATCCAGTGTAGGAAGCTTGAACTTGGGAGGAATCCTCACACCCTGCACGAGACCCATGTCTTCTACATCAATTCCAAGAGGATTTTGGCTCTCAATAGCCTTGAGTCTTTCATCTAGCCCTTCATACTTCCGGTCGTCATTATAGAAACCCATGTCATTGTTGAATGCGGTGAACTGGTCTTCCTGACCATCCTCATTGTTATCAAATCCCAGATGTACCCCACCAGCAGGGATTGTGCCAACAGGAGCAGTGCGCACGTTGCGATTTAGGATTTCAGTTTCCAGCCTCTGGATAGTAGTTCTCATAGCTTCTTGTCCAATCCTCATGTTTTCTTGACCATTCCTCAGCTCTTGCTGTCCTTGAGCAATCCCCTGCATGAGGTTCATGAACTGTTCCATCCTTCCCCTCAAATCAGCTAACTCTGTCTGAACTTGCTCCATGACTCTTGCTTGGTTGCGTCGGGTAGAATATCGGTGAACCGGGGTATCAGCTATCGTGCCTAAAAACCAAATAAAGGTTAGCAGGCGCCTGCAAAAAAGAAAATCTGCAATGCAAAAAATGATATGCCATGCAAATGCAAATGCCATGTTTATCATTTTCGAGGTGGCTCACACCCTGATTCCAATCTTAACCACGGAAATCTGAAGACCAGAAATCGTGATATAAAGAGACGTGTCGTGGTCTTGTGTACAAATATATGATAATGACTAATTCTGAATAAAACTGCTCATCCCCATTCAACAAAGTGTTCAAATACATTCAAAAGAGATTCAAAGGAAAGATGGATCCATCAACAAGCCTGATGGTAACCATTAACGACAAAATACAAGAAAACAAAGAACATCAATCTGACAATTCCACGTTCTTCAGTTTATCACTTGTGCATTTGATCTCCTCAAAGAGTATGCGAGTACGCTGGTGATTAGGCTTTTCAATCATCTCTCTGATCAAAACATCCCTTTTCTCGAGAGCCTCTGTTAAGGAACCCATATGCAGCATCAAAGCTTCGTCATCGCATACTCCTTTGTGTCTTTTTATGCCAGCTTGCGTCTTGAGTATCTCCTTCTCTATCATGACTTCTTCAAGCTCTTTCTTGGTATTCCTCAGCTCTCTTCTGGATTCTTCTAACTGTTCTTGACTTTTACCGAGACTTTCCCGATACCTTCTCCTCTGCTCATGTGCCTTCTTAAGCTCTTCGTCTTTAATCTGCGACTGTTCCCGTAACTCAGTATTCTCGAGCCTGACCTCATCCCAAGCTTGCTGAAACTTAGATAACTTCTCTTTGTTCTGCGCTAAGGCCTGTTTGGTTTGCTTATGGGCTTGAGTGGCATCATCAGCACCTCTGCTAATTTTCTGAAAATGTTGCGCTCTTTCGGCAAAATCCTTTTCTTTTGCTGCTAGGACTCTCTCAGCATCTTGGGCCTTCCGTTCCAGTTCTTTGTTGGCATGTAGAGCATTCTGAAGAAAGCTACTCAACTCAGAATTCTCTCCTTGAAGCTTTTTCACCAAGGCTAACAACTTGTCAACTTCTTCCACAGTAGCAGTGCTTCTTGCCTTCTCATTCTCCGGATACAAAAGGGGTGCCTTACCAAAAGGCAAGAGAAAATCTTCAACTCTTTTCTTCACCCACTCTTCATATGCTGGATAAACCCGGTTGTTAGGCTTGCCTAGAGTAACTTTCCCCTTTTTCAGTATGCTACCCCAGCTTTCAGAAGCTTTCTGTGCTGCTTCCCCACCATCTGATGTATGAAAATAGAGGGACTCCTCCACATCTCTCTTAATAGGCGGACCCGTCAGGGCATACCCAAATTGCCGAATGGCCAAAGAAGGATTGTAGTTAATTCCACCCATTCTTCCTATCAGTGGAACATTAGGGAACTTACCACAGCTGTGGATAATATTCTTGCCAATCAGCCCATGATCTACCCATACGATGTCCTTGGCCACCAATCCCATTAAACGTTGTTTCCACTCTAGAGAATCTTTGGAATCCACAAAAGCCCATGATTGTGGTAAGCGGCCTGCAAACCACTTATAGAACAAAGGTGCACAGCAACGAATTATCCCTCCTCTTTTCTTTTCGTTTCGGTTGTACAAAGAGTAATGAAGATCTCCCAGTAGTGTTGGCACCGGGTTCTTCATCATGAATATCAGTAAGGCGTCTGTATCAATGAAATCCGGCTCGTTGCGAAACAACACTATGCCGTATATACAAAGGGCTAGCAAAGCATTAAAAACAAACCAATTCTCGCCTTTAGCTGCTTCCTGGGCCTTCTTAATCAGATATTCCAGCTTGTAACCACGAATCTTTCCTTTGTTGGAGACATTGGCGTCTAACTCTGATTTGCTCAAATAAAGAGCACCAGTCACCTTTCCAAAGTCAAGATCCCCCACCGATCCAAAGAAAGGGGGCTCCTCCTTGATAGCAATCCCCAACATGTTGGAATACTCCTCCAAGGTAGGAACCAACACATAGTCTGGAAATACAAAACACCTCAGAGGCGGATCATAGAACTGCATCAACGTATGGAGACCTCTGGCTTCATAATCACTGACATTACAGACCATAGATAAAATCCACCCATATTTCTCTTCAAAAACTTCTTGTACTGCAGGGCTCGCCATTCCCTTCAGCATAACAATAGGGCCCAAAGTAGGCGTAAGGAACTTATAGCTGATGATATTCTTCCTCTCTTTAGTGTTCATCTTTGCGGGGACCTGATGACTGGAATCAAGGGTAATATATGCACCTGGAAATGAATAAACATGTATGTTAGGGTATGATAATGCAATGCAAAGGGCAATGTGATCAGGTAATCAGGTGTCTGTGCTGGACCGTGCGCGGTGTCAGTGTAGCTCTGAGAACAACATAGAACCATAGATAAAAACCATCTGAATACGATAGGATGAAACTTCCTTGCGTGCAACGATGATAGAAAACTGGGTATGTAGGAGGTTATGGTTTCCTGCAAACCTATAAACAACCCACCCTTCTCACATGTGGGTACTAGGATGTTCAGTATCCCGGGCTCTCAGGTCGAGAAATGATGATACTTTCACCATTTCTGGTTTGGCATCATCATCAATCGAGGAGGCCTCAACTGATTCTCCAAAATGAAAGGTCCTCAGCTTCTGGCACTGAGGTCGAGAAGCAATAGTACATTCATCCCTCGGGGTACAGTACTATCGCCAATCGAGGAGTGCCTCCACTGATTCTCTTTCAAAAAGGACAACCTATAGCAAGTTCCCAGCATTGGGTCCTCGGATCGAGAATGTGCAATGGGTTTGCCACAGAATGTGGTCTGCCACTGTCACAACTCGGGAGGAGTGCCGCAACTGAGTCCTCGGGGATGGTCACCAGAGTCGACAGTTCCTCAAGAGAATAACTACTGGCCTGCATAACATGCAGTAGCAGAAAGCTCCTGATAGAACCTCGTCTGGTTGTGGGTCTCATGAACAACAATACGTGGTCACCACCACGCAAGCGTCACGACTATCCAGTATAATACCTATGTGTGTACTCAAGCCTTGGTAGTGGGCTTATCTCTCAGAACACCCCGCCCGCCAAACAGAAAACAACAGCACAGTCCAGCATAATAATGATATGTAATGCAGTAAATGCGATAAATACAGTACAGTACAGTAAAGCAGCAATACAATAAATAACAATACAGTACAATAGTAAATACAGCAAAAAAGTAAACACCCAATGAAAGAAACACAGACAAGCGCTAGGATTGACTCGCTTAGGATGGACCAGCAATAGGTAATTCTTTCCCCAGCAGAGTCGCCAGTTGTCGCTCCCGGGATTTTCATCCTAGTACAAACGCGAAAGTGGCACCGAACAGAGTCACCAGCAATGTGTATTTATCCCATGAGAGGGAAAGGAAACACCGCATAAACCTGAAGGAAGGGAAAGAGCATGGTCTTGCAACCAAGAGAACTGGGTTCGAGAGTCGGTTACGCGAAGGGAAGGTATTAGCACCCCCACGCGTCCATCGTACCCGATGGGATCCACGCTTGCTTGTCTCGATCAAAGGGTGATAGAAAAGATACTGGAAAAAGGAACTGGAAAAGGAATGGAAAGAGAACGAGAAACAAATGTAGGGAAAATAAAAGAAGTGCTCGCATGGGCCCTACCCCACTGCCTATGTATCTCATCGGGAGCATGAGAATCAGAGCGACGTAGTTCCCCTCACTAGGGATGGATTGTTTGTGTTTTTTTTAAGGAACGGCTAACGTTCTAGCTCAGGTGTTGCAGGCTCGCTGGTCCGAGTACGTTACCATCTTGCAAGAGAACGAGTAGGAGCACGTTCATACGTTGAGAGTGAATGAGGTGAGAAAAGAACTCCCGAAGGAAAGACGTTATTATTTGTTTTTGTCTTTTTAAGAGTTTTTTCCATTTGTTTGCATATGATAGTGTATCTGAATCTTAGTCATTGGAATGTGTACATTCTCACATTCCAAGATGGAATGAGTAAGAAAGTACACTAAGTGTGAAGAAGACCCCCACACTTAGTTCCAATTATTAAGGTTCAAGCACACTAGCATACTTGTATTTATTAACTGTTTTTGTTGATTAAGAAATGAAGAAGTGTTTTTTTATTATTTGTACCTTCAACAAGTATTGCATTTAAGTCCATCATACAAGATCAAATGTCTAACACATTGACCCAAGATGGGCTATATGCTACACATTCTAAGATTATAAGAGTAGACCCCTTATAATCTTTTCTTTATATGAAAGGCCTAAATGCAATAAATGCTTGCCTTTATTAGGTGTTTTGAATTTTCTTTGAGATGAGAAGAGAGACTCAAAAGAGGAGAAAGGTAAAATCTATGTGATCTAAGACTCAATCCTAATTGAAGATTAAAGGGAGTGATCCTAATGGTTTGTGAGGTTTCAACCTAAAGTCTAAAGAAAGAATGAATTAAACAATTCACTTCTAAGTTAGAAGATGAATTGTAATTCAAAAAGGGAAAGTGATGAGTTATTAAAAGAAAGCACATAAGTGCTTAACGAAACACAAAATGGAATTGTAAAAGAGAAGGGATAAAAGTTTGAATGTGGATTCCTTATCCACACTCAATTGCAACTTACCAAAGCCCCTACATGGTTAGTAAACATGTGTAAGAAGTATAAGAAGTAAAAGAACATTTAATGCACCATAAAACTCAAAAGAATAAGATGAAAGATCAAATCCTATTAATCACAACCAGAATGTACATCATATGGAAAACAAATGATCATTATCAAGCAAGTTCAAGTGAACAAGCAACAAACATCATCCATGGTATTAGAACATGCTACCATAAGAAAAGGGAGAATGAAAGATGAAAAGAAATGGAAGAAACATGCCTAAATGGAACATGTAATCCAAGGATCAGAATTGAATAGTTCATGAAACACCTATCAAGCCATTCAAGAAGCAATAGAAGAAGAAATGAAATGGAAATTCAAAAGATAACACAAGTACTTCATATTAGGGACACACAAAGTTCAAATGAAAGTGAACATGCAATGATGACACATAACATGTACCAATGACCTATAATGTCAAATGAATAGTTCAAAGTAGGCAAATGATCATGCAAGTATGCACAAAAGCAATCATGTAAACATGCACAAAGATTACAAGGATATGACATGTTGTAATGCTTCAAATGAAATATTTTAAACAAAAATCAAATGAGTTCATGAAAATTATGAAAACATGATATTGAGGTTCACAAATCAGAGATGAATCACATATCAAAGTATCATGTAAAAAATTCAAGGCAAAAAGGCTTTATACAATGCACTTAAATCAAATTGGATGCACATGCAAAATAATGCAAAGATGAACATCAAAACATGCCATAACAGGACCTAAAAAATCAAATAAAAATCACTTAACATAATTCAAGATGTTAATGACTCACTACAAAAAGAAGTAACTCAAAACAATTTTTAATGATCAAGAACAAAATTAAACAAAATCATGTACCACATTAAGAATGCATACAAAAGAAAATCAAAGAAAATTGTGGAATAGGGGTAAAAAGGTCATAAAATCAGAATTTAAAATCATCAAAAAATTTATAAATGTTTTAATGATGCGCATGAATTTTTATGGAATTTTATGATGAAGTTTGGTATTTTTAAAATTCAACTATGAAACGTGTACAAAAAAAAATGAAATTAAAAATAAGATGCAATATGAATAGGGGTGCATAAAAGCAATTGCTCAGTTCAAATCAATTGGGCTTGAAAACATGGGAGGTGTGGATATCAAATCAGCTTAGGTCCAATAATGCGCACAACACACTAACTATCATGCACTTCAGTCAACAAAAATTGACTCATTAACAGCCATTAGATCAAGTCAAGGCCAAGATTCAGTCAAAGTAATCAAATCTAACACATGCGCATGAGGACACACGCTCACTATCACACACCACACCATACAATGTTTAAATGAATTCAGAAAATGTGCACATGACTTGCACGTGAATTTTAATGCGTTGTCAGCCTTAGGACCACACGATGAGGAAAAAACAACGGACAGGATTAAAACATGGCAAACCCTAGCAATTGAAGTCACCGGCCGGAGGTGACCTCTGGTCACCTTCTCCGGCTATACCACCACCGTCTGCAACTTTACATATTACCAAAATGCACAAAATATACATCCATCGAAAGTTAAGCTTATGCAGATCATGAATTCAGTGACAAAACATACAAACAGTTCATGACATGAGAGAATCGAACAAAGGAAGATTTGCCCTAACATTTGGTCAACGCCTCTAAAGGCCTATCAACTAGCCAGGCAAGTTCTTGAGCTTATAAGAAGCTGCAAGAACCTGAAAACCAACTCACATCAAGTCTATAATGGATGAAACTCGTACCTGAATTTTGGAGATTTGGAAATACTCTTCAGAAAACCAGAGATCTTAGCTTCTTCTTCAACCTTGGAGCTTCACAAACTTAGCAAAATAAATGCTATATAACCAGTGGTCTTGAGAGCAGAGAGATTCAATGTTGAACAATGCTTGCAAAACCTTGAGGACTGTGTAGAAAAAATTCAATCCAATGCCACTGATGATGATGAAGATGAAGTAGATGAAGGAAAGATGGTGAAGCTCGTGTGAAATCAGAGGGAAAGTAGAGAGAATGTGAGGGAGAGTTTGAAGTATTTTTGAAGTGAAAAAAGAGAAAAATGAAGCTGAAATGAGAAATGTGAGTGAGATTTGGTTTTATAGTGTGATTTAACCAAGGTTAGACTGAGTTGAGTTAGGGTGAGTCAAGGTGGTTAACTGAGTCATCCCTAACTAACTGAGTCAAGTTAGTTAGGGAGAGCAGAGCTATGGTGATGGCAACTCATGATAAACTATGGTGGAGGGGAAGAGAAATGCAAGGGCACGGTTTGTGTAGCATAAACTTATTCAGCAAGTTTCATTCTTTCCCTTCTCATGCATAATGAAGCACGTGACATGGTGAATGTAAAAACTGTTTGGTTTAAAAGGGTAATGGATGGATGGCATGAATAATGCACGTGCAAGCTTGTAACAACAACATCAACCACATTGGTTTTGTTTCTGATTTTTATGGCAACTGAGAACAATGGAGATATGGTGATTTGGTGATGTTTTTCTCCCTACTCAATGGGTGGATTGATGAGTTTTTGGAGTCATTTGGAAGAGGAGATGTAAGAGAGCATGTTTGGTACGAAAATTGGATGGAAATGAAACTTGGAATAGGTTGAAAAATGACTCACAACACAAAGGTTTGGGAACTGATAGAAGGCTTGGCAATGAGGTTGATTAACAAGGCATCTTGGCATGGAATTTCAGCAAGATCACCATAACTTGAGACCATTATATCTCCCTCCTAACTTGATCAAATGGAATTTTGTCCAACATGAATATTGAAGATGACATTACAAGGAACAACTTTGATGTTAAAAAGTTTTCCATTTGAAGCTTTCTTCTTGGAGAAATTGAGCTTGACATTTGGCACACCACCTGCTTGTAGAAATGACTGCGCGCGAGCTTGAAAATCCTTGGTCATGACTTGGTTTTTGCCCTACTTTTCTCCAACTTTGATCAGTCATATCTCACTCAATTTTTATCCAATGGAGATGTTCTACACATGGATTTGAAGCTTAAAGAAAGAACTTTTGTTGTGGCCAAGTGGAATTTTCATTTGGTGCTTCAATTTTAAATGGCCTTGGTTCAAACTCTGATGCAAAATGGCCAAAACTTGCTATTTTTAGTAACCCTTTTTCATCCAAAAATGGCAACTTTCCACATCTTGATTTTTCATGATTCCTTTGGAGTTTCTTGATCAAATTTTGCACATTGGACACATATAACATGAATTTCATGAATTTGGCCTCAAAAAGTCAAGAGTTGACTTTTTCCTCTGATTATTTGACTTGGCCCCAAATTTCCTGATTTTTGATTTTTTCTTCCAATTGAACCACTTCTAAAACCAATTGAGAGGTAATTTTCCACACCCATACACTTAAGAACATATAGAATACCATGACATCGAGTTTTGTCCAAAAAATCAAAGATTCCCTGATTTTATTAGAAACCCTAGTTTTGGTGCCCACCTCCTAGGAGAAAAATGTGCAGTCTTTAATTTAAAATTCCTCAGAGTATGTTGTGTATCCTCTTAAAGGATGATGAAATATGCGATTTGAGGGTGACTTTGGATTAATGAGCTATCTCCTTTGAGGGTTTTCCTTCAGGTTTTTGAACCTCTTGCATGATGAAATATGTATTGTTTCAATCTCCCATTGAATCTCACTTTCTTGAGGTATTGGATGGTCAATTGAGATAGTGTGAGACATGAAAGACCTCTTGGCTTGCCTTGAGTGAACTTGTTTGACCTTTTTGTGCTTTGAATGATCCCTTGATTGTCCACCTTTCCCCTGATCACATGCCCTGATGGTAAGAGGGATGCTATGCTTTATTTTTCTATGTTAAATGCAATGCAATGCTAATGAGATGGATATGATATGATAGATGATAATGCTATGCTAAGATGACAAAAAGGGAGAGCAAATTTTTGGGTATTACAACCCCCAATCTATACCCCCAGGCTATTAAAGCGATAACAAATAATCAGAGTATAATTAAAACATTCACGGCATAGACGGAGGCGTCACATCAAAATGAATAAAATACATTAACCTACTCATATAGATATGCAACAATCAGGTAGCACATAACAGAGGAACTCAGTTCCTAACACCCACAATTCAGATACAGAATAAAAGCGGAAAATCTGCAACTGAAATCTCATATATATATAGAACATAAAAGTTTGTTGTCATATACAGAGTCATACATGTACAATTCAAAAAGAACATATATACATATACACATAATCACACGCGATCTCCCCGACTACCCGGTGCTACATATAAGAGCCGCCCGACAAAAGAATGAAGACCTAAGCTTCACTAAGAGACCTCCAGCATCTAATCTGCAATGCCTCGTAGAGCATTTGAAACAGCAGAAAGGTGAGAAACACAATCATAATATAATTGCATACAATTATATAATAACACAAAAGTACACATGTAAAACGTTCTCACCACAATTTACACCATAATTCAAACACAAGACCAGACAATGCATATCTCATATATCCATCACCAAGGCATATCAATCATGCTCAATGCATTTATCACCCTATGAAGGTTGCTCTCCACTGAGTTAAAGTCTTCTCCTTCAGGTTGGAAAAACCCTATGAAGAAAATTATGGAATTGCCGGATTCACATATCCCGGTTAAAGTAATTCTCCTTTATAACCAGTCACCCAATAGTTGTGACAGACAAACCCCTCTTTAGAGATGATAAATTCTCTCTAAAACATTCAGCTTCATATCTTGGGCTTTGAACAAGATACAAATCACTTTTAGCTTCACATCTTGGGCTTTGAACAAGATACAAATCACCTTCAGCTTCACATCTTGGGCTTTGAACAAGATACAAACCACCTTTAGCTTCACGTCTTGGGCTTTGAACAAGACACCAAAACACCATTTCCTCCCATAGAATAGGAGGAACTACGATCGCTCTGATTTCCCTATTTCGGAAAACGGGAATACGTAGGCAAAAGATTGAAAGAAAAATCTTAGCGAGCACACTAAACAAAAAACCCAAAATCCCATACCCGAATACATCAGTCCTAACATCCTACCCGTGAACCGTCCATTGTTTTCACTCTTAAAAAAGTAAGAAGAAAGAAAGGCCCCATTACCATATAGCATCTGTAACCTAACAGACCGATGTTTAAACTCAGTATGCAAGCAGGGTTAATTGGAGACATCTATTTCCCTTCCTTCATCAGCTCACAATAGGATAAAAAATGAATTGACCTATTGTAAACCCCAAAAGAGCGGCAGCGCCTAAGAACCGCGTCCCAGATTCGTTCGCTACAGCTATCATTCAAAATAACATGCCTCCTAAGCTAAAAGACCCAGGAAGTTTTTCCATACCCTATGTAATCGGAAAGTACGTCATAGACAACGCTCTATGCGATTTAGGAGCCAGTGTTAATCTAATGCCCCTATCAACTTGTAAGAAGCTCGATCTAGGAGAGTTACGACCAACGAAAATGTCTCTACAACTAGTGAACCTTTCTGTTAAATGTCCTATAGGTATGCTAGAGAACGTGCCCGTTCGTATAGGACAATTCTATATTCCAACTGATTTTGTGGTAATGGATATAAAAGAGGATTCCAACATTCCTATTATTTTAGGAAGACCCTTTTTAGCTACAGTCGAAGACATCTTTGAAGTTAAGAAAGGAAAGCTGACTTTTGAAGTTGGTGAAGAAAAGGTTGAATTTATTCTAGCCCAATTCTTGAAAGCTCCCACTATAGATGATTCATGTTGCTTCCTCGACGTCATTGACGAATGAGTAAAAGAAATGGAGATGGAACCATCTAAGTATACAGAAATACTAAAGATTCTTGCACCTCCTGTAACACCCCCAATCTATACCCCCAGGCTATTAAAGCGATAACAAATAATCAGAGTATAATTAAAACATTCACGGCATAGACGGAGGCGTCACATCAAAATGAATAAAATACATTAACCTGCTCATATAGATATGCAACAATCAGGTAGCACATAACAGAGGAACTCAGTTCCTAACACCCACAATTCAGATACAGAATAAAAGCGGAAAATATGCGACTGAAATCTCATATATATATAGAAAATAAAAGTTTGTCTATCATATACAGAGTCATACATGTACAATTCAAAAAGAACATATATACATATACACATAATCACACGCGATCTCCCCGACTACCCGGTGCTACGTATAAGAGCCGACCGACAAAAGAATAAAGACCTAAGCTTCACAAAAAGACCTCCAGCATCTAATCTGCAATGCCTCGTAGAGCATTTAAAACAGCAGAAGGGTGAGAAACACAATCATAATATAATTGCATACAATTATATAATAACACAAAAGTACACATGTAAAACGTTCTCACCACAATTTACACCATAATTCAAACACAAGACCAGACAATGCATATCTCATATATCCATCACCAAGGCATATCAATCATGCTCAATGCATTTATCACCCTATGAAGGTTGCTCTCCACTGAGTTAAAGTCTTCTCCTTCAGGTTGGAAAAACCCTATGAAGAAAATTATGGAATTGCCGGATTCACATATCCCGGTTAAAGTAATTCTCCTTTATAACCAGTCACCCAATAGTTGTGACAGACAAACCCCTCTTTAGAGATGATAAATTCTCTCTAAAACATTCAGCTTCATATCTTGGGCTTTGAACAAGATACAAATCACTTTTAGCTTCACATCTTGGGCTTTGAACAAGATACAAATCACCTTCAGCTTCACATCTTGGGCTTTGAACAAGATACAAACCACCTTTAGCTTCACGTCTTGGGCTTTGAACAAGACACCAAAACACCATTTCCTCCCATAGAATAGGAGGAACTACGATCGCTCTGATTTCCCTATTTCGGAAAACGGGAATACGTAGGCAAAAGATTGAAAGAAAAATCTTAGCGAGCACACTAAACAAAAAACCCAAAATCCCATACCCGAATACATCAGTCCTAACATCCTACCCGTGAACCGTCCATTGTTTTCACTCTTAAAAAAGTAAGAAGAAAGAAAGGCCCCATTACCATATAGCATCTGTAACCTAACAGACCGATGTTTAAACTCAGTATGCAAGCAGGGTTAATTGGAGACATCTATTTCCCTTCCTTCATCAGCTCACAATAGGATAAAAAATGAATTGACCTATTGTAAACCCCAAAAGAGCGGCAGCGCCTAAGAACCGCGTCCCAGATTCGTTCGCTACAGCTATCATTCAAAATAACATGCCTCCTAAGCTAAAAGACCCAGGAAGTTTTTCCATACCCTATGTAATCGGAAAGTACGTCATAGACAACGCTCTATGCGATTTAGGAGCCAGTGTTAATCTAATGCCCCTATCAACTTGTAAGAAGCTCGATCTAGGAGAGTTACGACCAACGAAAATGTCTCTACAACTAGTGAACCTTTCTGTTAAATGTCCTATAGGTATGCTAGAGAACGTGCCCGTTCGTATAGGACAATTCTATATTCCAACTGATTTTGTGGTAATGGATATAAAAGAGGATTCCAACATTCCTATTATTTTAGGAAGACCCTTTTTAGCTACAGTCGAAGACATCTTTGAAGTTAAGAAAGGAAAGCTGACTTTTGAAGTTGGTGAAGAAAAGGTTGAATTTATTCTAGCCCAATTCTTGAAAGCTCCCACTATAGATGATTCATGTTGCTTCCTCGACGTCATTGACGAATGAGTAAAAGAAATGGAGATGGAACCATCTAAGTATACAGAAATACTAAAGATTCTTGCACCTCCTGTAACACCCCCAATCTATACCCCCAGGCTATTAAAGCGATAACAAATAATCAGAGTATAATTAAAACATTCACGGCATAGACGGAGGCGTCACATCAAAATGAATAAAATACATTAACCTGCTCATATAGATATGCAACAATCAGGTAGCACATAACAGAGGAACTCAGTTCCTAACACCCACAATTCAGATACAGAATAAAAGCGGAAAATATGCGACTGAAATCTCATATATATATAGAAAATAAAAGTTTGTCTATCATATACAGAGTCATACATGTACAATTCAAAAAGAACATATATACATATACACATAATCACACGCGATCTCCCCGACTACCCGGTGCTACGTATAAGAGCCGACCGACAAAAGAATAAAGACCTAAGCTTCACAAAAAGACCTCCAGCATCTAATCTGCAATGCCTCGTAGAGCATTTAAAACAGCAGAAGGGTGAGAAACACAATCATAATATAATTGCATACAATTATATAATAACACAAAAGTACACATGTAAAACGTTCTCACCACAATTTACACCATAATTCAAACACAAGACCAGACAATGCATATCTCATATATCCATCACCAAGGCATATCAATCATGCTCAATGTATTTATCATCCTATGAAGGTTGCTCTACACTGAGTTAAAGTCTTCTCCTTCAGGTTGGAAAAACCCTATGAAGGAAATTATGGTATTGTCGGATTCACATATCCCGGTTAAAGTAATTCTCCTTTATAACCAGTCACCCAATAGTTGTGACAGACAAACCCCTCTTTAGAGATGATAAATTCTCTCTAAAACATTCAGCTTCATATCTTGGGCTTTGAACAAGATACAAATCACTTTTAGCTTCACATCTTGGGCTTTGAACAAGATACAAATCACCTTCAGCTTCACATCTTGGGCTTTGAACAAGATACAAACCACCTTTAGTTTCACGTCTTGGGCTTTGAACAAGACACCAAAACACCATTTCCTCCCATAGAATAGGAGGAACTACGATCGCTCTGATTTCCCTGTTTCGGAAAACGGGAATACGTAGGCATAAGATTGAAAGAAAAATCTTTACGAGCACACTAAACAAAAAACCCAAAATCCCATACCCGCATACATCAGTCCTAACATCCTACCCGTGAACCGTCCATTGTTTTCACTCATAAAAAAGTAAGAAGAAAGAAAGGCCCCATTACCATATAGCATCCGTAACCTAACAGACCGCTGTTTAAACTCAGTATGCAAGTCGGGTTAATTGGAGACATCTATTTCCCTTCCTTCATCAGCTCACAATAGGATAAAAAATGAATCGACCTGTAGTAAACCCCAAAAGAGCGGCAGCGTCTAAGAACCGCGTCCCAGATTCGCTCGCTACAGAAAAGTGGCGCCCACCGTGGGGCTGATAGGTATTCTTCTCGTTCTCATAATCTAGGGTGAAAACCTTGGACAAATCCTTCACTGGGGACTTCACTTTGAATGAGACTTTTGTTGACTTCACTAGGATCTCAGGTTAAAACCTTTAAATTGGGAAAGAACCACAGAGTGGCGACTCCACCGGGGAGCCATTTTCTGTCAGGAACATAGGATTCGTAGCTCTTAAAAGTCTAGGACATTAGGACAAATATATATACTGCTTTTCCTAATTGATATATGTGTTTATTTTTCTGCTAATGGAAATGTGTGTGATGCCGCATGTGGAAAGATTGAGTATACACCTAGGAAAAACCCCTTTTAGTGGTGCGGAGGCTATCGGAAATAGTTGTCATGCGATACCACCCTCTTCTGAGGACTCTTCGAAAAACACCACCTAGCACGGTTCTTGGCCCGCTGGTGTTTTCTCGACAAGAGTTGATGATGATGAGAGACAGGTACAAAAATCACTAGTATAAACCTTTGGGATGGGTAGAGCCTTGACTCCATGACACCGACCCTTTGACCCCATGTTTTTTCTATGTTTTTGTGTGCTGCATTCATACATTCATTTAAAAACATTAAAACAAAGAAAAATTTTCTCTTCTAGTCTCTCTTTTTAAAACTAAACTAGGACAATGATTGCAAATGTCAAAGAAAAAGATTGTGCTCATGGATTTCGGTAGAAGGAAAATTCATAAGTATACCTTCAGGATTCCAAAACTGGAGGATTTGAGAGGTTTGGCTTGAATGATCACAAACCAAGAGGCTTTCAGAGCCAAGTACGGAGGTCTACTATCTCTGTTAAGGGTCCAAGTGATTGAGGGAATCCTGGAAGCACTCATTCAGTTTTACGATCCGGTTTATCACTGCTTTACATTCCCGGATTATCAACTAGCACCAATGCTGGAGGAGTATTCTCATCTAGTCGATTTACACATCACTGATTGAGCTCCATTTTCTGGACTGGAAGAAATTCCAAAGGATCAGACCATTGCAAGAGCAATTTATTTGGACAAGTCAGAAGTCAGGACTCACATGACCATTAAGGGTGGCATACAAGGTTTTCCAGCCCAGTTTCTGACAAAGAAGGCTCTGTACTTTGCTAGTATAGGGAACGTGACTGCTTTTGAAAGCATCTTTTTTCTACTCACCTACGGGTTATTTCTGTTGCCCAACATTAATAACTTCGTCGATATCAATGCCATTAAGGTTTTTCTCATTGGAAACCCTGTGCCAACCTTGCTCGCAGACACGTATCATTCTGTACACCTAGGAAATTTGTACAGCGGAGGGTAGATCACATGTTATGTACCTCTGCTATACAAATGGTTTTTCTCCCATCTGTCTAAGTCTGCCACTTTGTGGGATCACAAGAGTGCCTTACGTTGGTCGCAGAAAATCATGTCTCTCACCAACTCTGACATAGATTGGTGTAATAAGATTTATGAGAGAATCAGGATCATTGACCGTTGTGGAAACTTCCCCAACGTACCCCTTATAGGAACTAAGGGAGGAATCAACTACCATCCAGTTCTCGTTCGTCGTCAATTTGGATACCCGATGAGGCATGTCCCGCGCAACGCTCATCTGGAAGGTCTTTTCTTCAAGGAAGGAGAAAAAGACAGAGCACTAAAGACAGAAATAGTGCATGCTTGGAAACACGTTCATAATAAAGGACGGGAGTCTCTAGGAAAACCGGATTGTGTCTCGGTGGAGCCTTATCTCCACTGGGTACAAACTAGAGCTATCAAGCTAAAAATGCCTTATCCTCGTCACGGAGTTCTTCCACCGAGGGAATCTGTCATGTACTTTATGACTGAAACGGAAAAACTTCAGGTTACTCTCAACAAAGTTCAACGGGAGGGGAGATCTTGGAAGAAAAAGTACCGCATTCTCAACGTGGAGTGTATCAAAATACAGCAATTATTGAAAGATAAGGATGCTCTGATTGAGAATTTGGAGCAGCATGCTGTAGAGAATCAGGATGACCAAAGGAATTTGCTCACTCCTTTCACTTGGAAAGGGAATGACAACCCGACAATAGCTCAAGAGCCCCGGTCAAAGAAAAGGAGAGTGCCAGAATCAGCACCCGAGTTCTCCTCAGAGAGGACTCCGGGCCCATTAGCTTAGGTTTCTATTTCCGCACCTTGTAATCTACTGTATTTCCGTTTCCGCAATCTTTAAATTCAATAAAACGGGGTTTCCCACTGTTTGATATTTGCAATCTAATTGTCGAAGTTTATTTTGATTAAACCAAAAACCAATTAATATAATCATTGCATTCATCATTCTCACGTCACATATTCTTCTTACCTACGAATCTCACGTTTGTGTCTCGGTTCTAGAGTCAAACTGTCTCATTCGTACAATACTCGAGCCATTCGTCAGAAAAAGATGGATGATCTCGAGGAAGAGAACAGAGAGTTGAAAGAAGATATCGACGCTCTGAGAGAGGATATGAGAAAGCTTCGTAACGACAGGCAAGCCATGGAAGAAGCTCAGCTACAAAGGACTGTAATCTCAGAGATCACCTCAGCGTCCATAGTGGAGAAGTATGATCCTAGGTATCAGATGCCGAAAGATCGTCCCTGGGGCATGCCTATTAACTATATCCCGGAAGGATATATTCCACCGATCACTGAAGATCAGGGAATCATAGCAGAAGCCGCTGGGCCTGAAGGTTACAAACTTCGGGAAAGCGAGGATGCCAGAGGCATATTGAGGACTCCTGAAGGTTACAAACTTCAGGAAATGCCAAGATTCACTGCCGTAGTCACGGTACCACCCCCTGTGGTATACACTGTCCCGGAAGGACAGATTCCACAGATACCTTCTAGTAGAAAGGAAACTATGTTTGACAGAATGGATGAATTCCAGGAACAATTCCTGGAAATGCAGAAGGAACTGCAAGCCATTCGCGGTTAGGATCTATTTGGAAAGGACGCCGCAGACCTTTGTCTGGTCCCCAATGTGAAAGTTCTACACAAGTTCCAAGTGCCCGACTTTGAAAAGTACAAGGGTAACTCTTGCCCTCAGAGCCATCTGGTGATGTACGCTCGGCGAATGTCAGCTCAGACAGAGAATCAGGACCTACTGATTCACTACTTCCAAGATAGTTTAACCGGTGCCGCATTAAAATGGTACATTGGTTTAAACCGCGCTACGATTAGCACATTCAGAGATCTTGGCACTGCCTTCCTCCAACAATACAAATACAATTTGGACATGGCACCAGACAGAGATCAACTCAGATCAATGTCGCAAAAGGACAAGGAAACCTTTAAGGAGTACGCTCAGAGATGGCGTGAAATTGCCGCCCAAATTTGTCCACCTCTTGAGGAAAAAGAGATGACAAAGATCTTCTTAAAGACCTTGAGCTCATTTTACTACGACAGAATGGTCGCCAGTGCGCCCAGTGATTTCACTGAGATGGTGGGCATGGGAGTTCGTCTTGAGGAAGCCGTTCGAGAAGGACGTTTGGTAAAGGACGCTGGTCATCAAGTAGTACAAAACGATACGGTGGTGCTCTCCCTAAGAAAAAAGAGCAAGATATTGGGAATATCTCTCTCGGAAAGCAAAGACAACGTTATCAACCAGTAGCGGCGGTAACTCCTGCTATCAACCCCGCGCCTATTCCTATGTATCAGCCTCAGGTTATACAGAGTTAACCTAATCAGCAGCAAAGGACACAACAGCCTCTTCAGCAGGCTCGTCCTCAATACAACAACAACCGTACAACGCTGCCACAAGGATTTGATCCTATACCCGTATCATACGCAGAACTATTCCCGTTACTACTGGCCAAGGGGCACATCCAGACTAAGTCTCCCCTTTCACTACCGAAAAATCCGCCTTTTGGTTTAAGGTGGATCAGACATGCCCTTATCACCAAGGAGGACCAGGGCATAACATAGAGAATTGTCTTAATTTCAAGTCCGACGTGCAAAAGCTTGTTAGGAGCGGGCTCTTATCTTTCAAAGATACGAATCCAAATGTTCTTACGAACCCGCTGCCTCAGCATGAGAAAGCTGCAGTCAACCTGATAGAGGGAGGGTCTAACAATGTCTATCAAATCCACGATGTACTCTTGTTGAGGACCAATTTGGTCAAGATGCATTGTAGACCGAGTGGATATGGCCATGTGCCACCTCATAATTATCATCAATGTGATGTCTGCTCTAAAAGTAATCGAGGATGTTCTGTGGTGCAATCATCTCTACAGGAACAGATGGATCTCGGATGTATCCAAGAGCATCGAGTTCGTGGAGTTAACATGGTTTATACGAATTCCAACATCATTCAGAACCACGACATTCGTGCAATGAATATCAACCTGATGGCAATGCACTCAAGGCAAAGCCAATATCATAATCTGCCACGGCACGATTATAATTCGTGCCTGACTTGCTCGGTAAATAAACAGGGATGCTCTTTTGTACAAGAGGCCCTCCAGCGTCAGATGGATCTTGGATGGATCCATTACTACCATGATAGGAATCACTATCAAATCAACATGATTCAAATCTTCGATATTCGCTTGATGAATACCAACCTGGTAGAGTTACATGCTGAACAAGTCCGCCTCGGATTCCTGGTATCACACGATTATCAAAGCTGTAAAGCGGGTTGCGAAAACGATCAAGGTTGTGCCCTTGTCCAGGAAGCACTTCAGCACTTGTTAAATCACTGGTGGATGCCAATCTATATGGATGAAGATACTCAGCAAATTAGTATCAATAATAGGTGTAATACCCCGTAAATTCTTTTACTCTGGATAATATTAGTTGCGATCAACTGAGTCCCAGTGTACTCTGATAAATTATCTGCAGAGGTACTTAGGGTAACTGTTGAACTTAGAGTAAATCCAATTAATATTATCTGACTCTGAGATATTTAAATATTTGGACTTTAGAGACTTTTTGGACAATTAGTAGTGTTGTTAATTGATGATATTTTCTAGGCTTAAATAGGTTTTTCGTCCCTGTAAGTTGGCGAGATTTTGGTTTTCGTCCCTGTATCTTTTTTTTTTTGGTTTTAGTCCCTGTATCTTACTTTTTGCTGGTGTTTAGTCCTTACAGAGGTTTCCTGCGGATTTTCATGCGGATTTTCCTGCGGAATTTGATTTTTAGGAAAATCCGCAGGAAACCTGCGGATTTTCCTGCGAATTTTGGCTTTAGGGACTAAACACCAACAAAAAGTAAGATATAGGGACTAAAACCGAAAAAAAAAAGATACAGGGACGAAAACCAACCTCTCGCCAACTTACAGGGACGAAAAACCTATTTAAGCCTATTTTCTATATCATTTTCTTTTCCTCTCATTTCCAAACATAGTCAATTTTGAGAAGAAAAGGAAAGGAAGGAAAAGGGAGAGAAAAGAGAAAAAGCTCAAGAACACTACATCTTCAACCATCATCCAATCTTCATCGAATCATCTCATCTTCTTCATCATCATCCTCTGTATAAGGTGGGTTCTAGATAGATGCTCTAGATGTAGAATTCCATGTGATTTAGAGTTAGGTTGAAATTGTGAGAAAATGAGTAATTATGCTAAAATCATGAATTTAACGGATGAAATGTGACATAATCCTTGTTAAATGCTTGTTGTTAAGATCATCCTATGTTTTGATGGTTATAATAAGGTTTGGATGTGTTTTGGTCGGAAAATATTTGATGTTGGGTTAAAGAACAGCGCTGTTGAGATGTGGGATTTTCCAGGCTTCGCCTAGCGAACCTGGGGTGAGTCCCAGCGAATGGACTTTCGAGGGTTTGCCTAGCGAACCCGCCAGCGAAGGTCAGCGAGTGTTTGCCAGGGACGTTCGCCGAGCAAACTTTGTGCGTTTTCAGTTCTGTTTGGTTCTGACTTGCTTCGATGAGTTGTTCGCGAGGCGAAGGGAGAGGCGAGTGTTCGCCAGAGTGTTTGCGAAGAGAACTTTATGTCTGTTTTTGTTCTGATTGTTCGTTCGCCAGGGGCTTCGCCTCGCGAAGGCTGGAGCGAAGGCTCGCTGGGACGTTCGCCTAGTGAACATGGCTGGGTATGAAATTTTGTTTCTTTCACAACTTTTGACTCGGGAATCCGTTTTGCGTATTCTTGATATCGTTATGAAACTCTGAATATCCTCTATGTAATAGAAGGAAGAGATATTGGTTTTGATGCCCGATTGAATAAATCGGAGGGAACCGTAAATTCGTAAAATTGGGAATATGTGGAAGTATGTGGTTTCATTGTGTAATTGATGACTAATTGTCTATGTTCTTATTGTTAAGCATGTTTGAGTATGTATGCATGTTAAAATATGAAATAGGGAGAGTGAGGAATAACACCGTAAACAATTGTCGGATAGTGTGAAATAACATTGTGACAACACTCGTGCATGAGAGGCCGAGGCGTGTGTCTAGTAATCATAACTGGTTTATCTTGCGGTGTAGTTTCATGAGACTCGAGCACCTCCTCTGAAACGTATGCACAATTACTTGGCTGGTTTGATTCCCGCGTATAGTACGAATGGAGCCTACGGGTAAAGAGACTTGTGATGGTTAACAGGCCATGAGAAGTGACGGTTCACGACTAACAGGTCGATGATTCCGAATCCATTTCGTATGCCAAGTAACTTCAAGGATCCATGACTCGGGTCGTCTTCTAGACGTAGAAGCGGACGAGAACAGGGGATGCCTTGGTACGGTTATTGATTAACGAGATTCTTGAGTTAACAGGCTCAGGACGCACTTTGGTACTATTGTGAGTTAATAGGCTCACTAGTGTGGATATATTGTGTGGGTACTCAACGTCTTTTCCCTTCCCTTTGACTTGAGTTAGGTTTATTAGAACCTTGTAAAGCCGAGAGGACTATAAGATAGCGAACTCGCTGAGATTTGATGTATCTCACCCCACTGTTGTTGTTTACATCACAGGTTCTGCAGGTTCGGCAAAGGGTAAGGACAAGGTTATTTGACTTTCCTTATGGATCGTAGCTTTTGTGTGGCAAGGCTTCTGTTGTGAAGATTTTTGAGATCATTATTTGATCTAGTTCTTAGTATTTGTCTGTGGAACATCTTGTAGATATACTATGCCGTAGTTATTTTTTTTTTGTATTTAGTCTTTTGGGCATGTATATGTATAATGTGTTTACTAGGAACTTATTGTATATTTGAGTACCAAACGTGAAATTCATGTATAATATATGCTTTGAAGTATGTATGTATATGTGGGCGTTACAGTTGGTATCAGAGTCGGTCGTATCCTCGACCTAGCCAAGAAATAGCATAAGTGTTTCTTTTCGTTTCATATGTGTTGAGTCGACATTGGTCTTATGTGTTATATTTATGGTATTGAGCCTGATCAACTTAATCCTATCTGTATGACATTTAGGAACATGGACGACCGGCGCAGAAACAACCGTGGTAGACCGAGAACTACTCCCGCAGGGACAAATTCGCCAGGGGATGAAGGGAATGCCCCTCTGTATCAATTCATGCAACAGATGCAGCAACAATAGAATCAGTTTGTGCAACAAATGGTACACCAAATGGCTGGTGGTGTGCATCCTCCAGTGGTTGTGCCAGAAGCTGTAGGGGAAACCTTTAGGGATTTCATCAGCATGAATCCTCCAGAGTTTCAGGGAGGATTAGATCCGGTAAAGGCGCATTAGTGGATATCCGGTATGGAGCGGATTTTCTTGATTGTACAGTGTAGTGAAGAAAATAAGGTTGTTTTCGCTTCTCATTTGTTGAAGGGCCCTGCCATGAGGTGGTGGGAGAGTGCTTCAGCATTAATGATAATTCAAGAGGTACCGAAAGTGTTGGAGCAGTTTAAGATAACTTTTATGGAGAAGTATTTTCCAAGTTCCTTAAGGTCTCAAAAAGAATTTGAGTTTCAGCAGCTGAGACAAGGTAACTTGACAGTGGCTTCTTATGAGGAAAAGTTCGAGGTTATGGCTGCTTATTCTAGACTAGGGGTGTGCAAAAAAACTGGTTTACAAGAACCAATTTTAAAAATATGGTGCACCGATTTTAAAATTCCATATTATTTGGTTTAAAAACTAGTCCAGATCCATTTTACTAAAACCATAAAAAATCAGTATCCACTTTTGAAAACCAATACATAAATGGTTAATCCACTTATCAAACATAGTGTATTATTTGCTTTGTCTTGTTTCATGGTCATAAATGACAAAATGAATTTTCAAATTAAATTCTATTCATTTTGTTTTTTCAACTGTTGAAGTATAACTTGTATTAAAACTTTGCTTCTGGAATTACTCAATTTTGTTTTTCTTGATTGAAAATTAATTTTTTTTTCCAATTTCTTTGTAGTTTTGTTTCATAATTATTACTTATTATTTCTATTCATTTTTATTGAGCTATGTAATTTTAGGAAATGTTTCGGTCGAGATTCAAGGATTCATCGCCGACGAATGGTTATTGATTTAAAAAATAGTTGGATGGAGTGAATAATAAGTTGTTGAATTAAAAATTGAGTTTTAGTTGAAACAAATTTGAGGAAATTTTGGTTTTAAAATTGTTCCAAATAAAAACTGGTTTGCTGGTGCAAACCGGTTATTAACCAAACCGATCCAAACATAAACCAGTTTTAGAAAAATAAACCAGTTTTGTCAAAGTGGTTTTAAAAACCAAACTGATCCATATATTTGATTCAATTTGGTTTGGTTTAAGAACCATGCACACCCCTATTCTAGACAAGCCATGTATGCTCCTAATGAGAGGTGGAAGATAGATCAGTTTCTTTTTGGTTTAAGGGCTGAAATTTCATATAGTGTGTCTCAGAGAGAATTTACTAGCTATGCTGAATTGTTACGAAAGTGTTATGTGGTGGAGCATAGTTTGAAGAAGGTACAAGCAGAAGGAGAATTAAGTAGGGTGAATCAAAGTGATCGTGGGAGATCGAATCAACAATTTAGAGCAAGGCAACAATCATTCAAAGGGAAACAAGTTCAGAGTCCTAGGGCTAGTGTGCCTCCGGTATGCCGTACTTGTGGGAAGAATCATTATGGTAGGTGCAGCTTGGAAGGAATAAGGTGTTATCAGTGTAACAAGGTGGGTCATGTATCGAGGAATTGTCCTCAGAAGAGGAATCAGATACAAGAAAAGAATACCGGACGAGTGTATACCTTGGATGCAAGGAAAACAAAGGGTGATAACTCCTTGATTGCAGGTACGTGTTTTGTGAATGGAAATCCTTGTTTTGTTTTATTTGATTGTGGGGTAACACATTCTTTTGTGTCCACGCGATGCGTGAAGCGACTGGGGTTGCAAGCTGTTCCTTTGTCTCCACCCATGGTGGTTACTACTGCCATGGATGAAATTGTTGAAACACCGTTGATGTGTGAAAATTGTGTATTGTCTATGAATGAAAGAGTTTTCCAGATTGATCTTATTTGTTTTCCGCTTAAGAAAGTGGATGTTGTTCTGGGAATGGATTGGCTTTCAGCTAATTTGGTATTTATCGGGTGTGAAGAAAAACTAATCATTATTCCATCTACTGAAGCTACTCCGGGGGATGTGTTAACTACTATTTTAGAAGGTACGGTTGGAATGATTAATTTCTTGTTTGAGGAGGAAAAGTCTGTTCTTTTGATTCTTACTAAGGAGGAGAGTGGTAACCTTCAAGTTTCGAGTATTCTGGTAGTTTGTGACTTTCCTGAAGTTTTCCCCGAGGATATCACTTCTCTTCCTCCGGAGCGGGAAGTGGAATTCTCAATTGACCTGATACCGGGAACGGCTCCAATATCCGTTTCTCCGTATCGGATGGCACCACTTAAATTAAGAGAATTAAAGGACCAATTGGAAGAGTTGTTGGCTAAGCATTTTGTTCGACCCAGTGTTTCGCCCTGGGGAGCTCCAGTGTTGTTGGTAAAGAAAAAAGATGGTGGAATACGGTTGTGTATTGATTACCGTCAGTTGAATAAGGTCACAATCAAGAACAAATACCCATTACCAAGGATAGATGACCTGTTAGATCAATTGAAAGGAGCCTGCGTGTTCTCGAAGATTGATTTACGGTCGGGTTATCATCAGATTCGGGTGAAGAGTTCAGACGTACCAAAGACTGTATTTAGAACCCGTTATGGTCATTATGAATTTTTGGTGATGCCTTTCGGTGTGACGAATGCTCCGGCAGTTTTCATGGATTATATGAATCGAATATTTTGACCTTACTTGGACCAATTTGTGGTGATTTTCATTGATGACATTCTTATCTATTCTCGTGATCCTCAAGAGCACGGAGAACACCTAAGAATCGTTTTATCCATCTTACAAGAAAGCCAACTTTTTGCCAAGCAAAGTAAGTGTGAATTTTGGATGTCGGAGGTGAATTTCCTTGGACATGTCATATCTCAAGGGGGTGTAGCGGTTGATCCATCAAAAGTAGAAGCAGTGGTAAATTGGGAGAGACCGAAGAATGTGTCTGAAGTTAGAAGCTTTTTAGGACTAGCAGGTTATTATAGAAGGTTTATTAAAGGCTTTTCCCAACTGGCCTTACCGATGACGAGACTTACTCTGAAGGATTGTTCTTATGAATGGGATTCAGCTTGTGAGCAAAGTTTTATGAATTTGAAGGAAAGGTTGACGACCGCTCCCGTTTTGGTTATTCCTGATCCTAGCAAGTCGTATGAGGTGTATTGTGATGCCTCGAAGATGGGATTAGGGGGTGTGTTAATGCAAGATGGACATGTAGTGGCTTATGCTTCACGACAGTTGAAAGTCCATGAAGAGAATTATCCAACGCATGATTTAGAATTGGCAGCGGTTGTCTTTACCTTGAAAGTGTGGCGTCACTATTTGTATGGTGTACGTTTTGAGATGTTTAGCGACCACAAGAGCCTAAAGTACCTCTTTGATCAGAAGGAGTTGAACATACGTCAAAGGAGGTGGATGGAATATTAGAAAGATTATGACTTGGAGCTAAGATACCACCCGGGTAAAGCGAATAAAGTGGCGGATGCATTGAGTAGGAAGGTGTTGCATAATGCCGAGTTGATGATGCTGGAGTATACTTTATTGGAAAAATTTCGAGATCTGAATCTTCAATTTAATTGGACTCCAAATTGTGTGATTATGGGAAATTTGAATATCACTTCTACTCTTCGGGAAGAAATCCAACAAGAGCAAGAGTTAGACGAGAAGTTACAGGAGATGTTGACTCAACCGGGTTTTGTGCGAGCTACCGACGGAGTTATTATATTTAACCAAAGGATTTGTGTTCCAGATAACACGAAGTTAAAAAGGAGGATTTTGGAAGAAGCGCATAAGGGTGCTTTTACTATACATCTGGGATCTTCAAAGATGTATCAAGATTTAAAGAGGGACTATTGGTGGTCCGGGATGAAAAGGGATATTGCGATGTATGTGTCGGAATGTGCGGTGTGTCAACAAGTGAAGATCGAGCACTAAAGGCCGGGTGGCTTGTTGAAACCTTTAGAAATTCCAGTATGGAAATGGGATAGTATTTCGATGGACTTCGCGGTGGGATTACCCCGTGCCCAAGGTGGTTATGATTCGATTTGGGTGATTGTGGATCAGTTGACGAAGTATGCTCATTTCTTGGCCGTAAAGACTACTTATAAGGCGAGTCATCTCGCAAGGTTGTTCATTTTGGAGATAGTGAGGTTGCATGGTATTCCTACTAGTATTGTTTCGGATAGAGATCCGAAGTTCACTTCGAGATTTTGGAGAACTTTTCAACAAGCCATGGGAACGAGGTTATGTATGAGTACGTCGAATCATCCGCAAACGGATGGTCAGACGGAACGGACAATACAAACCATGGAAGACATGTTGAGGGTTTGTGTCTTGGGAAGTGGAGGAAATTGGGTAGAACTGTTACCGTTGATTGAATTCTCTTATAATAATAGTTATCATGCAAGTATTGGTATGGTACCTTATGAAGCATTATATGGAAGGAAGTGTAGGACACCTCTGTTTTGGGCAGAAGTGGGTGAAGATAGTATGTTGGGACCCGAGATCATTCATGAGACTACGGAGAAAATTAAGATGATCCGTGATAAGATCAAGCAAGCCCAAGATCGTCAGAAGAGTTATGCGGATAACCGTAGAAGACCTTTAGATTTTGAAGAAGGTGATCACGTGTTTTTGAAAGTTACTCCGAGATTGCGGTTGAAAGGACCATTTCGGTCGCGGAAGTTATGTCCGAGATACATAGGCCCGTATCAGATTTTGGAAAGAATTGGTGAAGTAGCCTATAGATTGGCCTTACCGCCTTCTCTGTCGGAGATGCACGATGTTTTTCATGTATCTCAGCTTCGGAAATTTTTCCCAGATCCTCTCCAGCCAATTTTACCAGAAACAATTGAGATAGAAGCAGATTTGACCTTTGAGCCTTAACCGAGTCGTATCACTGGAAGAGAAACTAAAGTGTTACGGAATAAAGAGATTCCTCTTGTTAAGGTCCAGTGGGAGGAGACGCATTCGGGTGATGCAACTTGGGAATTGGAATCGGAGATGCGGGAGGTTTATCCTCATCTTTTCAGGTAAATGTTTTAAATTCATGGGCGAATTTCTATTTAAGGGGGGAGGATGTAATACCCCGTAAATTCTTTTACTCTGGATAATATTAGTTGTGATCAACTGAGTCCCAGTGTACTCTGATAAATTATCTGCAGAGGTAATTAGGGTAACTGTTGAACTTAGAGTAAATCCAATTAAAATTATCTGACTCTGAGATATTTAAATATTTGAACTTTAGAGACTTTTTGGACAATTAGTAGTGTTGTTAATTGATGATATTTTCTATATCATTTTCTTTTCCTCTCATTTCCAAACATAGTCAATTTTGAGAAGAAAAGGAAAGGAAGGAAAAGGGAGAGAAAAGAGAAAAAGCTCAAGAACACTACATCTTCAACCATCATCCAATCTTCATCGAATCATCTCATCTTCTTCATCATCATCCTCTGTATAAGGTGGGTTCTAGATAGATGCTCTAGATGTAGAATTCCATGTGATTTAGAGTTAGGTTGAAATTGTGAGAAAATAAGTAATTATGCTAAAATCATGAATTTAACGGATGAAATGTGACATAATCGTTGTTAAATGCTTGTTGTTATGATCATCCTATGTTTTGATGGTTATAATAAGGTTTGGTTGTGTTTTGGTTGGAAAATATTTGATGTTGGGTTGAAGAACAGCGCTGTTGAGAAGTGGGATTTTCCAGGCTTCGCCTACCGAACCTGGGGCGAGTCCCAGCGAACGGACTTTCGAGGGTTCGCCTAGAGAACCCGCCAGCGAAGGCCAGCGAGTGTTCGCCAGGGACGTTCGCCTAGCGAACTTTGTGCGTTTTCAGTTCTGTTTGGTTCTGACTTGCTTCGCTGAGTTGTTCGCGAGGCGAAGGGAGAGGCGACTGTTTGCCAGAGTGTTCGCGAAGCGAACTTTATGTCTCTTTTTGTTCTGATTGTTCGTTCGCCAGGGGCTTCGCCTAGCGAAGGCTCGCTGGGACGTTCGCCTAGCGAACATGGCTGGGTATGAAATTTTGTTTCTTTCACAACTTTTGACTCGGGTATCCATTTTGCATATTCTTGATATCGTTGTGAAACTCTGAATGTCCTATATGTAATAGAAGGAAGAGATATTGGTTTTGATACCCGATTGAATAAATCGGAGGGAACCGTAAATTCGTAAAATTGAGAATATGTGGAAGTATGTGGTTCATTGTGTAATTGATGACTAATTTTCTATGTTCTTATTATTAAGCATGTTTGAGTATGTATGCTTGTTAAAATATGAAATAGAGAGAGTGAGGAATAACAACGTAAACAATTGTCGGATAGTGTGAAATAACATTATGACAACGCTGGTGCATGAGAGGTCGAGGCGTGTGTCTAGTAATCATAACCAGTTTATCTTGCGGTGTAGTTTCATGAGACTCGAGCACCTCCTTTGAAACATATGCACAATTACTTGGCAGGTTTGATTCCCGTGTATAGTACGAATGGAGCCTACGGGTAAAGAGACTTGTGATGGTTAACAGGCCATGAGAAGTGACGGTTCACGGCTAACAGGCCGATGATCCCGAATTCATTTCGTATGCCAAGTAACTTAAAGGATCCATGACTCGGGTAGTCTTCTAGACGTAGAAGCGGACGGGAATAGGGGATGCCTTGGTACGGTTATTGATTAACGAGATTCTTGAGTTAACAGGCTCAGGACGCACTTTGGTACTATTGTGAGTTAACAGGCTCACTAGTGTGGATATATTGTGTGGGTACTCAACGTCTTTTCCCTTCCTTTTGACTTGAGTTATGTTTATTAGAACCTTGTAAAGCCGAGAGGACTATAAGATAGCAAACTCACTGAGATTTGATGTATCTCACCCCACTGTTGTTGTTTACATCACAGGTTCTGCAGGTTCGGCGAAGGGTAAGGTCAAGGTTATTTGACTTTCCTTACGGATCATAGCTTTTGTGTGGCAAGGCTTCCGTTGTGAAGATTTTTTAGATCATTATTTGATCTAGTTCTTAGTATTTGTCTGTGGAACATCTTGTAGATATACTATCCCGTAGTTTTTTTTTTGTATTTAGTCTTTTGGGCATGTATATGTATAATGTGTTTACTAGGAACTTATTGTATATTTCAGTACCAAACGTGAAATTCATGTATAATATATGCTTTGAAGTATGTGTGTATATGTGGGCGTTACAATAGGAACCCTACTCGGCGTCAAAGTGAGGATGTCCGATCTGTGGAAACTAACCTAGTAAGGTTACATTGCATTCAAAGCGGGCGTGGCCAGGTGATGCCACACAACTATGAACGTTGTAGAGTCTGTTCGGAGAATAACCAAGGATGCTACCTTGTGCGAACAGCTCTTCAGGGTCAGGTAGATCATAGACAGATTCGTCCATATCCGGGTTCAGGACCAATCAACTGGACGCCGAATTACCTTGCCGAAGAAATCGAGGATGTTGTCATAATCTCTGATCATCAGAGGGCCAGGGATGTTTTCACCATCATCCCTCTACTTGACGAATCAAGAGTTCCTAACCAGGAACGGATCGAGATTACTTATGATGGTCAGAAAAACCAGAAGGTTCCCATAGTCATCTACTTACCGGAACCACTACCGTATGAATCAACTAAGGATATCTCTTACAAATACGGTGTAACGATAGTTGAATATGGAAAGGAAATTCCATTACCCTCCGTCGTAAATATTGCAGGCATCATTCGTGTAACACGGAGTGGTAGAATCTTCAACAGAGGAGTTGGAGAGTCCAACAAAGAAAAGGAACTTCAGACAGAAGTTCCCGATCCACCAGTCGGTCAATCCAGTAATCCCGACCTTTCAAAAAATGATGATGAGATGCTGAAGCTCATCCAAAGGAGTGAATACAACATTGTTGATCAGCTGTTACAAACTCATTCAAAGATCTCGGTATTATCATTGTTACTAAGTTCAAAAGCGCACAGGGAGGCTCTACAGAAAGTCTTGGAGCAAGCCTTTGTGGAACAGGATGTAACAATCAGACAGTTCGATAGCATTGTCTCTAACATCACTTCCTGCAATAACTTGAGATTTAGTGATGAGGAATTACCTGAAGTGGGTCGCCGTCATAACATGGCACTCAATATTACAGTCAACTACCAAGACGATGCGTTAGCCAGCATACTGGTAGACACAGGGTTAGCCCTAAATGTTATGCCGAAATCCACTTTGATGCAATTATCATTCAAAGGCCCTCCGATGAGAATCAGCGAGGTTGTCGTCAAAGCATTTGACGGATCCAGAAAAACGGTTATCAGCGAAGTCGACCTTCCCATAACTATCGGTCCTCACACTTTTTAAGTCACTTTCCAGGTCATGGACATCCGGGCAACATACAGTTGTTTATTAGGAAGACCTTGGATACATCAGGCTGGGGCGGTCACCTCGACCCTCCACCAAAAGATAAAGATCATCCAGAACGGTCAACTCATCATAGTCTGTGGGGAACAGGCCTTGCTCGTAAGCAATTTATCGTCATCCACTTATGTGGAACCGGAAGGGATAATCGGAACCCAGTTCCAAACGCTTTCGCTACACAAAGACGATCAATCCAAAGAGGGAACTTCCATTTTCTCATACAAGGAGGCTATCAAAGCGGTCGAAGGTGCCAATACAACAGGATGGGGACAGCTTGTCATTCCTACTGACAATAAAACAAAGAAGGGTCTTGGTTTTTCTGCAACCTGTACCCAGACAGCTGCCAACGATGAATGTTTTCATCCCATTCAGAATTTCTTCCACAGTGGAGGCTTCCTTCAACTAGTGACTCAAGAAGTACACACTGTCAATGAGGAGGATCCCTCTGACACAGACGAGGAATGGAAGTCCTATCTCAACGAGGACGGTTATATGTCTCAGGATGAAACGCAGACTCCCTTTTGCTTTCCTACAAAGAGTCCGAGATTTATACCCAGGTCGGATGTCGAAATGATATATGGAGATTGTGATCCGGAAGGATGTCGTGCTCCGCCAAACTCATTAGAGGAAGACACTCCGATGAAGGACAATTTTGACTACACCTACTATGGCCCAATGGATGGTCTGCCGATGTGGCAACCTTACTCAGGAAACTTGGGGTAAGAAAGTCAGCCGAACAATGAAAATCAGCTGAGTCTCATTGAACAGAATACCTGTGTCCCCACCATGTCATGGGATCAACACTTGGGTCATTCAAAAGCTACTCAACATGACGATGAATTCGCAACGTTTGCCGGACTAGAATTCATTAACTATACTTTTCCCGAGGTCAATGTCATCGAGAGGGATAACTCCTCCAGTTCCAACGAAGTGTGGGACACCTTGGGACAACCGAGTGGAAAATACGACTATATGGTCAAGTACACTGCTCCCGAAAGCTCTCGTATCAGGCTCGAAGACATCCAACCGACTGGATGGGGAGATCTACCTAAGAGCACAAATACTCTGCAAAATGTAACTGAGGAATCCTCCTACGACAACTCTGCTTGGGAGACAGATTCCAATGATCCTGCTCCGCCAGAAATCAGCGTTATTTTTAAAGACAAATCAAGGAAGGTGCCAGACTTTGTGATTCACCGAGGAGTTCGCCGCCAATGGGTTGCTTTCGATATTCCGAAGATTGTTCATTAGTCAAAGTAATTGCCATCTTTAACCTTTCACCCTGCCCAGGTGAAACAGATGTTTTGATAGGGCTTGCTTTCTGTAAATTTTCCCTCTTCGCTTCGTCCAAAGTGACAGAGTTTTGTTTTATAGGGTTGTAGTTTTAAGAATCAACTTGTTCATGAATAAAATAACGTCGTTTTATAATTTCCGCATTAATTGTTGTTTTCTCTTTTCGCTTTTTCAGAAAATGGTAATCCTAAAAAACAAATAACAAAAAATAAGCAGTAATAAAATATACACTGCACACACTTACATTTCCTCTATCTCTTTTAAACACGAATCATACCGTCATGCAGATTGCTTGTTTTAAACCCAGTTGAAACATACGATCCGATGCCTTCTCCCAACTTTGAATTCCTGATATTTAGGGCTGAAGAAGAAGTTGACGACGAAATTCCAGAAGAGAACTCCCGATTAATCAGACAAGAGGAAAGGTCCATTGAACCTCACAAAGAGCCGTTGGAAACGGTAAACTTGGGTTCGGAAAAAGAGAGAAAAGAAATCAGGATTGGGGCACTGCTCAGTCCAACTGCCAAAGGGAGTTTAACAAAGCTTCTCAAAGAATTCACCGATGTGTTTGCTTGGTCCTATCAGGATATGCCAGGGTTAGATACCAGCATCGTGGAACATCATCTACCGTTGAGATTGGAATGTCCGCCAGTAAAACAGAGGTTGAGACGAACTCATCTGGACATGGCCATCAAAATCAAAGAGGAGGTACAGAAATAGATTGACGCAGATTTCCTCGCCACATCAGAGTACCCTCAGTGGTTAGCCAACATCGTACCCGTTCCCAAAAAGGACGGAAAAATTAGAATGTGTGTCGATTACAGGGATCTAAACAAGGCTAGTCCAAAGGACGACTTTCCTTTACCACACATTGACATGCTGGTAGACAGTACAACAAAGTTCAAAGTTTTCTCCTTCATGGATGGATTCTCGGGCTATAACCAGATCAAAATGGCGCCGAAAGACATGGAGAAAACTTCGTTCAATACCCCATGGGGTACCTTTTGTTACAAGGTAATGTCGTTCGGTTTGAAAAACGTCGGGGCAACCTACCAAAGGGCCATGACTACTCTGTTTCATGACATGATACACAAGGAAATCGAGGTATATGTCGATGATATGATTGCAAAATCTAAGACAGAAGAGGAGCATGTGACCCACCTGTAAAAGCTGTTAAAGCATTTGAGAAAGTATAAACTCTGCTTGAATCCCAACAAGTGAACCTTCGGTGTCCGTTCAGGGAAACTATTAGGGTTCATCGTCAGACAGAAAGGGATTGAGGTTGATCCTGACAAGGTCAAGGCCATTCGAGAAATGCCTTCTCCGAAAACTGAAAAACAAGTCAGAGGATTCCTGGGACGTTTGAACTACATCTCCAGATTCATATTCCTTATGACCACGACGTGTGCGCCGATCTTCAAATTACTCAAAAAGAACCAGGATTGCGTTTGGACAGAAGATTGCCAAACCGCCTTCGACAGTATTAAGGAATACCTGTTGAATCCGCCGATTCTATCGCCTCCAGTGGAAGGAAGACCACTGATCATTTACTTAACAGTCCTGGAAGACTCCATGGGATGTGTACTTGGCCAACAAGACGAAACCAAATGGAAAGAGTCTGCCATCTACTATTTGAGCAAGAAATTTACCGACTGTGAGACTCGATACACTATGCTCGAGAAAAATTGTTGCGCTCTGGCTTGGGCAGCCAAACGTCTTCGCCAGTATATGATTCGTCATACTACTTGGTTGGTCTCCGAGATGGATCCAATTAAGTACGTATTTGAAAAGCCTGCTCTCACGGGAAGGATTTCCCGTTGGCAGATGTTGTTATCAGAATATGACATAGAGTACCACGCTCAAAAAGCCGTTAAGGGGAGTATTTTAGCCGATCATTTGGCTCATCAACCGATTGACGATCAAGAATCAATCGGGTTTGACTTCCCAGACGAAGATGTCATGTATCTAAAAATGAAAGATTTCGATGAGCCACTACCCAGTGAAGGGCCAGAACCAGATTCCCAATGGGGATTAATCTTTGACGGAGCAGTCAATCATTATGGAAACGGAATTGGGGCGATCATTATTACCCCTCAAGGTACCCACATTTCTTTCACTGCCAGATTATGGGTCTCGAAGCTTGTATTATGGGTCTCGAAGAAGCGATTGATTTAAGGATCAAGAACTTGGACGTATATGGCGACTCGGCTTTGGTCATCAATCAGATTAAAGGAGATTGGAACACATACCAATCAGGATTGATTCCTTACAAAGATTATGCAAGAAGGTTGTTGCCTTTCTTTAACAGAATCGAGTTTTATCATATCCCTCATGAGGAGAATCATATGGCTGATGCATTAGCCACCCTCTCTTCCATGATTAGCGTAGGTCGATGGAGCGACCTACCTAAGATCGACATAATGCGCCTTGAAAGGCCCGCTTACATCTTCACGATCGAAGCAGTCATAGACGAAAAACCTTGGTATCATGATATCAAATGCTTCCTTCAGAAACAAGAGTACCCACCTGGGGCATCCAGGAAAGACAGAAAGACCCTCAGAAGACTAGCTGGAAACTTCTTCCTGAATGGTGATATACTCTATAAGAGGAACTTCGACATGGTCTTGCTCCGATGCATGGACAGACCAGAAGCAGACATGCTGATAAAAGAAATTCACGAAGGATCCTTTGGCACTCATGCCAACAGACACACAATGGCGAGAAAAATTCTGAGAGCAGGGTACTACTGGTTGACCATGGAATCCGACTGCTACAAGTACATGAGGAGGTGTCACAAGTGTCAGATATACTCCGACAAAATCCATGTACTACCATCGCATCTCAAAGTTCTCTCTTCCCCATGGCCTTTTTCCATATGGGGAATCGACATGATCGGCGTGATTGAGCCCAAGGCTTCAAATGGACATCGGTTCATCCTAGTAGCCATTGACTATTTCACCAAGTGGGTCGAAGCAGTGTCATACGCCAATGTAACCCGACAAGTGGTAGTCCGCTTTATCAAAAACAATATCATCTGTCGTTATGGTGTTCCGAGCCAGATCATTACAGATAATGGATCTAACTTGAACAATAAGATGATGAAGGAGTTGTGCGCTGAGTTCCAGATCGAACACCATAACTCATCTCCCTACCAACCCAAGATGAACGGAGCGGTAGAAGCGGCTAACAAGAACATCAAGAAGATTGTTCAAAAGATGGTTGTAACCTACAAAGACTGGCACGATATGCTACCCTTTGCTATTCACGGTTATCGCACGTCTGTCTGCACTTCAACTGGGGAAACCCCTTTCTCTCTAGTATATGGCATGGAAGCAGTGCTTCCCATGGAAGTAGAGATCCCATCAATTTAGGTATTGATGGAAGTTAAACTCACAAAAGCGGAATGGTGTCAAAGTCGACACGACGAACTGAATCTGATCGAAGAAAAGCGAATGACGGCACTATGCCATGGTCAGTTGTATCAACAAAGAATGAAGAGGGCGTTTGACAAAAAGATCTGACCTCGCGTCTTCAGAAAAGGAGACCTTGTGCTCAAGAAGATACAATCTTTTCTCACTGACTCTCGGGGCAAGTGGACCCCGAATTATGATGGCCCCTATGTGGTCAAGAAAGCTTTCCCAGGCGGCGCCTTGAGACTTGCAACCATGGACGGAGAGGAATTTTCCTACCCCACGAATGTTGATGTAGTCAAGAAATACTTCGCCTAAAAAAAAAGAGTCTCGGTGGATTGAAAACCCGAAAGGGCGGTCTAGGCAAAAATTAGAGACATAATAAAAAATCATCCCGGTGGATTGGAAATCTCAAAGTACAATCCAGGAAAAAGTTAGGGATAATGGCAAGTAACTATGTTTAGCAGGGGCAAGTCCCTCAGCAGCAGTTGCACCATCCATCGGAGGAAAACTCCAGTCACGGTCATCTTCAACAGAAGCTTAGGATGTCCCGAATTCAAAGTTGGTAGAAGGATAGTGGTCGTTATGTTTCAACGTAGCCCTTTTCCCTGTAAATTACCATTTTCTAACTTTGTATATACTCTATGGAATCACGCGTTTGGCTGATTTCCATCCTACCAATAAAATTTGAGCCCTTGTGCTTTTGTTTACAATTCTTATTTGTTTTAGCTTTACAGAATGACATTTTAATATGATTAACGATTCTTGAAATGAAATAAAACGAATTTACTTGTAAAATTTTTCTGCTTTTAAATTAAAGATGGCAATTTCTTTTGACTGTTGAACATCGAAAGAACATCAATCGCTTCTCCAGAAGCAAGCGAGCGTCAAAGTGCAGAATCAAAGTACTCCTTCTAAACCAGTACGCCTGAATGAAGGATCAACTGTGTCAGAGACCATGTTTCATCTGACGCCCTCGGCCGAGTTCTTATCTCCTAAGCCCGGCCAACAGTATTCCCCGCAGGGACTATCTCTCCTAAGCAAGGTAGAATTGCTACTTTTGAACCAACGGTATTTCTTCGCCACTCGATGGCCGAGTATCCAGTCGTGTTTATCCATTAGTTTGTATGTCGCGTCAGTTTTGTCAGCATATACATACATACGTCATGCATTGTTGATTTACATTCATATTCATATTGCATCACTATCACTCTAGTCGGTCTTGTCCCCTAGTGATAAAAGTCCTCTTGTCAATCGAGTTGTCAGTTCTTGCCTCGTCAGGAAATGTTGCGTTGGAACAATCTCTCTGCTCCAGTTTATTACTGGATTAGAATTGGCCCTTGACCACTTTGATAACTTGAACCTCTAAAAGACTAGAGAACCTTCAACAAATGTCATTCTTCACCATTGAAAATGATATCCTTGCTTTCCCGGATTAAGGAAAATCCCCAGAGAAAGCCTCTTAATCAGAGATTCGACAATGCAGCAGTTTTTCTCCAAAAAACCCGCTGACGAGAAGGTCATCAGCACCTCAAAATTGGATCACATCATATGGCATTTCTCCGAGAAGATCTCGAGAAAAGAATGATGAAATATCCCCAATCGAAAGCAGTCTCTCAAGAGACTCGTTTTCCCCAGTAGAGTCGACAAATGGCGTCTCCAACAGAGAAGTTTGTGCACCTTTACAACTCAGACGACTTGGTTCCCCAGCAAGTCTGATATCAAAATTTTTCTATCAAATGGCATCTCCCCAGGAAAATTCGGCGAGAAGTTTGAGGAAAACCGCTACGAATAGCATCCCTTGTCAAGAAGTTTATTGACAAAAGAAACTGAGACCAGTTCCTTGGTAGGAAACCATGATCGAGGGGAAGTTTATATCAGAAACTGAGACCAATTCCTTGGTAGGAAACCAGGATCGAGGGGAAGTTTATTTCAGAAACTGAGACCAGTTCCTTGGTAGGAAACCAGGATCGAGGGGAAGTTTATATCGAAAACTGAGACCAGTTCCTTGGTAGGAAACCAGGATCGAGGGGAAGTTTATATCGGAAACTGAGACCAGTTCCTTGGTAGGAAACCAGGATCGAGGGGAAGTTTGCATCAGAAACTAAGAGCAGTTCCTTGGTAGGAAACCAGGATCGAGGGGAAGTTTATTTCAGAAACTGAGACCAGTTCCTTGGTAGGAAACCAGGATCGAGGGGAAGTTTATTTCAGAAACTTAGACCAGTTCCTTGGTAAAAAACCAGGATCGAGGGGAAGTTTTTACCTTTTCTAAGCATCATTGCTTAGTAAAAGTAGATGAATGCGTAAGCTGCCATTCATAACCATCAAAATTTTGGATATTCCGATATTTAATCCTCTTGCACCATGAATGCCCGAATACCTTCGTCATTCACACCTTCGGGTCCAAGAAGATTAAATAGGGGCATCTGTCATACCCCAAATTTTGACCACTAAGATTCCCCATCATTGTGTAGATCATCATCACAATATGGGTGTACCATTATACTTCATTAGTCTCCCCAAAGATGGGTGAGCAACCACTACAATCAAAATTAGGGTTTCAAGCCCTCTCAGAGCTCTTAGACAAAGGATCAATCAAGGAATGACATGATCTTCAACTTGTCTAGCCTCTCCAACTTCCATAATGGATCAAAAGGACTCCCACTTCAAGGATTAAGCACAAAGCTGTTGCCTTCTAGGTGGATCAAGCCTCAAGATCGCCAGTGTCACCAAATTAGGGTTTTGGTCGACCAGGGCCTCCAGATGGAAAATTTCTTCTGGGCATGAGCCCATGCCTCAAATAATAACCTAAGATGCTCCATGGAACCTCATGGACCCCATCATCAAGTCAATTTGACCTCAGGGGATGCATTCATCAAAAATCAGGAATTAGGGTTTCTTGACCTAATTCACCCCTAAGTTGACTTTTGGGACAAATCATGAGCCAAGACCTCAAGAGAGGATTTGAGAGTCTCTAATATACCACATTGATCCATTTACAACAATGGATTGATCCAGGAAGCTTGAGCAACAAGTCTCAATTTCATCTGGACCACAATTATGTTTTCACGGAAAAAGTCAACTGTAACTTTGACTTTTGACCAGGACATGCTCCCAAACCCTAAGACATGATTCAATACACCCTATGACACCCATGTAACATGTCCATCAAGTTTGATTTAGGTCAAGGACATGATTTCCTAAAGGATTGCACAGTTTGGAATTCATCTGCTAAAAAGTCAACTGTGCACAAAAGTCAAACTTTGACTTTTTGAGATTTTTCATAAAAATTGATTTTTAACCCTAAAATGATGTTAATGTATGATTTGAATCATCATTCATCAAGAAAAATCAAAGAAAGTGGGATAACTTGTAAAAGGGGTAACCATAAAAAACTTAGAAAATTTTCTAAGTTATGAACAAAGTGGCAAGGGTACCAACTTTGGAGGATCATAACTCCTAAACCACAAAGCCATTTTTCCCCATCCAAAGCTTGATATATAGCCCTCATGGCCCTCTACAAAAACTTCAACTAGACCTCATTCCAATTCATTAGGGATTTTGAGTTATGGAATGATCAAAATGGTAAAAAGTGAAAATGTCACTTTTTCCAACACTTAGTGGAATTTTCACCAAGTCAGAATCTGCCTTCATTTTTTTCCAAATGTAGGGGGATTTTTCACTTGGATCCAAAAGGTATCAAAACCAAATATGATCAAACAGTTGTTGTATCATATGAGGGCTTTCCAAAATGGCCAAGAACATCACCAAATTCAATTTGAGCTAAGAGTTATGGTAGTGGCAAAATGCCTTGCTGAAAACTGCCAAGGCAAGGCAGAATTTTGCATTTTTGGTCGGTTTACCAAAATCAGCTCATTCCAAGCCTTGTCATCATCTTGGACACATCTGAGGATCAAATATAAAGGGGACAATCACTGACACATTTGCAACTAAATTCAGTCAAGATTCCTCCAACAAGTGGGGAACCAAAGCTCTGTGCTCTAACCTCTAGTCAATGGCTAGAGGAGACTTGGATTTTCATTTGCCAACATTGGCCAAACCTCTGCTGCAGTTGCCATTCACTATTGATCCCAAAACAAACTTGCTCTACTATAAATAGAGCTCATTTGTGCTCAGTTTGAGTACACCAAGGCCATCAAACAGATGTTTTCCTCAAAATCCCTTTCTTTAGGCAAAAATACCTTCTCTAGCAAGGTAACTCTGAGTTTTTAAGTTTGAGAGCATTTTAAATCAAACCAATCACACACACACCTCATAAACATCATATGTAGGTGATCCAAACACTCACAAGTGACCTGTAACACCAAAATCACAAAGTCACCTCTCAAAACCTCAAAATAGGCTTTTTGTGCATTTTTCAAGCCATGTCTTGATTCAGTCACTTTCCAAATTAGATAAAACCTCAAACACACTCCAAATATCATCCTTGAACTGTCCCAAATGGTTCCCCCCATCTGGAACACCATTTGAGAGAGTTGTTATTTTGGTCACTTTTGACCCCTTTTGCAAGAAAGGGCCAGTTTGTGTTTTTGCAGGTACCAGCTGATTCCAATCATCCTAAAAGCTTCTAAGGGATCGTTTGAGTGTGTCCAAAGTATCAAATCATTTCTGGAACAAAAGGCTTAACAGATTCCACAAAAACTCCAAAAAGCTCAAAAAGAGGTAAGCCTCATGACTTGAACTTTCCAAAATATGCGTTGCTTTGAAGTCCACTGATCATGCACACCTCATACATGTTATATATGTTGTGTTTGAACCAATTGATCATGTAATTCATGTATGTATCAAAGTGTAGCATAGAAAATGCAATTATAGGTCTTTTTCAAAACCACTATAGGATTTTGAGGAGGGAGTGTGAACTGAAAAAAATACCACCACCATTGGATTCCTTGTGAAATTCTGGTCCAGATGCATATAAATTTTGTCTCAACCCATTAAGAATTGAGAAAGTTATGACCTTCACGTTTTTGAGCCAAAACTTGCCTTGCCTTGCCTTGGGTCAGGCCTAAAACCAAGGCATGACTTGTATATTTGTGTTTTCACTTCAAACAATGGATGTATCACCACCCCAGTGGTAAGGCGCGCACCTTGTGACTTTGAGGTCGTGGGTTCAAACCCCATCCATGCCATTTTGTGTTTTTTCACATTTTTGCTATTTTTCCAATATTTTTATGTTTTATTAATAAATTGGAAAATTAATAACTCCTTCAATTTTAATTATTTTTTATTGGTTCTTTTTTCAAAAAATACAAAAATGTTGAAATATTTTATTCCACAAAAAAATTAGGTTTATATTATTTATTTAATATAATTAGTATTTTTGTGAATAAATTCCTTTTTATTTGTTTTTAAACATTTTAAAAATGAATATTTACTTTGAAAAATCAAAATCAAATGAGTTTTAATATCTCTTGTGATTAATACCTCATTTTCAAACCTTAAACAAAAATCACAAGTGACTTATTCAAATTCATTTGGTATTTTTCATTGATTTTCTTTAAATATTTACTTTTAAAAGAAAACAAATTAGGGTTTCTTTGATTTTCACCCTCACAAATCATTTTCACACTCATGGGCCTCTATTAGAGTGTAATACCCAATCCTTTGTAAATAAAAACCTATTATGGGCCTCACTTATTGTATAAGTCCCATTGTATTTCAAAAGCTCGGCGCAATCGTCGCCCGTTTAAAATAAACCATCTATGCCTTTCCTCGAGGTATAAGACCCATTCAAAACTCTTTGGGCCTCTATTAGAGTGTAAGACCTAACCTCTTTGAAAACCAAATTATCTTTGGGCCTCAAACATTGTATAAGACCCACTGCGTTTTCAAAACCTCAGCGCGATCGCCATTTCAAACGAAAAATCATCTGGGCCTACCCTCGTTTTATAAGCCCCATTCCTTTTCTTTAAAACTCTTTGGGCCTCTTGAGAGAGTGTAAGACCCATCCCTTTGTACAGAAAACTTTTCTTTGGCCTCAGTCACTTGTATAATTCCCTGTACAAAACAATAGTGCAATCACTGACAAAACATTAGGCCTCTCCTTGAGCTTTAAGCCCCGATATTTCTTTTCAAAGCACTTTCTCCTTTGATTTTGAATATACTGTTGTTTTCAATCTTTTTTGTTGAACAACTAACTAAACAGCATGGAAGCTCTACAACTGAGTAAGTGTTTACCCGCTTTCATTTACCGCTTTCATATACATATAACTGTATTATGGGGCTGTTTCGCTGTAAGTCTTATTTCATAAACTCATATCAATTGTGTAATAATAGTATAGATATTTAGAGTTTCCCCGGCAACTACGTCTAGCACTAAGCCCAGTTGGTCGCTCTTAGAAATAGACAAAACTAGATCCCCCATAGGAGCACTAGATACAGTCTTCTCTTCGGCTGTCCTCCTTAAGAATTGTCAAGAAATTCTAACTCCCCAGAGATGATCTTTTCTCCATGAATGGCATCTCTTGAGTTTCTTCCAAATTCTCGGACTTTCCTGGCTTGATCTATTCTCGGTGAATAGCATGTCTTGAACTTCTCGGGGTTTGGGGACCCGCAGGCTTCTTATATGCATCCCCACCTCCTCTTGGGCATTGTACAAGGACCCGTCGGCTTCTTAGAAGTATTCACAGCCTCCTTTTAGGCTTCGTATAAATGATTTCTTCCTCCGAGAATGATAGCCTCCTCTTGGGCTTCGTACAAATTGTCCCTCGGCTTTTTAGAAGTTTCCAGCCTCCTCTTGCGCTTCGTACAAATTGTCCCAACGACCTCCTAGAGGTATAGGAACAAAAAATTTGTCATCTTAATAGAACAGTCTTTCAAAGAGTCTAGATCCTGCTACTGCTGTTTCTTAAGCATAGTACAAAAGATAAAACTCTAGACTTGGACAGTCTAATTTCCTTGAGTCTCAAAGACAGTCTCAAGTTCCTTTCAAAACTAGGAAGAAAACCCGCAGACTCGGACAGTCTCAATACCCTTTGGATTTCCTATTTCCTTAAAGAACAGGAAATATCCATGATCCTCGAATCAAATCCCTGAGTGCAACATTACTCATATAAGAACTGATTTTCTCTTTAAATCAGCATATTGGACCTGTCACTCAACTGAAACAGTTACAATAGCCTCCTCTTGGGCTTTGTACAATGATTCTCCCCAGCGGAGCCAACAGTTTTAGCCTCCATCTCGGGCTTTGTACGAGATACGAAAAGACTCTCTTGTTGAGTCAAACAAGTTTTAGCCTCCATCTCGGGCTTTGTACGAGATACATAAAGACTCTCTTGTTGAGTCAAACAACTTTAACTTCCGTCTTGGGCTTCGTACAAGACACATACGAAAGCACTCTCTTGTTGAGTGAACCCTTTTAGCCTCTCTCTCGGACTTCGTACGAGACACATAAAAACAACCTCTTATTGGGTCAATAGCCTCCTCTTTGGCTTTGTATAAGAAAACCCTGGTTGAGCCAATCAACCTTTTAGCATCAAAGTTGTGCCTCGTTCACAGTATACAAACATCAACAACTCCTTTCCCTTCATCTAATTGCTGTAAGCGGCAAGCCTCTGGATCATCTACATCCATGCCACTGTCCCTCTTTTAGCATGAGAAATTCCTAAGGAAAGATGGCATTGCTCTACACTGAGTTAAAGTCTTCTCCTTCAGGTTGAAAAAACCCTATAAAGGAAATTATGGCATTGTGACAGACAAACCCCTCTTTAGAGATGATAAATTCTCTCTAAAACATTCAGCTTCATATCTTGGGCTTTGAACAAGATACAAATCACTTTTAGCTTCACATCTTGGGCTTTGAACAAGATTCAAATCACCTTCAGCTTCACATCTTGGGCTTTGAACAAGATACAAACCACCTTTAGCTTCACGTCTTGGGCTTTGAACATGACACCAAAACACCATTTCCTCCCGTAGAATAGGAGGAACTACGATCGCTCTGATTTCCCTGTTTCGGAAAACGGGAATACGTAGGCATAAGATTGAAAGAAAAATCTTAGCGAGCACACTAAACAAAAAACCCAAAATCCCATACCCGCATACATCAGTCCTAACATCCTACCTGTGAACCGTCCATTGTTTTCACTCTTAAAAAAGTAAGAAGAAAGAAAGGCCCCATTACCATATAGCATCCGTAACCTAACAGACCGCTGTTTAAACTCAGTATGCAAGCAGGGTTAATTGGAGACATCTATTTCCCTTCCTTCATCAGCTCGCAATAGGATAAAAAATGAATCGACCTGTAGTAAACCCCAAAAGAGCGACAGCGCCTAAGAACCGCATCCTAGATTCGCTCGCTACAGCTATCATTCAAAATAACATGCCTCCTAAGCTAAAAGACCCAGGAAGTTTTTCCATACCCTATGTAATCGGAAAGTACGTCATAGACAACGCTCTATGCGATTTAGGAGCCAGAGTTCGTCTAATGCCCCTATCAACTTGTAAGAAGCTCGATCTCGGAGAGTTACGACCAAAGAAAATCTATCTACAACTAGCAGACCGTTTTGTTAAATGTCTTATAGGTATGCTAGAGATCGTGGCCGTTAGTATAGGACAATTCTATATTCCAACTGATTTTGTGGTAATGGATATAAAAGAGGATTCCAACATTCCTATTATTTTAGGAAGACCCTTTTTAGCTATAGTCGAAGACATCTTTGATGTTAAGAAAGGAAAGTTGACTTTTGAAGTCGGTGAAGAAAAGGTTGAATTTATTCTAGCCCAATTCTTGAAAGCTCCCACTATAGATGATTCATGTTGCTTCCTCGACGTCATTGACGAATGCGTAAAAGAAATGGAGATGGAACCATCTAAGTATACAGAAATACTAAAGATTCTAGCACCTCCTGTAACACCCCCAATATATACCCCCAGGCTATTAAAGCGATAACAAATAATCAGAGTATAATTAAAACATTCACGGCATAGACGGAGGCGTCACATCAAAATGAAGAAAATACATTAACCAGCTCATATAGAAATGCAACAATCAGGTAGCACATAACATAGGAACTCAGCTCCTAACACCCACAATTCAGATACAGAATAAAAGCGGAAAATCTGCAACTGAAATCTCATATATATATATATATATATATATATATATATATATATATATATATATATATATATATATATATATAGAACATAAAAGTTTGTCTGTCATATACAGGGTCATACATGTACAATTCAAAAAGAACATATATACATATACACATAATCACACGCGATCTCCCTGACTACCCGGTGCTACGTATCAGAGTCGACCGACAAAAGAATGAAGACCTAAGCTTCACAAAAAGACCTCCAGCATCTAATCTGCAATGCCTTGTAGAGCATTTAAAACAGCAGAAGGGTGAGAAACACAATCATAATATAATTGCATACAATTATATAATAACACAAAGGTACACATGTAAAACGTTTTCACCACAATTTACACCATAATTCAAACACAAGACCACACAATGGATATCTCATATATATCCATCACCAAGGCATATCAATCATGCTCAATGCATTTATCACCAACATATATATATTTTAACTCATCAATTTCATTCACAATTCCACACAAAATCAATCAATTCATGATTTATGCAAATGCACAGAGACCGACACAACGACTCTATGCAATGCAATGCGGTACCATTCCATCCATTATCTCATCATCAGTTCACTTAGGAACTATTTGAATCATCGCTTGTTACTTAGTGTAACTCCCCGTCGGGCAAACGATGTTCCCCGTTGCTCACACCTCTTTGTATAAGGCACACGAGGTTTATGGATCACTCACACCTCTTTGTATAAGGCACACGACCCGATCGCTCACACCTCTTTGTATAAGGCACACGATCGTCTATAATCATCGCTCACACCTCTTTGTATAAGGTACACGATGTTATAGCGGATTCCCTCTGGAATTGATTCTTCGCTCACACCCACTAGGGCACACGACATCGCAAGAATGCATATCATGATGCTTGGCATACAATGACTCATGACATTCAAATGCACACATATATGCAACAATAATCATGCATATACAACCAAACACCACACATTGCACTTACTTGCCCTTAGGCCACAAACCATCATCACGACATTTCATTTCATGCATTCACATCATATCACATCACACAAGTCCTACAACATATATCAAAAGCACATTGCATAATAACACATCAATTATACACAATTACGACGGCAAAAGTCGACAAAATGACACATTTCCAAATTCTCGACATAATTAAATCGGCCAACAAATCTCAAAACCATTCTCATAAGAAAGAACATTCCAATAGCTTTCTAACGATACCAAGAATGTTCAAAACGGATAATCGGAACACAAGTTATGGAATCAAATAGAAAAGGGATCGCGAAATGACAAAATTCTGCACCCTCTCTGGTCATACGGGTATTGCCTTGGGCCATACGCATACTACCCAGCTCGCTCGCCCATTCCATACGTGTATTACCCAAAGTGGTACACGTATGGGCAAAGACCAAATTCTCCCCCAAAACTTCCGCTAAAAACCCCATACGCGTAATGCCTCACTTGTTACGCGTATCAGCAGAGGGCCATGCAAAATGAACTTCCATACGCGTATTGCCCTCCTTTTCCCCAAGCCATACGCGTATTGCCCAAACCAATACGTGTAATGCCAAACCTGATACGCGTATGGGCAGAGAAACCCATAATTTTTCCTGCAGAATTTATGCTGTGAAATTCTACCAAAACCATCTCCAAATCTCACCTAAACACCAGCAAATTACCAATTGAATGCATAACAACACCTATCTAACATGTCTCAGCAATTATGAACATTAAAACATGATTTCAGACACAATTTGAATCAATTTCCAACAATCTCAACATATTATGGTTTTTGTTCTATATCCAATTTCAACCAAATATCAAACAAATACATACATACATAATCATACACAATCATAGAATAATCGAGTTCTGCACCCTTACCCGATTAATCGTGTTTTCAATAGTCGGTTGATTCGATTTCTTCCTCTCCAAGTTTTCCCTCTTTTCTTCTTTTCTTTCTCTTTTCCTTCTTCTCTTTTTCTTTCCTTTCTATTTTCTCTCTTTTCTTTGTCTTTAAGTTCTAACTTAAGAAAAATAAGTAAAATGACCAAAATACCCCTACACTCAAATATCTCGCAAACGCTCCCAAAACGCGATAAAACATCACAATAATGAAAAAATAATATATTACCAAATAAAAGTCAAGAATAAAATAATATAATAATAAAAATAATTAAATCGACTCGATTAAATAAATCTAACAAAAACCAGGGCGTTACACCTCCAATACTCGAAGACGATAATTGGCGCGAGCCATACGTAGATGACAGTCTGAGGGAATGCCTGCCTCTAACACCCGATCCAATACCTTGCCCGAAGAAACCTTCTGTAGAACTTAAGACACTACCCAAAAACCTAAGGTATGAGTTCCTAGACACCGAACTGGAACAACCAGTGATAGTCAATGCTAACTTGGGATAGATAGAGACGAAAAAGCTTCTACATGTTCTAAGAAAGTATCCTAAAGCACTGGGGTATATCATTTCGGACCTAAAAGGAATAAGTCCTTCTATATGCATGCATCGCATTATGCTTGAAGAAGATTGTAAGACCTCTAGAGAGCATCAGCAAAGGATAAATCCTATCTTAAGCGATGTAGTAAAAAAGGCGGTACAAAAGCTACCAAAAGAAGGAATCATATACCCGATATCTGATAGTAACTGGGTCAGTCCTGTGCACGTCGTGCCTAAGAGGGGAGGTGTTACGGTTATTAGTAACAAAAAAGGCAAATCCATTTCAAAACGAACTCAAACTGGATGGAGAATGTGCATAGAACAAAGCCACTCGTAAGGATCATTTTCCTTTACCCTTTATAGATCAAATGCTTGAGCGACTGGCTAAACATTCTCACTTCTGTTATTTAGACGGATACTCAGGATTTTTTCAAATTCCTATCCATCTTGACGATCAAGAAAAGACTACATTTACCTGTCCTTATGGTACATTTGCCTATAGACGAATGTCGTTCGGACTGTGTAATGCACCCGCAATCTTTCAGAGATGCATGATGGTAATATTTGCCAACTTTATAGACATTATAATGGAAGTATTTATGGATGACTTCTCTATCTGTGGGGAAAGTTTTGAAGGATGCCTATCGAACCTTTAAATGGTACTCGAACGTTGCGTTAAAGTCAATTTAGTGCTAAATTGGGAGAAATGCCATTTCATGGTCCGAGAAGGAATTGTGCTTGGACATGTAGTATCCAACCGAGGAATTGAAGTTGATAAAGAAAAAATTGAAATTATAGAAAATCTTCAACCTCCGAAAACTGTTAGAGAAATTCGAAGTTTTCTAGTACACGCCGGTTTCTACCGACGATTCATTAAAGATTTCTCTAAGATAACCAAACCACTAACGGGATTGTTAATGAAAGACACTGAATTTATACTTGATGAGGATTGCTTAAAAGCATTCGAACATCTGAAAAGAGCTCTTATAATTGCACCTATTATGCAACCGCCCGATTGGAGTAAATCATTCAAAATAATGTGCGACGCTAGTGATTATGTTGTTGGTGTTGTCATAGGACAAAGAAAAGACAAAAGGCTTCATTTTATATATTACGCAAGTCGAACCTTGGACAGTGCGCAGATGAACTACACCACCACAGAAAAAGAACTCCTAGTTGTTGTGTTCGCTTTAGATAAATTTCGTTCTTACTTGGTGGGAGCGAAAATAATTGTCTATACCGATCACGCCGCAATTAGGTACCTGTTGAATAAGAAGAATGCTAAACCTAGACTTTTAAGATGGATCTTGCTTTTGCAAGAGTTTGATCTAGAAATCAAAGATAAGAAAGGAACCGAAAATGTAGTAGCGGATCACCTTTCTAGAATCGAAGATTAAGAACCTGAGCGAGTCCCTATCAATGACGAATTTCCATATGATAGACTTGTAGCCAAGTTAGAAAGTGAAAGTGAAACGAGTGAATGCCCTTTAATTTATCATGATGCAGAAACAAATGAAGTTGTGGAATCAATATGCTCAAAGACTACACTGTCATGGTATGCTGACTTTGTCAACTACCTAGTAGCTGGGGTACTTCCACCAGATTTATCCTACCAACAAAAGAAAAAATTCTTCCATGATCTTAAACACTATTATTGGGATGAGCCCCTGCTTTTCAAGCGAGGCGCCGGTGGAATTTTTCGTCGATGTGTTCCTGAATTTGAAGTAAAAGATATCACATCTCATTGCAACTCTATAGCCTATGGAGTGCAAGCATTTCAAAGACCTGCACAAAGATTTTACAATCTGGCCTATTCTGGCCTAACCTTTGGAAGGGCGTCCATATCACAGTTACAAATTGCGACCGATGCCAGCGCACTGGTAACATGTCTAGACGCGATGAGATGCCACTAAGGGGTATTCTAGAAGTAGAAGTCTTTGTTGTTGGGGGGTAGATTTCACGGGCCCTTTTTCGTCATCTTTTGGTAACAAATACATACTCGTTGCAGTTGATTACTTTTCGAAGTGCATTGAAGCAATAGCTTCTCCTACCAACGATGCACAAGTAGTCATAAACTCTTCAAGAAGGTAATATTTCCTCGATTCGGTGTGCCGAGAGTTGTCATTAGCGACGGTGGATCCCATTTTATCTCAAATATCTTTGGGAGACTACTGCTTAAATATGGAGTACGACATCGAGTAGCAACACCATATCACCCTCAAACGAGTGGACAAGTTGAGGTTTCCAAAAGAGAGATCAAGCATATATTAGAAAAAATAGTTGCGACCTCAAGGAAGGATTGGTCTGCAAAACTTCATGAAGCTCTGTGGGCTTATAGAACATCTTATAAAACTCCAATAGAAACCACCCCATTCAAACTAGTTTATGGAAAATCGTGTCATCTGCCTGTCGAACTAGAGCATAAAGCTTATTGAGCCATTAAGACCCTGAATATGAACTACATAGTGGCAGGAGAGAAAAGAATTATGGATATCCATGAACTAGAGAACTTAGATTAGACGCATATGAAAATGTCCAGATTTATAAAGAAAGAACCAAACAGTGGCATGATAGACGAATAGCCAGATGAGAGTTCACCAAGGGTGACATAGTTTTCCTTTTTAACTCCCGACTTAAGCTGTTTCCAGGCAAACTTCGTTCCCGATGGTATGGCCCTTTGAAGTTATAAGAGTTCTCCAAAGCGGAGCGGTAGAAATTAAAGGAAAATTTGATGAAACATTTATTGTGAATGGGCAAAGACATTTATAAGTTAGAGGAGCTGCCCTCTCTTTCGAAGGACTAGTTCGACCCTGATGTCGAGCTACAAACATTAAACATGTGTTACGTGGGAGGCAACCCACGACCTTTATACTTTTAGACTTTAACTTATTTTTTATTATCTTTCTTATCTTTGTTATCTGTTTTGGTGTTTGTTTGCTACTACTATTACTATTATTATTATTATTATTACTATTATGAGTATTACTACTTTTATTTTTATTTTTGACACCTTCACGGTACAGTTCATTGATAGTGTAATCTTTGTCTACTTTCAGGCTAGCTTAGCTTAGGATAGCCGTTGTTAACTTAGAGTATGGAGCCCAATGCTGATGTGGAGATTGTGTTTAGGAACGATGCTCAGAGACGCTGATTCGATATCTTGGTTCAGAGGGAATTGGCACTACTTATATACCCAGATGGACGTACTTTGACCACCCTAGGATTGAGGGACAGTGTTATGTACTTGCTCGACCAATTTGGTTGGGTGAACTTTGGTTTAAGGAAGAGATATAGCCTTTACCGTATGCTTACCCTAGAGTTTCTTAGCTCACTTTATTATGACCCTAATCGAGGTCTTAGTTTTGGACGAGGTTTAGCAACATTCAGGTTGTTCGAGACAAAACACCATTTTACCCATCATGAAATGGCCAACCTATTAGGATTCCCTAATGGACCTGATGCCCATTCTCTGACACCTGATGATTCTTTCACCAACCTCGACCTTAATTATTTCTGGGGAACCATTACCGATAACAACCATCTTGAACCTCACACCATGTTCTTAGAAAACATCCATAATCCGGCCTTTAGGTATTTCCATAAGCTTCTGGCACACACCTTGTTTTGTAAGGAAGAAAATATCATTTCTGATTCTAAGGACGAGCTGTTTATTATGTAATGTACTTCACAGGGAAGGCCTGTGAATGCCGCTTCTTTTATGTTGGCAAATCTGAATCGTATTACACATGAGACCCATGGTGATATCCTCGCTAGAGGACTAGTTACCATAATTACTTAAGCCATAGGTTTACGTTACCAACTTAAACGTATTCGTGTCTAAGGAGTCATCCGCCCCATGCACTTGAATTTCTATTTTAACCGTGGTATTTTGGCCAACCTAGGACCAGCCGAGTTTGAATTCCTAATTGATAGCAGAGTGGTCCACAAATTTACCTTGCATAACCACGAGAGGACAAATGTGCATAATAGGAACAACTGGCTATATGATCTTGAGGAGGAGAGTGAATCACCTACATCAACCTATAGTCCTCAACCATATGAAGTACCCGATGCAAATCCCCCTTATGCTACTTATCATGTCTCTGGAGCTCGTGTAGATTATGATGCTGCCATTGGTGCTCTACAATGTCAAGTAGACACTCTTAGGAATGAGATTACTTTCATCCGAGGAGATCTCATTGGTTTCATGGATGTTGCTAATGAGCAGTTCGACCATTTGTTTCAACAAATCTATTCATTCTGTAGGCACTTTAATAGATGATTTAGGGCATGTACCAATGGAGTTTCGTTGTTTTTGAGGTTTTAGTTTGTTTTGCATATTATTGTATTTCATTCCAGTGTTGCTTTTACTTACTGTATCGTCGATTCATCAGTGAAGACATGTTATTCTGGTTATAAAATTAATGTGATTTTCATTTATGCCATTTATCTTTGTTCACAGTATATCATGCTTGTTTTTACATTATTGCAATTTTTAATCTCAAAATTTTATTTCTGCAATTAGTATTTTGTATTATACTTGTTTAAAATATTAAAAACCAAAAAAAAATCTGATTCTGAACCTTTAAACTTGAAAATTGCACATTTTTTCTCAATGGCGTTCGCCATTGCATGATGCCATTCGCCATCAGTTCATAATTTCAAAAATTCCAATGTTTAAACACATGGCGTTCGCCATGGAGGCGGAACGAGCAGTTTTTCTGCGCGTGTTCTGTTACTGATTTTGCACGGTTTCCAACCTAAACTTTTTTCAAATTCCCATACTTCTCTATAAACACCCAAATAACTCCCCATTAATCATTATCTTAACCCCCAACCATCCATATACCTTTTCTTTTTCTATATAAACCTCAAAAGCTCATTCTACATCATCATCACTACCACTCTCAAACTCTCTTGCGCACTGTTTTTATTTCCAAAATCTCTCAACCCTTTTTAAAAGTATTCAGAATGCCTCCTAGAGTTGCTCATGCCATTGACTACATGGGAATCGAGTTTCCCGCAGGTATCCTTGGTAGCCTCAGGGGGCTATTTTTCACAAGCTTTGCAAAAGGCCTGTCGAAACCACGCGATACGCTCATATCGACACTGTTCGTGCACTAGGGTTGTTCGATAGCATCAATTGGATGCTGACTAATGTAGGTTTGTCTAACTTTTTCTCTAATCTAAGCCCCACTTACATTAGATTAACTTATGAATTTTTAAGTTCTTTTCAATATTTGCATAAACCATCCCATACCTCTGGCACTGCAAACTTTAGGATGTTTAATAGAGATTATTCACTGCCACAAGAGAGGATATGTGAGATTTTTCAGTTTTTGAGTGGCGAGGATTACACTTGTCAAGCACCACTTGAAAGCGAGTGGGAAGCCAATGCTATAGGCTTTTGGCACCAAATCACAGGCAAGACCACTACCTCATGGGAAGGTCTAAAGGTCACTTCTATCCACAACCCCGCCATTAGGTATTTTCACCGCGTTCTAGCAAACACAATTTTTGGTAGGGAGAACACCGAGAATGTAAATTCCAAGGAATTGTTTTTCATTCATTGTGCTTTATCGGAGACTAAGGTTAATCCTACCCCTTTATTATTAGCTCACCTTGGTTATGTCGTCGGTAGGTCCGGTGGTCACATCTGTGTCAGAGGAGTGATTACCTTCATTGCTTTCGCTCTAGGCCTGCATGATGAGTTGGCTACCCTCGAGGGATTAGCCATTCCTATTGTTGATTTATATTATTGCTGCAACACGCGCCTTATCAAAAATCTACCGAGTGGCAAGTATAGGCTTATGATCAGGAACAGAGAGGTGAGGAGTATTGATTTACCTTGTGCGACGCACATTAATGTGCGCATTAGTACAAATTGGTTATTTGACAGTGAGGCCCCAAACATAGAGGATGAAGTTATTAATAAGGCCTATGCTGCGACCATGGGATTGAGACCACTGACTGGGCCCCGTGCCAATGCTGACATCCCAGGGACGAGTCACCGAACACACACTGTACCCACCTTTTCTGACCAATTTTCAGGTACGTACCAGCCTCGGGAGGAGTATGATTATGTCGCCATCCGAAGCAAGTTAGATGATATCCTGTCCGAACTGCGATTTCGGAATGCCAGGGAAGCGGAACGTGATTTACTACTCCAAAGTTTGCAGCGTCAACAGGAAGACATTAGAGTTCCTGTGGATCGTGCTAACCAGCAGCAGGTTGACTTTGTCGAGCGCATAAAGCATGATATGGAAGATCTGGATGAGTAGATGGAGGTCATGAGGATGAAGGTTACAGCTTTGAGAGAGCTAGTGCAGCATGTTCCTAACCCCGCCCTTGGTAGAGGATTTGGACGTCATCGCGGCCGAGGCCGTCACCATTGATTTCTCCAAGTTTTTCCACTCCTTTTTCACCTTGTACTAAAATATTGGGGACAATGTTTGGTTCAAGTGTGGAGGAGAAGCTTTATTGATTTGCTTTTAGTTTTTCGTTATTTTTATGTCTTTCTAGTTAGTTTACTTCCGTTTTAGTTATGTCAAGTCTTTTATGCGTTTATTGAGTCTTATTGTATGCTACCATTTTCTTTTGTTAGATAATTCTCGTAAGACTGATAAAAAACGACCCCAACAAAAAAAAAATTCATCCGATTCAATAACATGACACTTTTCACTTTTAGGCTATGTTAATTAGACTTGGGAAAGTATTGATATCGTCGGTACCGTTTTAGCACCCTAGACTCTGTAAGTATGCGGCACCGATCTAAATAACCATTATATTGAGACCTTGATTTCCGAGTTTATGTAGTAGTATCTTGAGTAGTTTATGTTAGCGGTCTGCACCATCCCAAAACACGCGATAAGTAATGAACCGGTGCAAATATGTGGTGATCTCGAAAAATAATAATAATTTGAATTAAGCTATTTTGTAGAAAAGTGAATGAAAAAATTCATTTCCTTCTAAGTTAGGTGGCCCTCACCCGGCAATTTAGCCCAACGGATCGGATTCTTGAAATTCAAAAAGGAAAGAAAAAGAAAATAAGAAAAAGAGTAAAAAGTTGAATATCGAGATCATGAACACTAACAGGTTCACTTACCATGCGAGTGCAGGGATAACGGGCTTAATGTGATCTCACGAGAATGAAAAAGAGGGAAAAAGAAACAAGGAATGTAGGTCGAGTTATAATGGTATAATTTTGATTAGTATCGCATAGGGGGGAGTTTTTGTCCGCAAGTGCGGAGATGTGACATTACGGTATCCTCGTTGTCAAAGTCTAGTACCTAAATTTTAACATTAGCCTAATAGTTGTGTACCATTTTAAAAGTCGTGTCGTGCTTTCGTTTCAGATATTGCACTTACTGTTTTATATGTGTTGGGAGTTTGCTTAAGGACAAGCAAAAGTCTTAGTGTGGGGGAGATTGATAACGAGAAATCGTATTGTATTTTTAGGCTCATTACGCATATGTTTCGTATGTTTTATTTTGAGTTTTATTTTCATTTTACTATGTTTTGTGTGTTTTGCAGTTGACAGCTTCATCTGTTACGAAATCGGGAGAAAAGTCGAAAAAGAGTGAAATAAGAGGAAAATCCAGAAAGAAAGAAGAAATTCGGTTGTTTTACTGATATGGCGCTCGCCATGGCTATATGGAGTTTTCCATAGCCTGGCTTGCCACGTAATTAAAAAGGCCAGGATCATGGCGTTCGCCATGGCCTGGTGGCGCTCGCCATGACAGCGCAGTTGCAGAATTCAAATTCTGCAACTATCTTGGGCAGTTACATCCACTCCAATTTTCCCTCCACTCAAGGAGCATGACCTTGCAGTTATCATCTAAGTTTTTCTCTATATATAGGACCCTCTGTAAGACCCTAATTTTTTACCCCTAAGATTCCACATATCATTTGGACATCATTACCACAAACAAGATCATGCTTTGGTTCCTTTATCCCTCTCTCCCTTGGGGTTTATGCCTTGCAGGGATCACCGAGCATCTGTATGTTTCTTATTTGCCTTTATTTGGTTATGTTTACTAACCTTTGATAAAAATCCAAAAAAAATATGTCTTGTTTTCCCCTTTACTAACTTTTTCTGGAAGGGAGTCAAGGATATCAAACAATCCCTCAGCTCGAATGAATTTCATCTGATAAAGTCAAAGTTGATATGCACATAATTCAAAAATTTATCTAATCAAGAATTCTCAAGTTTTTGATTGATTATTATTCAAGAGACTCCAAGGTTCATGTGTTTATTTCCATGCCTTCTTTGACAAGTAAAAAAAAATCCAGCCGGAGCCAAGACAGTGCAACAAAAAGGCATTTTTCTCATTTTTTCACTGAAGTAACCGATTACCACTATATGGGTAATCGATTACCACGTGGAAAATTTGAAAAAAAATCAGCAAATTCAAATCCAGCAATTTTGGCACCAATTTTCAAAAATGATCACATGTGGAATATTCAAGACCACCTTGTTGCGGTGAGAATCGGATATCAATCTATTAATTAACTTGAATCACAAATCATGAAATTCACCACCGAGCTTTGATTTATCCAAAGGAAAGGGTAAAGATCGAAAAACCCTAATTGCGCTATGTAGGAACACAGCTAAGAGATATAAGGTTCGGGGGTTGGTTATACTAAAGGAAGGTATTAGCACCCTAAGTATCTGTAGTACTCTACAGGAATCTGCTAAGGGTGAAGGTAAAGACCTCAGGGTATGTACACTAAGTATGCTCGCCAAGACATTGCATCTTGTGCCTACGTATCCTGACGGGAATGGAATCAGAGCATTCGTAGTATCCTTCACTACGAGGTAAAAGGGTGTAAAAGAAAAGGTGGAATCCAAGAAGGCATTTGATGTAAAGGAAAAAGGTGGAAAAGAAAAAGGTAGAAAAAGAAAAAGGTAGCTCGCTAGGATCTCGCAATCCTATGCCTACGTATTCTCAAGAAGAACTTGAGAAATCAGAGCGTTTGTAGTTCCCCTCAACGGGGTGAAGAACTCTTGACTGTGGTTAAGGTTCCAAAGGAAAGTAGGGTCTGACAGCAAGACACCTACGTGGAGTGCGGCAACTCCAAACCTAAGGCTAGGTTAAAAAAGGAATGAAGTGTCCATCGGAAAATAGGGTCTGATAGCAAGACACCTAAATAGAGCACGGAGACTCTAAACCTATGGCTAGGAGGTTAAGGGTTGAAGATGGCTACGAGGCCAAGAGAGGGTAATGAGCTATCTATGACTTTGAGGTCAATAGAGAGACTTTCCTTTGGAAGGAGGGGAGGAAAACATCTTGTAAACAAGAGTTGAAGTGGGATTAAATTGAGTGATAAGCAATGTGAGTTCAAGGACTCAAAGGGGATAAACAAACAATTAGGATAGTAACATCAATAAAGTATGAACAATAACAAAACAATGAGATGAACCTCCATGTATGAGCATGGTAAAAGATAATGAGATAATTCACAACAAACATGAGTGTGACAAAGATAGCATCCTCAAAGCTTGAAATCAAAGACAAAATGTCAAAGGGTGTGAGCTTGAAGAACAAAGGTCAAATGATGCTAATAAAAACCTCACAAAAATACTTCATCCAAGGTCAAGGATCAACCTCCCAACAACCCTTACAAGTCCTACAACACTCCGAGGAAACCTCTTAACAAGTAGTGAGAAAAGACTAATTTTCAAAGAGGAGTTCAAGAACTAAACACAAGTTTATTCATGTTTTTGAAAATTTAGAAATAAATATGAAAATAAAATAAAAATGGAAATAAAAATTGTAGAAAATTAAATTAAGTATTAAAATGTATTTATAAATTTTTTGGGAATTTTTATGGATAAGAAACTATTTTTAAATAAATGAAATTGAAATAAAAAAGGAAAAAGAAAATAAAATGTTGTTGAAGTGAACAAGGAAGGGGGTGCAATTGGAAATTTAGCATGAACTGGTTGCTAGTTGTTTCACGCTTGGCTTGTAACCAGGGGGTGGCTTTAGCGTAAGAGGCCATGCTCAAATTCAAAATGAAATAAAAGTAATTCAGCAGAGTTATGATAACGCTTGTGATGCAAAAATACGTAAACATCAGCTTAATTGGTCACCATGTATATAAGTGAATAAAAGACAAAATTATGTCCCCACCCATCCTGTGTCGCCACGACGTCATCACCTTCATGCAACGTGAGAAAACCCTACAGCTTATCGTGATAAACCATGCACAAACCAAAGCAACTGCTTACCTTGTCTAACCACTACCCACTCGTTTCTCCACCAAAGTTCATGAAGTAAAGCATCATGTTGTAGCACTCACATAGTAGAATAACAATGAACCTTAATTTATTCAAAATAAAACATGAACTGGGAGAAACAAGTAATAGAAAGTCATGTGTCCGGACTAAAATTATTCTATAATGAGACTAGGATATCAACACGAACCCAAACTGAAACTCATGCCATCAATCCAGAATAACATGGATACAACATGTAAACACGATGACAACATTTAAAACCAATCAACCCTAAACATATGATCATAAAATCATGAGCATGGAGGAAAAAGAGAGTAAGGGTTACCAAGTGGAGAGAGTCCACTGGCCCTTCAATGGTGTGAGTTCTGAAGATTCAAATGGCTGAGTCTCTTTCCCAAAATACTAGCTGCTGCAGAACTACTCTTTCTCTTCTCTTGGCGATGCTTGGTTCTCACGAGCTCCTTCCTTTAGGATAGTTTGTTTTGCAATGATATGGGTAGTGTGTTTTTTTGTTGCTGTGTTGATTGTTGGTGAGAAATGAATGAGAAGCCTCCTCTTTTTATAGTGGCACCAGCTGGTCCATAGCATTGAGGGCATGGTGGATGTTGGCTTTGCTTTGAAGGGAAAGATCAAGGGGAAAGATTATGCGCATGGCCTGGTCTGAATTTCCCTTGAGCCAAGTGAAGCTGTGAAGGTTGCTTAAGTTCAGTTTTAAGTCAGAGAAAAAGTCACAAGCCAACACGCTATGGTGCTAATAAAAAGAAATACATGATGGTCCCTTCTTTTGGCTTTTGTGTTTGCTGCATAAGTACAAAGTACTTGTACTTTGGGATCCTTCTATGCACGGGTTTTGTGGAAAAGTGATTGGGGGGCTGATGAGAAAAAGTCAGCAGAGTGTACTTGTGATGTATGGTTCAGAATTTGGTTCCAAATGAAACATGGTTTGAGGCAAAGAAACCAAACCGTGGTCTTCCCTTTGGCACACAACCAACTCTCATCCCATGGTCCAAACAACATGCTTTTTGATTCTTTGGAAAGATGGCATGAAATGGAGTGATTTTGGTGTTGGGGAAAGTTTGAGATAAGGACTAGAAACACATGGAAAATCGTGGCAAAGTTTGGTGATCACAAAGAATAAAAAACTTGAATTTTCTAAGTGTTCATAACATTGTAACATGCTCACTTTAGGGTGACATAACTTAATGCTCAATGCTCCAATTTGTGAGTTCTTTGGCTCAATGGAAAGTATGCATTTGATAGAGCAAGTTTCATGTGGAAAGCATTTGGATTTGAGGATTGGAACTTGGAGAAAAAAGTTTTGAATTCGTGTCCATCAAGTTGTCCAAAAGAACTTAGAAAATTTTCTAAGTTATTGAGTTTTCACAATTTGAAACATCCAACTTAAGAACATCATAACTTGAGATTGGCTTATCCAAATGAGGAGTTCTACACATGCTTGGAAAGCTTGAAGAACAAGGAACAACTTTCATGTACAAAGATTTTTGATTTGAAGCTTGGAACTAGGTGAAAAATTGAGTCAAGGTTGGATGAAAATTAGGGTGAAAATGATCAAAATTTCACTAAGTTAAAAATGTATCTTGGCTTCCAAGTTTCATAACTTAAAATTCAAGCCTCTTTTGAAGAAATGTCCTCTAATAAACTTTGAAGTTCATGGAAAGAGCTTCCATTTGAGCTTTGAGTCACTCAATTTGGATTTGTGGTTTGAAAGTTATGATTGTTTCAATTTTTGCACAGGTAGTGAAATTTCCACATTTGAAAAGTTTCATGGACCAAACATTGCTTGTTTTGCAAGAAACTTCTCAAAACTTGATCTCTCATGTCTTAACTCATCAATGAGACATGTCATGATGGATTGAGAACTTGGATGTTTCATCTTGGATCAAAATCTCAAAGGTTGGACCCTCAGTCAAAACCCTAATTCCATTTGTGAATGCACTTGAATGATCTCGGATGATCTTGCTTCTTTTTCCTGTGCAAACCCTGGATTTCATACCAAATAAACAAACTTGCAAGGTGAGGTGGTTAGTTAACAATGCATAGATGATTGAATCCTACATATGAGTGCAAGATGTTATGACATCTAAGGGGTAAAATTTGGGGTACAACAGTTGCCCCTATTTAAATAGCTTTTCCAGATGGCACGAGGGATGGAAATCCTCGAGAGATCAAGGTGAATGGTATTTAAATATAGCAAACCGAAAATTTTACCCTTAGATGGAATGTAGATGCTAAGGACAGCTAACAGACATGCAAATGGAGACATGCCATGAATTTCTAGTATGATGATAATGATGGAATTTTAAATGCCAAAATGTAGACGAAGCAGACAGGGAAAAAGTTCACACAATGAGCAATCACTTACTGGGGATGACAGCCACACTAGGGAACTGAAATGAACTGGGAAATCTAAAGTGATGGAGCAATTGGTTCAACCATGACCGCCTGACACTTTAAAAAAGGAAAGATGACACAAGATCCTCAATGGAAGTAGCACCGGAAAGACGGTCTCCACTAGGGAATCATATAACAAAGACTCAATCTGGGAAAACCTCGGAAAGAGAAAGGCACATCTGGAAGAGCATCAGATGGACATAAAGAGGCTCTGGAAAAACATCAGAACAAGACACATCAGGAAAACATCAGACGGTAAAGGAGAAGAAATTCTGGAAAAACAACAGAATTACAAAGGTATATATCTGGAAACTCATTAGGGAGTGAAACAAAACCTAGAAGGGTATTAAAATACAATGGAAATATCTGGAAAAACATCAGATAGGTTCTGGAAAAACATCAGAACAAATAACTCAATCTGGAAAAACATCAGAAACAGAGAGACATCCGGAAGAGCATCAGATGGTAAAAGGCAATGTCATTCCGAAAAAGCATCAGAATTAACAAAGCAAATATCTGGAAAAACATCAGATAAGTTCTGGAAGAACATCATAACAAAATACTCATCCGAAAGAGCATCAGATAAGCAACATTATATCTGGAAGAACATCAGATAAACAAGGTCATATCCGGAAGAGCATCAGATAGACACAAAAAGTGCTCTGGAAAAACATCAGGAGCAAAAGACTCAATCTAGAAAAACATCAGAAAGAGAAGGACACATCCGGAATAGCATCAGATGGCAAAAGCAATGTCATTCCGGAAAAGCAGCAGAATAAACAAAGCGGATATATCTGGGAAAACATCATATAATTTCTGGAAGAACATCATAACAAAAGACTCAATCTGGAAAAACATCAGAAAGAGAGACACATCCGAAACAACATCAGATGGTAAAAGCAATGTCGTTCCGAAAAAGCATCAGATGGGATAAGCAATGTCATTCCGGAAAAGCATCAGAATTAACAAAGCAAATGCCTGGAAAAACATCAGATAAGTTCTGGAAGAACATCAAAACAAAAGACTCAATCTGAAAAAACATCAGAAAGAGAGACACATCCAGAAAAGCGTCAGATGGTAAAAGAAATGAAATTCTGGAAAAGCATCAGAATAAAAGACTCAATCTGGAAAAACATCAGAAAGAGAGACACATCCGGAAGAGCATCAGATGGTAAAAGCAATGTCGTTCCAGAAAGCATCAGAATAACAAAGCGAAATATCTGGAAAAACATCAGATAAGTTCTGGAAGAACGTTAGAACAAAAGACTCAATCTGGAAAAACATCAGAGGGTAAAGGAAATGAAATTCTGGAAAAGCATCAGAATAAAAGACTCAATCTAGAAAAACATCAAAGGGTAAAGGAAATGAAATTCTGGAAAAGCATCAGAATAAAAGAATCAATCTGGAAAAACATCAGAAAGAGAGACACATCCGGAAGAGCATCAGATGGTAAAAGAAATGAAATTCTGGAAAAGCATCAGAATTACAAAGGACTGTCTGGAAAAACATCAGATAGGCTCTGGAAAAACATCAGAACAAAGACTCAATCTGGAAAAACATCATAGAGAGAAAAATAAACGACATCCAAGAATGGAATTGGATAAAAAAAAGGAACAGGCATACCCGGAAAAACATCGAATAAACATGTCAAATCTGGAAGAACATCAGATAGACACGACAAGATATGTTTGGTATGTGCCAAGTAAGTTGGACTTTGATCACAAAGTAAGACATGGATAACGACACGACCTCGGGAGAAATGAAAATGAGGATAAAACACTCATGCTATGCATATGGTATAAATTATGCAGATGATACAGTCAAATGCAAATGCAGATGCAGAGATCTACGACATGGCTCGATTCTTTTGTGGAGAAGACAAAACTGGAAGGCTGATTCCTCAACACGGAGATCACTGACACTCTGCTTGGGACTAGAGATGCTACTGCTGAACACATCATTGCCACACTGGTAAACTGTATCCAAATTGATGATCCTTGTAGGAAGGATAAAGAGTTGCTTGGGGATTTCTCAAGTAACTTGCACCAGATTAGCTGACTGTTGTAGATTGGTTGATCATTGCTTCAACTTGTCTGATTCTGACATGATTGTTTCAAGATGCTCTTAGAAAGCTTGCCCCAGTCTGAGTCTTGAAAGGTCTTCTGGATAAACCAATTCTGATAAGTCGCCATTAAACCACAAATCTTGAACTAATTCTTAACAGGATATGGAAGGAACTTGCCCCTGATTGGATCACCGACCAAGTTTCTTAATTGTTTGAAAATTCCTTGAGAAGAAAGCTAGTTTGCAAACAAAAGTTCTAGTACAAACATGGTAAATGCAAAGTTCGTGTAACTTTTGAAATCAATATCATTTTTGAAAGAGGTGCAAAGTATATGATTGGTCTGAACACGGCGGTTCAAGACATCAAAGAGAAAGGTAAAGCACAAGTGTAGTGACCTGCAAAGATCTTTGGGAGTCAGTTTACGCAACCTTGTTGTAGTATGCTTTCAAAATAACTTGGCTTCAGTTAGGTCTTTTAAGGGTTGTATCGTGGCCTGGTTCACGGTTTAAGAAACAAAGGATAAAATCTCAAAGTTTATTTGTGCCCACCCAATCTTCGTGATGTTCTCCAGTCCTATGCTCAGTTAACTCAAACTATGCACTCAAGTTCCCATATGTTGGAAATTGCACTGATAATAGTAATGGTGATGGTTCAGAAGTTAAAGGACTTTTGATGGCAATCACCGCTTGTTGTTTTTTCATGAGGACTTCAGTCAACTCGTTTTGTCTTTGAGGATTTTGGTAACCTCTTGATTGATTTTTGTTATCCCTAACTTTTGCCTGAACTGTGTCATTTGAACTTGCAGCCAGCGGGATGCCCCAATTTTTGCCTAAGTCTCCTTCATAGGTTTTGACTTAGCGGGCTTTTCTTTTTATTTTTAATTGTTTACTCTCTTTTCTTTTTTTTCTTTTTTTAGTGACTGCCTGGCTTAATGATTGTAGTGAACCATCATTGGTATTTGAATTTGAAGGACATCTTCGACACTTGCTTGCTGTGTGCGAAGGAAAATTTGTGAACTTTTGTTGAAAGGCGTCTTGAATGCAACTCTTGTATTTGAATGCACAATCAAGTTAAGTGAGAACTACCCTGCCCCTGGTTAAGATTGCGGGTTTTTATTTGTAAAGAAAAGAAACTCCTACTTCAAGGCTCGAAGGGGTTAAAGAGGGGTTATCTTCCTTATGTCTCCGGTATTTAGGAATTGAAACAATACCTTACATCGTCAGTAAAGTTTTGATTTGAAAGCATACTAACAGCAATTATGAGTATTAAGTTTTGTCATCCTTCCTCCAATCTTTGCATAATCAAAAGAAAGTGGGAAAGAGATAAAGTATTTTGCAAAAGAAAGCATATAGATGTAAATAGCAAACATAAATGAATTGAATCAAAAGTTGCAATGCTCATTTCATTAATTTTGAAAGTACAAACATGATTGAAAGCAAACAGCCATTCCAAAATAAGGAATATGCAAACAACAAGAAACAGGGCCTAGTGACTAATCAAACCCAAGGATGAGCTGTCTTGTCTTTAAGAAGTAGCTGAGCCAAAGTCGACTGAGGCTTCAGTTGGTGTGCCCTGGAAGAGGGTTGTTCTGAACATTTGGATTGTCATGAAAGTTAAGAACTCCAGTCTTAATCAAATCACGCACTCAAGCCTTTAATGCATAGTAATTTTCCAAGTCGTGGCCTGCGAAACCTTTATGGAATGCACAGTGGAGATCAGATCTGAATCCAGCTGGAAGAGGATTTGGAAGGGGTAAAGTGCTTGTGGTAATTGAACCTTGCTCAACTAGACCAGGATACAGTTCAGTGTACTTCATTGGAATAGGATCAAATTGATTCCTATTACGGTACTGGTTTTGTCCAACAGCCGGACGTTGAGGAGCTTGAGCTGGTCGTGGAGCAGTAACCACGGGAGTGACAGCAACAATAGTAGGGTAAATAGTATATTGAGGTTGGGGACGAGGCCTTCTTGTTTCAACCATGATAGCATTAGTTTGTTCTTCCTTCTTCTTCTGAAAGTTCCCATAGGATTTCTTTACAGCATTGGAAGATTCAGCAACCTTGGACACTTCTCCATTCTTGAGACCTTCCTCAAGTCTTTGTCCAATAGTAACCAAATCAGTGAAATTGGAGGAAACACTTCCAATCATCTTCTCCCAATAGAATGGGGACAGGGTATCCATGAACATTCCAGTTAATTCCTTCTCGGCCAAAGGAGGTTCAACTTGGGAAGCCAACACTCTCCAGTGTTGAGCATACTCCTTAAAAGATTCCTTATCATTCTGAGACATGTTTTGCAGTTGACGGCGATCAGGAGCCATGTCGAGGTTATACTTATACTGTTTCATGAAGGCATTTACAAGATCTTGGAAACAGTGAATGGAGTTTTGCTCAAGACCCATATACCATTTGAGTGATGCTCCACTCAAGCTATCCTGAAAACAGTGGATAAGCAACTTCTGATTTTTGGTATAAGCAGCCATCTTGCGACAACACATGACCAAATGAGCCCTTGGACAAGAGTGCCCCTTATACTTCACAAATTCTGGAGTTTTGAACTTAGCAGGCATAACAAGATCAGACACTAAGCACATGTTGTCTCCATCTGTAACGCCCTGGTTTTTGTTAGATTTATTTAATCGAGTTGATTTAATTATTTTATTTTTATATTATTTTATTCTTGACTTTTATTTGGCAATATATTATTTTTCATTGTTGTTATGTTTTATCGCGTTTTGGGAACGTTTGCGAGAAAATTGAGTGTAGGGGTATTTTGGTCTTTTGTTGAGTAGATATTATGTTTTTCATTTTAAATAGAAAGAAAAGAGAGAAAAATAGTAAGGAAGGAAGAAAAGAAGGAAAAGAGGGAGGAGAAGAAGAAAAAAAAGAGGAAAACTTGAGGTTTAAGTAATCGATTCAACCGACACTTCAAAGCACGATTAATCGGGTAAGGGTGCGAAACTCGGTTATGCTATGCTTGTGTACGATTATGTATATATGTGTTGGAATGTTTACTGGTTTTTCATAGTGTTTCAATTCTAGGTCGAAATGAGAAAATAAATGGAAATCGATGTTTTCATGGTTGAAATGCGATATAAAATGTATGGAATACTTGTTGTAGGATTGGAACATGTTTTGGTTTGATTTTGGACCCAAAAGACCTGCTGATACGTTTCTGAGATTTCTGGGTTTCGCGCGGTTCGCCTAGCGAACCTGGGCGAAGTCCAGCGAACAACTTTCGAGGGTTCGCCTAGCGAACCCGTCAGCGAAGGTTAGCGAATGTTCGCCAACGACGTTCGCCTAGCGAACTTAGGTCATTTTAGTTCTGTTTTTGGTGTTTTGATCTCGCTAGGAGCTTCGCCTAGCGAAGGCGTTAGCGAACGCTCGCTGGATGGTTCGCCTAGCGAACATAACAGGTTGTGTAATTTTATTTCCTTCATAACTTTTGGTCCGTTTATCCGTTTTGAACGTTCTTTATACCGATGGAAAGCTAATGAGATGTTCTTTCTTATAAAAATGGTTTTGAGATTAGTGGCTGATTTAATTGTGTCGGGAACTTGGAAACGTGTCGTTTTGTCGACTTTTACCGCCGTAATTGTATGCGATTGATGTGTTATCATGCGATATGCTTTTGATATATAACGTATGGCTTGTGTGTTGTTATATGATGTGTATGCATGTGATGAAATGATGTGATGATGGGTTGTGGCCTTAGGGCAACTAAATGCATTGTTTTGTGTTTGATTGTAATGCATTATTATGGATGTTAAGATGGTTTACATGGTTGTAATTGTGTATGCATTTGATTGTCATGACTCATTGTATGCCAACCATCATGATATGAATTTTATGATGTTGTGTGCCCTTGTGGGGTGTGAGCGATGAAACGATTCCAGAGGGAATCTGCTGTAACGGTCGTGAGCCTTATACAAAGAGGACCTAAAGCGACGTTATAGACGATCGTGAGCCTTATACAAAGAGGACCTAAAGCGATAGGATCGTGAGCCTTATACAAAGAGGACCTAAAGCGATCCATAAACGTCGTGAGCCTTATACCAAGAGGACCTAAAGTGACGGGGAACATCTTTTACCCGACGAGGAGTTACACTAAGTAACAAGCGATGATTCCAATAATTCCTGAGTGAATTAATGATGAGATGATGGATGGAATGGTACCGCATGCATAGAGTCGTTGTGTCGGTCTCTCTGTATTTGCATAAATCATGAATGGATTGATTATGTGTGGGATTTGTGAATGGAATTGATGAGTTGATATATATATGTTGGTGATAAATGTATTGAGTATGATTGATATGCTTTGTGACGGATGTAGGAGATACGAATTGTGTTGTGTTGTATTTGAATTATGGTGTATGCTGTGGTGTGAATGTTTTACATGTGTATTTTGAGTTATTATATACTTGTATGCAACTATATTATAATCGTGTTTCTCACCCTTCTGCTGTTTTGAATGCTCTATGAGGCATTGCAGATTAGATGCTGGAGGTCTTTTGTGAAGACTATGTCTTCATTATTTTGTCTGTCGGCTCTGATATGTAGCACCGGGTAGTCGGGGAGATCGTTATGTGATTATGTGTATATGTATATATCTTTATTTGGATTTTACATGTATGACTTTGTTTATGACAGACAAACTTTTATGTTTATATATGAGATTCAGTTGCAGATTTTCCGCTTTAATTCTGTATCTGAATTGTGGGTGTTAGGAACTGAGTTCCTCTGTTTATGTTGCTACCTAATTGTTGCATATCTATATGAGCAGGTTGCTGTGTATTTCTTCATTTGATGTGACGCTCCCGTTTATGCCGTGAATGTTTTAATTATACTCTGATTATTTGTTATCGCTTTATTTAATCGGGGGATAGATTGGGGGTGTTACATTAAGTGGTATCAGAGCTAGTTTGTGTCTGTGTCAGTCCGTGTCGGTCGTTTTGGCCAAGTTGTTTGTGGTGCGGCAGTTGTGTTTTAGCGAGCTGATTGTTTAACCATAGTTACTGTTATTGGATATGAACAGAATACGGCTGGTAGGAATGATGTTGCTCTTGCTGCTGCTATGCAAGCTATGGCTCAGGCTGTGGGGGGTGAACCTAATGCTGGTGGGAATGATGAGTTCAGGAAGAACCAACCGCCTATCTTCAAAGGAAGATATGATCCTGATGGTGCTCAGATTTGGCTTAAGGAGATTGAAAGAATCTTTCAAGTGATGGACTGTGCTGAGGAACATAAGGTGAGACTGGGTACTCACATGTTGCAGGAGGAGGCTGATGATTGGTGGGTTAGTACGCGTCAGGTGTGGGAAGCTACAGATGAAGTGGTCACTTGGGCTTTGTTTAGCAGTGAGTTTTTGAGGAAGTATTTTCCTGAACATGTTCGAGGAAAGAAGGAAATAGAGTTCTTGGAGTTGAAACAAGGTAACTTGTCTGTTACTGATTACACTGCTAAGTTTGTGGAGCTTGTTGAGTTTTATCCACATTATCCTGGAGCAACTGCGGAGTTTTCCAAATGTGTGAAGTTTGAGAACGGGCTGCGTCCTGAGATCAAGCAGGAAATTGGTTATCAAAGAATTAGGAGGTTTTCAGACTTGGTGGATAGTTGTAGAATTTATGAGGAGGATAGCAAAGCTCGTTCTACTCACTATAAGAGTGTGAACGAAAGGAAAGGAAAGGAAAGCAACCGTTTCGTGGTGGTCCTTATGTGTCACCAGCTGACAAGGGAAAGCAAAGGGCTAATATTGATAAAAGGCCAAGTGGGGGAGGTATGTTAAATCCTTTGAGATGTTTTAGGTGTGGTGACTTAGGACATCGTCAGCTTGAATGTAGAAAGGATATGAGGAAGTGTTCCAATTGTGGAGGTATAGACATGTAACAGCTGAGTGCAAGAAGAGTGTGGTGAAGTGTTTCAACTGTGGTGAAGCTGGTCATATTAGTATGAGGTGTCCGAAACCAAAGCAAGCTCAAGCTGGAGGGAAAGTATTTGCATTGGTAGGAACTCAGACTACTAGTGCAGATTGTCTGATCAGAGGTACTTGTTTTATTTATAGTACGCCTTTAGTTGCTATTATTGATATCGGAGTGACTTATTCATTTATTTCGTCTGAGGGTGTGAAGCGTTTGAATCTTTTGTTGTCTTCAATGGGTGGAGAGATGGTTATTGATACTCCAGCAATGGGGTCAGTAACTACTTCTTTGGTTTGTTTAAGTTGTCCTTTGACCATTTATGGTAAGGATTTTGATATAGATTTGGTGTGTCTGCCGTTGGAGGGTTTAGATGTGGTTCTGGGAATGAATTGGTTGCACTTCAATCAAGTTCATATCGATTGCTATCATAAGTTGGTAAGATTTCCTTCTCTTGAAGAAGACGAGGAATCGAGTTTCTTATCTACTAAGGAGTTGAAGAAACTTTTGGCGGATGAAGCTCAGTTGTTTGGGTTGTTTGCATCGTTGACTGTGGATAGTCAAGTTGCAATTGACGTGTTTCCAGTTGTGTGTGATTTTCCAGAGGTGTTTCCAGAGGATATTTCAGATGTGCCTCCAGAGAGAGAGGTGGAGTTTTCTATAGATTTAGTTCCTAGTACTAGACCTGTATCTATGGCACCATATCGTATGTCGGCATATGAGTTGGTTGAGTTGAAGAAGCAGTTGAATGAATTGTTAGAAAAGAGGTTTGTGAGGCCGAGTGTATCGCCTTGGGGTGCTCCAGTTTTATTGGTGAAAAAGAAAGATGGAAGTATGCGATTGTGTATTGATTATCACCAGCTAAATAAGGTGACGATTAAGAATAAGTATCCTCTTCCGAGAATTGATGATTTGCTGGACCAGTTGGTAGGTGCGTGTGTGTTTAGTAAAATTGATTTGAGGTCAGGTTATCATCAGATTAGAGTGAAAGAGGAAGATATTCAGAAGACGGCTTTTAGGACACGCTACGGACATTACGAATATTCCGTGATGCCGTTCGGGGTTTCTAATGCCCCGGGGGTGTTTATGGAGTATATGAATCGCATTTTCCATGAGCATTTGGATCAATTTGTTGTTGTGTTTATTGATGACATCTTAATTTATTCTAAGTCCAGGGAGGATCATGCGGAACATTTGCGTATTGTGTTGCAAATTCTGAAGGAAAAGAGACTTTATGCCAAGTTGTCCAAGTGTGAGTTCTGGTTGTCAGAAGTGAGTTTTCTTGGGCATGTGATTTCAGGTAATGGTATTACTGTGGATCCATCTAAAGTAGATGAAGTTCTACGATGGGAGGCTCCTAGATCTGTTACTGAAATTAGAAGCTTTTTGGGTTTAGCTGGATATTATCGAAGATTCATTGAAGGCTTTTCCAAGTTAGCACTTCCTTTGACCCAGCTGACTTGTAAAGGTAAAGCGTTTATTTGGGATATTCAGTGTGAGGAAAGTTTTAGTGAGCTAAAGAGAAGATTGACTACAGCTCCGATTTTGATCTTACCGAATCCTAGTGAACTGTTTGTGGTGTATTACGATGCGTCTTTGAGTGGTTTAGGTGGAGTGTTGATGCAAGAAGGTAAGGTTGTGGCTTATGCTTCGAGACAATTGAGGGTTCATGAGAAGAATTATCTTACTCATGATTTGGAATTAGCTGTTGTGGTGTTTGTATTGAAAATATAGAGGCATTATCTCTACGATGCAAGATTCGAAGTCTTTAGTGATCATAAGAGTTTGAAATACTTGTTTGATCAGAAAGAGTTGAATATGAGGCAACGGAGATGGTTGGAATTTTTGAAGGACTACGATTTTAGCTTGAATTACCATCCTGGTAAAGCTAATGTGGTAGCCGATGCGTTAAGCCAGAAATCTTTGCATATGTCTGCTTTGATGGTTAAAGAGTGGGAACTTTTGGAAGCATTTAGAGATTTGAGTTTGGGGTGTGAATTGACATCTGATAGCATGAGGCTTAGTATGGTAAAGGTGACTAATAATTTTCTGTTGACCGTTAGCGAGAAATAGAAGCTGGATGTGAAATTTGTGGATTTGATGACGGTTGGAGATAAAGGTGTGAATGGTGACTTTAAAGAGGATGATAAGGGTGTTTTGAGATTCCGTGGTAGAATTTGTATTCCTGATGATTCGGACTTGAAAAATATGATTTTAGAGGAAGGACACCGGAGTAGTTTGAGTATACATCCGGGAGCTAATAAGATGTATCAAGATTTGAAGAAGTTCTTTTGGTGGTCCGGATTGAAGAGGGATGTGGCTCAGTTTGTTTACGCGTGTTTGACGTGTCAGAAGTCAAAGGTAGAACATCAGAAGCCTAGTGGATTATTGCAACCGTTGGATATTCCCGAGTGGAAATGGGACAACATTTCTATGGATTTTGTGACAGGGTTGCCGAATACTCAGAGGGGACATAATGCCATTTGGGTGGTGGTGGTTAGGCTGACTAAATCAGCGCACTTCATTCCGATTGACATCAGTTTTTCTTTGGAAAGGTTGGCTGAGATTTATATCTGTGTGATTGTGAAGCTACATGGTGTTCCGTTGTGTATTGTTTCAGATCGAGATCCGAGGTTTACTTCCAGATTTTGGGAAAGTTTGCAAAAGGCGTTAGGTTCCAAGTTGAGATTGATTTATGCTTATCATCCTCAGACGGATGGTCAGACCGAGAGAACTATTCAGTCGTTGGAAGATTTGTTGAGAGCTTGTGTTCTTGAGCAAGGTGGTGCTTGGGATAGTTATCTTTCGTTGGTTGAATTCACGTATAACAACAGTTTCCATTCAAGTATTGGAATGGCACCTTTTGAAGCGTTGTATGGAAGAAGATGTCGAACACCTCTGTGTTGGCATGAATCTGGTGAGAGTTCGGTGGTTGGACCGGAGTTAATTCTACAAACTACGGAAAAGGTGGATAACCCCTACAAAGGGTCTTGGATTGGATAGATCCCCAAGCAGAGTTTTTATGACTTTTCTTCCCTAGCAAGACACCATGCAAAGAAATTCTCATCCCCAGCGGAATCGCTGTGACCAGAATTCATTCCCCCAGCAGATGAAGTGATTACTGGCAGATTTATTATTCTTCAAGTCCAATTTATTTTTGGCAAACTTGACAATTCGAAGCAGACGGATTGTTCATTTATTCTCCAGCAGAGATACTATCCTCTCAGGAACCTCTAAAGTCAAGTCATTGATCATTGTTCCTCAGCAAAGTCGGCAGAGATGTCTGACACGGATGCAGAGTGTAATCCAGTATTGGAATTTTGCGAAAGTCCACCCGTAGTGTGGCAAGCCAGTAGTCGTCTGGCATTGTTAAAAGACGTTAGCAAAGTCCAACAGTGGATTGGCAAAAGTCCGTCTTCGGGTGGCAAGAGTCCAACAGTGGATTGGCAAAAGTCCGTCTTCGGGTGGCAAGAGTCCAACAGTGGATTGGCAAAAGTCCGTCTTCGGGTGGCAAAGCAGCTAAGAGTCCAACAGTGGATTGGCAAAAGTCCGTCTTCGGGTGGCAAAGCAGCTAAAAGTCCAACAGTGGATTGGCAAAAGTCCGTCTTCGGGTGGCAAAAGTCCAACAGTGGATTGGCAAAAGTCCGTCTTCGGGGGGCAAAAGTACAACAGTGGATTGGCGAAAGGTCCATCTAAGGGTGGCGAATTCTAAAAGTCCAACAGTGGATTGGCAAAAGTCCGTCTTCGGGTGGCACGAAGCTGCAAAGTCCACCAGTAGTGTGGCAAGCCAGTAGTCGTCTGGCGTCGTCCAAAAGACATTATTGAAGTCCACCAGCAGCGTGGCAAGCCAGTAGTCGTCTGGCGTCGTTCAAAAGACGTTATCAAAGTCCACCAGTAGCGTGGCAGGCCAGTAGTCGTCTGGAATTGCATAAAAGACATTATTAAAGTCCACCAGCAGTGTGGCAAGCCAGTAGTCGTCTGGTGTCGTTCAAAAGACAGTTTTCTCCGATAATGTTTCATTGAAAATTCAAGCTAGCAATGTCGTGGGAGTTTCTTCCTCATCATCCAGAGCAAATTTTTGGTTATATTTGGTATTCAATCACTATATACCTTAAAAGTCCGAAAGCAATTGCTTTCAGGCATTCAGGTCTACAGCGCTTGAATAGGGGCAGCTGTAATACCCCAAAATTTGCTCTCCCTCTTTGTCATCATAGCATGGCATTATCATTTATCATATCATATCCACCTCATTAACATTACATTGCATTTAACATAGAAAAATGAAGCATAGCATCCTTCTTACCATCAGGGCATGTGATCAGGTGGAAGGTGGAAAATCAAGGGATCATTCAAAGCACAAAAAGGTCAATCAAGTTTCCTCAAGACAAGCCAATAGGTCTTTCATGTCTCATACTATCTCAATGGATCATCCACAACCTCAAGAAAGTGAGATTCAATGGGAGATTGAAGCACTACATCTTTCACTATGCAAGAGGTTCAAAAAACTGAAGGAAGACCCTCAAAAGAGATAGTTCATTGATCCAAAATCATCCTCAAATGGTATATCTCATCATCCTTTAAGGGGATACACAACATACTCTGAGGAATTTGAAATTGAAGACTGCACAATTTTCTCCTAGGAGGTGGGCACCAAAACTAGGGATTCTAATAAAATCAGGGAATTTTTGATTTTTTGGACCAAATTTGATGTCATGGTATTTCATATGTCCCTAAGTGTATGGAGGTGGAAAATTGCTTCTCAATTGGTTTTGGAAGTGGTTCAATTGGAAGAAAGATCAGAAATCAGGAAAATTGGGGCCAAGTCAAATAATCAGAGGAAAAAGTCAACTCTTGACTTTTTGAGCCCAAAATCATGAAATTCATGTTACATATGTTCAATGTACAAAATTTGGTCAAGAAATTCCAAAGGAATCATGAAAAAATCAAGATGTAGAAAGTTGCCATTTTTGGAAGAAGAAGGGTTACTAAAAATAGCAAGTTTTGGCCATTTTGCATCAGAGTTTGAACCAAGGCCATTTAAAATTGAAGCACCAAATGAAAGTTCCACCAGGCCACAACAAAAGGTCTTGCTTTAAGCTTCAAATCCATGTGTAGAACATCTCCATTGGATAAAAATTGAGTGAGATATGATTGATCAAAGTTTGAGCAAAGTAGGTTCAAAACTAGGTCATGACCCAGATTTTCAGGGCACGCGCGCAGTCATTTTCTCAAACACTTGGTGGGCCAAATGTATTGATCAATTACTCATGATTAGAGGCTTCAAATGGAAAACCTTTCAACATCAAAGTTGTTCCTCTATGTGAGATCTTCAAAGTTGGTGTTTATCAATTTTTCATCTGATCAAAGGTTAAGGAGTTATGATGGCTCAAAGAATGGTCATTGCAACTGAAATTTGACCAGGTCACAACCAGGTCATGCCACAAGTCTGCGCACCCATGTACCAGTTCTTGGCCCATCTGTTTATGGTCATTTTTAGACATGTTTGAGGCATCATTTCCACTCAAGTTGCACATCAACATTGCTCTCCTATGTGTCCTCTTGCCAATGAACCCATACACTCCCTAATGCAGTCATTGAGTAGAGAAAAAACCTCCATAAACCACCCTATGTTGACATTGATATATTGATGGCATGCTGCATGATTTGGTTCACACACACCACAAACACTTTCTCATTACTTTCCTCATTAAACCAAACACTCATCACATTCATAATGCCACGTGCTTCATAATACATATGAATGGAAAAAAAGACAACTTGTTGAACAAGCTTCATGCTGTACCAGCCGTGCCACACCAGTTTCTCTTCATTCCCACCATAACTCACCATGAACCATCATCACACAATCACAGCCATGGATAACTCGCCCTAACTAACTTGGCTCAGTTAGTTAGGGTGCACTCAGTTTAACCATGCTAACTCATTTAACTCCACTCACTAAACCATAGTTAAACTCACACTATAAATAGAAAACTCACACTCTAATTTCATTTTCAGCTTGATTCTTCTCATTTCACTCTAAAACACTCTCTTCTTCTCTCTCAATCTCACCATTGAACTGATCCTCGAGCTTCACTTTGTTCTTCTCACTTCAGAATCTATCTGATTCTCTCTCAATTTCTCAACACTGCAACTTGTTTTGAAGATTGGTTTTCAACCTTTTCTCCATTGAATCATCATCAATTTCTACATTTCAGCCTTTATTTGGCCAAGTGAAGATTGTAGAAGAGACAAGACCTCTGGTTTTCTGAAGAACACTTCAAGGTTTCAAAACTTCAGGTACGAATCTCCACTATTATAGACTTAATGTGAAGTTGTTTTCAGGTTCTTGAAGCTTCTTATAAGCTCAAGAACTTGTCTGGCTAGTTGATAGGCCTTTTGAGGCATAGTTGAAAGGTTAGGGCAAATCTTCCTCTGTTCGATTCTCTCATCTCATGAACATCTTGTGCATTTTGTCTTTGGATTCGTGCTCTCCACTACTTCCCCTTCATTTTGGTGTTTTGTTTGTGAGATTCTGGGAAACTTGAAGTTGCAGACGGTGGTGATATGGCCGGAGAAGGTGACCGGAAGTCATCTCCGGGCGGTGACTGTATTTGCTAGGGTTTTGTCCTGTTTTAATCGTGTCCGTCCATTTTCTATGATCGTGAGGTTTGTATGATGCCAGCACATTAAAAGTCATGTGATCCTCACGTGCATTTTTCTGATTTCATTTAAACATTATGTGGTGTGGTGCATTGTATGTTGTGTGGTCGTTCACGTGTGTGCGTTGATGTTGCTTACTTGGACTTTTGTTTGACCTTGACTTGATCCAATGGCCATGAGCGAGTCAATTTTGTTGACTGAGTGTACATGTTAATTAATGTGTTCAGCGCAGATTTGGACCTTGGATTAAATTGATATTCACACCCCCTTGCTTAAGGCCCAATGATTTTTGAACTCATTTTTACTAGGCATGCACCCCCATTCATTTTTGCATTGCATTTTATTTTTCCATTTTTCTACACGTTTGTTTTTTAATTTTTAAAAATACTAAATAGCATCATAAAATTCCAAAAAAATTCATGAGCATCATTAAAACATTTAGAAAATTTTTGGGTGATTTTATTTTCTGATTTTATGACCTTTTTACCCCTGTTATATATTTTTCTTTGAATTTCTTTGATGTGCATTCTTAATATAGTACATGATCTTGTTTAATTTTTTTCTTGATCATTAAAAATTGTTTTGATGCTCTTCTTTTTGCATTGACTCATTATCATCTTGAGGTATGTTAAGTGTTTTTATTTGATTTTTTTAGGTTAGTTTATGGCATGTTTGGTGTTCATTTTTGTGCTACTTTGTATGATATGTCTATTTGACCTAAGTGCATTGTTTGACATCATTTTGCCTTGGTTTCTTGCATGCTACTTTGATATGTGATTCATCTCTGATTTGTGAACTTCAATACCATGTTTTCATAATTTTCATGAGGCCGTCTAATTTTTGTTTAATGCATTACCTTTGAAGCATAATAACATGTCATATCATCTCAATATTGGTGCATGTTTACATGACTTCTTTTGCACATAATGGCATGATCATTTGCATATTTGGTGAACCATTCACTTGACATTATAGGTCATTGGTACATACTATATGTCATCCTTGCATGTTGACTTTCATTTAAACCTTGTGCACCTTTAACATGTGGTGTTTGTACTTGTGTTTTCTTTTGAACTTCCATTTCAATTCTACTTCTTCTATCACTTCTTAAATGTCTTGATGTGCTTCATGAATACTTGTGAGAGGTTTGTGAATCATTTTTCATTTCATTTCAATTCTGATCCATGGATTACATGTTCCATTTATGCATTTCTTCTTTTTCCCTTCATCTTTCATTCTCCCTTTTCTTATGGTGGCATGTTCTAATGCCATGGATGATGTTTGTTGCCTATCCACTTGGACTTGCATGATAATAACCATTTGCTTCCATATGATGTACATTCTGGTTGTGGTTCTAGGATTTGATTTCTCATTTAATTCTTTTGAGTTTTATGATTCTTTACATGTTCTTTTACTTCTTATACTTCTTATACATGTTTACTAACCATGTAGGGGCTTTGGTAAGTTTCAATTGAGTGTGGATAAGGAATCCACATTCAACTTCTATCCTTTCTCTTTTCCAATTCCATTTTGTGTTTTGTTAAGCACTTATGTGCTTTCTTTTAATAACTCATCACTTTCCCTTTGTGAATTACAATTCATCTTCTACTTTAGAAGTGAATTGTTTAATTCTTTCTTTCTTTAGATTTTAGGTTGAAACCTCACAAACCTTAGGATCACTCCCTTAACTAATCAATTAGGATTGAGTCTTAGTCCATATAGATTTTTACCTTTTTCCTCTCTTGAGTCTCTTTTCTCATCTCAAAGAAAATTCAAAATATCTAATAAAGGTAGGCATTTATTGCATTTAGGGCTTTCATATAAAGAAAAGGTTATAAGGGGTCTTCTCTTATAATCTTAGAATGTGTAGCATATAGCCCATCTTGGGTCAATGTGTTAAACATTTGATCTTGTATGAGGGACTTAAATGCAATACTTGTTGAAGGAACAAATAAAAAAACATTTCTTCATTTCTTAATCAACAAAAACACTTAATAAACACAAGTATGCTAGTGTGTTTGAACCTTGACAATTGGAACTAAGTGTGGGGGTCTTCTTCACTCTTAGTGTGCTTTCTTACCCATTCCATCTTGGAATGTGAGAATGTACACATTCCAATGACTAAGATTCAGACACACTATCATATGCAAACAAATGAAAGAACTCTTAAAAGACAAAAACAAACAATAATGTCTTCCCTTCGGGAATTCTTTTCTCACCTCACTCACTCTCAACGTATGAATGTGCTCCTACTCGTTCTCTTGCAAGATGGTAACGCACTCGGACCAGCGAGCCTGCAACACCTGAGCTAGAACGTAAGCCGTTCTCTAAAAAACACAATCCATCCCTAGTGAGGGGAACTACGTCGCTCTGATTCTCATGCTCCCGATGAGATACGTAGGCAGTGGGGTAGGGCCCATGCGAGCACTTCTTTTATTTTCCCTACATTTGTTTCTCTTTCTTTCTTTCAGTTCCTTTTTTCCAGTATCCTTTTCTTACACCCTTTGATCGAGACAAGCAAGCGTGGATCCCATCGGGTACGATGGACGTGTAGGGGTGCTAATACCTTCCCTGCGCGTAACCGACTCCCGAACCCAATTCTCTTGGTCGTAAGACCATGCCCTTTCCTTTCTCTTCAGGTTTATGCGGTGTTTCCTTTCCCTCTCTTGGGATAAATACACATTGCTTTTTCTTTGAATTTCTTTGATGTGCATTCTTAATATGGTACATGATCTTGTTTAATTTTGTTCTTGATCATTAAAAATTGTTTTGATGCTCTTCTTTTTGCATTGAGTCATTATCACCTTGAGGTATGTTAAGTGTTTTTATTTGATTTTTTTAGGTTAGTTTATGGCATGTTTGGTGTTCATTTTTGTGCTACTTTGTATGATATGTCTATTTGACCTAAGTGCATTGTTTGACATCATTTTGCCTTGGTTTCTTGCATGCTACTTTGATATGTGATTCATCTCTGATTTGTGAACTTCAATACCATGTTTTCATAATTTTCATGAGGCCATCTAATTTTTGTTTAATGCATTACCTTTGAAGCATAATAACATGTCATATCATCTCAATATTGGTGCATGTTTACATGACTTCTTTTGCACATAATGGCATGATCATTTGCATATTTGGTGAACCATTCACTTGACATTATAGGTCATTGGTACATACTATATGTCATCCTTGCATGTTGACTTTCATTTAAACCTTGTGCACCTTTAACATGTGGTGTTTGTACTTGTGTTTTCTTTTGAACTTCCATTTCAATTCTACTTCTTCTATCACTTCTTAAATGTCTTGATGTGCTTCATGAATACTTGTGAGAGGTTTGTGAATCATTTTTCATTTCATTTCAATTCTGATCCATGGATTACATGTTCCATTTATGCATTTCTTCTTTTTCCCTTCATCTTTCATTCTCCCTTTTCTTATGGTGGCATGTTCTAATGCCATGGATGATGTTTGTTGCCTATCCACTTTGACTTGCATGATAATAACCATTTGCTTCCATATGATGTACATTCTGGTTGTGGTTCTAGGATTTGATTTCTCATTTAATTCTTTTGAGTTTTATGATTCTTTACATGTTCTTTTACTTCTTATACTTCTTATACATGTTTACTAACCATGTAGGGGCTTTGGTAAGTTTCAATTGAGTGTGGATAAGGAATCCACATTCAACTTCTATCCTTTCTCTTTTACAATTCCATTTTGTGTTTTGTTAAGCACTTATGTGCTTTCTTTTAATAACTCATCACTTTCCCTTTGTGAATTACAATTCATCTTCTACTTTAGAAGTGAATTGTTTAATTCTTTCTTTCTTTAGATTTTAGGTTGAAACCTCACAAACCTTAGGATCACTCCCTTAACTAATCAATTAGGATTGAGTCTTAGTCCATATAGATTTTTACCTTTTTCCTCTCTTGAGTCTCTTTTCTCATCTCAAAGAAAATTCAAAATATCTAATAAAGGTAGGCATTTATTGCATTTAGGGCTTTCATATAAAGAAAAGGTTATAAGGGGTCTTCTCTTATAATCTTAGAATGTGTAGCATATAGCCCATCTTGGGTCAATGTGTTAAACATTTGATCTTGTATGAGGGACTTAAATGCAATACTTGTTGAAGGAACAAATAAAAAAACATTTCTTCATTTCTTAATCAACAAAAACACTTAATAAACACAAGTATGCTAGTGTGTTTGAACCTTGACAATTGGAACTAAGTGTGGGGGTCTTCTTCACTCTTAGTGTGCTTTCTTACCCATTCCATCTTGGAATGTGAGAATGTACACATTCCAATGACTAAGATTCAGACACACTATCATATGCAAACAAATGAAAGAACTCTTAAAAGACAAAAACAAACAATAACGTCTTTCCTTCGGGAATTCTTTTCTCACCTCACTCACTCTCAACGTATGAATGTGCTCCTACTCGTTCTCTTGCAAGATGGTAACGCACTCGGACCAGCGAGCCTGCAACACCTGAGCTAGAACGTAAGTCGTTCTCTAAAAAACACAATCCATCCCTAGTGAGGGGAACTACGTCGCTCTGATTCTCATGCTCCCGATGAGATACGTAGGCAGTGGGGTAAGGCCCATGAGAGCACTTCTTTTATTTTCCCTACATTTGTTTCTCTTTCTTTCTTTCAGTTCCTTTTTTCCAGTATCCTTTTCTTACACCCTTTGATCGAGACAAGCAAGCGTGGATCCCATCGGGTACGATGGACGTGTAGGGGTGCTAATACCTTCCCTGCGCGTAACCGACTCCCGAACCCAATTCTCTTGGTCGTAAGACCATGCCCTTTCCTTTCTCTTCAGGTTTATACGGTGTTTCCTTTCCCTCTCTTGGGATAAATACACATTGCTGGCGACTCTGTTTCGGTGCCACTTTCGCGTTTGTACTAGGATGAAAATCCCGGGAGCGACAGCTGGCGACTCTGCTGGGGAACGAACCCAGAATCTCTGGTTTCCTTAGCGAGTCAATCCTAGCGCTTGTTTGCTTTTCTTTCATTGGGTGTATTTTGTTTGCGGTATTTACTGTTGTACTGTATTGTTATTTATTGTATTGCTGCTTTACTGTATTTATCGCATTTACTGCATTACATATCATTATTGTGCTGGACTGTGCTGTTGTTTTCTGTTTGGTGGGCGGGGTGTTCTGAGAGATAAACCCACTACCAAGGCTTGAGTACACACATAGGTATTAGAGTGGATAGTCGTGACGCTTGCGTGGTGGTGACCACCTATTGTTGTTCATGAGACCCACAACCAGACGAGGTTCTATCAGGAGCTTTCTGCTACTGCATGTTATGCAGGCCAGTAGTTATTCTCTTGAGGAACTGTCGACTCTGGTGACCATTCCCGAGGACTCAGTTGCGGCACTCCTCCCGAGTTGTGACAGTGGCAGACCACTTTCCGTGGCAAACCCATTGCACATTCTCGATCCGAGGACCCAATGCTGGGAACTTGCTATAGGACATCCCTTTTTGAAAGAGAATCAGTGGAGGCACTCCTCTATTGGCGATAGTACTGTACCCCGAGGGATGAATGTACTATTGCTTCTCGACCTCAGTGCCAGAAGCTGAGGACCTTTCGTTTTGGAGAATCAGTTGAGGTCTCCTCGATTGATGATGATGCCAAACCAGAAATGGTGAACGTATCATCATTTCTCGACCTGAGAGCCCGGGATATTGAACATCCTAGTACCCACATGTGAGAAGGGCGGGTTGTTTACAGGTTTGCAGGTAACCATGACCTCCTACATACCCGATTTTCTATCCTCATCATACAAAAGGAAGTTTCATCCTATTGTATTCAGATGGTTCTTATCTATGGTTCTATATTAGTCTCAGAGCTACACCGACACCGTTCACAGTTCAGCACAGACACCTGATTACCTGATCACATTTCCCTTTGCATTGCATTATCATATTTTAACATACATGTTTATTCATTTCCAGGTGCATATATTACCCTTGATTCCAGTCATCAGGTCCCTGCAAAGATGAACACTAAAGAGAGGAAGAATATCATCAGCTATAAGTTCCTTACGCCTACTTTAGGCCCTATTGTTATGCTGAAGGGAATAGCGAGCCCTGCAGTACGAGAAGCTTTTGAAGAGAAATATGGGTGGATTTTATCTGTGGTCCGTAATGTCAGTGATTATGAAGCCAGAGGTCTCCATACGTTGATGCAGTTCTATGATCCGCCTCTGAGATGTTTTGTATTTCCAAGCTATGTGTTGGTTCCTACCTTGGAGGAGTATTCCAACATGTTGGGGATTGCTATCAAGGAGGAGCCCCCTTTCTTTGGATCGGTGGGGAATCTTGACTTTGGAAAGGTGGCTGGTGCTCTTTATTTGAGCAAATCAGAGTTAGACACCAATGTCTCCAACAAAGGAAAGATTCGTGGTTACAAGCTGGAATATCTGATTAAGAAGGCCCAGGAAGCAGCTAAAGGCGAGAATTGGCTTGTTTTTAACGCTTTGCTAGCCCTTTGTATATACGGCATAGTGTTGTTTCCCAACGAGCCGGATTTCATTGATACGGACGCCATACGAATATTCATGATGAAGAACCCGGTACCAACGCTACTGGGAGATCTTCACTACTCGTTGTACAACCGAAACGAAAAGAAAAGAGGAGGGATAATTCGTTGCTGTGCACCTTTGTTCTATAAGTGGTTTGCAGGCCGTTTACCACAATCAGGGGCTTTTGTGGATTCCAAAGATTCTCTAGAGTGGAAACAGCGTTTAATGGGATTGGTGGCCAAGGACATCGTATGGGTAGATCATGGGCTAATTGGCAAGAATATTATCTACAGCTGTGGTAAGTTCCCTAACGTTCCACTGATAGGAAGAATGGGTGGGATTAACTACAATCCTTCTTTGGCCATTCGACAATTTGGGTATGCCCTGACAGGTCCGCCTATTAAGAGAGATGTGGAGGAGTCCCTCTATTTTCATACATCAGATGGTTGGGAAGCAGCACAGAAAGCTTCTGAAAGCTGGGGTAGCATACTGAAAAAGGGGAAAGTTACTCTAGGCAAGCCTAACAACCGGGTTTATCCAGCATATGAAGAGTGGGTGAAGAAAAGAGTTGAAGATTTTCTCTTGCCTTTTGGTAAGGCACCCCTTTTGTATCCGGAGAATGAGAAAGCAAGAAGCACTGCTACTGTGGAAGAAGTTGACAAGTTGCAAGCCTTGGTGAAAAAGCTCCAAGGAGAGAATTCCGAGTTGAGTAGCCGTCTTCAGAATGCTCTACATGCCAACAAAGAGCTGGAGCGGAAAGCCCAAGATGCTGAACAAATCCTAACTACAAAAGAAAAAGACTTTGCTGGAAGAGCCCAACATTTCCGGAAGATTAGTAAAGGTGCTAATGATGCTACTCAAGCCCACAAGCAAACCAAACAGGCGTTAGCACAGACCAAAGAAAAGTTAACAAAGTTTCAGCACGCTTGGGACGAAGTTAGGATAGAGAATGCTGAATTACAGGAACAGTTGCAGATTAAGGACGAAGTGCTTGAAAAGGCGCATGAGCAGAGGAGAAAGTATCGGGAAAGCCTCGGTAAGAGTCAAGAACAGCTAGAAGAAGCTAGAGGTGAGCTGAGAAATACCAAGAAAGAGCTTGAAGAAGTCATGATAGAAAGAGAGATACTCAAGACGCAAGCTGGCATAAAGAGACACAAAGGAGTGTGTGATGACGAAGCTCTGATGCTGCATATGGGTTCTTTAACTGAAGCTATTGATAAAAGGGATATCTTGATCAAAGAAATGATTGAAAACCCGAATCACCAGCGTACCCGTATACTTTTTGAGGAGATCAAATACTCAAGTGATAAGCTGAAGGATGTGGAATTGTCAGACTGATGTTCTTTTCCTTATATTTTGTTGTTAATGGTTACCATCAGGCTTGTTGATGGATCCATTTTTCCTTGTATTGCATTTGCGGATGAGCCCTTCTTAAATGTACTTGAATACTTTGTTTAATGAGTATGAGCAGTTTTATTCAGAATTATTCCTTATCAGATAGCTGCACACAAGCACATGACCACGATACGTCTCTTTATATCACGATTTCTGGTCTTCAGATTTCTGTGGTTTGGATTGGAATCAGGGTGTAAAGCACCTTGGAAATGATAAACATAACATTGCATGGCATTGCATATCATTCTGCATTTCTGTTACTTGCTTTTCAGGTATTCGTTGCAGGGTCTCTAACCTTTGTTTGACTTCAGGCATTATAGCGGAGAATCATATTCACCGATATTCAACGCGAGGAAATCAAGTAAGAATCATATTATGGATCAAATGCAGAAGGATTTGGCTGGGGTGAGGGCCCAATTGGGGCATTTTATGGGGGACATTCAGGCGCTGTCCCGAGGTCAGGAACTACTGAGGGAGGAAGTCAACCAGATGAAGATTCAAATGGGCCTGGTCATGGAAATCTTGAATAAGGTGTTGAAAAAGGAAAATGATCATGTGCCTGCTTCCACAACAGAGGTCTCTACTCCTCCCATCTCTTTGGGATATGCTCTAGATCATGGATTGCTTCGTGAATCCCCTCTGAAAGCTAAAGGTTCAGAGCTCTCTCATCAGCAGTCACTTCCTGATTTTCAAGAGGATCCTAAGTCAGAGGGGCCTAAGAGGAAGTTCGATCCCATTCTGATTCCGTACGCGGAATTGCTTTCTTACTTGCTCGAGCTCAAGCTGGTTGAGCGTGTTAGTTTGGGACCGTTGCCCACGAAGATTCCTCTGGGACCTAATGCTAAGGCTAGATGTGAGTTCCATTCTGGGGCACCTGGTCACAATGTTGAGAATTGTACCAGGTTCAAGCATAAAGTCCAGGAGCTAATTGATTCAGGGACAATCAAGTTTGCATTAGTTGGTGCTGGTAAACCAAGTGATGTCACTCCCATTGTTGCAAGGGAACTGAGGACTCTCTCCTTTTCCAAAGGGTCCACCTCGCGTCAGGGATCTCTTCCACAACCCTGTGTTGCAGAAGACCTATGTCAGCAACCCTTGTTTGTGCCTCAGCCGAATGCAGAAAGGAAAGTGCAGGGCCAGGCTGGGCGCCCGAACCAGCAGCAGCAAGATTATCAGCAGCGGAGGCTACTCAGACCAAGGAAGCCCAAGAGGACATTTGATCCTATTCCTATTCCGTACAGTCAGTTGTTGGCTCGTTTGCTCAAAAGTTCACAAATCCAGCTGAGAAAGGCCATGCCTGTGCCATACCCCATTCCTCCGGACTATGACATGAGTGTTAGTTGTGAGTTCCATTCAGGAACGTTTGGGCACACACTTGATAACTGTAATGTGTTTCAGCACAAGGTGCAGGATTTGATTGACTCAAAGGTTATCACCCCAGACGGTACCCCACAAGGTGAAGCTTCTGTACCATGGTGAGTGCTCAAAGTTACAAGAACATCACCAGAAGTGGTCAGTCTAGACGGAGCCAAGCCTCCTCAACAACGACAATCTTTATTTTCTTTGCTGCATTTTCATAGGTAGACTTTATTTGTTTGTTCAAACATTGTTGGCATGATAAACTTGGTTGTATTTGGTATGATGATTTTAATGCAATGAATATGTTTTCTTGAAGAATTTCATTTGTGTTTACTCATTTAATGCTAATGTGTACTGCAATACCATTTTTCTTGCTCAAACTCTATGAGGGAGAATGATGATCTGAAAACGCAAAAATCTCTAACTGTGTGCTTTGGAATAAGAACCCTGTTAAGGATGTACAGGCATTGTTTCAACTCCTCAAACACTGGAGATATAAGGGAGATAGACCCTTGTTAACCCCTTTGAGCCTCGAAGTAGGAGTTTCTTTCATACGAAAAAACCCTCACATTTAACCCAGGGGCAGGGTAGGCGCCAGTTAATTTGACCGAACGTTCAAACCTCAAAAGGAGTGTGCATCTGAGGATCCATTACCTTCTATTCCACCATCAAGAGGTCAAGAGATGCGAAACCACAATGGTTATCCATCAACAATCAAGGAGTAAGGCAGTCACAACCCTTTCAGCAAAGTCAAGACAAGCCAGTGTCACACGATTTGTTCAAAAGAAAAGAAAAAGCCCGCTAAATCGAAACTTGAAAACAAGCGACTTAGGCAAAAGTTAGGGCATCCCGCTGGACTTCAAAATCTAAAGATTCGAAAGAATCAGTCCAGGCAAAAGCTCGGGATAAAAAAAAAAAAAAAAAAGCAAAAGAATGCGAAAAGCACGCTTGGGACGAAGTTAGGATAGAGAATGCTGAATTACAGGAACAGTTGCAGATTAAGGACGAAGAGCTTGAAAAGGCGCATGAGCAGAGGAGAAAGTATCGGGAAAGCCTCGGTAAGAGTCAAGAACAGCTAGAGGAAGCTAGAGGTGAGCTGAGAAATACCAAGAAAGAGCTTGAAGAAGTCATGATAGAAAGAGAGATACTCAAGACGCAAGCTGGCATAAAGAGACACAAAGGAGTGTGTGATGACGAAGCTCTGATGCTGCATATGGGTTCTTTAACTGAAGCTATTGATAAAAGGGATATCTTGATCAAAGAAATGATTGAAAACTCGAATCACCAGCGTACCCGTATACTTTTTGAGGAGATCAAATACTCAAGTGATAAGCTGAAGGATGTGGAATTGTCAGACTGATGTTCTTTTCCTTATATTTTGTTGTTAATGGTTACCATCAGGCTTGTTGATGGATCCATTTTTCCTTGTATTGCATTTGCGGATGAGCCCTTCTTAAATGTACTTGAATACTTTGTTTAATGAGTATGAGCAGTTTTATTCAGAATTATTCCTTATCAGATAGCTGCACACAAGCACATGACCACGATACGTCTCTTTATATCACGATTTCTGGTCTTCAGATTTCTGTGGTTTGGATTGGAATCAGGGTGTAAAGCACCTTGGAAATGATAAACATAACATTGCATGGCATTGCATATCATTCTGCATTTTTGTTACTTGCTTTTCAGGTATTCGTTGCAGGGTCTCTAACCTTTGTTTGACTTCAGGCATTATAGCGGAGAATCATATTCACCGATATTCAACGCGAGGAAATCAAGTAAGAATCATATTATGGATCAAATGCAGAAGGATTTGGCTGGGGTGAGGGCCCAATTGGGGCATTTTATGGGGGACATTCAGGCGCTGTCCCGAGGTCAGGAACTACTGAGGGAGGAAGTCAACCAGATGAAGATTCAAATGGGCCTGGTCATGGAAATCTTGAATAAGGTGTTGAAAAAGGAAAATGATCATGTGCCTGCTTCCACAACAGAGGTCTCTACTCCTCCCATCTCTTTGGGATATGCTCTAGATCATGGATTGCTTCGTGAATCCCCTCTGAAAGCTAAAGGTTCAGAGCTCTCTCATCAGCAGTCACTTCCTGATTTTCAAGAGGATCCTAAGTCAGAGGGGCCTAAGAGGAAGTTCGATCCCATTCTGATTCCGTACGCGGAATTGCTTTCTTAGTTGCTCGAGCTCAAGCTGGTTGAGCGTGTTAGTTTGGGACCGTTGCCCACGAAGATTCCTCTGGGACCTAATGCTAAGGCTAGATGTGAGTTCCATTCTGGGGCACCTGGTCACAATGTTGAGAATTGTACCAGGTTCAAGCATAAAGTCCAGGAGCTAATTGATTCAGGGACAATCAAGTTTGCATCAGTTGGTGCTGGTAAACCAAGTGATGTCACTCCCATTGTTGCAAGGGAACTGAGGACTCTCTCCTTTTCCAAAGGGTCCACCTCGCGTCAGGGATCTCTTCCACAACCCTGTGTTGCAGAAGAATTATGTCAGCAACCCTTGTTTGTGCCTCAGCCGAATGCAGAAAGGAAAGTGCAGGGCCAGGCTGGGCGCCCGAACCAGCAGCAGCAAGATTATCAGCAGCGGAGGCTACTCAGACCAAGGAAGCCCAAGAGGACATTTGATCCTATTCCTATTCCGTACAGTCAGTTGTTGGCTCGTTTGCTCAAAAGTTCACAAATCCAGCTGAGAAAGGCCATGCCTGTGCCATACCCCATTCCTCCGGACTATGACATGAGTGTTAGTTGTGAGTTCCATTCAGGAACGTTTGGGCACACACTTGATAACTGTAATGTGTTCCAGCACAAGGTGCAGGATTTGATTGACTCAAAGGTTATCACCCCAGACGGTACCCCACAAGGTGAAGCTTCTGTACCATGGTGAGTGCTCAAAGTTACAAGAACATCACCAGAAGTGGTCAGTCTAGACGGAGCCAAGCCTCCTCAACAACGACAATCTTTATTTTCTTTGCTGCATTTTCATAGGTAGACTTTATTTGTTTGTTCAAACATTGTTGGCATGATAAACTTGGTTGTATTTGGTATGATGATTTTAATGCAATGAATATGTTTTCTTGAAGAATTTCATTTGTGTTTACTCATTTAATGCTAATGTGTACTGCAATACCATTTTTCTTGCTCAAACTCTATGAGGGAGAATGATGATCTGAAAACGCAAAAATCTCTAACTGTGTGCTTTGGAATAAGAACCCTGTTAAGGATGTACAGGCATTGTTTCAACTCCTCAAACACTGGAGATATAAGGGAGATAGACCCTTGTTAACCCCTTTGAGCCTCGAAGTAGGAGTTTCTTTCATACGAAAAAACCCTCACATTTAACCCAGGGGCAGGGTAGGCGCCAGTTAATTTGACCGAACGTTCAAACCTCAAAAGGAGTGTGCATCTGAGGATCCATTACCTTCTATTCCACCATCAAGAGGTCAAGAGATGCGAAACCACAATGGTTATCCATCAACAATCAAGGAGTAAGGCAGTCACAACCCTTTCAGCAAAGTCAAGACAAGCCAGTGTCACACGATTTGTTCAAGAGAAAAGAAAAAGCCCGCTAAATCAAAACTTGAAAACAAGCGACTTAGGCAAAAGTTAGGGCATCCCGCTGGACTTCAAAATCTAAAGATTCGAAAGAATCAGTCCAGGCAAAAGCTCGGGATAAAAAAAAAAAAAAAAAAAAGCAAAAGAATGCGAAAAGCACGCTTGGGACGAAGTTAGGATAGAGAATGCTGAATTACAGGAACAGTTGCAGATTAAGGACGAAGAGCTTGAAAAGGCGCATGAGCAGAGGAGAAAGTATCGGGAAAGCCTCGGTAAGAGTCAAGAACAGCTAGAAGAAGCTAGAGGTGAGCTGAGAAATACCAAGAAAGAGCTTGAAGAAGTCATGATAGAAAGAGAGATACTCAAGACGCAAGCTGGCATAAAGAGACACAAAGGAGTGTGTGATGACGAAGCTCTGATGCTGCATATGGGTTCTTTAACTGAAGCTATTGATAAAAGGGATATCTTGATCAAAGAAATGATTGAAAACCCGAATCACCAGCGTACCCGTATACTTTTTGAGGAGATCAAATACTCAAGTGATAAGCTGAAGGATGTGGAATTGTCAGACTGATGTTCTTTTCCTTATATTTTGTTGTTAATGGTTACCATCAGGCTTGTTGATGGATCCATTTTTCCTTGTATTGCATTTGCGGATGAGCCCTTCTTAAATGTACTTGAATACTTTGTTTAATGAGTATGAGCAGTTTTATTCAGAATTATTCCTTATCAGATAGCTGCACACAAGCACATGACCACGATACGTCTCTTTATATCACGATTTCTGGTCTTCAGATTTCTGTGGTTTGGATTGGAATCAGGGTGTAAAGCACCTTGGAAATGATAAACATAACATTGCATGGCATTGCATATCATTCTGCATTTCTGTTACTTGCTTTTCAGGTATTCGTTGCAGGGTCTCTAACCTTTGTTTGACTTCAGGCATTATAGCGGAGAATCATATTCACCGATATTCAACGCGAGGAAATCAAGTAAGAATCATATTATGGATCAAATGCGGAAGGATTTGGCTGGGGTGAGGGCCCAATTGGGGCATTTTATGGGGGACATTCAGGCGCTGTCCCGAGGTCAGGAACTACTGAGGGAGGAAGTCAACCAGATGAAGATTCAAATGGGCCTGGTCATGGAAATCTTGAATAAGGTGTTGAAAAAGGAAAATGATCATGTGCCTGCTTCCACAACAGAGGTCTCTACTCCTCCCATCTCTTTGGGATATGCTCTAGATCATGGATTGCTTCGTGAATCCCCTCTGAAAGGTAAAGGTTCAGAGCTCTCTCATCAGCAGTCACTTCCTGATTTTCAAGAGGATCCTAAGTCAGAGGGGCCTAAGAGGAAGTTCGATCCCATTCTGATTCCGTACGCGCAATTGCTTTCTTAGTTGCTCGAGCTCAAGCTGGTTGAGCGTGTTAGTTTGGGACCGTTGCCCACGAAGATTCCTCTGGGACCTAATGCTAAGGCTAGATGTGAGTTCCATTCTGGGGCACCTGGTCACAATGTTGAGAATTGTACCAGGTTCAAGCATAAAGTCCAGGAGCTAATTGATTCAGGGACAATCAAGTTTGCATCAGTTGGTGCTGGTAAACCAAGTGATGTCACTCCCATTGTTGCAAGGGAACTGAGGACTCTCTCCTTTTCCAAAGGGTCCACCTCGCGTCAGGGATCTCTTCCACAACCCTGTGTTGCAGAAGACCTATGTCAGCAACCCTTGTTTGTGCCTCAGCCGAATGCAGAAAGGAAAGTGCAGGGCCAGGCTGGGCGCCCGAACCAGCAGCAGCAAGATTATCAGCAGCGGAGGCTACTCAGACCAAGGAAGCCCAAGAGGACATTTGATCCTATTCCTATTCCGTACAGTCAGTTGTTGGCTCGTTTGCTCAAAAGTTCACAAATCCAGCTGAGAAAGGCCATGCCTGTGCCATACCCCATTCCTCCGGACTATGACATGAGTGTTAGTTGTGAGTTCCATTCAGGAACGTTTGGGCACACACTTGATAACTGTAATGTGTTCCAGCACAAGGTGCAGGATTTGATTGACTCAAAGGTTATCACCCCAGACGGTACCCTACAAGGTGAAGCTTCTGTACCATGGTGAGTGCTCAAAGTTACAAGAACATCACCAGAAGTGGTCAGTCTAGACGGAGCCAAGCCTCCTCAACAACGACAATCTTTATTTTCTTTGCTGCATTTTCATAGGTAGACTTTATTTGTTTGTTCAAACATTGTTGGCATGATAAACTTGGTTGTATTTGGTATGATGATTTTAATGCAATGAATATGTTTTCTTGAAGAATTTCATTTGTGTTTACTCATTTAATGCTAATGTGTACTGCAATACCATTTTTCTTGCTCAAACTCTATGAGGGAGAATGATGATCTGAAAACGCAAAAATCTCTAACTGTGTGCTTTGGAATAAGAACCCTGTTAAGGATGTACAGGCATTGTTTCAACTCCTCAAACACTGGAGATATAAGGGAGATAGACCCTTGTTAACCCCTTTGAGCCTCGAAGTAGGAGTTTCTTTCATACGAAAAAACCCTCACATTTAACCCAGGGGCAGGGTAGGCGCCAGTTAATTTGACCGAACGTTCAAACCTCAAAAGGAGTGTGCATCTGAGGATCCATTACCTTCTATTCCACCATCAAGAGGTCAAGAGATGTGAAACCACAATGGTTATCCATCAACAATCAAGGAGTAAGGGAGTCACAACCCTTTCAGCAAAGTCAAGACAAGCCAGTGTCACACGATTTGTTCAAAAGAAAAGAAAAAGCCCGCTAAATCGAAACTTGAAAACAAGCGACTTAGGCAAAAGTTAGGGCATCCCGCTGGACTTCAAAATCTAAAGATTCGAAAGAATCAGTCCAGGCAAAAGCTCGGGATAAAAAAAAAAAAAAAAAAAAAAAGCAAAAGAATGCGAAAAGCACGCTTGGGACGAAGTTAGGATAGAGAATGCTGAATTACAGGAACAGTTGCAGATTAAGGACGAAGAGCTTGAAAAGGCGCATGAGCAGAGGAGAAAGTATCGGGAAAGCCTCGGTAAGAGTCAAGAACAGCTAGAAGAAGCTAGAGGTGAGCTGAGAAATACCAAGAAAGAGCTTGAAGAAGTCATGATAGAAAGAGAGATACTCAAGACGCAAGCTGGCATAAAGAGACACAAAGGAGTGTGTGATGACGAAGCTCTGATGCTGCATATGGGTTCTTTAACTGAAGCTATTGATAAAAGGGATATCTTGATCAAAGAAATGATTGAAAATCCGAATCACCAGCGTACCCGTATACTTTTTGAGGAGATCAAATACTCAAGTGATAAGCTGAAGGATGTGGAATTGTCAGACTGATGTTCTTTTCCTTATATTTTGTTGTTAATGGTTACCATCAGGCTTGTTGATGGATCCATTTTTCCTTGTATTGCATTTGCGGATGAGCCCTTCTTAAATGTACTTGAATACTTTGTTTAATGAGTATGAGCAGTTTTATTCAGAATTATTCCTTATCAGATAGCTGCACACAAGCACATGACCACGATACGTCTCTTTATATCACGATTTCTGGTCTTCAGATTTCTGTGGTTTGGATTGGAATCAGGGTGTAAAGCACCTTGGAAATGATAAACATAACATTGCATGGCATTGCATATCATTCTGCATTTCTGTTACTTGCTTTTCAGGTATTCGTTGCAGGGTCTCTAACCTTTGTTTGACTTCAGGCATTATAGCGGAGAATCATATTCACCGATATTCAACGCGAGGAAATCAAGTAAGAATCATATTATGGATCAAATGCAGAAGGATTTGGCTGGGGTGAGGGCCCAATTGGGGCATTTTATGGGGGACATTCAGGCGCTGTCCCGAGGTCAGGAACTACTGAGGGAGGAAGTCAACCAGATGAAGATTCAAATGGGCCTGGTCATGGAAATCTTGAATAAGGTGTTGAAAAAGGAAAATGATCATGTGCCTGCTTCCACAACAGAGGTCTCTACTCCTCCCATCTCTTTGGGATATGCTCTAGATCATGGATTGCTTCGTGAATCCCCTCTGAAAGCTAAAGGTTCAGAGCTCTCTCATCAGCAGTCACTTCCTGATTTTCAAGAGGATCCTAAGTCAGAGGGGCCTAAGAGGAAGTTCGATCCCATTCTGATTCCGTACGCGCAATTGCTTTCTTAGTTGCTCGAGCTCAAGCTGGTTGAGCGTGTTAGTTTGGGACCGTTGCCCACGAAGATTCCTCTGGGACCTAATGCTAAGGCTAGATGTGAGTTCCATTCTGGGGCACCTGGTCACAATGTTGAGAATTGTACCAGGTTCAAGCATAAAGTCCAGGAGCTAATTGATTCAGGGACAATCAAGTTTGCATCAGTTGGTGCTGGTAAACCAAGTGATGTCACTCCCATTGTTGCAAGGGAACTGAGGACTCTCTCCTTTTCCAAAGGGTCCACCTTGCGTCAGGGATCTCTTCCACAACCCTGTGTTGCAGAAGACCTATGTCAGCAACCCTTGTTTGTGCCTCAGCCGAATGCAGAAAGGAAAGTGCAGGGCCAGGCTGGGCGCCCGAACCAGCAGCAGCAAGATTATCAGCAGCGGAGGCTACTCAGACCAAGGAAACCCAAGAGGACATTTGATCCTATTCCTATTCCGTACAGTCAGTTGTTGGCTCGTTTGCTCAAAAGTTCGCAAATCCAGCTGAGAAAGGCCATGCCTGTGCCATACCCCATTCCTCCGGACTATGACATGAGTGTTAGCTGTGAGTAACATTCAGGAACGTTTCGGCACACACTTGATAACTGTAATGTGTTCCAGCACAAGGTGCAGGATTTGATTGACTCAAAGGTTATCACCCCAGACGGTACCCCACAAGGTGAAGCTTCTGTACCATGGTGAGTGCTCAAAGTTACAAGAACATCACCAGAAGTCGTCAGTCTAGACGGAGCCAAGCCTCCTCAACAACGACAATCTTTATTTTCTTTGCTGCATTTTCATAGGTAGACTTTATTTGTTTGTTCAAACATTGTTGGCATGATAAACTTGGTTGTATTTGGTATGATGATTTTAATGCAATGAATATGTTTTCTTGAAGAATTTCATTTGTGTTTACTCATTTAATGCTAATGTGTACTGCAATACCATTTTTCTTGCTCAAACTCTATGAGGGAGAATGATGATCTGAAAATGCAAAAATCTCTAACTGTGTGCTTTGGAATAAGAACCCTGTTAAGGATGTACAGGCATTGTTTCAACTCCTCAAACACTGGAGATATAAGGGAGATAGACCCTTGTTAACCCCTTTGAGCCTCGAAGTAGGAGTTTCTTTCATACGAAAAAACCCTCACATTTAACCCAGGGGCAGGGTAGGCGCCAGTTAATTTGACCGAACGTTCAAACCTCAAAAGGAGTGTGCATCTGAGGATCCATTACCTTTTATTCCACCATCAAGAGGTCAAGAGATGCGAAACCACAATGGTTATCCATCAACAATCAAGGAGTAAGGCAGTCACAACCCTTTCAGCAAAGTCAAGACAAGCCAGTGTCACACGATTTGTTCAAAAGAAAAGAAAAAGCCCGCTAAATCGAAACTTGAAAACAAGCGACTTAGGCAAAAGTTAGGGCATCCCGCTGGACTTCAAAATCTAAAGATTCGAAAGAATCAGTCCAGGCAAAAGCTCGGGATAAAAATAAAAAAAAAAAAGCAAAAGAATGCGAAAGCGGAAAAACAAAAGGATTACAAAAGAAAATCCTCAAAAGAAAGAACAAAGTCGTGTGATTAGACACAAAAGACAAAAAGAGGTGACTGTTTATTCCAAAGCCTCATTAGGTGTTAAACCCTCAGATGCATGGATTCCTCGAAGATTACAAAATTCTTTTTTGAGAGGCGAACGCTTGTGCAAATTAGCTGAACGTAGGACTGGAGAATATCACGAAGAGTGGGTGGGCACCAATAAACTTTGAGCCTTAAAACCATTTTTCTCAAAAACCGTGAACCAGGCCACGATACAACCCTCACAAGTCCTAATTGAAACAGGGTTATTTCAAAAGCATACTACCAAGAGATAGTGTTCCTGACTCCCATGAGTTATGCTAAAAGATCTTTGTTGGTGTTGCATGTGCATTGCATTCTTTCATTCAAAAATTAATGTCGTATCCTAACCCGTGATCCGCTCACAAAGGGTTTGCGACATCTTTTCAGTAAAACTTCGGGATTAACATGTGTGTTGCATTAGAATTTTCATTCTCAGAATAAAACATTTTCTGCTTGCATACATTTGTTTGACATCAAAGGAAGTTTACATATGGCAGTCCAGTCCAGAAGTTTAATCTTGCCGAGTTGAGAATCCTGAAACTCCCGAAGGGCAGTCACGTCCAGTGGTACCTCCTCAGGAAACTTTGTTGAGCAGGAGCTTTCCCAACAAGTTGTGTTAAGACGTAGTCAATCCGGGGCAGTCACGTCGAATCATCTCTTTAAGGTGTAGCCGGTCTGAGCCAATTACGTCGAGAAATCTTTTCAGAGTTCAGCCAAACTGGGGCAAAACCACTTCAAGGGTCATACTGAGGCAGGCCATCCCAAAAGCACGAGAAGTTAGTCCATCCAGACAACTAATCAGCCCATCCAGGTTTCAGAATACCGAGGCAGAATATCCCACGGTGGTATGAGATTCTTCATGGATCTTCTCAAGGCGAATTCTTCTATAGACCATACAGTCTGAGGCAGTTACGTCGAGATCCGATGAATCTCTACAAGAGTTTGAAGACACTGAAGCATTGAGCTTGCCAAGTCTTCTGTAAAATCCTCTTGAGGTGATTTCTTCTAAGTAATCCATGCGGTTTGGGGCAGTTACGTCGAGATCCGACGAATCTCTACAAGAGTTTCAGGACATTGAAGCGTTTTGGATGTCAAGTCTTCTGTAAAATCCTCTAGGGACAATTTCTTCCGGTGGATCATGTTGGTCTGGGGCAAGTGAAGAAAAATGGTTGGTCACGCATATGTATTCAATCAGCCAAAAGGATTGAAACCAAGGGGCATTCCAACCCAAGGCATTTGTGGTCCCCGTCTTCAGCAGGCTTCATTAATAATGTTCTCCAGCAAGAGATTGCATACAAACCTTGCTCCCCAACAAGTGGTGGTTCAGGGTTGGATTTTCTTAATTGCAGAAGTTAGATCCAGCTCGGGGCATGTGTGCATATTCTTTTGTTGCAGGTAGCAGGTACAGATGATTTTAAGCACAAGGCGAGTAATCATTTACCCCACGCAAAAGACTGGGGCAATCACGGGAAAGGAGGTCGGCGTTCATCGCTCGGTCGACGGTCGTTCATAACGGTTCGATATCAGTGAATTAAGTTCAACTGGGTACCGTTGTATCTTATTAAGTCGATTCTCTCATACAGTACTTCCAACAGCTACAAGCTTTTCTGTGTCGATGACGGTCACAAATTCCCCAAAAGAGTGGTCTCGCTGATACCGAAGCTGATGGTCATTATCCCCAGCGAAGTCGCAGGAGTTGGAAGAGGCTAAATCTTCTATAAAATCCTCTTATGACATCCTCTTCGGGGATAAATTTTTGGTTTGCCCAAGCATGGGGCATGTTTGTTTCCCCAGCATGAAGTGTTGATCATTCCCAGTAGAGTTTGAGGACAGTCGGTCTTCTGTAAAATCCTCTCAAAAGGCATTCCCCAGCACGAGACGCTTTAAAGCAGTTTTCGCCAGCAGAGTTTGTTAAACTCGTCATCCCCAACGGAATTGTCTAAGGGAAAGCTCGCCTAACATGGTGCATTGTGGTACTTATCCTAAGCTCGACAGTCATATTCTTCAGCAGACTACTGTGGATTTGCTTTGGGTTTCCCCAACAGATCTATAGGGACTCTTTCTCAGTATGTTGCAATGGATTGTCTTTCAACCAGGATTTGCATATCCCTGGCAGAGTAGCCCTGATCCCCAGCAAGATTGTGTCTCTGGTAATGATCCCCCACAGAGGTCAGCATCGAATCTTGTCAGAAATACTCCCTAGCTGAGTTGTTGTTCTCCCCGCAGAGGTTTATAAGATCGGCAGAATCTATTCCTTAACAAGGATGGTACAGCCTTTCCCCAGCCGGGTCAGAAGGTGGATAACCCCTACAAAGGGTCTTGGATTGGATAGATCCCCAAGCAGAGTTTTTATGACTTTTCTTCCCTAGCAAGACACCATGCAAAGAAATTCTCATCCCCAGCGGAATCGCTGTGACCAGAATTCATTCCCCCAGCAGATGAAGTGATTACTGGCAGATTTATTATTCTTCAAGTCCAATTTATTTTTAGCAAACTTGACAATTCGAAGCAGACGGATTGTTCATTTATTCTCCAGCAGAGATACTATCCTCTCAGGAACCTCTAAAGTCAAGTCATTGATCATTGTTCCTCAGCAAAGTCGGCAGAGATGTCTGACACGGATGCAGAGTGTAATCCAGTATTGGAATTTTGCGAATGTCCACCCGTAGTGTGGCAAGCCAGTAGTCGTCTGGCATTGTTAAAAGACGTTAGCAAAGTCCAACAGTGGATTGGCAAAAGTCCGTCTTCGGGTGGCAAGAGTCCAACAGTGGATTGGCAAAAGTCCGTCTTCAGGTGGCAAGAGTCCAACAGTGGATTGGCAAAAGTCCGTCTTCGGGTGGCAAAGCAGCTAAAAGTCCAACAGTGGATTGGCAAAAGTCCGTCTTCGGGTGGCAAAAGTCCAACAGTGGATTGGCAAAAGTCCGTCTTCGGGGGGCAAAAGTCCAACAGTGGATTGGCGAAAGGTCCATCTAAGGGTGGCGAATTCTAAAAGTCCAACAGTGGATTGGCAAAAGTCCGTCTTCGGGTGGCACGAAGCTGCAAAGTCCACCAGTAGTGTGGCAAGCCAGTAGTCGTCTGGCGTCGTCCAAAAGACATTATTGAAGTCCACCAGCAGCGTGGCAAGCCAGTAGTCGTCTGGCGTCGTTCAAAAGACGTTATCAAAGTCCACCAGTAGCGTGGCAGGCCAGTAGTCGTCTGGAATTGCATAAAAGACATTATTAAAGTCCACCAGCAGTGTGGCAAGCCAGTAGTCGTCTGGTGTCGTTCAAAAGACAGTTTTCTCCGACAATGTTTCATTGAAAATTCAAGCTAGCAATGTCGTGGGAGTTTCTTCCTCATCATCCAGAGCAAATTTTTGGTTATATTTGGTATTCAATCACTATATACCTTGAAAGTCCGAAAGCAATTGCTTTCAGGCATTCAGGTCTACAGCGCTTGAATAGGGGCAGCTGTAATACCCCAAAATTTGCTCTCCCTCTTTGTCATCATAGCATGGCATTATCATTTATCATATCATATCCACCTCATTAACATTACATTGCATTTAACATAGAAAAATGAAGCATAGCATCCTTCTTACCATCAGGGCATGTGATCAGGTGGAAAGTGGAAAATCAAGGGATCATTCAAAGCACAAAAAGGTCAATCAAGTTTCCACAAGACAAGCCAAGAGGTCTTTCATGTCTCATACTATCTCAATGGATCATCCACAACCTCAAGAAAGTGAGATTCAATGGGAGATTGAAGCACTACATCTTTCACTATGCAAGAGGTTCAAAAAACTGAAGGAAGACCCTCAAAAGAGATAGTTCATTGATCCAAAATCATCCTCAAATGGTATATCTCATCATCCTTTAAGGGGATACACAACATACTCTGAGGAATTTGAAATTGAAGACTGCACATTTTTCTCCTAGGAGGTGGGCACCAAAACTAGGGATTCTAATAAAATCAGGGAATTTTTGATTTTTTGGACCAAATTTGATGTCATGGTATTTCATATGTCCCTAAGTGTATGGAGGTGGAAAATTTCTTCTCAATTGGTTTTGGAAGTGGTTCAATTGGAAGAAAGATAAGAAATCAGGAAAATTGGGGCCAAGTCAAATAATCAGAGGAAAAAGTCAACTCTTGACTTTTTGAGCCCAAAATCATGAAATTCATGTTACATATGTTCAATGTACAAAATTTGGTCAAGAAATTCCAAAGGAATCATGAAAAAATCAAGATGTAGAAAGTTGCCATTTTTGGAAGAAGAAGGGTTACTAAAAATAGCAAGTTTTGGCCATTTTGCATCAGAGTTTGAACCAAGGCCATTTAAAATTGAAGCACCAAATGAAAGTTCCACCAGGCCACAACAAAAGGTCTTGCTTTAAGCTTCAAATCCATGTGTAGAACATCTCCATTGGATAAAAATTGAGTGAGATATGATTGATCAAAGTTTGAGCAAAGTAGGTTCAAAACTAGGTCATGACCCAGATTTTCAGGGCACGCGCGCAGTCATTTTCTCAAACACTTGGTGGGCCAAATGTATTGATCAATTACTCATGATTAGAGGCTTCAAATGGAAAACCTTTCAACATCAAAGTTGTTCCTCTATGTGAGATCTTCAAAGTTGGTGTTTATCAATTTTTCATCTGATCAAAGGTTAAGGAGTTATGATGGCTCAAAGAATGGTCATTGCAACTGAAATTTGACCAGGTCACAACCAGGTCATGCCACAAGTCTGCGCACCCATGTACCAGTTCTTGGCCCATCTGTTTATGGTCATTTTTAGACATGTTTGAGGCATCATTTCCACTCAAGTTGCACATCAACATTGCTCTCCTATGTGTCCTCTTGCCAATGAACCCATACACTCCCTAATGCAGTCATTGAGTAGAGAAAAAACCTCCATAAACCACCCTATGTTGACATTGATATATTGATGGCATGCTGCATGATTTGGTTCACACACACCACAAACACTTTCTCATTTTTTTCCTCATTAAACCAAACACTCATCACATTCATAATGCCACGTGCTTCATAATACATAAGAATGGAAAAAAAGACAACTTGTTGAACAAGCTTCATGCTGTACCAGCCGTGCCACACCAGTTTCTCTTCATTCCCACCATAACTCACCATGAACCATCATCACACAATTACAGCCATGGATAACTCGCCCTAACTAACTTGGCTCAGTTAGTTAGGGTGCACTCAGTTTAACCATGCTAACTCATTTAACTCCACTCACTAAACCATAGTTAAACTCACACTATAAATAGAAAACTCACACTCTAATTTCATTTTCAGCTTGATTCTTCTCATTTTACTCTAAAGCACTCTCTTCTTCTCTCTCAATCTCACCATTGAACTGATCCTCGAGCTTCACTTTGTTCTTCTCACTTCAGAATCTATCTGATTCTCTCTCAATTTCTCAACACTGCAACTTGTTTTGAAGATTGGTTTTCAACCTTTTCTCCATTGAATCATCATCAATTTCTACATTTCAGCCTTTATTTGGCCAAGTGAAGATTGTAGAAGAGACAAGACCTCTGGTTTTCTGAAGAACACTTCAAGGTTTCAAAACTTCAGGTACGAATCTCCACTATTATAGACTTAATGTGAAGTTGTTTTCAGGTTCTTGAAGCTTCTTATAAGCTCAAGAACTTGTCTGGCTAGTTGATAGGCCTTTTGAGGCATAGTTGAAAGGTTAGGGCAAATCTTCCTCTGTTCGATTCTCTCATCTCATGAACATCTTGTGCATTTTGTCTTTGGATTCGTGCTCTCCACTACTTCCCCTTCATTTTGGTGTTTTGTTTGTGAGATTCTGGGAAACTTGAAGTTGTAGACGGTGGTGATATGGCCGGAGAAGGTGACCGGAAGTCATCTCCGGCCGGTGACTGTATTTGCTAGGGTTTTGTCCTGTTTTAATCGTGTCCGTCCATTTTCTATGATCGTGAGGTTTGTATGATGCCAGCACATTAAAAGTCATGTGATCCTCACGTGCGTTTTTCTGATTTCATTTAAACATTATGTGGTGTGGTGCATTGTATGTTGTGTGGTCGTTCACGTGTGTGCGTTGATGTTGCTTACTTGGACTTTTGTTTGACCTTGACTTGATCCAATGGCCATGAGCGAGTCAATTTTGTTGACTGAGTGTACATGTTAATTAATGTGTTCAGCGCAGATTTGGACCTTGGATTAAATTGATATTCACACCCCCTTGCTTAAGGCCCAATGATTTTTGAACTCATTTTTACTAGGCATGCACCCCCATTCATTTTTGCATTGCATTTTATTTTTCCATTTTTCTACACGTTTGTTTTTTAATTTTTAAAAATACTAAATAGCATCATAAAATTCCAAAAAAATTCATGAGCATCATTAAAACATTTAGAAAATTTTTGGGTGATTTTATTTTCTGATTTTATGACCTTTTTACCCCTGTTATATATTTTTCTTTGAATTTCTTTGATGTGCATTCTTAATATGGTACATGATCTTGTTTAATTTTGTTCTTGATCATTAAAAATTGTTTTGATGCTCTTCTTTTTACAATGAGTCATTATCATCTTGAGGTATGTTAAGTGTTTTTATTTGATTTTTTTAGGTTAGTTTATGGCATGTTTGGTGTTCATTTTTGTGCTACTTTGTATGATATGTCTATTTGACCTAAGTGCATTGTTTGACATCATTTTGCCTTGGTTTCTTGCATGCTACTTTGATATGTGATTCATCTATGATTTGTGAACTTCAATACCATGTTTTCATAATTTTCATGAGGCCATCTAATTTTTGTTTAATGCATTACCTTTGAAGCATAATAACATGTCATATCATCTCAATATTGGTGCATGTTTACATGACTTCTTTTGCACATAATGGCATGATCATTTGCATATTTGGTGAACCATTCACTTGACATTATAGGTCATTGGTACATACTATATGTCATACTTGCATGTTGACTTTCATTTAAACCTTGTGCACCTTTAACATGTGGTGTTTGTACTTGTGTTTTCTTTTGAACTTCCATTTCAATTCTACTTCTTCTATCACTTCTTAAATGTCTTGATGTGCTTCATGAATACTTGTGAGAGGTTTGTGAATCATTTTTCATTTCATTTCAATTCTGATCCATGGATTACATGTTCCATTTATGCATTTCTTCTTTTTCCCTTCATCTTTCATTCTCCCTTTTCTTATGGTGGCATGTTCTAATGCCATGGATGATGTTTGTTGCCTATCCACTTGGACTTGCATGATAATAACCATTTGCTTCCATATGATGTACATTCTGGTTGTGGTTCTAGGATTTGATTTCTCATTTAATTCTTTTGAGTTTTATGATTCTTTACATGTTCTTTTACTTCTTATACTTCTTATACATGTTTACTAACCATGTAGGGGCTTTGGTAAGTTTCAATTGAGTGTGGATAAGGAATCCACATTCAACTTCTATCCTTTCTCTTTTACAATTCCATTTTGTGTTTTGTTAAGCACTTATGTGCTTTCTTTTAATAACTCATCACTTTCCCTTTGTGAATTACAATTCATCTTCTACTTTAGAAGTGAATTGTTTAATTCTTTCTTTCTTTAGATTTTAGGTTGAAACCTCACAAACCTTAGGATCACTCCCTTAACTAATCAATTAGGATTGAGTCTTAGTCCATATAGATTTTTACCTTTTTCCTCTCTTGAGTCTCTTTTCTCATCTCAAAGAAAATTCAAAATATCTAATAAAGGTAGGCATTTATTGCATTTAGGGCTTTCATATAAAGAAAAGGTTATAAGGGGTCTTCTCTTATAATCTTAGAATGTGTAGCATATAGCCCATCTTGGGTCAATGTGTTAAACATTTGATCTTGTATGAGGGACTTAAATGCAATACTTGTTGAAGGAACAAATAAAAAAACATTTCTTCATTTCTTAATCAACAAAAACACTTAATAAACACAAGTATGCTAGTGTGTTTGAACCTTGACAATTGGAACTAAGTGTGGGGGTCTTCTTCACTCTTAGTGTGCTTTCTTACCCATTCCATCTTGGAATGTGAGAATGTACACATTCCAATGACTAAGATTCAGACACACTATCATATGCAAACAAATGAAAGAACTCTTAAAAGACAAAAACAAACAATAACGTCTTTCCTTCGGGAATTCTTTTCTCACCTCACTCACTCTCAACGTATGAATGTGCTCCTACTCGTTCTCTTGCAAGATGGTAACGCACTCGGACCAGCGAGCCTGCAACACCTGAGCTAGAACGTAAGCCGTTCTCTAAAAAACACAATCCATCCCTAGTGAGGGGAACTACGTCGCTCTGATTCTCATGCTCCCGATGAGATACGTAGGCAGTGGGGTAGGGCCCATGCGAGCACTTCTTTTATTTTCCCTACATTTGTTTCTCTTTCTTTCTTTCAGTTCCTTTTTTCCAGTATCCTTTTCTTACACCCTTTGATCGAGACAAGCAAGCGTGGATCCCATCGGGTACGATGGACGTGTAGGGGTGCTAATACCTTCCCTGCGCGTAACCGACTCCCGAACCCAATTCTCTTGGTCGTAAGACCATGCCCTTTCCTTTCTCTTCAGGTTTATGCGGTGTTTCCTTTCCCTCTCTTGGGATAAATACACATTGCTGGCGACTCTATTTCGGTGCCACTTTCGCGTTTGTACTAGGATGAAAATCCTGGGAGCGACAGTGTTACATGTTTCACAGCTTCGGAAGTATGTTCCGGATCCGTCGCATGTGATTCCGATGGATGAGGTTGAGGTAAGGGAGAACCTTACGGTTGAGGCATTACCGGTGAGGATTTTGGATCGCGAGTTGAAGCGGTTAAGACGCAAGGATATTGCGCTTGTGAAAGTAGCGTGGGGAGGCGCTGCTGAGGGCAATTTGACTTGGGAGTTGGAGAGTCGGATGAGGGAATCGTATTCGGAGTTGTTCGTCTCAGGTAATATTTTCGAGGACGGAAATTTCTAAGTGGGGGAGAGTTGTAACGCCCTGGTTTTTGTTAGATTTATTTAATCGAGTTGATTTAATTATTTTATTTTACATTATTTTATTCTTGACTTTTATTTGGCAATATATTATTTTTCATTGTTCTTATGTTTTATCGCGTTTTGGGAATGTTTGCGAGAAAATTGAGTGTAGGGGTATTTTGGTCTTTTGTTGGGTAGATATTATGTTTTTCATTTCAAATAGAAAGAAAAGAGAGAAAAATAGTAAGGAAGGAAGAAAAGAAGGAAAAGAGGGAGGAGAAGAAGAAAAAAAAGAGGAAAATTTGAGGTTTAAGTAATCGATTCAACCGACACTTCAAAGGACGATTAATCGGGTAAGGGTGCGAAACTCAGTTATGCTATGCTTGTGTACGATTATGTATGTGTGTGTTGGAATGTATACTGGTTTTTCATAGTGTTTCAATTCTAGGTCTAAATTAGAAAAATGAATGGAAATCGATGTTTTCACGGTTGAAATGCGATATAAAATGTGTGGAATACTTATTGTAGGATTGGAACATGTTTTGGTTTGATTTTGGACCCAAAAGACCTGCTGATACGTTTCTGAGATTTCTGGGTTTCGCGCGGTTCGCCTAGCGAACCTGGGGCGAAGTCCAGCGAACAGCTTTCGAGGGTCCGCCTAGCGAACCCGTTAGCGAAGATCAGCGAATGTTCGCCAACGACGTTTGCCTAGCGAAATTAGGTCGTTTTAGTTCTGTTTTTGGTGTTTTGATCTCGCTAGGAGCTTTGCCTAGCGAAGGCGGTTGCGAACGCTCGCTGGAAGGTTCGACTAGTGAACATGACAAGTTGTGTAATTTTATTTCCTTCATAACTTTTGGTCCGTTTATCTGTTTTGAACGTTCTTTGCACCGATGGAAAGCTAATGAGATGTTATTTCTTATAAAAATGGTTTTGATATTAGTGGCCAATTTAATTGTGTCGGGAACTTGGAAACGTGTCGTTTTGTCGACTTTTACTGTCGTAATTGTATGCGATTGATGTGTTATCATGCGATATGCTTTTGATATATAACGTATAGCTTGTGTGCTGTTATATGATGTGAATGCATGTGATGAAATGATGTGATGATGGGTTGTGGCCTTAGGGAAACTAAATGCATTGTTTTGTGTTTGATTGTAATGCATAATTATGGATGTTAAGATGGTTTACATGGTTGTAATTGTGTATGCATTTGATTATCATGAGTCATTGTATGCCAAGCATCATGATATGCATTTTGTGATGTCGTGTGCCCTTGTGGGGTGTGAGCGACGAAACGATTCCAGAGGGAATCTGCTGTAACGGTCGTGAGGCTTCTACAAAGAGGACCTAAAGCGACGTTATAGATGATCGTGAGCCTTATACAAAGAGGACCTAAAGCGATCGGATCATGAGCCTTATACAAAGAGGACCTAAAGCGATCCATAAACATCGTGAGTCTTATACCAAGAGGACCTAAAGCGACGGGGAACATCATTTTCCCGACGGGGAGTTACACTAAGTAACAAGCGATGATTCCAATAATTCCTGAGTGAATTAATGATGAGATGATGGATGGAATGGTACCGTATGCATAGAGTCGTTGTGTCGGTCTCTGTGCATTTGCATAAATCATGAATGGATTGATTATATGTGGGATTTGTGAATGGAATTGATGAGTTGATATATATATGTTGGTGATAAATGTATTGAGTATGATTGATATGCTTCGTGACGGATGTAGGAGATACAAATTGTGTTGTGTTGTATTTGAATTATGGTGTACGTTGTGGTGAGAATGTTTTACATGTGTATTTTGAGTTATTATATACTTGTATGCAACTATATTATAATTGTGTTTCTCACCCTTCTGCTGTTTTGAATGCTCTATGAGGCATTGCAGATTAGATGCTGGAGGTCTTTTATGAAGATTATGTCTTCATTCTTTTGTAGGTCGGCTCTAATATGTAGCACCGGTTAGTCGGGGAGATAGTTATGTGATTATATGTATATGTATATATCTTTATTTGGATTTTACATGTATGACTCTGTTTATGACAGACAAACTTTTATGTTTATATATGAGATTCAGTTGCAGATTTTCTGCTTTTATTCTGTATCTGAATTGTAGGTGTTAGGAACTGAGTTCCTCTGTTTATGTTGCTACCTAATTGTTGTAATATCTATATGAGCAGGTTGCTGTGTATTTCATCATTTGATGTGACGCTCCCATTTATGTCGTGAATGTTTTAATTATACTCTGATTATTTGTTATCACTTTATTTAATCGGGGGATAGATTAGGGGTGTTACAGCATCCACATTAAAGAAGTCATTACCCTCAAAGGCTTTAAGTCTTTTCTCTATGCTCTGAAACTGCTCTCAGACAACTTCAGGTTCCACAAAGTCTTCACGGTCTTCACCCTGAGCACTGGCAGCATTGTACTCAAAGAGGGGATTCTTAATGGAAGCTCGAACAGTCTGTGGAATAGCATGGACCACAGGTCTAGGCTCAGTGAAAACAAGAGTTTGAAATACAGGCATAGCAGTCTGACCTACCATAGCAGTAGATGCAAATTGTGGAGAGTAGTTGGGAGGTAGACCAAACTCTGGCCAAGTTGATGGCGGCATCTAAACAGGTGGAGGATCGGCACTTGAAACTTTGTGGATGACTGTCCTTTGGGGAGGCTCTCCTCGAGCAATCAAAACTTGGAGCATCTCAAGGAGTTTAGTCATGCTCGACTTAAGGTCCTCGATCTCCATTCGGACCTCAGCATTGTGTGCCTCTTGCTCTAACATCCTTCTTCTGTAGTTAGCTCTAGGCCGATATCGGTGTCGAGGAATCAGCTTGACGACGCACAGGTGATACTAGAAGATGGAAACAACTGGAGATGAGTAACTGGACAAACAGACGCATGCGATGAATCATGCAAAGATGTAAATGATATGCAATGCAATGCAAATAGGATGCAAAACACATGCAACAGGATCAAGGGTTAGAGATCACAGCATGAAGTCTGGTAAAGAACCAATCACAGGGTGTGTACTAGGGTTATTGTATCCACAGAACAGGGTTCTAAGAGTTCCCAGAGTCAACAACCCATCTTTCGGATATTATCGATTTTCCAAATAACTTGGTAGTCAATAATATTCTCAAGAGAATCTCGTCTGAGTGTAGTATCGCGTGACAACCATTTCAGGAATAGACTCCCTCATGGTCACCGCACTACATCCTAACAGGCCAAGTGGGGTTAAAGGTAACTACGGTTCTCGGTATCGATGGCACTTATGTCGAGAGTAGCACGTTTTCACGAATAGAATCATTCAACATGACTAAACTCTTAAGAGGGCCTCAACTGAGTGATGGTGTCTCAAGTCAACTTTTTCGGGAATTGACGCCCTCAAAGTCTCCTTGAATATACCATCGTCCTATCATAAGTGTACTCAAGTCCGGGTTAGTAGTTATCTCACCACTCAAAGTAACCACCCTGCACACAGAAAAACCCAAGCACAACAAGTATATATACAGGTATGAATATACAAATGTATAAGTATACGAGCAAGCAAACATATAAATAACACAAATATGAACAAGATAGGCTTAACCCTCTTAGGGGATGTCCCCAGTGAAGTCGCCACTTCTGTTGCAGTGAGAATCGGATATCAAGCTATTAATTAACTTGAATCACAAATCATGAAATTCACCACCGAGCTTTGATTTATCCAAAGGAAAGGATAAAGATCGAAAAACCCTAATTATGCTATGTAGGAACACAGCTAAGAGATCTAAGGTTCGGGGGTTGGTTATACTAAGGGAAGGTATTAGTACCCCAAGTATCTGTAGTACTCTACAGAAACCTCTTGTTAGTATTGTGTTATGTTATGTTTGCTTGCTACGGAATTTGCTAAAGGTGAAGGTAAACACCTCAGGGTATGTACACTAAGTATGCTTGCTAAGACATCGCATCTCGTGCCTACGTATCCTGACGAGAATGGAATCAGAGCATTCGTAGTACCCCTCACTACGGGGTAAAAGGGTGTAAAAAAAAAGGTGGAATCCAAGAAGGCATTGGATGTAAAGGAAAAAGGTGGAAAAGAAAAAGGTAGAAAAAGAAAAAGGTAGCTCGCTAGGATCTCGCAATCCTATGCCTATGTATTCTCAAGATGAACTTGAGAAATCAGAGCGTCCTTAGTTCCCCTCAACGGGGTGAAGAACTCTTGACTGTGGTCAATGCTCCAAAGGAAAGTAGGGTCTGACAGTAAGACACCTCGTGGAGTTCGGCGACTCCAAACCTAAGGCTAGGTTAAAAAAGGAATGAAGTGTCCATGGAAAAATAGGGTCTGACAGCAAGACACCTAAATAGAGCACGGAGACTCTAAACCTATGGCTAGGAGGTTAAGGGTTGAAGATGGCTACGAGGCCAAGAGAGGGTAATTAGCTATCTATGACTTTGAGGTCAATAGAGAGATTTTCCTTTGGAAGGAGGGGAGGACAACATCTTGTAAAAAAGAGTTGAAGTAGGATTAAATTGAGTGATAAGCAATGTGAGTTCAAGGACTCAAAGGGGATAAACAAACAATTAGGATAGTAACATTAATCAAGTATGACCAATAACAAAATAATGAGATGAACCTCCATGTATGAGCATGGCAAAAGATAATGAGATAATTCACAACAAACATGAGTGTGACAAAGATAGCATCCTCAAAGCTTGAAATCAAAGACAAAATGTCAAAGGGTATGAGCTTGAAGAAAAAAGGTTAAATGATGCAAATAAAAACCTCACAAAAAGACTTCATCCAAGGTCAAGGATCAACCTCCCAACAACCCTTACAAGTCCTACAACACTCCGAGGAAACCTCTTAACAAGTAGTGAGAAAAGATTAATTTTCAAAGAGGAGTTCAAGAACTAAACACAAGTTTATTCATGTTTTTGAAAATTTAGAAATAAATATGAAAATAAAATAAAAATAAAAATAAAAATTTTAGAAATTTAAATTAAGTATTAAAATGTATTTGTGAATTTTTTGGGAATTTTTATTGATAAGAAACTATTTTTAAATAAATGAAATTGAAATAAAAGAGGAAAAAGAAAATAAAATGTTCTTTAAGTGAACAAGGCAGGGGGTGCAATTGGAAATTTAGCATGAACTGGTTCCTAGTTGTTTCACGCCTGGGCCTGTAACCAGGGGGTGGCTTTAGCGTAAGAGGCCATGCTCAAATTTAAAATGAAATAAAAGTAATTCTGCAGAGTTATGGTAACGCTTGTGATGCAAAAATACGTAAACATCAGCTTAATTGGTCACCATGTATATAAGTGAATAAAAGACAAAATTATGTCCCCAGCCATCCTGTGTCGCCACGACGTCATCACCTTCATACAACGTGAGAAAACCCTACAACTTATCGTGATAAACCATGCACAAACCAAAGCAACCGCTTACCTTGTCTAACCACTACCCACTCGTTTCTCCACCAAAGTTCATGAAGTAAAGCATCATGTTGTAGCACTCACATAGTAGAATAACAATGAACCTTAATTTATTCAAAATAAAACATGAACTAGGAGAAACAAGTAAACGAATATCATGTGTCCGGACTAAAATAATTCTATCATGAGACTAGGATATCAACATGAACCCAAACTGAAACTCATGCCATCAATCCAAAATAACACAAATACAACATGTAAACACGATGACAACATTTAAAACCAATCAACCCTAAACATATGACCATAAAATCATGAGCATGGAGGAAAAAGATAGTAAGGGTTACCAAGTGGAGAGAGTTCACTGGCCCTTCAATGGTGTGAGTTCTGAAGATTCAAATGGCTGAGTCTCTTTCCCAAAATACCAACTGCTGCAGATCTACTTTTTCTCTTCTCTTGGTGATGTTTGGTTCTCACGAGCTCCTTCCTTTAAGATAGTGTGTTTTGCAATGAAGTGGGTAGTGTGTTTTTTTGTTGTTGTGTTGATTGTTGGTGAGAAATGAATGAGAAGCCTCCTCTTTTTATAGTGGCACCAGCTGGTCCATAGCATTGAGGGCATGGTGGATATTGGCTTTGCCTTGGAGGGAAAGATCAAGGGGAAAGATTATGCGCATGACCTGGTCTGAATTTCCCTTGAGCCAAGTGAAGCTGTGAAGGTTGCTTAAGTTCAGTTTTAAGTCAGAGAAAAAGTCACAAGCCAACACGCTATGGTGCTAATAAAAAGAAATACATGATGGTCCCTTCTTTTGGCTTTTGTGTTTGCTGCATAACTACAAAGTACTTGTACTTTGGAAACCTTCTATGCACGGGTTTTGTGGAAAAGTGGTTAAGGGGTTGATGAGAAAAAGTCATGAGAGTGTACTTGTGATGTATGGTTCAGAATTTGGTTCCAAATGAAACATGGTTTAAGGCAAAGAAACCAAACCGTGGTCTTCCCTTTGGCACACAACCAACTCTCATCCAATGGTCCAAACAACATGCTTTTTTATTCTTTGGAAAGATGGCTTGAAATGGAGTGATTTTGGTGTTGGGGAAAGTTTGAGATAAGGACTAGAAACACATGGAAAATCGTGGCAAAGTTTGGTGATCACATAGAATAAAAAACCTGAATTTTCTAAGTGTTCATAACATTGTAACATGCTCACTTTAGGGTGACATAACTTAATGCTCAATGCTCCAAATTTGTGAGTTTTTTGGCTCAATGGAAAGTAGGCATTTGATAGAGCAAGTTTCATGTGGAAAGCATTTGGATTTGAGGTTTGGAACTTGGAGAAAAAAGTCTCGAATTCGTGTCCATCAAGCTGTCCAAAAGAACATCATAACTTGAGAACATCATAACTTGAGATTGGCTTATCCAAATGAGGCGTTCTACACATGCTTGGAAAGCTTGAAGAACAAGGAACAACTTTCATGTCCAAAGATTTTGATTTGAAGCATGAAACTAGGTGAAAATTTGAGTCAAGATTGGATGAAAATTAGGGTGAAAATGATCAAAATTTCACTAAGTTAAAAATGTATCTTGGCTTCCAAGTTTCATAACTTAAAATTCAAGCCTCTTTTGAAGAAATGTCCTCTAATAAACTTTGAAGTTCATGGAAAGAGCTTCCATTTGAGCTTTGAGTCACTCAATTTGGATTTGTGGTTTGAAAGTTATGATTGTTTCAATTTTTGCACAGGTAGTGAAATTTCCACATTTGAAAAGTTTCATGGACCAAACATTGCTTCTTTTGCAAGAAACTTCTCAAAACTTGATCTCTCATGTCTTAACTCATCAATGAGACATGTCATGATGGATTGAGAACTTGGATGTTTCATCTTGGATCAAAATCTCAAAGGTTGGAGCCTCAGTCAAAACCCTAATTCCATTTGTGAATGCACTTGAATGATCTCGGATGATCTTGCTTCTTTTTCCTGTGCAAACCCTGGATTTCATACCAAATAAACAAACTTGCAAGGTGAGGTGGTTAGTTAACAATGCATAGATGATTGAATCCTACATATGAGTGCAAGATGTTATGACATCTAAAGGGTAAAATTTGGGGTACAACACACCTCCTTTTAATTCCCCTACATAATCAAAATTAATTCCCACCATACACCTTCACTAATCACCACTTGATCTTGATTTTCCCTCCAAATTCAAATTTCAAGCCTAATTTTGGTTCCAAACCAAACTCCAAGCCACTAAAATTCCCAAGCCTAAACTCTATAAATAGAACCCTCATTTCATTCATTCTTCAAGCTTTTGATACCCAAATTCACCTTGCTAAAATTTCTCTTGAAGATTTTGGTAGCCAAGAAACCTCTTACAAATTCTCTCCCCAACCACCAAAATTCACCAAAGCTCACTTTTCTTCTTTTGAAAGTTAACAAGTTTTCACATTGATTCTTGTTCAATTTTGAGCTAAACCTTCATCCATTCACTTTTTCATCATCAATTTCAGTAGATCAAGACTTTGGAGTTTGGATCTTGGAGCAATTTGAAGGAATTTTCAAATTTGGAGTGGTAATCTCATTTTCCACCATTGTTGTTCTTGATTCATCTTCCATAATGTAGATCTTTGGTGATTCTTGTTACTTGATCCATTGGATCTTGTAATTGTGTTTGATTGCTGGTTTTTACTGTTGTTTTACTAAAAATTTCGTGCAATTTCAATTCCATGATCATAAGATGTTTGGAAAAAGTTTTGAAAGATGATCATGCTGAATTTTGCACTATTTTTTACTCGGCATGCAGAGTAATCGGTTACCCTAATTAGAATAACCGGTTACTCTGAGTCAGAATGCAGTTTTTGCTCCATTTTTGGGACAGTTTTGGTTGTTTTGCCTTTTTCTTCCCTTTCCCGTTGTTCTTAGCCTTAGATCACATAATTTTGTGGTTTAATTTGGCTTTCTCTTCATCTATTTCTCTTTTATTTTGATCGATTAAAGTCTTATGGATCTTAGAATTTCTTTGTTGAATTCTTGATCAAGACTAGATCATTACCTTTTTTTCTTTTCGTGCAGTATTGTTTTCGGATGACGATTTACATAACGTTCATCTAGCATGCATTAGCACAAAGATCACTATTGACCGGCCTCGAGTAGGGTGACTTCTTTATAAGTCACTTGGCGATTGCTTAACATAGCGCTACACTTATCCCTCTCTGAATCGGAACATGAACTTTCGTGGCCCAAACTTATAATTGTAACCCCAAAGATGGTTGATTTTTTGTATTAGGTTCAAAATCTTTGAAGCTTGTTGTTGTAGAGGCTTTGATTCTATCAATCTTCTAACAAGTATTCATTAAACTTGGCATAAGTACAGTATTCATTCATTATAGTTCATGACGGTAGGCGGAATAATCGGTGTTACCTTTTGAAGGCTTATGGCACTAGGGCCTTTGTGCTATTAATCACTAACTTCTAACCTTACCTTTATGCTTCCTTCTTGCTCCCTATCTCTCTTTACTTTATTATGCTTCATGTCATTATATCATATCATATCTTGTTTATGCTTCAGCAATTTTTCCTTTCTCCGTTAGACACATGTTTATGTTTATGCCTTTTTCTCTTTGTCCACTTGGACCAAAAACATTAATAAAGGCCTAAACCTCTAAAAAACTTGTGCTTCTAATCTTGCACTATGGTTACTATCCTTTGCATTGGACATGGAATTTTGAACCTAGACCTTGGACTTTAATGCTATTTTTGGATCCTTGGACTTAGAACTAAGACCTTTTCCCTTTGCTTTGGAATTATGGTTTGAAGACTTTGGAGCTTTGTGTTTTTGCTTGGTTTATTGTGAAGATAGCTACATTTGTGGTTAGATCTTTCTTATCCTTAGCTTTTACTTTATGCTTTAGGATAGTCACTTCTTCTCCTCCCTTTTCTTCAATTTTCAAAACCTTCTCCCTTTTTCAAAACTTTCTTGATTTCAAACTATCATCTCTTTCATAATCAAACCTTGACTTTGTCAAGTGATTTTACTATTTTCTTTTCATTTCTTAATAAATGCTAAACTACATAAGCATAATGACACCTTTTTCAAAAGACTTTAAAAAACATCAAACTCATTTAAACTCCTTTTGTGCCCTCGTGCACTTTTCTTTTAACTTTTTCACAAGTTTAGACATGATTCATTTCTTTAAGCGGAATTATTCACTTGGAAATGAAGAATTTTCTTTACATTTAAAGTCAACCAAAACAAACAAATTTCATTCTTTGTACGACGAACTACGACGTTTTGATTCTATATTGCACTTTTTGGGTACGTAGGCATGAGGCAGCAAGTCTCTCCAAACACAAAAATCTTAAAAAATACTTCTCTTCTCATCTCCTTAATCTCACTTCAAACAAACCTTTTCAAACCAAAAAGCGTAGATATTTCAAAGGGTTCCTATAGAGTACTATAGACGTTTTGGGTGCTAACACCTTCCCTTAGCGTAACCAACCCCCTTACCCAGCCTCTGTTTACTTGTTCTTGTTTTCGAACTTGTTTAGGTTTTGTTTGCTCTCTTTCCTTTCCTTTTGGATAAATAAAAGTGCGGTGGAGACTCTTGCTTTTTGAGTTAAGTTAATCAATAGCTTACACTCAGGATTTTTTCCGCTACACCCTTTGGTCATGATCCCGATACCCGATTTTTGACGCATAAGCTCTTTTGAATTCCGTTTAGACTTTTTAGGCATATATTTACCTTCAAAGCGTAAATTACTCACATCGAGGAATTGTCGCAATTTTTTTATAATTTAATTTCTGTTGTTGTACTTTGGATTCGAACAAGCCTGCCGGTATTATTTGCAATACAATTTTCGTACTTTTATTTTACAGGTTATTCTTATTTTTACTTTGCATTTGAATTTGCTTTATTTTGTATGCAATGTTACTTTTAATGTCAATTACCGTTAATATGTTTGCAATCAAAAATACCATGTTTTGCTAATTTTATTTGAGTTCAGCATATGAGGACCGTCGTTACCGACGGGACTCCGTAGAAAATGTAGGTGCGAAATTATTCGAATGTATGTTAGTTTTGGTATTTGTTTCTATTTTTGATGCATTATTATTCCGACACGAGAGTGATGAATATACTAAGTTCGGACTGATAACGCGAGAGTGTGAGGAATGAATTGATAGTGGGAACTAGGCATCGATCCTAAAAACAGCGAGAGGGCTTTAGGCATCGTTTAGAATTTCATTAACTTCCAAAATATGTTTTTCAATTCAAACGGGCGAGAGAGGGCAAAATCCTGTGGTTGAGAGGTGTGGTTCTTGTCGATAGCGCGAGAGTGTGAGACAGAGTCTTTAAGTTAGTACTTTCTACGGAATGAAGTTCAGTCGTAATTAGCACTCAACTTCTACAAGTCCCTTAGGTACGCAGAATCCATATTCCGGACTCGTTTTTATAGTTATTTCCTAAAACGTCTAGAATTAGTAATTTCTTCCTTTCCGTTAAATTCAGTTAATCCTTAGCTTTAGCTTTACACTGCAAATATAGATTGCATTAGTTTGATTATCCCTTCCCTGTGGGTTCGACAACCTTATTTAAAACTACGCAAACAACTGTATACTTGCAGTCTTTATTCGACGGACACGTTAGTGCCATTGGAGCGCATCAATGTTTTTCTGGATGCCTTCGAGTTTGTTTTCCTCTCCATCCATTGCTTTTTTGGATGGCTATTGAAGAATCTCCGAATTGGTTGTCCTTTCATCCAATGTTTTTTCTGGATGTTTCTGATGTATTTCCAGAGTGCTACTTTCAATGATTTTCTTAATGACTCTGATGTTTCTTCAGATTGGATTTCTCTTCCCCAGTTCATCCAATTCTCTTCGGGATGTTCCTAGCATATTTTCTAAAGTGTCATATTCAATGCTTTTTTTAATGACTCTGAGGTATCTTCTAGTTACTCTATGTTCCCCAGTGAAGTTCATTCAATGCTTTTCTGGATGTATTCGATGTGTTCCCAAAGTTCATTCAATGTTTTCTGAATGTCTCTGATGTATCTTCGTATGGTTCCCTTTTGCATCCATTGCTTTTCTGGATGCCTCTAATGCCTTTCCAGGGTTTGTCCCTTCTATTCCAAGTTTGTTGGATGTTCCTTGATTATTTTAACTGATCTCCAGAATATATGTTGTCTTTCCCCAGCAGGACTTTGTACTTTGTTTCATTCATCTTCAATAAACTTCCATCACGAGTCTTTTCCATATTCCCACGGAGTCTGTTTCTCATATCATAGCCCTAGTAGAAATACAAAAAAAAAGAGTCTTCATGCATTCATAGCATATCATTTCGTTTCATTTCATCAAGGGACAAGATTTGGGTCCTTTGGTATTTAACTATCTCCCACTATAACCATATGAAAACTGACCTGTCATACCCCAAAATTCGCCCTCCCCCATTTTTTATATAACTTATTGCTACATTCATCTACATACACAACTCTCTTATTAATTGTTCATTTAGGTGAATCAGTCATTCATATCATCTGCATCATACACTATTTTTTAGGCCAAAGGTTCTTTGTATGAATTCAACTTGTTGGTTTGATCTCAATATGTAGATTATTCTCAATACTAAGCGACCAAGTACTCTCCATGGGGATTAGGTTTTTTCTCCATATTATGGTTACTTGTGGTTCAAATTATTAATGAATGGATTAGTATTTTGAAAAGAAAAGGTAAGGATACAAAACTAGAAGCTTTGATTTTCAAAAGAAATTTCATTGATACAGGAATATTACAAGAAGTTTCTGCAAAGTACATTCAAGTACAAACTATTAAAAGTTCAAAACCATTACAAAAACTATTATAAAACAACTTTGACTTTGTACATGCAAAGACAAATATACAATCTGGACATTCTTCCTCTTCTCATCTCTTTATTCCAAGTGATGATCACAATGATAATTTGAACTCAGACGACTGGACGATAGGGAACAAGGCTGCACAAGACCTTTCTAGTACTAAAGTAAACACACAGACAAACACCCCAAAACATAGCAAGGCAATACATGTGTTCTGGAGTGTATTCTTGCGTGTAGGTTTTGCCAAATCTCCTGACACTTGCAGAATCACATCTTGACTTAGAAATTTTTGATAAATTCATTAAAACGGTGCAAAGCTGTCCTGACCCAAGTGCTCAAGCTGCTCTGAAGCTTACCTATGACCTTTATACACAGAATCAAATATGGAATGACATTGGAACTTGCCGCAATGTTTACTATGTCGCTCCACGTCTCAACGATGCAGATCTATCTTTAGACAAGTTACGGAAAGGCTATGTTGAGATAATTGTTGCAATGCGGACACTACATCAGAAGTGAAAATATAATATCTGCTCGAGCCTTATGTGCTTTGTCTCGTCCAACCAAGAGTAAAGCTGCAAATATAATGCCTTGTTGAAGATGTTGTTTCAGCTCTAACAAGAGTTCTGGAAGGAGGAACCTCAGAAGGTAAACAAAATGCATCACTTGCACTTCATGAATTAGTGAAGAAGTTTCCAGTAGGTGACGTTCTCAAGGGGAATGCTCAATGCCATTTCACTATGCTTGCACTTTTTGATTCATTAAGAGTTGTGGATATGAATGGAACAAACTCACAGAATTTTGTCATGGACAATCCACTTTCATAAAATCCAGATAATACGTGGAGTCGCTTTTTTCCGCAACACAGAGCTAGAAAAAATGGTTGATATCCACTATTGAAGTGTGTGGATGGAAAGCAAAACACGACTTACCTAGGTACCATAATGTTTAAGCAGCTGTACACAAAACACTTGTAACTAAATCACAGGACTCTTTGATCACACGCACTTTTCATTCCGAGCTCGTTTACAACTACTCAGGGTCCAAACATATTACTAAATATCTAAAAAGATGTGGTATCTCTGAAAGCAAAATTTATGTCCTTTGGTCCATGGATAAAATCTACACAATATGGATGAAGAATAATGGAACAATCAGATAAAAAGTATAGTAGCAACCCAATGAATTCTCATACTTTTAGAGCTTTCAATCATGTTCCTGAAGCTCTTCTTATAAGACTAGGAAGAATGGCCATTGGAGAAAACAAAAACAAAAACGCAACTCTTTCTATCCAGAATACCATAAACACTTAAATAAAGGAAGATCAGAGTGACACTATGATTCGTGATCACAAAATGAAGAGGCTGGAATTCAACTCAACAAGTCCAGGGAAAAAACGACAGTCCCCTTAGAAAGGGTCAGTTGGGAGAAATGAAAATCGTATCCTCAAATTGTCGAGGGTTGGGAAACCCACGAAAAGTTAGAGACCTCACAATGTTGATTAAGTCCCATAAACCAGATATAGCTTTCATCTCACTCCTGCCATGACCCACCCCAAAAGAATGATCTTTGTGGTATGCTAAAGTTGCACAGTTAACATTTCCCCAAGCTGATGTCATTTTTGCTTTCCAACTTGCTTCTGTTTTTCTCACTTGTTCCTTGTCTTCAATTGTATTTATGAGGATTTTTTACCTGCCACAAGTTTGAAAAGTAAACACTAAAATGTTAAAAATAATGTCTCAAAATGCCACACAATTAGTAAGGATTCGTCTAATCAATGGTCGAGTTGTGGAATTTTTTACACCCTTTTCTGAGTTCGTCCATAGATTGGTTGAGCCCTTGAATTTCTTTTTTCTTCGTTTTTTTAATATTTCCTATTTTTTAACACTTTTTTTATTGATTAAATGGTTTAAAAATGATTTTTAAATTTTAAAAATAATTTTCATATTTTAAATAATAATAAATAAATTTTTTAATTAATATTATAATATAATAAAATATTTTCCTTAATATATTAATTTTCTTATTATTTGGATATTTTAATAAATAGTTTTTTTAATTGTATGTAATATATTTTCTTATATAATATTTAATACTTAATTAATTAATTAATATTATTATTGTATTAAATAATATGTAACAAATAACAATTTTATTAATATTACCGAAAAGATAAGATACATCACGTGGATTTAAGTAAATGACCCTCCGTTCCACACTGTGTACTTTTTTTTTGCGCTTCTGCTGATGAGGTAAAGCGGCAAGCAACAAAAATTTTTGGAAGTATTTATCCGAGAAATTATCGTGTCCACAGAGATTAGTGTTATTGAACTGTCGTTCGACAATTTAAATGTTATTGAGTTTGAGTTTAAAATGGGTTTAAATTAAATGCGGGAAATAAAACTTATGAACAGAAAAAGAATTCATTCTTTGGAGAGTAGAGAACTCTAGGGTTTTCATTTCATCTACCCTATCAAATACTTAAACTTACTACCCAGTTGTACGCAACCTAAATCACTCGTCAACATTATCACGTATCTCTCACACAGAGGTTGTCTCTAACACAGAGTGAGACAACGACCGTATTACTCCCGTTGGCGATCTCTCAGTGCAACACAAACAACACATAAGCACTAAGTTCCAATACCCAAGTGAATATTAAGCCTAAATCTATCTCTAGAATCTAGAACCTAATAGATGTTCGCCCTAAATCCAGATTCAACCTGTTCATGTCTACAACAACTCAAACCCAAATAAAGAAAGCAATCATCAACATTAATTTGTAAAATGAGTTTTATACAACACCATGAGCAATATATATACATATAATCAAGGTAAACTTATATACAAACTCACAACAAATGGAAACTACAAAGGGAAGAGAGAAGAGGAATCAAAATCTCTCGCGGTGTTAATCACGATCCAAGAATCATCCACCCCCAATCGTCGAGTTGCAACCTCTATTGATACTTTTCTAAGCTCTAAACTATCAAAAATGAAGTTTGATGGAGTGGGAGCAAAAAATACCTAAACCATACCCTAAAAAATGTGTTTTTACCCCTAAATGTGTGTTTTTACACGATAACGCAGTATATACACTATAACGTAAAGTAAATGTATTTACAAACAAAGCGGGGTTTATTCGTACGATATTAACAAAAAGTATCGATAAGTGCAACAAAAATTATCTACAAAAATAGATACAATTTGCACTTATAAAACTCTCCTCAACTTAAACTCGTTTGTCTATAAACAAGAATCAAGCGACTCAAAGAAACAAAAGTAACAGCCGAAGAGTCACGAATCAACAGGTTTTGAAAACCAGACAAATGAATGGTTCAAATGAAAAATGGTACACACAAAGTAAATACTTACCACTAATCTACGACGACAACATAGGCACAAAACAAATTCTAAATACAAAAATCATGCCAAACATCCTAAAACAACACAAGTTCAAATGTGAATCACACCTAGCAAAAACAATCATCGGTAGATGAAAAGTAAAAAATGAGGTATTTTTCACTCACACAACAATCTTGCAAACAAAAGATTAAATTATGCACTCATCCAACAATCATATTGAAAACATAAAATCAAGAATCACAAGGGCTTTCAAGGTTGTAGTGTGGTCGGGTAAACAAACAAGGGGCAATTTCTAAAGGTAATTGAAACAAAAAATTGCTTAAACCTAAGGGAGTGATTAACCCACAAATACTCAAACAAAAAATTCCAATCAACTTCTTCCAAAATTCCAAGTGTTACACAAAACACAATACTTATTTAGCACAATTATTTGAACTCTTTTTGTTTCCTTTCTCAAGGGTTTTCTTTTTCTTTCTTTTTTTTTTCTTTTCTTTTTCATATTTTTCTCTTTTTTCTTTTCTTTCTCAACCTCATAGAAACCAACCAATGAGTAACGAATCATTCTCTCCCCAACTTGAATTCAACCACATCATCATGTGAATATTCCCTACATTCTAAGGCAAGGTAAAAATTCATACAACAACACAAAGTTGAGGGTTCAAGAAAAAAACAATCAATCAAAATCCATACAAAAAGTGAATTCAATACTCATAGACAAGTATTATGATGCGGTGTTTTCGCAAGTATATGAATTGCGTCAGAGTAATATAAAAGATTATCGATCCCACAGAGACCAAACGTCAATCTATCGATTTCTATCGTTATGATGTTTATCTAAGGCAAATCAATCGGGGGTTCGTGAGTGCACAGTAAAAGCAGAGTAAAGTACGAAGATATAAAATTCAATAAACAACAGGCTTGAATGTAATTCACACAGTCAGATAATATTCCAAATGCTTGTAAATAGAACTACTTATGGGGTAATGTTTTCTACTTATGAAAAGAACTAATTTAACGGGAACAGTCGCTTTCGCGTATTCAGAACCGAGTTTATCCCTTAATCGAACCCTCCTATTGTCACTTATAAAAAGGCGCGCATTGCGTTAAAGTAATAAACCTATTTTTAAGAAATATAGTTTCTTGACTCAGTTGAAAAGTATTTTGACTTGGAACTTTTAACAAAAAGAGGTTCATGTGAACCGGACTTTAAACCCATAAACGCGTCCGAAAATAGTTTTAAAATCGTTTTTCTAAAGTATTAAAAACTCCTACTTAATTGGACAAAGCGCTTTCGCTTCCTTTGAACAGTTAATACTAACCAAGTTTAACCAAAGGTTGGACGGCTTTCGATCTTACCCAACAGAAATAAAGTACAGAAAACTTGTGTTAAATATCAGAATAACCCCTAAGCATTTCTATCGACACATTGTATGGAATATTACTTTAACTATGATCCTTACATTCTAACCTTTAAGATTTAGCCGGACATGGAAATGTAAATAGACATGTTGAAATAGATCATGTTAAAGTAAATTCTTAAAAAGGTTTAGAAAGTAAATGCGAATGCGAGAAATAAAGAAAGTAAAGCGAGTGCGAGAAATAAAGAAAGGAAAGCGAGTGCGAGAAATAAAGAAAGTAAATGTTGAACTTGTAAATGAAACCTGCTCCAAATCAGAGGCTTTAAATCTGGTACAACTGGAAATAAATGACTGGAAATGAAAATGGCGGCAGGATTAACTTCTACCAGATTGCTCCAAACTCGATTACAGACTCGATCAAACAGTGTGATAACTCCCCGATGTGAAGAGTTTATCACTTTACAATACTGAAACTATATGGATTGAGTTCTGAAACTAATCTTGGATGAAGAAAAAGGATTCAGAACTCGTCTATTTATAGCCTAGGAAAATAACATGGAAGGACAAAAGTGCCCCCCAACTTCTTTGGGGAGGGAAATCAAATGGCAAAGGTGGCTCCCGCCACCCCCCTCATGGCGCCCGCCATGTGAACCAAAGGAGAAAGAAGTGGAGATCGTGGCAGTTGACAGCAGTTGACTCCTATCCAAGTCATGGCCTACCCTATGGCGCCCGCCATGGTGGATGCCATGTGTACAAATTCCTCAAAAACAGGTTTTCTGGCTCGTTTTTCTTCATATCTTCACAAGGAGCTCTAGAAATACAAAGAACCTGAAAACAAAACAAAACACAAGCATAACACAAGAAAATGGCAATAAAATCCTAAGAAAAATGTGCAATCCGAGTCAAATACCTAGTATGTTTCAGTGTTCTCAAATTCTCCCACACTTAAACCTTTGCTTGTCCTCAAGCAAAACACTTTATAGCTCATGACAGAAAAAGGTGGTATCAATGAATGATTTGGGATAAAAGGGCTTCTACGTTCAAACTAGGATGAAGTGATAGGTACTAACTAAGTGAACCAAGGATATCGTGATGACACTTTTCCCCAGACACGGACATAAACTTCGTTCTTATACAAAACAATCCATACTACCCCACTGTACCTAGGCCTACCCTTTGCATCTCTTTTGGGTCCTCTTCATTCCGGTGCAATCACATTAAGCCCATTATCTGTACATACTCATAGTAAAGCGACCGGTTAGTGATTATGATCTCAAGCATGTGGCTCTGGTACACAAACTAGTGTAACCCCTTTTATTGACCCAATTGTAGTTGTGGGGGATCGGATCGTAATCCGCCCTACCAAGTCCAGCACCAGATACCTCTGAACCAACCAACAATGGGCAAATTTTATTTTTTTATTATTATTTTTTTTTCTTTTTGCAAATTTTTACAACTTTTTGGGTTAAATGACCTTGTGAGGGTTACCTATACCCGAGTTGCATTTTTATGAAGCACAGCATACAGATCATTCACTTATATTCATCGGTCCCTTACATAGAGCATGCTTAGGTTGGAGCCGACTGCTAGGATAAACTACTAAGGACCTACTCTAAAAAGATAATTAAGGCCATGGTATATGGGGTATCGGGGTCGATTCCTATAATCACGAAGCCTATGGTGTTAAAACAATATCAATGTTTCAAAAAGTTTTCCCAAGTCATCCACATCCTAACTCAAACCTGTCTCAAATCCCAAATTTTCAGAACAATACACTTTCTTTTGTCAAAAATTTTTTTGGTAAGGCTAAGGAAATGGGGAAATAGGGATACACTACACAGATGACTCGTCAAGCACATGCATATTCTAAAAATAAACTAAAAACAAGATAAATAAACTAGAAAACAATAAAAAGAAAGAAAATGCAAGTAAAACAGATAAAGTCTCCTCCCACACTTAAATCGAACATTGTCCCCAATGTTTCGAAATAAGATAGGGAAAGAGTATCCTAGAAGATCTATGGCATGCTGCTGGAACTGTCGCCACTGTGCGGTGAGCGCCTAGGATGACGAGATCTGTTGCGGCGACGATCGCTCTGAGAAGCTGCAAACTCATCGAATCTGGTGGTCAAAGCAGCCTGAGATTGCATGATATATTGAATGGAGCTGTTTGTCTGCTACTGTGACTCTTGCATAAATCTCACGTTGTCGGTCAGTTGTTGCTGGATGGCAGCAAGCAAGCCATCACGCCTCTCTTCTCTGGCCAGCTAGTCGCGCCACATCTGCTCAGTAATATAGAAACCAGGAGCTGTACCTGCAGAAGGGTGAGAAGAAGACGGTGCAGTGGGTGCAGGTGATACATGGTGGGGTGACATATGATGATCGGGAGACTGCTCTCGCTGGTCATACTCGTCATCAGTCTCGTTCCCGTCCCTAGTAGGAACATTAGGAGGCAGTGGACCCGTAACAGGTGGAGCATCTAAATCATAGGTCCAATTCCTCTGTACACGTACATCAGTACGTCTAGTGCACGACAAAACAACAGATGGGATAGCCACTCCATGGATCATGAGTTCAAAGCCCCCCTCTCTCCTTACCTTACGCAATTTCATAACTTTTAGAAATTTTAAATTAATTGAACGGGGAGGAAGAGGTGCCAAGGTGGCTATCTCAGTGTCGAGGTTTAGATCCCTAGCAGTAGACGTAATTAAACCTCCAAAAGCAATGGTTCATGTACTCTTAATGGCAGCAGTCATGTGAGCAATCATAAAAGGAACCAAATTAATCCTCCTATTTGTGAGGCACCCTTGCAAAAATAGAAGTTCTTTTGCATTCACGTTGTTTGGATTCTCCCGGCCAAATATAGTACAAGCCAACAAATAACGAAAAACACGGATGGCCGGGTTATGGATCCTTGAGGCAAGAATCCCTTCAAAAGAAGTAATTGTAAAATTTGACAACCTGTGCCAGAAGGAAAATGCCTCAACCGACCAATCGGAATCCAAAGGTGCTTCACAAACAGCGCCATCCCCAAAAGGCATTCCAAATCTCTCTGCTAGTTCGTCGGTGGTGATTTCATATTCGACATTAAACCTTCTAAATTTCACTGTACCGACTGTGCTAGCAGTGTTAGGACTAACAATGTAAATCAAGGAACTCAAAAATTCCCGGGTCATCCTTTCAAAATTGGGTTCTTGCCTAGCAAAAATATCGTGTAATCCTAAGACGTCTAGCAAGTGAAAAATGTTATGATAAATACCAAGAGTATAGAGACAGTCCACGTCAACGTACCGGGTCGAGATAATCTCTCGTGCTTGCAATTTCTCGAGAAGTTTCTTTTGCCTTTCCCCGGACTTGCCTTGGTGAAGGATGTAACCGTCATACTCCATTGATGCACCTTTGAGGTTGAAAATGAGAGAAATGGGTTTTTGTAGAAGGATGGTGAAAAATAGATTTTTAAGAGATTTTGATGGATGGGTATGAAAATGGAAGTTGGAGAGGTTAATGGGATGGTGAGTAGATGAAAAAGTTGTGAACTTTATGGGGGTTGATGGAGGTTTTCAGATGGGTAAAAATGGAGGTTAGGGAGTTTGAAGGTGAGAAAATGGGAGAAATGGTGGTTCTGCCCCGCATATAGTTTCAGACCCCATGGCGGGCGCCATGGACTATATGGCGGGTGCCACCTTTGTAAAAATTCTGGGTCGGATTTTTGCTTTCTTTCTTGGGCTTTCTTCTCCTCTTTTATTTGGGTGGTGCAGGTAGCACTTCCTTCTTGTTTTAGTACATGTATATTTTTGTTAGGTCTAAAAAAATAAAAAATACAAATAATAAATAAGTAAATAAATTAAAAATTAAATGAGAGAATAATAAACATAAAAATGCATATATATATATATATATATATATATATATATATATATATATATAACCAAAGTATATCATGAATAACATAGAAGCCAAATGCGAGAATGTAAAACATATATATATATATATATATATATATATATATATATATATATATATATATATATATATATAAGTTTGAAAAGCGGAAATAAGTAAATAAAACTATAAAGAAGATAATGAGAGTTGTGTCATCACGGAGCCGGATGCTCCTCTGTCTGGTCAGAACCTCGAACTGCGACTAACTCGCGGCGTAGATCTGCGATCTCCTGATACAAGCAATCAGCCTCTGTCGTGTGAGTCAGATCGGACACCTGGACCTGCAAGGTAAGGTCAGTAACCTCCTGTCGAAGTATGGCAGTCTCCATACGCAGCTCAGCTAGTTGTGTGTACACGTCAGGTCTCTGCAAGGAAAGATTATTCGACAGCACTGTAATCCTGGGAGAAGGTAGTGTAGGGTGATACTCTAGTGACGGTGGAGTGCGAGGCTCGTCAACTGTCTATCCATAACCCTCTAAAGCGTAACTCCAATTAGCAGGGTCGTGGACACTAGTCATCACTGGATTAGGTAAGGTGAAGTAATGGATGGTCTCGTCGTCGATCAAGTGCCTGAACTGGTTAGGGTGAAAGGAAGCTCTCCTCATCAACCCTCGGTCTAAGCAGAAATCGATATCTAGCGTGGTATACCCACAGTAGGGAGTCAGGTGAAGCAGCTTACTAGTAAGACCCAAAGCGATAGCAATCTGAGTAATCGTTCCTCCCACATGGATGATTCCTTCAGAAGATCTGGCTGTGAGTGTAAAGTTATCAAGCAGAAAGTTCCCACAGGCCACGGGACGTGACTGATTCCTACAGAAAAGGAAGAAGATCTCCTCCTCACTAACATGGACATCAGCATCAGCCTTTCCAAGAAAGATGTGGACAAGGATCATCTGGAAGTACCTGAGAGCTGAGTTATGTATAATGTGAGATAGCTGGGTGGATGGATCAGGGCTTCCTCCACCTGTAATATCGCTCCAGAACTTGTTGATATCTCTACTCATAAAGTATCCCATAGGTAAATCAGGAATGGCATCAGGGGAAGTCTGGAAACCTAGCAAATCACCAAACCCCTTATGGGTAAAAGAGTACTCTGTCCCAAACAGTCTGAACATGACGCTGCCGTCCGGACCATCATATGGCTCATGGCTAAATGAACTGAGGAACTCCAGGGTGAGGTTTCTGTAGGTCGAATGCATGTCATCAGCATACTCATCCCACTGGAGCTGGTTGCATAGAAACCTTATATTGGGCTCAATGCCTAAGGCGTCCATGCAATCCTGGTTAGGGTAACGGGTAGGTGCCATGGGGTGCTGATAAAGGACTAGATAGCATTGTCTCTGTGCGTCATCTCTGAAAGCAACGTGCATGTCGTCGAAGGTCTGCATCCTGAAAAGAAGGGTTAGAGAATGGGACCTGAAAACATAAACATTATAAAAGGTCAGTCTATACAAACAAACTAATCAAAACAAAATGTAAGACATGAAAAGTAATAAACATAAAAGAAAAAGAAAAAATAAATAAAACCGTGGGTTGCCTCCCATGCAGCGCCTGTTTAACGTCGTTAGCTCGACGAGTTAAACTCATGTAGCTGAAGTAGGTAGTGGTGGATCGATCAGAGTGTGGCTGGAGTAGTCAATGGGAATGTCACCTTCTTCGTAGTGTTTTAACCTCTGCCCATTTACAATGAATGGACTACAAGAATGGTTCTTGATCTCAACTGCTCCGGATTTTAGGACTTTAGAAACTTCGAAAGGACCTGTCCATCTTGAACGAAGCTTGCCAGGAAAAAGTCGCAACCTGGAATTAAATAGGAGAACAGGATCTCCTATATTGAAATATTTCTTTATAATTCTTTTATCATGCCAAGCCTTGGTTCTTTCTTTATATATTATGGCATTTTCATAGGCAGACTGGCGGAGTTCTTCTAGTTTATGAATGTCAAGGATGCGCTTTTCACCAGCAGTCAAATAATCTAAGTTTAAGGTTTTAATGGCCTAATTGGCCTTGTGTTCTAACTCAAAGGGTAGGTGACAGGACTTTCCATAGACCAATTGGTAAGGAGTCGTTCCAATAGGGGTTTTAAAGGTAGTTTTATACGCCCATAGTGCTTCTTGTAGCTTCTGAGACCAATCTTTTCTAGTTATTGAAACAGTTTTCTCTAAGATTTGTTTAATCTCCCTATTAGATACCTCTACTTGGCCGCTAGTCTGTGGATGGTAAGGTGTTACTACTCTATGCTTAACTCCATATTTGCTTAAAGGTTTATCAAAAATCCTTGATATGAAGTGCGATCCACCATCGCTTATAACAAGACGGGGTACTCCGAATCTAGGGAATATATAATTCCTAAACAGCTTAACTACTACACGTGTGTCATTTGTGGGTGAGGCTATGGCTTCAATCCATTTAGACACGTAGTCAACAGCTACTAAGATATATTTATTTCCTAATGAGGATGGAAATGGTCCCATAAAAGCGATACCCCAAACATCAAAAAGTTCCACTTCCTGAATGTTCCTTAAAGGCATTTCGTCACGTCTGGAGATGTTCCCATTGCGCTGGCACCGGTCACATTTGACTATATAAGCATGAACATCACACCACATTGTGGGCCAGAAAAGGCCAGCTTGAAGAATGTTAGCGTGTGTCTTGGAGGTGCTAGTATGTCCTCCGTAGGGTGCAGAGTGACAGTGTTCTATGATATTTCTTACCTCTTCTTCTGGAACGCAACGACGAAAAATACCGTCTATACCTCTTTTGAAAAGAAGTGGCTCATCCCAATAAAATTGTCTTACATCGTTAAAGAACTTCTTTTTCTGTTGATAGTTAAGGTCAGGAGGTATGATATCAGCGGCTAGGTAATTAACAAATTAGTACGCCATTTACCGCCAAAGATTTTTCAGGGTTCTTATAAGGATCTAGGTTATTTTCTTCAATGGCTTCTATCTTAGCTATTAACCTGTCATAGGCAAAATCATCATTTATAAGCACTAAATCTGGTTTCAGGTACTCAAGTCTAGAAAGGTGATCAGCAACTACATTTTTTGTGCCTTTCTTGTCTCGAATATCTAGATAAACTCCTGCAATAAAAGGATCCATCGAAGTAACCTAGGTTTTGCATCTTTCTTGCTTAATAGGTAACGAATAGCAGCATGGTCTGTGTAAACTATAATTTTAGCTCCTACCAGATAAGATCGAAATTTGTCCATAGCAAAAACTACAGCAAGGAGTTCTTTTTCAGTGGTTGCGTAGTTAAGCTGAGCAGCATCTAGGGTTCTACTAGCATAATAAATTACATGTAATTTCTTATCCTTTCTTTTACCTAGAACAGCTCCTACAGCGTAATCGCTAGCATCGCACATGATTTCGAAAGGTTCGGTCCAATCTGGGGGTTGCATAATGGGTGCTGAAATTGGCGCTTATTTCAAAAGGTTAAATGCTTCAATGCATTTTTCATCAAAATTAAATTCAACATCTTTCATCAGGAGGCCAGTTAAAGGTTTGGTTATTTTAGAGAAATCCTTGATAAAATGCCGGTAGAAACCAACATGTCCAAGAAAACTTCGGACTTCTCTAATGGTCTTGGGGGGTTTTAGGTTTTCTATTACCTCTATCTTGGCTCTATCTACTTCAATACCCCTTTCAGAGACTATGTGTCCTAAAACTATACCTTCGGTAACCATAAAGTGACATTTCTCCTAGTTTAATACCAGGTTTACATCCACACATCTTTTTAGGATTTTCTCAAGGGTAATGAGACAATTTTTGAAATCAAATCCGCATACCGAGAAATCATCCATGAATACTTCCATAATTCCATCAAGGAAATCACTGAAGATTGACATCATGCAACGCTGGAAAGTAGCTGGAGCATTACAGAGGCCGAAAGGCATTCGTCTATAGGAAAAGGTTCCAAAAGGGCATGTGAAGGTTGTTTTTTCTTGATCTTCTGGGTGAATAGGAATTTGGAAGAATCCCGAATATCCATCAAGATAACAAAAATAGTATTGTCTAGCTAAACGCTCCAGCATTTGGTCTATAAATGGTAAAGGGAAATGATCCTTCCTAGTTGCTTTGTTTAATTTTCTGTAATCTATGCACATATGTGTAATACCCCAAATTTTGACCACTTAGATTTCCCATCATTGTGAAAATCATCATCACAATATGGATGAACCTTTATGCTTCATTAGTCTCCCCAAAGATGGGTGAGCATCCACTACAATCAAAATTAGGGTTTCAAGCCCTCTCTGAGTGCTTAGACAAAGGATCAATCAAGAAATGACATGATCTTCAACTTGTCTAATCTCTCAAACATCCACAATGGATCAAAAAGGACTCCCACTTCAAGGATTAAGCACAAGGCTGCTCCCTTCTAGGTGGATCAAGTCTCAAGATCGACAGTGTCACCAAATTAGGGTTTTGGTCGACCAGGGCCTCCAGATGGAAATTTTCATCTGGGCTCAAGGCAATGATCCAAAACATAACCTAATATACTTCATGGAACCTCATGAACCCATGCATCAAGTCAATTTTGCCTCAGGGGATGCATTCATCAAAAATCAGGAATTAGGGTTTCTTGACCTAATTCACCCCTAAGTTGACTTTTGGGACAAACCATGAGCTAAGACCTCAAGAGATGATTTGAGGGTCTCTAATATACCATATTGATCCATTTGGAACAATGGATTGATCCAAGAAGTTTGAGCAACAAGTCTCAATTCCATCTGCACCACAATTAGGGTTTTAAGGGAAAAGTCAACTGTAACTTTGACTTTTGACCAGGACATGCTCCCAAACCCTAATACATGATTGACTATACCCTATGACACCCATGGAACATGCCCATCAAGTTTGATTTAGGTCAAGGACATGATTTCCTGAAGAATTGCACAGTTTGGAATTCATCTGATAAAAAGTCAACTGTGCACAAAAGTCAACTTTGACTTTTTGAGATTTTTCACCAAAATGGATTTTTAACCCTAAAATGATGTTAATGTATGGTTTGAATCATCATTCATCAAGAAAAATCAAGAAAAGTGAGATAACTTGTAAAAGGGGTAACCATAAAACTTAGAAATTTTTCTAAGTTAAAAATAAAGTGGCAAAGGTACCAACTTTGGAGGACCATAACTCCTAAACCACAAGGCCATTTTTTCTCATCCAAAGATGGATTTGTATCCCTCATTATCACCTACAAAAACTTCAACTACAAGTCATTCCAATTCATTAAGGATTTTGAGTTATGGAGTGATCAAAGTGGCTGAAAAGTGAAAATGTCACTTTTTCCAACACTTAGTGAAATTTTCACTAAGTCAGATTCTGCCTCACTTTTTGCCAAATGTAGGGGGATTTTTCACTTGGAATCAAAAGAGATCAAAACCAAACTTGTTCAAACAGTTGTTGTATCATGTAAGAGCTTTCCAAAATGGCCAAGAACATTGCCAAATTCAACCTACACCATGAGATACAACATTGCCAAGTTGCCTTGCTGAAATCTGTCAAGGCAAGGCAGAATTTGCAACTTTGGTCGATTTGCCAAAATCAACCAAATTCAATTGCTCCTATCCACTTGGACACCTCAGAGGATTGAATCTAAAGGGGACAATCACTGAGCCAAGCCTCCAAAGTCCATGGAACAAGAAATAGCATGTTGAACCTAGAATGGCCAAAATAGGGACAAGACTTTAAATTTGGAATGAGGCATTCAATGGAACCATAAAGGTGGCATGGACTGAGCCATTCTCATCTGAAATCAGTCAAGACTTATCCAAGACCAAGGGGACCATAGCTCTGTGCCCTAACCTCTAGTCAATGGCTAGAGGAGACTTTCATTTTCATTGGACAACATTGGCCAAACCTCTGCTGCAGCTACCATTCACTGTTGCTGCGAAAACAAACTTGCTCTACTATAAATAGAACTCATTTGTGCTCAGTTTAAGTACACCAAAGCCATCTAACAGATGCTTTCCTCAAAATCTCTTCTTTCACTCCAATTTTGCCTTCTAAGGCAAGTCACTATCGGGTTTTGAGTTTGAGAGCAATTCCAATCAAACCAATCACTCACACACCTCACATACATCACATATGAGCTGATCCAACACTTAGATTACTTCTGAAACATCAATTTCACAAAATCACCAGCTGGTTGCTCAAGGTTTTAACCAAAGTGCAGCTGAGGTACCACAAAATGATCCAGCCAATTTCAATCAAGTCCAACCATCCAAACACAATCCATAGGGTGTAGGGAAGCTGTTCAGATCATCACAACTCATCTGTAACACCTCCAAATCAAAAATCACTTTGAACTTGCTGTCACGACTTGGAGGTAAGCACATACTTGGTCATCTCTCAATCTATGCATATTTCCTCGCACAATAATTTGGCCATATGTTCATAATCATGCATGGAATGTTTTCCCTCAATTAATTGCATTGTTGGAATCGTGTATCAAAAATCCTAGCCTTCATGCAGAAATTAGGGTTCTTGAGGTCTCTTCGTGATTTCTTGTTGTATGTTTAATTTAAATGAAATTAAAGTACATAGACATGATCGTGAGGTTGAGACGAGCATAATGATATGTGGATTGCATGATATGATTACGTATTCATGGAGATTGGATAGAAAATGCAAATCTGAGAAACCAAGAACACGCGTGTGTTCTTCAGCTGTTCTTGGCGCCATTTTTGAATAATTCAAATATTTGAATTTTGTGATTTTGTTTAATTGATTCAAAAATTAATTTCTCTCTGAGTTTTAATGATTTTGAGTTGATTCTTTTTTTAATAATTCACAAAAATGTCAAAATATTTTATTTTCCCAAAAAATCCCAAAAATATTATTTATTTCATATAATTGATATTTTTGCAAAGAATTAATGTTTTAATTGTTTTTGGCATTTTAAATATTTTTTCTACATTGATTTTGCAACTTTTAATGCTTTCTAATTATTTTGTAGGTCAATACTTAATTTTTGAAGCATTAATCCAAGATCACAATTTGTTTTCCATGTGTTAAACAATTTTTGATCATTTTAATTGAATTTTTATTCAATTAAATACATTTTGAAAACAAATTAGGGTTTTTGGATTAATTCAACCCTCATAAATCATTTTCAAAACTCTTTGGGCCTCTTGAGAGAGTGTAAGACCCATCCCCCCTTGTACAAAAACTTTTTGGGCCTCACTCATTGTATACGTCCCTCTGTACAAGTAAACGGCGCGATCGTCGCCCGTTTAAAAATAAAAACCATCTGGGCCTACCCTCGAGTAGTAAGACCCATTTCTTTTTTCTTAAAACTTTTTGGGCCTCTAATAGAGTGTAAGACCCAATCCTTTTTTTGATCAAATCATTTTTGGGCGTCAGTACATTGTATAAGTCCCGATACCGTCAAAAACAAACGGCGCGATCGTCGCCTTTTCAAAATAACCCTTGGGCCTCTCCTTGAGCTATAAGACCCATTCAAAACACTTTGGGCCTCTATTAGAGTGTAAGACCCAATCCCCCTTTTAACCAAGACATTTTGGGCCTCACTTATTGTATAAGTCCCTCTGCGTTAAAAGAAAACCTCGGCGCGATCGCCATTTTTAAACGAAAAATCTTTTGGGCCTACCCTCGTGTTATAAGCCCCACTCTTTTCTTTAAACCTTTTTGGGCCTCTATTAGAGTGTAAGACCCATCCCTTTGTACAGAAAACCTTTTTGGGCCCCAGTCACTTGTATAAGTCCTTCTGTACAAAGTTAAACAGTGCGCTCACTGATAAAACCCTGGGCCTCTCCTTGAGCTGTAAGCCCCAAATCTTTCTTTTTCAAAGCACTTTCTCCTTTGATTTTGAATATACTGTTGTTTTCAATCTTTCTTTGTTGAACAACTAACCAAACAGCATGGAAGCACTACAACCAAGTAAGTGGTTATCGCTTTCGTTTACTGCTTTCATATTATAAACTGTATTGTGGGGCTGCTCACTGTAAGTCTCCTTTCATAAACTCATATCTACTGTGTAATAATAGTATAGATATTTCGAGTTTCCCCGGCTACTACGTCTAGAACTAGGTGACGCCGTTTCACTTATTCGTAGAAATAGACGCCTAGATCCCCAATAGGAGCACCAGATACAGTCTTCTCTTCGGTTGTCCTCCTTAGGAATCATCAAGAAGCTCTACTCCCCAAGATGAATGTATTCTCCGTGAATGGCATCTTTGAGTTTCTTCCAAATTCTCAAACTTTCCTGACTTGATCTATTCCTTGTGGATAGCTTGCCTTGAATGTCTCGGGGTTTGGGTACCCACTACGGTCATAATCTTGGACCTTAACTAAGGGACCCTCTTTAAAAGCTAAAAATCCCTGGATAGTAAACCTCGCACGTTTACCAGTGGTTTTTATCTTTAAAAGAGTTATCTCTCCTAATGGAAAGGAGATGATAGACCCACGGGCTTCTTAAAAGCATCGGCCTCCTCTTGGGCATTATACAAGGACCCTACGGCTTCTTAGAAGTATTCACAGCCTCCTCTTAGGCTTCATATAATGATCTCTTCCTCCGGGAATGATAGCCTCCTCTTGGGCTTCGTACAAGGACCCGTCGGCTTCTTAAAAGTTTCCAGCCTCCTCTTGGGCTTCGTACAAATTGTCCCGACGACCTCCTAGAGGTATAGGAACAGAACTTAGTCATCCTCATAGAACAATCCTTTCATAGAGTCTACTACTGTTTCTCAAAGCATAGTACAAAAGATAAAACTCTAGACACGGACAGTCTAACTTCCTTGAGTCTCAAAGACAATCTCAAGCACCCTTCGTTAAATAGGAAGGAAACCCGCAGACTCGGACAGTCTCAATACCCTTTGGATTTCCCGTTTCCTCAAAGAGAAGGAAATATCCCTGATCCTCAAATCAAATCCCTGAGTACAGTGATGCTCATATAAGAACTGATTTTCTCTTTTAAAATCAGTATATTGTGCCTCGTTCACAGTACACAAACATCAACAACTCCTTTCCCTTCATCTAATCACTGTAAGAGGCAAGCCTCTGGATCATCTACATCCATGCCACTGTCCCTCTTTTAGCATGAGAAATTCCTAAGGAAAGATGGCATTGCTCTACACTGAGTTAAAGTCTTCTCCTTCAGGTTAAAACCCTTTCTTCGGAAATTATGGCATTGCTCGGATCCACGTATCCCAGTTAAAGTAATTCTCCTTCTCCCCTCTTTAGAGATGACAAATTCTCTCTAAAGTCGAGGTCTTTCAGCTTCACGTCTTGGGCTTTGAACAAGACACAAATAGACCTTTCAGCTTCACATCTTGGGCTTTAAACAAGATACAAATCACCTTTCGCTTCACGTCTTGGGCTTTGAACAAGACACCAAAAACCAATTTCCTCCCATAGAATAGGAGGAACTACGAATGCTCTGATTTCCCTGTTTCAGTAAACGGGAATACGTAGGCATAAGATCGAAAGAAAAGATCTTAGCGAGCGCAATCAACAAAAAACCCAAATCCCATATCTCCGTCAGTCAAAAGCAGTAATTCAAAAGCATCAGTCCTAACATCCTAATCCTTGTTCCCCGTCAGAAACCCTTTGCCTAGATTAAAAGAAAGAAAACCGTATTGGCGAAGATACAAATAACCAGTACAAAGGCCCCCCACATTGATAGCATCCGTAACCTAACAGACCGCTGTTTAAACTCAGTATGCAAGCAGGGTTAATTGGAGACATCTATTTCCCTTCCGTATTCAGCTCACAATAGGATAAAAAATGAATCGACCTGTAGTTTAAGCTCAAACCGCAGAGAGCGACCAGCGCTTTAGAACCGCGTCCAAAATCGCTCGCTACAGAAAAAAATGGCGCCCACCGTGGGGCCGACATTTTTCTTTCTTTCTGTTTTCCTTGTAAAATAGCGACTCTGCTGGGGATTCCTTGCCAGAGTCATTTTCTGCCTTAGGGCATCATCCCCGTTTTCCACGGAAAATGAGAACTCTGCTGAGGAGAAAGATTGACCTATGCTGGTCCATCTCTTTGGCTGAATACCACAGATTGGGGCTTCCGCCGGGGAACCCATTTCTGTCAGGAACTTAGGAATCATAGCTTTATAAGTCTAGGATGATTAGGACAAATATATATACTGCTTTTCCTAATTGCTATACGTGTTTATTTTTCTGCTAATGGGAATGCGTGTGATGTCGCATGTGGTGAGAACGAGTATACACCTAGAAAAGCCAAACCCTTTCGTAGTGCGGAAGCTATCGGAAATAGCTGTTACGCGATACTACCCTCATTTGAGGCTGGTGATCTATTCTCGGTGAAAGGCACTTACTCTAAGATTGCTCTACAACTCGCTGGCGATCCGCTTGTTGTTTTGCTTTCCTGGGAGGAGCTAATGATAATGAGTACAGGTACAAAAATCACCCTAGTATAAACCTTTGGGGATGGGTAGAGCCTTGACTTCATGACAACGACCCTCTGACCCCATGTTTTTTCTATGTTTTTGTGTGCTGCATTCATGCATTCGTTTAATAAAACATTAAAACACTCAAAAAACTTTCTCTTCTAGTCTCTCTATTTTTCAAATTAAACTAAGACTGTGATTGCAAATATCAGAGAAGAGGATTATGCTAATGGATTTCGGTAGAAGGAGAACTCACCAGTATACCTTCAAGGTTCCAAAACTAGGGGATTTGAGAAAGTTAGCGAGGATGATCGTTAACCCAGAGGCTTTCAGAGCCAAGCACGGTGGTTTGCTACCACTGTTAAGAGTCCATGTGATTAAGGGGATCATGGACGCGCTCATTCAGTTCTACGACCTAGTTTATCACTGTTTCACATTCCCGGATTACTAGCTATCACCAACGCTGGAGGAGTATTCTCATCTGACTGATTTACATATCACTGATCGAGCTCCATTTTCTGGACTGGAAGAAATTCCAAAGAATCAGACTATTGCAATAGCAATTCATTTGGACGAGTCTGAGGTCAGGACTCACATGACCACTAAGGGTGGCATCCAAGGTTTGCCAGCCCAGTTCTTGACAAAGAAAGCTCTGTACTTCGCTAGTATAGGGAACGGGACTGCTTTTGAAAGCATCTTTGTCTTGCTCACCTACGGGTTATTTTTGTTTCCCAACATCAATAACTTCGTCAATATCAACGCTATTAAGGTTTTTCTCATTGGAAACCCTGTGCCGACTTTGGTCGCAGATGCGTATCATTCTGTACACTTAGGAAATTTGTACAGCGGAGGAGAGATCACATGCTGTGTACCTTTGCTCTACAAATGGTTTATCTCTCACTTGCCCAAGTCTGCTGCTTTTTGGGATTGCAAGAGTGTCTTACGTTGGTCGCAGAAAATCATGTCTCTCACCAATTCCGATATAGATTGGTGTAATAGGATTTATGAGGGAATCAGAATCATTGACCGTTGTGGAAACTTCCCCAGTGTACCCCTCATAGGAACTAAAGGAGGAATCAACTATCATCCGATATTAGTTCTTCGTCAATTTGGATACCCGATGGGACACATCCCACTGGGTGTTCATCTGGAAGGTCTTTTCTTCAAGGAAGGAGAAAACGACAGAGCACTACAGATGGAAATAGTGCAAGCTTGGAAACATGTTTATAAGAAAGGACGAGAGTCTCTGGGAAAACCGGACTGTGTCTCGGTGGAGCCTTATCTCCACTGGGTACAAACTAGAGCTCTCAAGCTAAAGATGTCTTATCCTCGTTACGGAATTCTTCCACCGGGGGAATCTGTCATGTACTTCATAACGAAAACTGAAAAGCTTCAGGTTACTCTCAACAAAGTTCAAAAGGAAAGAAGATCTTGGAAGAATAAGTACCGCACCCTCGACGTAGAGTGTATCCAAATACAGCAACTACTAAAAGAGAAAGATGCTCTGATTGAAATTTTGGAGCAGCATGCTGTGGAGAATCAAGATGACCAAAGGAATTTGCTCGCTCCTTTCACCTGGCAAAGGAATGACAACCCGACAACGGCCCAAGCCTGGTTAAAGAAGAGGAATCGGGACCCATTAGTTTAGGTTTATGTTTCTGCACTTTGTAATCTACTGTATTTCCATTTCTGTAATCCTTTGGAATTCAATAAAAAGGGGTTTCCCCACTGTTTGATATTTGCAATCTAATTGTCGAAGTTTATTTTGATTAAACCAAAAAAAAACAATTAATATAATCATTGCATTCATCATTCTCACATCGCGTATTCTTCTTCCCTACGAATCTTACGTTTGTGTCTCGATTCTAGAGTCAAACTGTCTCATTCGTATAATACCTGGGTCAATCGTCAAAAAAGGATGGATGATCTTGAGGAAGAAAATAGAGAGTTGAAAGAAGAGATCGATGCTCTGAGAGAGGATATGAGAAAGCTTCGTAACGACATGCAAGCCATGGCAGAAGCTCAGCTACAAAGAACTGTGATCTCAGAGATCACCTCAACGCCCATCATAGAAAAGTATGATCCTAGGTATCAGATGCCGAAAGATCGTCCTTGGGGCATGCCTGTTAACTATATCCCGGAAGGATATGTTCCGCCGATCACTGAAGATCAGGGAATCGCAACAGAAGCCGCTGGGCCTGAAGGTTACAAACTTCGGGAAAGCGAAGATGCCAGGGGCATACTCAAGACTCCTGAAGGTTACAAACTTCGGGAGGCGCCAAGACTTACTACCGTAGTCACGGTACCACCCCCTGTGGTGCACACTGTCCCGGAAGGACAGATTCCACAGACATCTTCTGATAAGAAGGAAACTATGTTTGACAGAATGGATGGATTCCAGGAGCAGTTCTTGGAAATGCAGAAAGAGCTGCAAGCCATTCGCGGTCAGGATCTATTTGGAAAGGATGCCGCAGACCTCTGCTTGGTCCCAAATGTGAAAGTCCCGCACAAGTTCCAAGTGCCCGACTTTGAAAAATACAAGGGTAACTCTTGCCCTCAGAGCCATCTGGTGATGTACGCTCGACGGATGTCAGCTCAGACGGAGAATCAGGACCTACTGATTCACTACTTCCAGGATAGTTTAACCGGTGCCGCACTCAAATGGTACATGGGTTTAAACCGTACTACGATCAGTACATTCAGAGATCTTGGTACTGCCTTCGTCCAACAATACAAGTACAATTTGGACATGGCACCCGACAGAGATCAACTCAGATCAATGTCACAAAAGGACAAGGAAACCTTTAAGGAGTATGCTCAAAGGTGGCGTGAAATTGCCGCTCAAATTTGTCCACCTCTTGAGGAAAAAGAGATGACAAAAATCTTCTTAAAGACCTTAAGCTCATTTTACTATGACCGAATGATTGCCAGTGCACCCAGTGATTTCACCGAAATGGTCGGCATGGGTGTACGTCTTGAGGAAGCCGTCCGAGAAGGACGTTTGGTGAAAGACACTGGATCAACGAGCGGTACTAAAAAATACGGTAGTGCTCTCCCTAAGAAAAAAGAGCAAGATATTGGGAATATCTCTCTCGGAAAGCAAAGGCGACGTTATCAGCCATTAGCAGCTGTTACTCCTGCTATCGGCCCCGCGCCTGTTCCTATGTATCAACCTCAGATTGCGCAGAGCCAACCTGACCAACAAAGGACACAACAACCTCTTTAGCAGGCTCGTCCTCCATATAACAACAACCGTACAACACGCCCACCAGGATTTGATCCTATACCCATATCGTACGCTGAATTGTTTCCGTTACTGCTAGCCAAGGGGCACATTCAGACTAAGTCCCCTCTTTCAGTTCCAGAAAATCTGCCTTTTTGGTTTAAAGCGGATCAAACATGCCCTTATCATCAAGGAGGTTCAGGGCATAACATTGAGACTTGTCTCAATTTCAAATCCGACGTGCAAAAGCTTGTTAGGAGCGGGCTCTTATCTTTCAAAGATACGAATCCTAATGTTCTCACGAACCCGCTACCTCAACATGAGAAAACTGCAGTCAATCTGATTGAGAAAGAGACTAACAATGTCTATCAAATTCATGATGTACTCTTGTTAAAGACCAATCTAGTCAAGATGCATTGTAGATAGAGGGGATATGGCCATGTGCCACCTCATAATTATCACCAGTGTGATATCTGCTCTAAAGACAACCAGGGATGTTCTGTAGTGCAAGCAGCTCTACAGGAACAAATGGATCTTGGATGGATCCAAGAGCACCGAGATCATGGAGTTAACATGGTTTACACGAATTCCAACGTCATTCAAAACCACGGCATCCGTGCGATGAATGACAACTTGGTGGCAATGCACTCAAGGCAAAGCCAGTATCATAATCTTCCACGGCACGATTACAGTTCCTGTCTGATTTGCTCGGTAAACAAACAGGGATGCTCTTTCATACAAGAGGCCCTCCAGCGTCAGATGGATCTTGGATGGATCCAAGACTACCATGATAGGAACTCCTATCAAATCAACATGGTTCAGATCTTTGACATTCGCGTGATGAATACCAACCTGGTAGAGTTACATGCTGAGCAGGTCCGACTTGGATTCTTAATATCACATGACTATCAAAGCTGTAAAGCGGGTTGCAAAAACAATCGAGGTTGTACCCTTGTCCAGGAGGCACTTCAGCACTTGTTAAATCACTGGTGGATGCCAATCTATATGGACGAAGATACTCAGCAGATTAGTATCAATCACAGGAATCCTACTCGTCGTCAAAGTCAGGATGTCCGATCAATGGAAGATAACCTAGTGAGGTTACATTGCATTCAAAGTGGGCGTGGCCAGGTGCCACCACACAACTATGACAGTTGTAGTGTCTGTTCGGAAAGTAACCAAGGGTGTTACCTTGTGAGAGCAGCTCTCCAGGTTCAGGTCGATCGTGGAGAAATTCGTCCATGTCCAGGTTCAGGACCCATCATTTGGTCGCCGAACTACCTTGCCGAGCAAGTTGAGGATGCTGTCACCATCTCTGGTCATCACCAGATCAGGGATGTTTTTGCCATCATCCCTCTACTTGACGAATCTAGAATTCCCAACCAGGAACGGATCGAGGTTACTTATGATGGTCAGAAAAATCAGAAGGTTCCTATAGTCATCTATCTACCGGGGCCACTACCGTATGAATCAGCTAAGGCAATCCCTTACAAATACGGTGCAACAATAATCGAGAATGGAAAGGAAATTCCATTACCCTCCGTCGTGAATATTGCAGACATCAGTCGTGTAACACGGAGCGGTCGAATCTTCAACCGAGGGGTTGGAGAATCCAATAAAGAAAAGGAACTTCAGGCAGAAATTCCTGATCCACTAGTCGGTCAGTCCAGCAGTCCCGACCTTTCGAAAGACAAAGATGAGATGCTAAAGCTCATCCAAAGGAGTGAATACAACATTGTTGATCAACTGTTACAGACTCCTTCAAAGATCTCGGTATTATCACTGTTACTCAGTTCAGAGGCCCACAGGGAGGCTCTACAGAAAGTCTTGGAGCAAGCCTTTGTGGAACAGGATGTAACAATCAGACAATTCGATGGTATTGTCTCTAACATCACTTCCTGCAATAATTTCAAATTTAGTGATGAGGAATTACCTGAAGAGGGTCGCCGTCATAACATGGCGCTCAACATTACAGTTAACTGCCAGGGCGATGCTTTAGCCAACGTACTGGTAGACTCAGGGTCAGCCCTGAATGTTATGCCGAAGTCCACTTTGATGCAATTATCATTCAAGGGCCCTCCGATGAGAGTCAGCAAGGTTGTCGTCAAAGCATTCGACGGATCAAGAAAAATAGTTATCGGCGAAGTTGATCTTCCCATAACTATTGGTCCTCACACTTTCCAAATCACTTTCCAGGTCATGGACATCCGGGAAACATACAGTTGTTTATAAGGAAGACCTTGGATACATCAGGCTGGAGCGGTTACTTCAACCCTCCACCAAAAGCTAAAGTTCGTCAAGAACGATCAACTTGTCACAGTTTGTGGGGAACAAGCCTTACTTGTGAGTAACCTATCATCATCTACTTGTGTGGAACCCGAGGAGGTTATTGGAACTCAGTTCCAAGCACTATCGGTGAGCAAGAACGATCAGTTCAAAGAAGGAACTTCAATTTCTTCATACAACGATGCTATCAAAGCGGTCGAGAGTACCGATACAAAAGGATGGGGACGGCTTGTCATTCCTATTGACAATAAAACAAAGAAGGGTCTTGGTTTTTCTGCAACCTGTACCCAAACAGCTGCTAACGATGAAAGTCTTCATCCCCTTCAAAACTTCTTCCACAGTGGAGGTTTTCTTCACCCAGTGTGTCAGACAGTTCATGCTATCAATGAGGAAGATCCCTCTAACACAGATGAAGAATGGAAGTCCTACCTTAACAAGGACGGTTATATGTCTCAGGAAGAGGTGTCTATGCCTTTTTGCTTTCCTACAGAAAGTCCGAGATTTATACCAAGATCAGATGTCGAAATGATCTACGGAGATTGTGATCCGGAAGGATGCCGTGCTCCGCCAAATTCATTAGAGGAGGACACTCCAATGAAAGACAACTTTGACCACAATTACTATGGCCCAATGGATGGCCTGCCAATGTGGCAGCCTTACCCAGGAGACTTGGGGCGAGAAAGTCAGCCGAACAATGAAACTCAGCTGAGCGTCATTGAACAGAATACCTGTGTCCCCGCCATGTCATGGGATCAACACTCAGGTCATTCAGAAACTACTCAACATGAAGATGAATTCGCAACATTTGCAGGACTAGAATTCATCAACTATGCTTTTCCTGAGGTCAACGTCATCGAGAGGGATGACTCCTCCAGTTCCACAGAAGTGTGGGACACCCTGGGACAACCAAGTGGAAAATACGACTATATGGTCAAGTACACCGCTCCCGAAAGCTCTCGTATCAGGCTCGAAGATATCCAGTCAACTGGATGGGGAGATACAGCTGAGAGCACCAATGCTATGCAAAATACAACAGAGGAATCCTCCTACGACAATTCTGCCTGGGAAACAGATTCCAATGATCCTGCTCCACCAGAAATCAGCGTCATTTTTGAAGACAAGTCAAGGAAGGTGCCAGACTTTGTGATTCACCGAGGATTTCACCGCCAATGGGTTGCCGTTGAGGTTCCGAAGGTCGTTCGTCAGTCAAAGTAATTGCCATCTTTAACCTTTCACCCTGCCCAGGTGAAACGGATATTTTGATAGGGCTCGTTTTCTGTAAATTTCCCTCTTCGCTTTGCCCAAAGCGACAGAGTTTTGTTTTATAGGGCTGTAGTTTCAAGATTCGACTTGTGCATTAATAAAATAACGTCGTTCTATAATTTCCGCATTAATTGCTGTTTTCTCTTTTTGCTTTTTCAGAAAATGGTAATCCTAAAAAACATTCAATAATAAAAATAAGCAGTAAAATCAAAACACTGCACACACTTACATTTTCTCTATCTCTTCTAAACACGAATCATCACGTCATGCAGATTGCTTGTTTTATACCCCGTTGAAACATACGATCCGATGCCTTCTCCCAACTTTGAGTTCCCGGTATTCGAGGCTGAAGAAGAAAATGATGACCAAATTCCAGAAGAGATCTCCCGACTACTCAGACAAGAGGAAAGGTCCATCGAATCTTCACAAAGAGCCGTTGGAAACGGTAAACTTGGGTTCGGAAAAAGAGAGAAAAGAAATCAGGATCGGAGCACTGCTCAGTCTAACTGCCAGAGAGGGTTTGATAAAGCTTCTCAAAGAATTTCCCGATGTATTCGCTTGGTCCTATTAGGATATGCCAGGGTTGGATACCAACATCGTGGAACATCACTTACCGTTAAGATCGGAATGTCCGCCAGTAAAGCAAAGGTTGAGACGCACTCACCCGGACATGGCCATCAAAATCAAAGAGGAGGTACAGAAACAGATTGACGCGGGTTTCCTCGCTACATCTGAATATCCTCAATGGTTAGCCAACGTCGTACCCATTCCCAAAAAGGACGGAAGGGTCAGAATGTGTGTTGATTACATAGATCTGAACAAGGCAAGTCCAAAGGACGACTTTCCTTTACCACACATTGACATGCTGGTTGACAGCACAGTAAAGTTCAAAGTATTCTCCTTCATGGATGGATTCTCGGGCTATAACCAGATCAAAATGGCGCCGAAAGACATGGATAAAACTTCGTTCATTACCCCATGGGGTACCTTTTGTTATAAGGTAATGTCGTTCGGTTTGAAGAACGCCGGGGCAACCTATCAAAGGGTCATGACTACTTTGTTTCATGACATGATACACAAAGGAATCGAGGTATATGTCGATGATTTGATTGCAAAATCAAGAACAGAGGATGAGCACGTTGAACATCTGTCAAAATTGTTCGAACGTCTAAGAAAATTCAAGCTCCGCTTGAATCCCAACAAGTGCACCTTCGGTGTCCGTTCGGGGAAACTACTAGGGTTCATCGTCAGCCAGAAAGGAATTGAAGTTGATCCTGACAAGGTCAAGGCCATTCAAGAAATGCCTTCTCCGAAAACTGAAAAACAAGTCAGAGGATTCCTGGGACGTTTGAACTACATCTCCAGATTCATATTCCTTATGACCGCGACGTGTGCGCCGATTTTCAAATTACTCAAAAAGAACCAGGATTGCGTTTGGTCAGAAGATTGCCAAACCGCCTTTGACAGTATCAAGGAATATCTGTTGAATCCTCCGATTCTATCACCTCCGGTGGAAGGAAGACCACTGATCATTTACCTCACAGTCCTAGAGGACTCAATGGGATGTGTACTTGGCCAACAAGACGAAACTAAAAGGAAAGAGCCTGCCATTTACTATCTAAGCAAGAAATTCACCGACTGCGAAACTCGGTACACAATGCTTGAGAAAACTTGTTGCGTTTTGGCTTGGGCAGGCAAACGTCTTCGCCAGTACATGATTCGTCATACTACTTGGTTGGTCTCCGAAATGGATCCAATCAAGTAAGTTTTCGAAAAACCTGCTCTTACGGGAAGGATTGCCCGTTGGCAGATGTTGTTATCAGAATATGACATAGAGTACCACGCTCAAAAAGCCGTTAAGGGAAGTATTTTAGCCGATCATTTGGCTCATCAACCGATTGACGATCAAGAATCAATCGGGTTTTACTTCCCAGACGAAGATGTCATGTATCTAAAGGTGAAAGATTGCGATGAACCGCTACCCAGTGAAGGGCCAGAACCAGGTTCCCAGTGGGGACTTATCTTTGACGGAGCAGTCAATCATTATGGAAACGGAATTGGGGCAATCATTGTTACCCCTCAGGGTTCCCACATTCCTTTCACTGCCAGACTTACGTTCAAATGTACGAACAACGAGGCCGAATACGAAGCATGTATCATGGGTCTCGAAGAAGCGATTGATTTAAGGATCAAAAACTTAGACGTATACGGCAATTCAGCCTTGGTTATTAACCAGATAAAAGGAGATTGGAACACATACCAATCAGGATTGATTCCTTACAAAGACTATGCAAGAAGGTTGTTACCCTTCTTCAACAGAGTCGACTTTCATCACATCCCTCGTGATGAGAATCACATGGCTGACGCATTAGCCACTCTCTCTTCCATGATTAGTGTAGGTCGATGGAATGACATACCTAAGATCGACATAATGCGCCTTGAACGGCCCGCTTACATCTTCGCGATTGAAGCAGTCATAGACGACAGACCTTGGTATCACGATATCAAATGCTTCCTTCAGAAACAAGAGTACCCATCTGGGGCACTCAGAAAAGATAGAAAGACCCTCAGAAGATTGGCTGGAAACTTCTTCCTGAGTGGTGACACTCTCTGTAAGAGAAATTTTGACATGGTCTTGCTCCGATGTGTAGACAGACCAGAAGCAGACATGCTCATGAAAGAAATTCATGAAGGATCCTTTGGCACTCATGCCAACGGACACACAATGGCGAGAAAAATTCTCAGGGCCGGGTATTATTGGTTGACCATGGAATCCGACTGCTACAAGTACATGAGGAGGTGTCACAAGTGTCAGATATACTCCGACAAAATTCATGTACCGCCATCACATCTCAAAGTTCTTTCTTCCCCATGGCCATTTTCCATATGGGGAATCGATATGATTGGTATGATTGAGCCCAAGGCTTCAAACGGACATCGGTTCATCCTGGTAGCCATTGACTATTTCACCAAGTGGGTCGAAGCAGCGTCATTCGCCAATGTAACCCGACAAGTGGTGGTCCGATTTATCAAAAACAATATCATCTGTCGTTATGGTGTTCCAAGCGAGATCATTACTGATAATGGATCTAACTTGAACAATAAGATGATGAAAGAGTTGTGTGCAGAGTTCAAGATCGAACACCATAACTCATCTCCCTACCGACCCAAGATTAACGGAGCGGTAGAAGCGGCTAACAAGAACATCAAAAAGATTGTTCAAAAGATGGTTGTAACCTATAAAGATTGGCACGAAATGCTACCCTTTGCTCTTCATGGTTATCGCACATCTGTCCGTACTTCAACAGGGGCAACCCCTTTCTCTCTAGTATATGGCATGGAAGCAGTGCTCCCCATAGAAGTAGAGATCCCATCAATTCGGGTATTGATGGAAGCTCAGCTCACCGAAGCTGAATGGTGTCAAAGTCGACACGACGAACTGAACCTGGTCGAAGAGAAGCAAATCACGGCACTATGCCACGGTCAGTTGTATCAACAGAGAATGAAGAGGGCGTTCGACAAAAAGGTCCGACCTCGTGTCTTCAGAAAAGGAGACCTTGTGCTCAAGAAGATACAATCATTTCTCACTGATTCTCGGGGCAAATGGACCCCAAATTATGATGGCCCCTATGTGGTCACGAAAGCTTTCTCAGGCGGCGCCTTGAGACTTGCAACCATGGACGGAGAGGAATTTGCCTACCCCACGAATGTTGATGTAGTCAAGAAATACTTCGCCTAAAACTATAAAAAAAAACGTCTCGGTGGATTGAAAACCCGAAAGGGAGGTCCAGGAAAAAGTTAGAGACATGAAAAAAAATCATCCCGATGGATTGGAAATCTCATAGTACAATCCAGGCAAAAATTAGGGATAATGGCAAGTAACTATGTTCAACAGAGGCAAGTCCCTCAGCAGCAGTTACAGCATCATCTATCGGAGGAAATCTCCAGTCAGAGGTCATCTTCGACGGAAGCTCAGGATATCCCGAACTCAAAGTTGGTAGAAGGATAGTGGTCGTTATGTTTCAACGTAGCCCTTTTCCCTATAAATTACCATTTTCTAACTTTGTATATACTCTTTGAAATCACGCGTTTGGCTGATCTCCATCTTATCAATAAAATTTGAGCCCTTGTGCTTTTGTTTGTAATTCTTTACTTGTTTTAGCTTTACAGAACGACGTTGTTTAAACTTAATCAGCGATTCTTGAAATAAAACAAAAATGAATTTACTTGTTAAACTTTTTCTGCTTTTAAATTAAAGATGGCATTTCTTTTGACTGTTGAACATCAGAAGAACATCGATCGCTTCTCCCGAAGTAAGCGAACTTCAAAGTGCAGAATCAAAGTACTCCTTCTAAGCCAGTATGCCTTAATGAAGGGATCAACTGTGTCAGAGACCTTGTTTCGTCTGACATCCTCGGCCGAGTTCTCATCTCCTAAGCCCGATCAACATAGCTCCCAACGGGACTATCTCTCCTAAGCAAGGTGGAATTGCTATTTTGAACCAACGGTACTTCTTCGCCCCGCGATGGCCGAGTATCCAATTATGTTCATCCATTAGTCTGTATGTCGCGTCTGTTTTGTCAGCATATACATACATACATCATGCATTTTTTATTTGCATTCACATTTCATATTGCATCACTATCACTCTAGTCGGTCTTGTCCCCTAGTGGTAGAAGTCCTCTCAATCGAGTTGTCAGTTCTTGCCTCGTCAGGAAATACTGTGTCTGAACAACCTCGCTTCCAGTTTAATTCTGGAAAGAAGTTGGTCCTTGGCCACTTTGATAATTTGAACCTCTGAAAGATCATAGAACTTTCAATAAACATCACTCTTCTCCATTGAAGATGATATCCTTGCTTTCCCGGATTAAGGAAAATCCACAGAGAAAGCCTTGTGATTAGAGATTCGGCAGCACGCCAGTTTTGCTCCGTAAAACCACTAATGAGAAGGTCATTGGCACCTCAAAATTGGACCCCATCATATGGCGTTTCTCCGGGAAGATCCCGAGAAAAGTATGATGAAAGATCCCAAATGAAAACAGTCTTTCAAGAGACTCGCTTTCCCCAGTAGAATCGACAAATGGCGTCTCCAACAGAGAAGTTTGTGCAACTCTACAACTCATACGTTGGGTTCCCCAGCAAGTCTGACATCAAACCTTTTTCCGTCAAATGGCATCTCCCCGGGAAAATTCGGCGAGAAGTTTGAAGGAAAACCGCTACACATAGAGTCCCTTGTCAATAAAGGTTATTGACAAAAGAAACTAAGACCAGTTCTTGGTAGGAAACCAGGATCGAGGGGAAGTTTAAATCAGAAACTAAGACCAGTTCTTGGTAGGAAACCAAGAACGAGGGGAAGTTCAAAAGAAACTAAGACCAGTTCTTGGTAAGAAACCAGGATCGAGGGGAAGTTTATTTCAAAAGAGACTGAGACCAGTTCCTTGGTAGGAAACCAGGATCGAAGGGAAGTTTACCTTTTCTAAGCATCATTGCTTAGTTAAAGAAGATGAATGCGTAAGCTACCATTCATAACCACCATCAAAATTTCGGGTATTCCGATATTTAATCCTCTTGCACCCCGAATGCCCGAATCCCTTCGTCATTCACACCTTCGGGTCCAAGAAGATTAAATAGGGGAATCTGTAATACCCCAAATTTTGACCACTTAGATTTTCCATCATTGTGAAATTCATCATCACAATATGGATGAACCTTTATGCTTCATTAGTCTCCCCAAAGATGGGTGAGCATCCACTACAATCAAAATTAGGGTTTCAAGCCCTCTCTGAGTGCTTAGACAAAGGATCAATCAAGAAATGACATGATCTTCAACTTGTCTAATCTCTCAAACATCCACAATGGATCAAAAAGGACTCCCACTTAAAGGATTAAGCACAAGGCTGCTCCCTTCTAGGTGGATCAAGTCTCAAGATCGACAGTGTCACCAAATTAGGGTTTTGGTCGACCAGGGCCTCTAGATGGAAATTTTCATCTGGGCACAAGGCAATGATACAAAACATAACCTAATATACTTCATGGAACCTCATGAACCCATGCATCAAGTCAATTTTGCCTCAGGGGATGCATTCATCAAAAATCAGGAATTAGGGTTTCTTGACCTAATTCACCCCTAAGTTGACTTTTGGGACAAACCATGAGCTAAGACCTCAAGAGATGATTTGAGGGTCTCTAATACACCATATTTATCCATTTGGAATAATGGATTGATCCAAGAAGTTTGAGCAACAAGTCTCAATTCCATCTGCACCACAATTAGGGTTTTAAGGGAAAAGTCAACTGTAACTTTGACTTTTGACCAGGACAAGCTCCCAAACCCTAATACATGATTGAATATACCCTATGACACCCATGGAACATGCCCATCAAGTTTGATTTAGGTCAAGGACATGATTTCCTGAAGAATTGCACAGTTTGGAATTCATCTGATAAAAATTCAACTGTGCACAAAAGTCAACTTTGACTTTTTGAGATTTTTCACCAAAATGGATTTTTAACCCTAAAATGATGTTAATGTATGGTTTGAATCATCATTCATCAAGAAAAATCAAGAAAAGTGAGATAACTTGTAAAAGGGGTAACCATAAAACTTAGAAATTTTTCTAAGTTAAAAATAAAGTGGCAAAGGTACCAACTTTGGAGGACCATAACTCCTAAACCACAAGGCCATTTTTTCTCATCCAAAGATGGATTTGTAGCCCTCATTATCACCTACAAAAACTTAAACTACAAGTCATTCCAATTCATTAAGGATTTTGAGTTATGGAGTGATCAAAGTGGCTGAAAAGTGAAAATGTCACTTTTTCCAACACTTAGTGAAATTTTCACTAAGTCAGATTCTGCCTCACTTTTTGCCAAATGTAGGGGGATTTTTCACTTGGAATCAAAAGAGATCAAAACCAAACTTGTTCAAACAGTTGTTGTATCATGTAAGAGCTTTCCAAAATGGCCAAGAACATTGCCAAATTCAACCTACACCATGAGATACAACATTGCCAAGTTGCCTTGCTGAAATCTGTCAAGGCAAGGCAGAATTTGCAACTTTGGTCGATTTGCCAAAATCAACCAAATTCAATTTCTCCTATCCACTTGGAAACCTCAGAGGATTGAATCTAAAGGGGACAATCACTGAGCCAAGCCTCCAAAGTCCATGGAACAAGAAATAGCATGTTGAACCTAGAATGGCCAAAATAGGGACAAGACTTCAAATTTAGAATGAGGCATTCAATGGAACCATAAAGGTGGCATGGACTGAGCCATTCTCATCTGAAATCAGTCAAGACTTATCCAAGACCAAGGGGACCATAGCTCTGTGCCCTAACCTCTAGTCAATGGCTAGAGGAGACTTTCATTTTCATCGGACAACATTGGCCAAACCTCTGCTGCAGCTACCATTCACTGTTGCTGCGAAAACAAACTTGCTCTACTATAAATAGAGCTCATTTGTGCTCAGTTTAAGTACACCAAAGCCATCTAACAGATGCTTTCCTCAAAATCTCTTCTTTCACTCGAATTTTGCCTTCTAAGGCAAGTCACTATCGGGTTTTGAGTTTGAGAGCAATTCCAATCAAACCAATCACTCACACACCTCACATACATCACATATGAGCTGATCCAACACTTAGATTACTTCTGAAACATCAATTTCACAAAATCACCAGCTGGTTGCTCAAGGTTTTAACCAAAGTGCAGCTGAGGTACCACAAAATGATCCAGCCAATTTCAATCAAGTCCAACCATCCAAACACAATCCATAGGGTGTAGGGAAGCTGTTCAGATCATCACAACTCATCTGTAACACCTCCAAATCAAAAATCACTTTGAACTTGCTGTCACGACTTGGAGGTAAGCACATACTTGGTCATCTCTCAATCTATGCATATTTCCTCGCACAATAATTTGGCCATATGTTCATAATCATGCATGGAATGTTTTCCCTCAATTAATTGCATTGTTGGAATCGTGTATCAAAAATCCTAGCCTTCATGCAGAAATTAGGGTTCTTGAGGTCTCTTCGTGATTTCTTGTTGTATGTTTAATTTAAATGAAATTAAAGTACATAGACATGATCGTGAGGTTGAGACGAGCATAATGATATGTGGATTGCATGATATGATTACGTATTCATGGAGATTGGATAGAAAATGAAAATCTGAGAAACCAAGAACACGCGCGTGTTCTTCAGCTGTTCTTGGCGCCATTTTTGAATAATTCAAATATTTGAATTTTGTGATTTTGTTTAATTGATTCAAAAATTAATTTCTCTCTGAGTTTTAATGATTTTGAGTTGATTCTTTTTTTAATAATTCACAAAAATGTCAAAATATTTTATTTTCCCAAAAACTCCCAAAAATATTATTTATTTCATATAATTGATATTTTTGCAAAGAATTAATGTTTTAATTGTTTTTGGCATTTTAAATATTTTTTCTACATTGATTTTGCAACTTTTAATGCTTTCTAATTATTTTGTAGGTCAATACTTAATTTTTGAAGCATTAATCCAAGATCACAATTTGTTTTCCATGTGTTAAACAATTTTTGATCATTTTAATTGAATTTTTATTCAATTAAATACATTTTGAAAACAAATTAGGGTTTTTGGATTAATTCAACCCTCATAAATCATTTTCAAAACTCTTTGGGCCTCTTGAGAGAGTGTAAGACCCATCCCCCCTTGTACAAAAACTTTTTGGGCCTCACTCATTGTATACGTCCCTCTGTACAAGTAAACGGCGCGATCGTCGCCCGTTTAAAAATAAAAACCATCTGGGCCTACCCTCGAGTAGTAAGACCCATTTCTTTTTTCTTAAAACTTTTTGGGCCTCTAATAGAGTGTAAGACCCAATCCTTTTTTTGACCAAATCATTTTTGGGCCTCAGTACATTGTATAAGTCCCGATACCGTCAAAAACAAACGGCGCGATCGTCGCCTTTTCAAAATAACCCTTGGGCCTCTCCTTGAGCTATAAGACCCATTCAAAACACTTTGGGCCTCTATTAGAGTGTAAGACCCAATCCCCCTTTTAACCAAAACATTTTGGGCCTCACTTATTGTATAAGTCCCTCTGCGTTAAAAGAAAACCTCGGCGCAATCGCCATTTTTAAACGAAAAATCATTTGGGCCTACCCTCGTGTTATAAGCCCCACTCTTTTCTTTAAACCTTTTTGGGCCTCTATTAGAGTGTAAGACCCATCCCTTTGTACAGAAAACCTTTTTGGGCCCCAGTCACTTGTATAAGTCCCTCTGTACAAAGTCAAACAGTGCGCTCACTGATAAAACCCTGGGCCTCTCCTTGAGCTGTAAGCCCCAAATCTTTCTTTTTCAAAGCACTTTCTCCTTTGATTTTGAATATACTGTTGTTTTCAATCTTTCTTTGTTGAACAACTAACCAAACAGCATGGAAGCACTACAACCGAGTAAGTGGTTATCGCTTTCGTTTACTGCTTTCATATTATAAACTGTATTGTGGGGCTGCTCAATGTAAGTCTCCTTTCATAAACTCATATCTACTGTGTAATAATAGTATAGATATTTCGAGTTTCCCCGGCTACTACGTCTAGAACTAGGTGACGCCGTTTCACTTATTCATAGAAATAGACGCCTAGATCCCCAATAGGAGCACCAGATACAGTCTTCTCTTCGGCTGTCCTCCTTAGGAATCGTCAAGAAGCTCTACTCCCCAAGATGAATGTATTCTCCGTGAATGGCATCTTTGAGTTTCTTCCAAATTCTCAAACTTTCCTGACTTGATCTATTCCTTGTGGATAGCTTGCCTTGAATGTCTCGGGGTTTGGGTACCCACTACGGTCATAATCTTGGACCTTAACTAAGGGACCCTCTTTAAAAGCTAAAAACCGCTGGATAGTAAACCTCGCACGTTTACCAGTGGTTTTTATCTTTAAAAGAGTTATCTCTCCTAATGGAAAGGAGATGATAGACCCACGGGCTTCTTAAAAGCATCGGCCTCCTCTTGGGCATTATACAAGGACCCTACGGCTTCTTAGAAGTATTCACAGCCTCCTCTTAGGCTTCATATAATGATCTCTTCCTCCGGGAATGATAGCCTCCTCTTGGGCTTCGTACAAGGACCCGTCGGCTTCTTAAAAGTTTCCAGCCTCCTCTTGGGCTTCGTACAAATTGTCCCGACGACCTCCTAGAGGTATAGGAATAGAACTTAGTCATCCTCATAGAACAGTCCTTTCATAGAGTCTACTACTGTTTCTCAAAGCATAGTACAAAAGATAAAACTCTAGACACGGACAGTCTAACTTCCTTGAGTCTCAAAGACATTCTCAAGCACCCTTCGTTAAATAGGAAGGAAACCCGCAGACTCGGACAGTCTCAATACCCTTTGGATTTCCCGTTTCCTCAAAGAGAAGGAAATATCCCTGATCCTCAAATCAAATCCCTGAGTACAATGATGCTCATATAAGAACTGATTTTCTCTTTTAAAATCAGTATATTGGATCTGTCACTCAACTGAAACAGTTACAATAGCCTCCATCTCGGGCTTCGTACGAGATACCAAAATTCTCCCCAGTGGAGTCAAACAACCTTTTCGCCTCTCTCTCGGGCTTCGTACGAGACACATAAGAGACTCCCCCGTTGAGTCAATTACCCCTTTAGCCTCCATCTCGGGCTTCATACGAGATACAAAATCACTCTCTTGTTGAGTATAAAAGATTCTCCTATTGAGTCAACCCTTTTAGCCTCCCTCTCGAGCTTTGTACGAGACACAAAATAGCCTCCTCTTAGGCTTTGTATAATGATTTTCCTAGCGGAAATTAGCCTCCTCTTAGGCTTTGTATAAGAAAACCACTGGTTGATCCAATCAACCTTTTAGCATCAAAGTTGTGCCTCATTCACAGTACACAAACATCAACAACTCCTTTCCCTTCATCTAATCGCTGTAAGCGGCAAGCCTCTGGATCATCTACATCTATGCCACTGTCCCTCTTTTAGCATGAGAAATTCCTAAGGAAATATGGCATTGCTCTACACTGAGTTAAAGTCTTCTCCTTCAGGTTAAAACCCTTTCTTCGGAAATTATGGCATTGCTCGGATCCACGTATCCCAGTTAAAGTAATTCTCCTTCTCCCCTCTTTAGATATGACAAATTCTCTCTAAAGTCGAGGTCTTTCAGCTTCACGTCTTGGGCTTTGAACAAGACACAAATAGACCTTTCAACTTCACATCTTGGGCTTTAAACAAGATACAAATCACCTTTCGCTTCACGTCTTGGGCTTTGAACAAGACACCAAAAACCAATTTCCTCCCATAGAATAGGAGGAACTACGAACGCTCTGATTTCCCTGTTTCAGTAAACGGGAATACGTAGGCATAAGATCGAAAGAAAAGATCTTAGCGAGCGCAATCAACAAAAAACCCAAATCCCATATCTCCGTTAGTCAAAAGCAGTAATTCAAAAGCATCAGTCCTAACATCCTAATCCTTGTTCCCCGTCAGAAACCCTTTGCCTAGATTAAAAGAAAGAAAACCGTATTGGCAAAAATACAAATAACCAGTACAAAGGCCCCCCACATTGATAGCATTCGTAACCTAACAGACCGCTGTTTAAACTCAGTATGCAAGCAGGGTTAATTGGAGACATCTATTTCCCTTCCTTATTCAGCTCACAATAGGATAAAAAATGAATCGACCTGTAGTTTAAGCTCAAACCGCAGAGAGCGACCAGCGCTTAAGAACCGCGTCCAAAATCGCTCGCTACAATATGTCATCCTCCTTCTATTCGTTTTGCTACATGTTCGCCTTTCTCGTTTTGCACGACTGTAATGCCTCCCTTTTTAGGTACTACATGCACAGGGCTCACCCACTTACTATCTGAGATTTGATAAATTAGACCTGCTTCCAGTAACTTAAGAACTTCCTTCTTAACAGCATCACTCAGTATAGGGTTTATCCTTCTCTGATGTTCTCTGGAAGGTTTTGAATCTTCCTTAAGTAAAATCCGGTGCATACACACGGATGGACTTATACCTTTTAGATCAGAGATATTATATCCTTAGGCTGAGGGATATTTCCGCAAAACATATAAGAGCTGGTCTGTTTCTTCTTGGTTCAAGGTAGCACTGACTATAACTGGACGGTTCATTTCCTCGTCCAAATACTCATATCTTAGATTCTTGGGTAGTTCTTTAAGTTCTAAAGTTGGTTTCTTGGGGCATGGCATTGGATTGGGGGTAAGGGATAAACATTCGTGAAGGTTATCATCAATGTAGGGTTCCATAAATCTATCATCTTCCCTTATGAGGGTTGAAGGTAGTTTGATTATTTCTATGGGTTCTTCTTAATCTAGTTCCCTAATGCATTCATTAATGATGTATATGGCATAACATGCGTCTCCTAATACTGGTTCCATAAGAAATTTCGACAAAATGAATTCTATCTTTTCATCACCTACCTCAAAAGTCAACTTTCCTCTCTTGACATCTATTATGGCTCCTACGGTTGATAAGAATGGCCTACCTAGGAGGATTGGGATGTCATCATCTTCTTTAATGTCCATGACAACGAAATCAGTAGGGATAAACAACTGACCGATCCTAACTGGGACGTCTTCTAATATGCCTACTGGATATTTGACGGATCTATCGGCTAATTGAAGAGACATCTTAGTAGGTTACAGTTCTCCTAGTTTTAACCTTTCACAACCTGCTAGAGGTATTAAGCTCACACTAGCTCCTAAGTCCAGGAAAGCTTTATCGATGACATGACTCCCCAAAATACAAGGTATGGAGAAATTTCCAGGATCTTTCTCCTTTTTGGAAAGTTTATTCTCGGAAATGGAATTGCATTCCAAAGGTTTGGGTCGTCAAGTCTACGTTTATTGGTAAGAATGTTATTGAGGAACTTTGCATAAGATGGTATCTGGGTGATGGCTTCTGTGAAAGGGATCTCCACATGAAGTTTCTCTATGACTTTAATGAATTTCTGGTATTTGTTATTGATCTTGGTTTGTTTGAGTCTTTGTGGATAGGGTATTGGAGGTTTGTATGGCGGGGGTGGTTCATAAGTTTTATCTATAGCCTCTCTCTTATCTTGATTTTTCTGTTTTTTGGATTCCACTGGTTCCTCTACTTCATCCGTAGGTACAACGCATTTCTTAGAAGTTTTGGGTTTGCCCAATGCCGGGTTAAACGGTTCATCGTAAGCGGTCCCACTTTGTAAGGTAATTGCATTGGCTTGTCCTCGGGGGTTTTGTTGAGGTTGTCCAGGAAATTGTCCTCCAGGGGTGGTTTCGGGAGCTTGTTTGAGAGCTACCTAAGAGATTTGGGTTTCAAGCATCTTATTGTGGGTGACTATTTGGTCTACCTTGGTTCCTAACTGGGTAATCATTTCGTTTACATGAATGTTTTGGTTTAGGAATTCTTTGTTTTGCTGGGTTTGACCCGAAATGAAATTTTCCATGATTTTCTCAAGGTTTGGCTTGGACGGCACAGCTTGCATAGGTTGGTTTTGTCTCTGGGCTTGAAAACCGGGTGGTCTTAGAGGTGCAGGGTTTTGGATAGGGTTATTATTTTTGTAAGAAAAGTTTGGGTGATTCTTCCATCCAGGGTTATAAGTGTTTGAAAATGGGTTCCCTTGGGCATAGTTGACCTGGTCTGATTTAGTTTCATTCAACAGATTGCATTCCACTGATTGGTGTCCTTTGGTTCCACATAATTCGTATTCCTACGAGACTGCTGCTGCAGTAGCTGGGTTTGCATACATATGTTCGACCTTAAGGGCCAAAGCGTCCATTTTGGCTTGCATCATGTCTATAGAACTTATCTCATGTATTCCTCCTTGGGCTTCTTTCTTCTCCACTATTGCTCGTTCTGTTCCCCATTGACAATGGTTTTGATCCATGTCTTCGATGAGAGCGCAAGCTTCAGGGTAAGGTTTATTCATCAGAGCGCCACCAGCGGCAGCGTCGATGGTCATCTTAGTGTTATAATGCAGTCCATTATAGAAGGTATGAATGATTAGCCATGATTCCAGGCCATGATGTGGACATATTCTTAATAGGTCTTTATATCTCTCCCAAGCTTCAAAGAGTGATTCACCTTGGTTTTGAGTGAATCTAGTTATTTGGTTTCGAAAGATAGCAGTTTTACTTGGGGGAAAATATCTAGCAAGGAAAAATCTCATAAGGTCTTCCCAAGTTGTTATAGAATTGGATGGAAGGGAATCTAACCATGTAAGGGCTTTGTCTCTGAGGGAGAAAGGAAATAGTCTTAGACGAATCACCTCAGGAGTAGCACCATTAGTTTTAAAAGTGTCAGCTAATTAGATAAAAACTTTTAGATGTTGATTTGGGTTCTCAGAAGGGAGACCCGCGAATTGGTTTTGGTGTACTAATTGTAATAGGGAGGGTTTCAGTTCGAAATTGTTAGCAGGGATAGTAGGGTTTACTATACTAGAACTGGGTTCATCATCGGATGGTTGAGTAAAATCCTTAAGGGGTCTTTGGTTACGGTCTTCGGCCACAGTTTCCTTAATTCTACGAAGTGAGAGACGTGCGTGAGCATAACGTTCAGGTTCCCCTAAAGGATCTATAAGACTACCGGTGCTGCGAGTTCTTCGCAATGACCAGTAGGTAAAGCCTTAGTCTAGACGGTGTAACAACAGGGTACAAAATTTGACGTAATTGGTCCCCGGCAACGGAGCCAAAAACTTGATGCGATGTTTTTTCAAGTATACGAATCGCGTCAGAGTAATATAAAAGATTATCGATCCCACAGAGACCAAACGTCAATCTATCAATTTCTATCGTTACGATGTTTATCTAAGGCAAATCAATCGGGAGTTCGTGAGTGCACAGTAAAAGCAGAGTAAAGTACGAAGATATAAAATTCAATAAACAACAGGCTTGAATGTAATTCACACAGTCAGATAATATTCCAAATGCTTGTAAATAGAACTACTTATGGGGTAATGTTTTCTACTTATAAAAAAACTAATTTAACGGGAACTGTCGCTTTCGCGTATTCAGAACTGAGTTTATCCCTTAATTGAACCCTCCTATTGTCACTTATAAAAAGGCGCGCATTGCGTTAAAGTAATAAACCTATTTTTAAGAAATATAGTTTCTTGACTCAGTTGAAAAGTATTTTGACTTGGAACTTTTAACAAAAAGAGGTTTATGCGAACCGGACTTTAAACCCATAAACCTGTCCGAAAATAGTTTTAAAATCGTTTGTCTAAAGTATTAAAAACTCCTACTTAACTGGACAAAGCGCTTTCGCTTCCTTTGAACAGTTAAGACTAACCAAGTTGAACCAAAGGTTGGACGGCTTTCGATCTTACCCAACAGAAATAAAGTACAGAAAACTTGTGTTAAAAATCAGAATATCCCCTAAGCATTTCTATCGACACATTGTATGGAATATTACTTTAACTATGATCCTTACATTCTAACCTTTAAGATTTAGCCGGACATGGAAATGTAAATAGACATGTTGAAATAGATCATGTTAAAGTAAATTCTTAAAAAGGTTTAGAAAGTAAATGCGAATGCAAGAAATAAAGAAAGTAAAGCGAGTGCGAGAAATAAAGAAAGTAAAGCGGTGCGAGAAATAAAGAAAGTAAAGCGAGTGCGAGAAATCAAGAAAGTAAAGTGAGTGCGAGAAATAAAGAAAGTAAAGCGAGTGCGAGAAATAAAGAAAGTAAAGCGAGTGCGAGAAAAGAAAGTAAATGCTAAACTTGTAAATGAAACCTGCTCCAAATCGGAAGCTTTAAATCTGGTACAACTGGAAATAAATTACTGGAAATGAAAATGGCGGCAGGATTAACTTCTACCAGAGTGCTCCAAACTCGATTACAGACTCGATCAAACAGTGTGATAACTCCCCGATGTGAAGAGTTTATCACTTTACAATACTGAAACTATATGGCTTGAGTTCTGAAACTAAGCTTGGATGAAGAAAAAGTATTCAGGACTCGTCTATTTATAGCCTAGGAAAATGACATGGAAGGACAAAAGTGCCCCCCAACTTCTTTTGGGAGGGAAATCAAACGGTAAAGGTGGCGCCCGCCACCCCACTCATGGCGCCCACCATGTGAACCAAAGGAGAAAGAAGTGGAGATCGTGGCAGTTGATAGCAGTTGACTCCTATCCAAGTCATGGCCTACCCTATGGCGCCCGCCACCCCCCTCATGGCGCCCACCATGTGAACCAAAGGAGAAAGAAGTGGAGATCGTGGCAGTTGATAGCAGTTGACTCCTATCCAAGTCATGGCCTACCCTATGGCGCCCGCCATGGTGGATGCCATGTGTACAAATTCCTCAAAAACTGGTTTTCTGGCTCGTTTTTCTTCATTTCTTCACAAGGAGTTCTGGAAATACAAAGAACCTGAAAACAAAACAAAACACAAGCATAACACAAGAAAATGGCAATAAAATCCTAAGAAACATGTGCAATCCAAGTCAAATACGTACTGTGTTTCAGTGTTATCACATTAAGTTCAAACAACATGGATAATGATAAAAAGGCACAAAGGGGTTACGAATGATCACACACTCACAAGGTGAATGACTATTTGGCTAGGTAGTTGTGCTCAAAATGAAACAAAATGCCTTGATCTATTTCATGCTTTCATATAATCAACACAAACAAAAGATTAAGCATAATAAAATCCAGTTAGAACAAGAATATTGGTACTTCGCGCATATATGAACAATGGAAAACTTCCTCACAAAAAGGGTGGGAACTAAAGTGATTCACATCAAGAACAAGTATACAAAAGAATGAATGGCATATAAGTTTGTAAAAATCCTAAGTATCATGAATATGCTAAAGTCTAGAAAGTGATAAACACATACCTTGGAGATGTACAAAACTTAAAAATATCATTACCAAACATCCGCAAGTTGAAATGATCAAACTTGGAACATCACCTTAAATTTCTCAAGCTACTCGAAAAAAGCTCATTGACAAACACAAGAATTATTAATATAAACATACTAAAAGACTGGGTGAAATTGTCTAAACAAATTTAAAAGTGAAGATTTGAAATTTCAGAGCTGGTCCGATTTAAATTTGTTTAGACAATTGCACCATACTACCTAAACTAAACAACAACAAAAAAATAATACAACATGCTTGTTTTACGTCGTAAGCTCGACGCCTATTATTTAAAAACCAGCACGTTGCTTCGGATGGGGAAAATGCTTTCACTCCCGCCTTTTCTCTCATATCTTCGAGCTCTAACCAGAACTACACATCTTACCATACTTTTGGCAAACGTGAAGAGAAACAAATATATACACTATATTCACAAGTATGCAAAACATGTAAAATTCAAAAATATGGTAAACATATACAAGTATCAATATAAACAAGTGAAAATAGACTATATATACGATATCTACAAAACTCAAAAACAAAGAAAATATCGCAATGCGATCCAATAAAAACATCAATCCCCGACAAGGGTGCCATTTCGTTGGTACGGTAATGCAGCAAGCAACAAAAAAATTTGGAAGTATTTATCCGGTAAACATCAATCCCCGACATAGTGTTATTGAACTGTCGTTCGACAATTTAAATGTTATTGAGTTTGGGTTTAAAATGGGTTTAAATTAAATGTGGGAAATAAAACTTGTGAACAGAAAAAGAATTCATTCTTTGGAGAGTAGAGAACTCTCGGGTTTTCATTTCATCTACCCTATCAAATACTTAAACTTACTACCCAGTTGTACGCAACCTAAATCACTCGTCAACATTATCACGTATCTCTCACACAGAGGTTATCTCTAACACAGAGTGAGACAACGACCGTATTACTAGCGTCGACGATCTCTTAGCCTAACACAAACAACACAGAAGCATTAAGTTCCGATACCCAAGTGAATATTAAGCCTAAATCTATCTCTAGAATCTAGAACCTAATAGATGTTCATCCTAAATTCGGATTCAACCCGTTCACGTCTGCAATAACTCAAACCCAAATAAAGAAAGCAATCATCAAAATTAATTTGTAAAATGAGTTTTATACAACACCATAAGCAATATATATACATATAATCAAGGTAAACTTACATACAAACTCACAACAAATGGAAACTACAAAGGGAAGAGAGAAGAGGAATCAAAATCTCTTGCGGTGTGAATCATGATCCAAGACTCATCCACCCTCAATCATCGAGTTGCAACCTCCATTGATACTTTTCTAAGCTCTAAACTATCAAAAATGAAGTTTGATGGAGTGGGAGCAAAAAAATACCCAAACCATACCCTAAAAAATGTGTTTTTACCCCTAAATATGTGTTTTCGTCCAGGCAAATTCGCCCGGCAAAGCCCTGGTTCGCCCGGTGAATTAAGACGGTCTATTCTGCATTTTTTCACACTTCTGGAGTGTTCGTCTCGCCTCTGCTTCACCTAGCGAGCTCGGGGCGAAGCTGACAGATACAGAAAAATTCCAGCACTATTTTCTTCGTAACTTTTGAACTGTCACTCCGTTTTTTGCCCGGTTCGAAGCGTTGGAAAGCTTATTCAATGCTATTTATGAATATGACCAGACATCCTTGCTTTACTACCTACAAAAAACTAGATAAAAATAATTAAACTCAATGATATTTACACGATAACGCAGTATATACACTATAACGTAAAGTAAACGTATTTACAAACAAAGCGGGGTTTATTCGTACGATATTAGCAAAAAGTATCGATAAGTGTAACAAAAAGTTTCTACAAAAATAGCTACAATTTGCACTTTTCAGCTTCCCCTGCCTAAGTCTTGGATTTGCTGTCATTGAGGGGATGGAGTAGAGTCGAAAGACAACTCTTCATTTTGATGTAATGTATTGACAACCATGTCTATATCCACATTAGCAACAGAAAAACCTGGTCACTCCATGAGCTGATCATCAGTGAGGTTAAAGTTGAGGATTGATTGTGTAGGTTGGTTAAAGGTGGCTGGAGAGCTATGTTGAATGGGAGGATAATAAACATCTTCAATGTGGTATGTAGAAGTGGGTTGAGAGAGTGAATGGTTAAATGTTTGTTGTTGAGATTAGGGGTATGAATTGTTAAAGTTATGTTGATGAATTGGAGTGAATTGTATGGATGGTTGAAGTGTGGTTTGTTGTTGATATTGTTGGTCGAAGTAGTACTTAGTTTGAGGGGTTAGGGTGTGAGGTGTTGGTTGTTGAGACGAGGTGCCATAGAATGTGTGTTGTTGTGTGGTTTGGGTGTGATGGTATGTTTGTTGAGGTAGTCTGGTTTGGATGTGATGGTATGTGTGTTGGGGGAATGAAGATGTTTGGGATTGAAATTGTGATGGGTTCATTTTGGGAATTTCTTAATGTAGGGGCGGCGAGGCTATTTGTTGTGTTGAAGAAGAGGCATATTGACGGGGGTCGTCTAGAAATTGTGCTTGAGAATCATGTATAAATGGAATTGATATAAACCATTGAATATATGCATCGCTATGCACATAGTCACCATTTACCATGTTTCCATTCAATGTCAAATGTCTTCTATTTTTCCACTCGTTGTTCTCAACTTTATTCAGATTACGCCAATGATCTCCCCATGTATTGGGAATTTCTATTTCACGATATTCAGCTAGACATCTTGGTTGAGTAGGGATTTCTTGTTCATACCCAAACTGAAATTTGACCATATCTACTTGATGCATTTCAACAATATGAAAACAGATGATTGATGTCGTAACACACCAAACCTGACAATCATCAAGAACACAAGGTGGGTAGTTTGGATTTGGCCTCCAAATAAACTATTACACAAAATTTAATAGTCAGAGTAACAAACTTACATCGTTCGACCTCAACCTACCTAGTGTGAATCGAATGGATGGCAATATCCTTCATCTTCACATGTTTATTGCATCAGACATATTGCGCAAAACTTCATGCATGAGTTCAGAGACAAGGAACTATGTAAAAAAACTTGTCAACATGGGTAACAATCTACATTTACACTTACTATAAATAGTTATTGATATTCAGATGTTTTACTTAACATTTTTATTACATGATATGCATTGACGGAGGCGACATTTAATTACTACCGAGGCAAAATACGAAGATCAAATAGAGAGGCTTTGGAGTGAATAGACAACATTCCCCAAGAGAAGTGGGCAAGGGTGTATGATGGAGGACAACGTTGGGGATACATGATAACTAACCTGGCCGAAGCAATGAACTCGGTACTTAAGGCTACCTGAAACCTTCCAATCAATGCTTTGGTTCGGTCTACATATTTCTGGCTGGGATCGCTATTTGGTAAACGAGGCCATGATTGGACAAAAATGTTGGCATATGGTCAACCTCTTACGGATAACTGTAATAAGGGGATGACTGAAGAAATGAGTAAATATATCAGTCATAATGTCATGCAATTTGATCGCGAGAGATTCTATTTTATGGTGGCCGAAAGAATTAATCAGAATGATGGCCAACCATTAGGTACTTTCAGCGTTGATCTCAAGAAGGGGTGGTGCGATTAAGGTAAATTTCAAGCATTTCATTTACCTTTCTCCCATGTAATCGCAACATGTGCTAGTATACGCCAGGACCACACCATGCACATACCAGATGTTTTCAAGATTCTGAATGTTTTTAAAGTCTACAAGGAAAGCTTCCTTGGACTTCCACACCAGGAAAACTGGGCAGCATATGAAGGATATACTCTTTGCCATGATGAGACTATGCGAAGGAAGAAGAAAGGACGCCCAAATAATTCTCGAATTAGAACCTAAATGGACGATGTTGAAAAAGAGAAGATGTGGGATTTGTCGCGAAATAGGTCATATGTGTAGAAAATGTCCAAATGTAGTCGACCCGTCTAGATGATTTTGTTGTTTTTTTTAGTTAATCATTTAGTCAAGGTTTTAGCTTTCATTTCATGTCTTTGTAATTCAACATTCAGTTAATATTCAAGACAAGTTTTAGCTACAACAAAATAAAGAAACCGTGCATAAAAAAACAAGACGATAAACAATAAAATGATTAAACACATTAACGTGGATGGGAAATATCAACCATCAAGACAATATTCGTTGGTCCATACATCATCAAAACAACATCATAGTCGTTTTTAACAGCTTTCTAGGATCGAGTTTCTCCATCTTTATCAAGCTTGTCAATTCTTCTAATCTTTTAACCGTCAGCAATTTCTCCATCTAACCAATTCACCGGGCTTCTCTGAAAATGCTTGAATGTCAGTGTGTTCCATAGTCGGATATTCATTGGAGGCTTTATTGTCGAAAAAATAGTTGAGCGTCTCTTTTGATAAGAGGAGCATTTGGATTAGTAAAATAATTCATTCTTGAAGAAATATTTCAGAGTGAAATGATGAAATAGGTGTTAATGATCTGAGAACTAGAGGTTGCCACACAAAGCTATTTATAGAAAATATAAAAATAATAAAATATTTCGTTGCTTAGCCAATGGATGGCTGAGCTCGACCAATGGATGGTCGAGCATCTTCATGCAATTATTGATGTGTAATAAATATAACTAAATTAATTAATAATATGAATAAAATATTAAATTTATATTATAATAATTATAAAAAAACATTAAAAAAATATACAATTTCAAAAAACGAAGAAAAAAAATTATTCGAGGGCTCGGCCATTGAATAGCCTAACCCATGAAGGGGGAAAAAACTTCCACAGCTCGGCCATTGATTGGACGAGCCCTTACTAATTTGGTGGCATTTTTCAAACTTGTGGCAGGCAGGTAAAAAATCCTATTTATGAGTGTATTATTGATTGGTATACCAATTATAGTATCCCGTATACTCCTAAGTTCTCTTTTAGTTGTCAGTTGGGGCATATTGAGTTCCTAAATGCTCTATTAGTTGTTAGTTGGGACAAATAGAGTAATCAGTGAACTCAGAAGAGATCAATTATTAATAAAAGAGATTGATCATTGTTAATTAGTACAAGAACAAACATTTTGATAACATTAATAATTGGTTAATTGGTCTAGTAGTAAGAAATATCAAAGGAGATATTTCTTTTCCAACTTTATTTCCCAACCACACATATATTATATATGTGTGTGTGTGTGTACGCGCGCGCGCGTGCGTTTGTGGTATTAAGAGAAGAAAGAGATAATAGAAAGAAAAAAACGGTAAGAAAGGAATAAAGAGAAGAAAGGAAATGAAGAAAAGAAAGTGAAGGTGTGAAAAACACAAGAAAGGGGGGGTTTGAATTGGTTTTTCAAAATAAAAATTGTTTCTTTAAAGTAATTTTCTTTTCTACGACTCTCTCTTTTAACAATGATAACTTATGTTGAGTACAAAGATAAAACACGTTATGTTTATACTAGTTCACTTGAGAAACACTCAAGTTAGTCTAGTTCACCCGCCAAGGTGATTTTGCCTCTCTCAACGAGGTCTTAATCAACTATTCAATCAAATCAGTACAATGCACTAGCAAAAACGCTGGTGACTAACACAACCTCTAAAACTCACAAGTTTTAGACTTCTCAAGTAATACAACCTCACAGGTCTTACTTAAGGAACAACCTCTAAGATACACGACTTAGACTTCTCAAGAAATACCACCACAAGGTCTTTCTCAAGGAACAAAAACCTAAGTTTGAATAAGTTACGTTTACAGAAATGTGCTTCTATACAAGCTGAAAATGTAAACAAATTTCGACCAGAATGACTTTAGAAAGATTTCAGTTAGAAAGAGTATTGTAGTAGCGTTCGTGTGTCTTTCTTTGAGTCTTTTGCTTCTTTATATAGCCGTGTAGAAAGAGACATTGAAGTGTAATCATTATAGCTAACTAGGCCGGTGGCTAGAAGCGTGAGGACAGATAAAACCTTTTGCGTGCTACACGTCCTGCTTTGTCAAAATATCATCGTTTGTACCATTGCACTATTACCAAGATATTTTCGCTTTGATTAAGGTACAGTTATACTATGTAGCTTTGTCTTCTTGGCTTCTCATCTTCAGAGGCTTTTTACGAGCATGAGTAAGAAGGGAAAACTTGGCTAGGTTCTTGAGATTTTCAAGTCTTCGAATCCTCAGAGCAGCGCCTTCAGAATCTTCAGCACTTGGTCTTCAGAACCTTGTTCGCTTGGTGCGTTGTCTTCATATATTTAAAGGCTTCTGATAGTATCTGATTGAATCATGAGTAGAGACTTGATTAGGTCTTCAGAACCCTGATCAAAGAGCATGAGTCTTCAGCATCTGGACTTCGTTCTATCAGAACCTATGTCTTCAGATCTTCAGAACTCGTTCTCTTTTTCATTTGTATCAGCGTCTTGTGAACTTTATATTTTCTTGAGTTGAGTTCTACTTCTTAAGTGTATAGGCGGAGTATTTTCCTTTTAAGCATTGTGTTCGTGCCAATTTACAGAAGCATAACCTGTTTGTTAAGTTCTCACCAATAACAAACATTAGTTGTACAAAATTGTTCATACAGAAATACTCATTTGATACCATCAAAACTTAGAGATAAAATTGCGGAACCAAATCTTGTTCTCACAATCTCCCCCTTTTTGATGATGACAAAACTATGTATTTTGATGACACAATTTTGATGTATATAATGCAGGGAAAATAACAGATTTTAAAGATAGCTTATCCTTCGTATGAAGTACTCCCCCTGAGTCTTAGACTTGATGAATTTATGTGCTTGGGCTCCCCCTGAGTCTTAGATTTGATGATTTCATGAGCTTTTAGTCTTTATTTTCTTTTCAGCAGAGTTTTGATTTTCTTAATGAAGCTTGATTTGGATCAGAATTCCTGAAAAAGAAAAACACTCTAATAGAAATAACAGTTTATCTGTTAGCATGTAAACAGCGTTGTTTTTCAGAGATTGACTATGGAATCAAAATATCACATTCATATAACTTTCCCCTTTTTTGTCATTGATCAAAAAGATTAGTTTTGAAAGGCGTCTTCCAAACACTTTACAGCAGAATCAGATGTAGAAACAACTGTGGCATCTTGCTTGGCCTTTTCCATGGCTTCAGCTTCTTGTGCTATTTTGGCTTCTTCAGCAGCCTTTTCTGCAAGAACTCTTGCTTCCTCAGCAGCCTTTTCTTCAATTTCTTTCTGCTTTGCAGCCAAGAACTTAAGTATCCTGATCCGTTCTTCAGCTTCTGCTCTCTCCTTTGCCCGTTGAATTCCAGCAGTGATGGTTGAGTCTGAGAAGCTTACAATTCTTGCAAGTTTAGTATTTAATCATTTCTGGAAGTTTTAACAAGAGATTTTAAGTTCCAAGGGCTTGTTACTTATGTTGAAGTCTTTTCTCAAGTTAGCAAACTTGTTTAATGCCTTTTCACTAAATTGACCTATGCATTCTTCAAAGGATGTTGGGGGTGGTATGTTATAGATAACCAAAGCAAGGTCAGGCTTAACAGAATTAGCTTCAGATGGTGCTGGCAGAATTTGTTGATCAGTAGAAGAAGATACTTCTAGGTTAACTGAAACCATAAGAGGTTTAGAAGTTGGAGATGGAGGATCAGAATGTTGAATTGAGGATTCAGTAATGGTTATCTGATGAAAGGCATAAGACATTGGAGAGACAGGCATGTCTGGTTTGATGATTGAGGTGGTTGTTGATGGAGTGTATGTAGGAATTACTATGGATTGGATAAGTGTACTGATTGATGGAAGGGAGATTTGTGGATTAGAAATCGTTTCATTTACGGGAATAGAGATTGGTGGTGGTGGTATTGAAAAATATGGAGGTTCAAAACTGACTTATGGATGTGAAGTGGAAATGGAGATAATTTGTTGTGAAGATGGAATAGAAACTGATTCAACTCTAGAAATAGATGGAGCAGTAACAGACTTATTGGTTTTCTCTAATGTAGAGGTTAGAGTAGTAGTTTTGGAGACTTTTGATTCGTCATTCTTCTTCCTTTTTTGAGGCTCAGAAATAACAGTAGCTTGTTTTCTTTTTCTTCTAAAGGATTCTGCAAGAGTTTGTTCAGGAGCAGATTCATCAGCCTTTTTAGTTTTCTCTTTCTCTTCTTTGTCAAGTTCAACTTCTTCATCCTTGACCTCAGATACATCATATCCTCGTGCTTTCAGTGCATCTATAGATGCAGCAATTTCTTCAATGAGGTTGCTTCTATAATAGGCAGGATAATCTGGTACTACGATCCTGCGTTTGAATAGGTCCTCAGAGATAGAAAAAGGTTCCACTCTTACTTTATTAATTATTTTCATATGCTTGAGTGTTGTGGCGTTGACTGACTCTCCAAGTGTTGCAGTCAGATCTTCTGTGTGTTGAACTTCTGTAACCAGAGTGTCCACTATGCCGCTTTCATAGAATATGTCTGAAAGCATTCTTCCAAAAGGAATGTACTTAGGTATATCACTTTTTGATCCACCTGTTGTTATTGTCTTCTTCACCATATCTCTCAAATGGTAAAATAAGATAGAGGGTAAGCACATCCTTTCCTTGGTGAACAAATAATATAGCATATACTTCTGGTTAGCGTTGAAGTAATCTGCAGCATATGATGAGGGTCTTGGATTGATGCAACCAAGAAAGATCTTGTGCCAAATTTTCAGATTTACATGCAGGTCTTCTCTCTTGTACTCTATTTTATTTAGTTGATAGTTGGTGTAAATGGTTGGGTTGATGACCTTTTTCACAAACAGAGATTTATTGACCCTTCCATAGACTCTCTTGTTCTTCAAAAATTCTTGTTTGTAAAGTTCAGCAATTGATTTCTCGGTGATGACAATTTTTCTACCTAGGACATAGGAGACGACATGTAGTTTATAATAGATAGCTTGTCTCCAAAAATCTTTTACGAGTGCTTCAAAGGCTGGGCCTTTAAGCCTATCAAAGAAATTACTCCAACCTTGAGCTTCCACATCATTGATCAGATTAAATCCATTTTCAGCAAGATTTTCGAAATCTACATGTAGTTCCTTGAGTACAAGTAGATTCTCAAGAGTATAGGTAAATGTGGCTTCTCTTTGAGTTACATGATCTTTATCTATCTTAGAAGACTGTGAAGAAGAGGGGGTAACTGTCGCAGTTGCTGTAGACATTGTTGAAGTAGTAGACGGCACTACTGACGAGGATGATGACCCTTTCGAGAGATTCAAAGATGCTTTTGTTTCTTTGAAGAACTTGACAGTTTCTTGTTGAATGTGATTCATCAGGGTGATAGTTAAGACCAGAGAGGGTGAGAACAGGGATTGAGTTTGTTCAAGGAGATAGAGAAAGAAAAGTGATTAGGATTTTTAGGGTTTCCGTTTGAGTGAGAGTGGGAATAGGAATGGTTTTTGAAAATTTAAAGAGATAGACACCGTATAGGGGACAAGTAATAAATGTAATGAAGTTTTGAGTCAATCCCAAGAAAATTACTGTTCGTTTGATTTGGATAAATATTGTGATTTAGATATAATCTAATCACATGCAAATATTATTTTCTAATTGAATGACGCATCAGAACTGACTTAGAAGAAAAATTTATCAGAACTGAGATACATCTCATAAAAGTGGTTCTGATGATTTAAAGATACTTATTTCTTCTGACAAAACACATTTGGTTCTGAAGTAATCTCATTCTGAGCAGTACACCATTTTCAGATGTTTTAAAATAATTTGAAATCTATCTTCAGCTAAGGGTTTTGTAAAAATATCAACCCATTGATGGTCTGTATCAATAAATTTTAAGCATAAGATTCCCTTCTAAACATAGTCTCTGATAAAATGGTGTTTTATTTCAATGTGTTTAGCCCTAGAATGTAAAATTGGATTTTTACTTAAACAAATAGCAGCAGTATTATCACAGAAGATAGGGATGTTACTCTCATATATCTGATAGTCTTCCAGCTGATTTTTCATCCAAAGCATTTGTGTACTGCATAGAGAAGCGTAGATGTATTCTGCTTCTGCTGTGGAGAGAGCAATTGTAGATTGCCTCTTGCTTGACCATGAGATTAGATTGTTTCCTAGGAACTGACAGTTTCCTGATGTGCTCTTCCTTTCCAATCTGTCTCCAGCATAGTCCGCATCACAGTAACCAGAGAAAGTGTACTCTGATGTTTTCTCATACATCAAGCCAAGGTTATTTGTTCCTTTCAGATACCTTAGAATTCATTTAACAGCAGTTAAATGAGATTCTCTTGGATCTGATTGGAATCTAGCACATAAATGTACACTGAATAATATATCAGGTCAAGAAGCAGTTAGATATAAGAGAGAGCCTATAATGCCATGATAGAGCTTCTGACAAACCTTAACTCCTGTTTCTTCTTTTCTCATGACACATGTTGGATGCATTGGTGTTTTAGCTGTATTACAATCCATCATGTTGAACTTCTTCAGAAGTTCTTTTGTGTATTTACTTTGATGAATGTAAGTCGCCTCTGGTTTCTGATCTATTTGAATTCCCAGAAAGAACTTTAACTCACCCATCAAACTCATTTCGAATTCTGCTTGCATTAACTTTAAAATTTCTTCGCATAAGGAGGGGTTAACAGTACCAAAAATAATATCATCAACATAGATTTGGACTATAAGAATATCATTCTTATATGTTTTATAGAAGAGAATTGTGACAACCTTTCCTCTGGTGAAATTGTTTTCTAAAAGAAATTTGCTCAATCTATCGTACCAAGCTCTAGGAGCTTGGTTTAAGCCATAGAGTGACTTTTTGAGTTTAAAAACAAAATCTTATTTTTCTGAATTTTCAAAACCAGGAGGTTGTTTGACATAGACTTCTTCTGATATATAACCATTTAAGAATGCACTCTTAACATCCATTTGATATAGGGTGATGTTATGATTTACTGAAAAGGAAATTAATAACCGTATTGCTTCAAGTCTGGCGACTGGAGCAAAGGTTTCATTGTAATCAATTCCTTCTTGTTGACTGTATCCTTGAGCAACAAGTCATGCCTTGTTTCTGACAACTTCTCCCTTCTCATTTAGCTTGTTCCTGAATACCCACTAGGTTCCAATATCATGAACATTCTTAGGTTTTGGAACTAGATCCCAAACATCATTCTTTGAGAACCCAGTCCTTGTCCATCAGAGCTTCTTCAACTGTAGCTGGTTCGATTAACGACATTAGTCCCAAGAGTGTTTCTTCTGATGGTCTGAAGGATGATCTGGTTCTGACTGGAGCGTCCTTGCTACCAAGAATTAGTTCCTCAGGATGAGATGTAGACATTCTTCTTTTCTTTTGATGTGGAGTGTTTGGAGTTACATCAGGGGTATCCTGCGTAGGATCTTGCTGGTCTTTGACTTCATCTGCCTTTTCTTTAGGTTCTGAGAAGCTAATTTCCAAACCTGCAAGCTTTTCAACTAGCTCTGACTTTTCAGAGTCAGGCTTGTCATCGAATCTAACATGAATTGATTCTTCCACAATCCGTGATTCTGTGTTATAAACTCTGTAGCCTTTTGATTGTTCAGAGTATCCTAACAGCAGACACTTTTGTGCTTTGGAATCAAATTTGCCAATATTCTCCTTAGTGTTTAACATAAAACAGGTACACCCAAATGGATGAAAGTAGGAAATGTTTGGAATTTTATTCTTCCACAATTCATAAGGAGTTTTATTCAAGATAGGTCTAATAGAGATTCTATTTTGAATATAACATGCTGTGTTAATTGCTTCTGCCCAAAAGTGCTTAGCTATGTTAGTTTCTTGGATCATAGTGCGAGCCATTTCTTGTAAAGTTCTGTTCTTTCTTTCTACAACTCCATTTTGTTGTGGAGTTCTAGGTCAAGAAAAATCATGGGATATCCCATGCGAATCAAAAAGGTTTTCAAAGTGTTTGTTTTCAAATTCTCTACCATGATCACTTCTGACTTTGATGATTTTGCAATTTTTCTCATTTTGTACTTGAGTGCAGAAGGAAGCAAACACAGAATGTGACTCATCCTTGTGTTTTAAGAATTTCACCCATGTCCAATGATTGTAATCATCAATGATGACTAGTCCGTATTTCTTACCATTGATAGAGGCAGTTTTCACTGGTCCAAAGAGATCAATGTGAAGAAGTTCTAATGGTCTAGAGGTGGAAACAATATTCTTTGCTTTAAACAAAGTTTTTGAAAACTTGCCTTTCTGACATGCTTCACAAAGAGCATCTGAAGAGTATTTCAGATTTGGCAAGCCTCTGACAAGACCTAGTTTGTTCAGCTGAGAAATTCTTCTCAAGCTAACATGTCCAAGGCGTCTGTGCCAGACCCATTGCTCTTCATTTACAGAAAGAAGACATTTCACATTTTGATGTTTTAAATCTGATAATTTAATTTTGTAAGTATTGTTCTTCCTCTTTCCGTTGAACAGGACAAATCCATCCTTTTGACTTACAGCTTTACAAGATGTTTGACTAAAAATAACGTCATAACCATTGTCACTAAGTTGACTAATTGACAATAGATTATGCATTAGACCTTCAACTAACAGAACATTATTAATAGAAGGAAGCTTACCATTTCCAATAGTTTCGGAGCCAATAATTCTTCCTTTCTGATTTCCTCCGAAACCGACGACATCTCCGAGTTTAAGTTTTAGATCTTGGAACATATGCCTTTCTCCCGTCATGTGTCGTGAGCATCCACTGTCCAGGTACATGATTGGTATTTCAATGGTGCCATTAAGGATGTCTACAACATAAACTATCTCTTTCTTAGGTACCCATTTTGTGGGTCCTTTCACATTAGTTTCTCCAGAGGTTTTGACACCTTTGGACTTCCTTATATTAGGATAGTAGTGTGGAACTTGTGCATAGTGTTAAAGTTTAGATGTTTTCTTCAGTGTCTGTGTTTGTGTAGTGATTGATTTTGAACCTTTTTGTTTAGAACATTTTAAGATAGTTCCAGAGGGCACAAAATGTTTGGACAGAGGTATTATCTTAATACTCTTGGTCTCATCATATGGTTGTGATGGTCCTGAATATCCCAGACCTCTGTTACCATTTCTGCTGACTCCATAAATAATTGAAGCCATTTTGCTTCTGTCTATGCTTTTAGCAAGAAAGCGTTGGAAAGCTCTATCATACTTGACTACTTCATTAGTATTGGTTATGTTAGAGGAGATTTCTTCTTCTAACCTAGAGACTTTACTTTTTAATGTAGTATTTGAATTTTCTAGAGAAAGTAGTTTTTCATATAATTCAAGGATGGTTTGTTTGCTTTTAGTAAGATCTTCTGAAGGAACCACAAGAGTTGTTTTTAGAGTTTTGTGTTTTCTTCGAAGAGTTTGATATCTTTCCATAAGTTCATATAATCCAATTTCAAGTTCAGAGCGGGATAGGGAAGAAAGTACCTCTCTTCCGTCGCCGGAGTCTGATGGTTCTCCTTCTGACAGAACGTCGTTGGTTTTAGCCATGAATGCTACGTTAGCACGTTCTTCATCATAATCATCTTCGAACTCTGAATCATCCCAAGTTGCCATAAGACCCTTTTTAGATTTCTTAGGTCTTTCATCTTTCTTAACCTTTGGACAGTCATTTTTTATATGTCTAGGTTCCTTGCATTCAAAGCACGTAACGTCTCTTCCATAAGTTCTCTTTTGACCATATGTAGATGTAGCACCCCAAAATTTGCCCAACCTTTTTCTGGCTTATGTTTCCTTTTCATTTGCATCATTAGGGCATAGTTCATAATCATATCATTGCATTGGTCTTCTAAGACATGAGACCAAAGGGTTTTCTTGTTATCAGTATTTTCCTATTCAGAGGTGCGTCAAGTTCTGAGGTTTTCTTATCTAGAGGACTCATCAAAGGCTTTAGGTCAGAGGTTCATTGGTATGAATCAGGGTTTAATTTCTTCTTAGTTCAAGTCATCTTCTTCAAGATTTATCAGTGTACATCAAGGTGAATTGGGGTTTGTTTTCAAGGTTGAGTTGTAGATTTCATCAGGTCGTCAAGCAAGGGATCATGTGAGGATTCACTTGATCAAAAATTCAGAGGATATTTGATTCAGATGTTTTATTTCAGTGGCAAGATTATTCAGTGGTAGTTGTGTGCACTTTATCAGAGGCTCGTGAAAAAGTTTGGGATTGGTTTTGGATTCATTTGGCTATCCATTTGCTAAACCATGTTCTTATCCACCTTTTGATTTTCAAATCCATTGTTCATTTGCTAATATCCATATCCTTTAACCTATATCCAAACTCATTATTTTTTAATCATTTTTCTTTAACCCATATCCATTTCATTTTTATATATCCATTTCACAAATCCAATTAACCACTTCTTAGCTTTCATTTTAATTTTAATCCATTTTTAAACCATATTCAAATATCCAAAACCATATTTTAACCCATTCCAAATTTCAAAATCCATTTCTTATCATAACCTTTTTTTTTCCAATTATATTTTTTACTACCATTTTGTTCATGAGTATTTTGTTCTTAACTTTGTCATGCCACAAACTTGATATCTTGTTTTCATTATTTGTCCAAACTTTGTGAATCAAAAATCCCAAAAGTCCATGAAGCATAAAGCCCATTTACATTTTAAAATAAACAAAAATTCACACAAGCTCATGATTCTTCTACACGGCCCACATACTACAAACTCTGCTACTACCTTTCCAAGCCACTTCAACCTGAATCCAAATAATATCCCAGCTGCAAACAAATTGATGCAAAACGCAAAAAGCAAAGTCCAAAACGACACAAAAGAGGCTTTCTAGTAACACCAAACGTGCGGGCAAAATGACAAGAGGAAATAACAAAAACTCTCGTGCAAAATTCGTGACGAATTCCAAATGAAAATCACTCTAACAGAATTTCAAGCTGAATTCCTATCCTACCCTCCCAAGAATTCTGGTATAAAAGTTGCTACAGATCTCACCAATGGGAGGCCCTATCTCAGTCATTACAATTCAATCGCTACTTCAATTAACCTTCATCCGATCTCTATATCTTCATCCCATAAGAGGCTCCTCCATACTCTTCAATTGGTAACTCACCAATTCATGGAACCTGCAACAAAAATCATGTAAATGAACTGAGAGTTGCAGCCAAAATGAAAAAGGAAGAAGTGGAAGAAGATCAAGAACCGCACATCAACATCACCTCCATTCTTCTACTGCCATCATCTTCATGAACCACTTTCATTCCACACAGTCTTCACTCTTCATTATCTTCAACATCAATTAACCTACAATCTTCATCAACCATTGCAAAAACCAGCGAATAACATTTCACGAGCCCTTTCTTCAACAACTCTGCGACAGAAACTTCAGAGCATCACAACAGCAACAAATCAAACCGTGGTGTTCATTCAGAAATCAAAGTAGAAGAGAAAGGATTCCAGATCGTGGTGAGAAAGAAAAGGACACGGAAGCAGGAGAAGAGAGGATCACAAACTTACCGTCGCCGGAGTTGGAATAGTCGGACTAGCTCCGACCATGTAAGTTATTTTAACTCAAATCTTGATCATACTTTGTTCTTTGTTTTTGATTGATTCTCGAGTGAAATGTGTGTGGTTTGTTTGTTGTTTTTTGCGCAAATCTTGACCATATGCTATACTTTGAAATTGCTTGATTTTTGATTGAAATATGCGCGACCTGTTTCTCTTGCGCAAATCCGGATCCATCGTAGATGTTGAGTGAGAGCAGAGTGAGACAGAGAGGAGAGTTTGAGTGTGGCGGAGGTTTCGACGGCGAGAAAGGTTGCTCCGGTGAAGTTTGTGCGATTCGACAGAGAGGCGATGGGGTTGAGAAGCTAACAGCGAGGATATTGTTGAGGGCGAGTGAGGTTTTTGAACGGAAAAGAGAGCTGTCGGCGGCGCCGTTTTTGGAGGAGAAGGGATGAGAAGGGTTTCCGGCGGTGATTTTTCTGAGGAGGGAGACGGCGCGATTTAAGCGAAGGGGAAGAGGAAATTTGATGAAGATGAGTTGTTAAGTTTTATATTAGGTTTTTTTTGTGTGTCTTGGCTGAAGTGGACCAGGCTTCCTAAGCCCATTTGTTTTCTCCTTTTCGCACCCTCGTTTTATTCTCTACACCCCAGCTGCGAATGAGAAGGCCATTGGGCCTAGACATCAGGCCCGTGCGCCTGATTTTTTATCATACTCCTAAACATTGCCTACACCCTCCCCTAGCTCTTTGACAAGATATTGGGCCTGAACCATAAGCCCATGCGCCTGATTTTATTCACACCACCCCTGACGATAATTGCACCCTCTCTTTTTTAATTGTCTTGGTTTGTTATTTTATTAATTGTTTTAAATTTTAGAATTAATTAGATAATTAACTTTCAATCCTAGATTTTAATATTAGGTTTTTAATTCTTAGTTTATAATTTTAGAATTAATTTTCTTTAGAATTAATTTAAAATTAAATTTTCTTTTAATTAGATTAATTTTAGAAATAGATTTTAATTAGAAGTTAACTTTGTTTTAATTAACCTTAGGTTTAGATTTTTTTATTAACCTTTAGGCTAATTGGTGACTAACTTTTAATCTTGATTTTGATTAGCATTTTAAGTCTAGTTTGGATATTCTTAATTAATTGTTGACTTTGATTGATTTCCGATTAAATACTTGACCGCATATTATTCGATTTTCTCTTTGTGATTGAGTTGTCTGGTGTTTACTTGTTAATTACTCTGTATTCACATGCTCACTTAAGGCTCCTAGTCCGACTTAATTTCTGATTAAGCTCGGAGTAGGATAGAAATTAGGCTCTCAATCCAAGCATGACAACATTAGGTAGATTTCCCTCCTAATCCTGACTTTAGGGCCGCTTTGTAAGATAACTTGTAGGACCGAGTTTCCCCCTTAGACCTTTCGTGAGTCCCGACTTTTTTCTCTCACACCCATGCGATTGAGACCGTTCTAGTTTTTCCGTAGCCACGAACTACGGACACTCTGACTTCCTCTCTCTGGATAGATTGAGGATACGTAGGCACGAGGATCCCTATCCTTGGCGAGCACCCTTCTCTCACACCCATGCGATTGAGACCCTTCCACCTTTCCTTTCTTCCGTAGTGCCGTGAACTACGGTTGCTCTGATTCTCATTTCTGATGAGATACGTAGGCACGAGGATCCCTATCCATGGCGAGCACACTAACAACTAACTCCCCTCTTCTCTCGCACCCTTGTGATCGAGACCAACCAGTTAACCGAGCCTTTTCTCTCTCCCTAGCGCGATCGAGACCTTTTCGACCCGTAGGTCGAACTACGACTGCTCTGATTTCCTCTCTCTCATCCGATTGAGGATACGTAGGCACAAGACGGCGATGTCTTGGCGAGCAACCTCCCCCCAGTTCCCGTCCGAACTACGTTGACTCTGACTTTCCCCTTGCACTAAGGGAGTACGTAGGCCTAGGACAACGATAACGTCCTATCGAGTCACTTATTTTTATTTTCTTCTTTGTTTCTCTGTTCTTTCTGTTCTCGTTTCTTCTCCGGTCCAGTAGCAGTGGAGCTCCAGACGACGACACCCTTTGATGCAAACAACAAGCGTGGATCCCATCGAGTACGATGGACGTGTTAGGTGCTAACACCTTCCCTTCTCGTAACCGCCTCCCTTACCCGTTTCTCTTGGTCGTGAGACCATGCTCTTTCCCTTCCCTCAAGTTTACGCAGTGTTTCCTTTCCCTCTCTTGGGATAAATACACATTGCTGGCGACTCTGTGTTTTCTACGCCACTCTCGCGTTTGTACCGTTGGATGTGAATCTTTCAGGAGCAACAGCTGGTGACTCTGCTGGGGACTCTGGTTGACCTCTTGCTGGTCTATCCCCTTTAGCGAGTCTATCCTAGTGCTTGTTTATTTGTATGGGTGTTTATTGTGGTGCTTTATTTTGTTGTATATTACTGTAATACTGTATTGCTGTTTTATTTGTTTTACTGTATTTACAGCTTTTATTGCATTGCATTTCATTTTATTACTGTCATACTGGATATTACTGTACGGTGCTGGCTGGTTTTCTGTTTGGCGGGTTGGGATGTTCTGAGAGATAAGCCCACTACCCATGCTTGAGCATACACACAGGTTTTAGAGTGGATAGTCGTGACGCTTGCATGGGGGTGGCCATGTATTGTCGTTCATGAGACCCACAACCAGACGAGGTTCTATCAGGAGCTACCTGCTACTGTGCGTTGGTACAGGCCAATAGGTATTCTCTTGAGGGATTGTCGACTCTGGAGACCATTCCCGAGGACTCAGTTGCGGCACTCCTCCCGGGATGTGACAGTGGCAGACCACGTTCTGTGGCAAACCCATTGCACATTCTCGATCCGAGGACCCAATGCTGGGAACTTGCTATAGGATTTCCTTTTGAGGTGAATCAGCGGACGACCTCTTTGATTGGCGGTAGCATTGTATCCTTCGGGCTGAATGTGTTATTGCTTCTCAAACCTCTGAAGTTGAGGATCTTTCGTTTTTGTGAATCAGTTGAGGCTTCCTCAATTGGTGATGATGCCAAACCAGAAGTGGTGATAGTATCATCATTTCTCGACCTGAGAGCCCGGGATACAAAGGATCTTAGTACCCACATGTGAGAGGGGCGGGTTGTTTATAGGTTTGCAGGTGACCTTGGCCTTCAACCTACCTGGTATTCTGGTTTTCCTATCAGTGTGGACTTATCAGCCTGGTATTCTGGTATTCTGATCAGTCGGTATTCTGGTATTCCGGTATTCTCTTCAGAACAGACCTATGAGCTTATTCAGTCGTCAGCACAGCACAGTGATTATGCAGAATATATGGAAGCTTTGATCCCATGTCTGCTGCATTCATATTGCATTGCATTTGCATCTTGTATCATTTTTTGCATATCTGTCTCCGGCCTGATCAGAGAGTTCATCCATCCTTTGTCTGAACCGCAGTTGATTTCTAGACTTTCTCATCGGACTTGAATCAGCTTTTGGGGAGATCATCATGAATTCAGGGGAACATAATCAGTTTGTAACTAGGGCCGATGTTGAATTGATGAAGAGTCAGTTGGATCGACTTGTGGAAGCTATGACAGCCATGAATAGGGGAGAGGCCAATGTTTAGAGGACTTCAGTTACTGGGAATGTCATTCCACCTCCAGTGAACAATGTTGCTCAAGCTCAGCATGTGTGAATCCCTGCTGAGAATCAAGCTATACACGAGCGTGCCATCGTCCGAGATGGGCATTCTTCTTCTCTTGATGCCACAGACTATCAAAGCTTTGCCTTCTCTGTGCCAGATTTCCAAGGGGTAGTTCCAAAGATTAAACCTAAGGATCCAAGGGCCGTTGCATTTGATGAAAGATGTCGTGTGTTGGAAGAGAAGCTTGATGCCTTAATGAAGCATGATACCCTTCATTTGGATGCTTCGGGCATGTGTTTAGTGCCTGGTCTTGTGATGCCTCCGAAATTTGAGATGCCTAATTTTGAGAAATACAAAGGGGATAGTTGTCCGAAGCTACATTTGGTGATGTTTAGCCGAAGAATGACCTCACATATCTATAATGACAAGCTTATGATTCACTGTTTCCAGGACAGTCTGAGTGGGGCATCATTGAGTTGGTATATGCAGTTGGAAAGTGGTAGCATCCGATCATGGTCAGATCTAGCCAATGCCTTTGTAAAGCAGTACAGTTATAATCTTGACATGGCTCCTAGCCGCCTACAGTTGCAAGGTTTATCTAAAGCGGATAACAAATCATTCAGAGGGTATGCTCAGAGATGGAGAGAGTTAGCTACTCGCGTCCAACCACCACTTTTGGAAAGAGAATTGGTTAATATGTTCAAGGATACTTTGCAAGGACCATACTTCAAAAAGTTGATTACTGTATTAAAATTCTCTGACTTGGTAATACTTGGAGAACGCGTCGAGTTCGGTATCAAGAGCGGAAAAATCCAAGGCGCCTCGAACTTCTCGGCTAGTGAAAGTGAATCAGTTGTCCGTTCTCAAGAGGAATGGGAGGAAGAAAGTAATTCCGTCCAAGAATATCCCCCAACTCATCCTCAGTATTCAGGTGTTTCAACGGTTCAGAGTCAGCAATCTTCTGGGTCTTCGTATCAGGGATCTCCTAAGAATCAACGGTCATACCGCCGTCAGCCGCGTCAGCACGCCCGACAAAGACCCAGGAAGCCAGGGAGGCACTTCACTCAATTGCCAATGTCATATCGTCAGGTGCTACCAGATTTGATAAGAGGTGGATTGATAGTGCCGAAGGAATTGAAGCCAGTGCCTTTTCCTTATCCACCAGGTTTTGATGTCAACGCCCGTTGTGACTACCATGCTGGGGCACATGGGCATTCAACTGAAGATTGTAAGGTGCTCAAGAGTAAGATTCAGACACTGCTTGACTCCAACATGTTCTCATTCACGCCTCAGGGTATTCAGATCAATAATTCTCCTTCATCTAGTCATGTGGGTTCATCAGTTCAGGTTATGGAAGAAGACACCGAGAGCAGTGGTGCAAGTTTTTATCAGACTGACTTCGATGAGAAATTCTGAAGATGGCTAGTTCAGCAGCAAGTTAAGCTTGGAAAGCCCAGTTCCCCGAAGCTGACAATCTTTTAGATCATGTCATTTCTTTGCATTTGTAGTTTCTTTTCTGTTAAAGTGCAAACTCATTTGTAAAACTCGTCTGTTTTCAGTTGATAATGATAATGAAATGAATATGCATGTTTTGATTAAATCCATCTGTGTTCACTCATATTTTATTTATTGATATCTAACCCTTGTTTAAGCAGGATCTGAGGGAGGATGATGAAATTCAAAGACGCAGAACTTCTGATGGTATGCTTTTGGGACAAAACCTTGCTGATGATGTACAGGCATTGTTTCAAATCCCTAAACACCGGAGATATAAGGAAGATAATCCCTTGTCAACCCCTTAGAGTCTAGAAGTAGGAGTTTCTTTCTGAAAATGAAAAAACCCTCAATCTTAACCTGGGGCAGGGTAGGTGTCAATTAATTTGACCGAGCGTTCAATTCGAGGATCAAATCTATAGTTATCCCTCACCAACCGAAGAGTGAGGCAGTCACATCCCTTTCAAACAAGTCAGACAAGCCAGTGTCACACGATTTGTTCAAAAAAAAAGAGAAAAAGAGTCAAAAGGAAAAAGGAAAAAGCCCGCTAAGTCGAAACTTGAAAACAAATGGCTTAGGCAAAAGTTAGGGCATCCCGCTGGACTTCAAAATCGAAAAAATCAAAAGAGTTAGTCCAGGAAAAATCAGGGAAAAGTAAAAGAATAAAAATTGAAAAATGGAAAAAGAAAAATCCTCAAATAAAGAACAAGTCGTGTGTTTACAGACACCAAAGGAAAAAGGGGTGGTCGTTGTCGCTCCCGGGATTTTCATCTAAGTACAAACGCGAAAGTGGCACGAAAACAGAGTCGCCAGCAATGTGTATTTATCCCAAGAGAGGGAAAGGAAACACTGCATAAACCTGAAGGAAAGGAAAAGCATGGTCTTACGACCAAAAGAACAGGATTCGGGAGTCGGTTATGCGCGAGGAAGGTATTATCACCCCTCACGCTTGCTTGTCTCGATCAAAGGGTGATAGAAAAGGATACTGGAAAAGGAACTGAAAGAAAGAAAGGAGAAAGAATGGAAGAGGAACGAGAAACAAATGTAGGGAAAATAAAAGAAGTGCTCGAATGGGCCTTACCCCACTGCCTACGTATCTCATCGGGAACATGAGAATCAGAGCGACGTAGTTCCCCTCACTAGGGTCGCTTTGTTTGTGTTTTTAGGGAACGGCTAACGTTCTAGCTCAGGTGTTGCAAGCTCACTGGTCCGAGTGCGTTACCATCTTACAAGAGAACGAGGAAGAGCACGCTCATACGTTGAGAATGAGTAAGATAAGAATAGAATTCCCGAAGGAAAGACGTTATTGTTTGTTTTTATCTTTTAAGAAGTTTTGTTATTTGTTTGCATATGATAGTGTATCTAAATCTTAGTCATTGGAGTGTATATATTCTCACATTCCAAGATGGAATGAATAAGAAAGTACCCTAAGTGTGAAGAAGACCCTCACACTTAGTTCCAATTATTAAGGTTCAAACACACTAGCATACTTGTATTTATTAAGTGTTTTTGTTGATTATGAAATGAAGAAGTGTTTTTTATTTATTTGCATTTTCAACAAGTATTGCATTTAAGTCCCTCATACAAGATCAAATGTTTAACACATTGACCCAAGATGGGCCATATGCTACACATTCTAAGATTTTAAGAGAAAACCCCTTATAATCTTTTCTTTATATGAAAGGCCTAAATGCAATAAGTGCCTACCTTTATTAGATATTTTGAATTTTCTTTGAGATGAGAAGATGAAAGACTCAAGTGGGGGAGAAAGGTAAGAATCTATGTGAACTAAGACTCAATCCTAATTGATTAGTTAAGGGAGTGATCCTAATGGTTTGTGAGGTTGCAAAACCTAAAGTCTAAAGAAGGAATGAGTTAAACAATTCACTTCTAAAGTAGAAGATGAATTGTAACTCCAAAGGGAAAGTAATGAGTTAATCAAAGAAAGCACATAAGTACTTAACAAAACACAAGGTTGAATTGTAAAAGATGAAAGGAGAGAAATTTGAATGTGGATTCCTTATCCACACTCAATTTCAACTTACCAAAGCCCCTACATGGTTAGTAAACATGGAAATATGTATAAGAAGTAAAAAACACTTAGTACACATTAAAGTTCAAAAGAATAAGATGAAGAATCAAATCTTATTATCACAACCAGAATGTGAATCATACTTACAACAAGTGAATATCATCATACAAGTTCAAATGAATAAGCAACAATCATCATCCATAACATTCAAACATGTTATCATAAGAAAGGATAGATGAAAGATGAAAAGAAATGAAAAGAACATGCACAAATGGAACATGTAATCCAAAAATCAGAATTGAAACTAAATGGAAAATGGTTTATAAACATCTCAAAAGTGTTCATGAATCAACATTCAAGACATTCAAGAAGTAATAGAAGAAGAAGTGAAGTGAAAGTTCAAAAAGAAAGTGCAAACAATACATGTTAAGGATGCACAAAGTTCAAGTTGAAATGAACATGTAAAGATGACCGATAATGTGTACCAAGGACCTATAATATCACATGAGTGGCTCATAAAATATGCAAATGCTCATACAAATATGCACAAAAGAATTCATGCAAACATGCACTAAAGTTAGAATGATATGACATGGATTATGCTTCAAATGTAATGCATCAAACAAAAATCAAATGGACTTATGAAAATTATACAAGCATGGTATTTGAATGCCTAATTCAGAAGTAAATCATACATCAAAATAGCATGTCAAAATTCAAAGCAAAATGACTTCAAACAATACATTAGGTCAAGTTGAAACATCATGCAAAATGGTGCAAAGACAAGCATCAAAATGTGTCATAAATTGACCTAAAAAATCAAGAAAAAATCACCTAACATGTTTCAATGTATTAGTGAATCAATGGAAAAAGAATCAGGTCAAAATAGTTTATAATGAGCAAGATCAAAATTCTACAAATTCATGTATCATACTTGGAATGCATACAAATGCAAATTCAAAGAAAAATATGAAACAGTGATAAAAATGTGGTAAAATCATGAAATAAAAATATCAAAAATTTTCTAAATGTCTTGGTAATACTCATGGATTTTTCCCGAATTTTCTGATGTTGTTTTGTAATTTTAAAAATTAAAAATAAAACGTGTATGAAATGAAGAGAATAAAAAGAAATTGAAATAAGAAAGGGGTGTAAGCATAATAAACAACCAGTTCAAATTGTTTGGGCTTTGAAACGTGAGGTGTAAATAGCAATGATCCCAGGTCCATTTACGTGCAGTCCACACCAACAATTGTGCACTCTCAGTCAAAATAATGTCAAAACAATGAACACCGTTGGATCAAGTCCAGTCAACAAATCAGTCAAAGTAACCATATCCAATGCACACGCGTGAAGGAACACACTCACTAACATGTACTGCACCACACATTGCTTAAATGAAATCAGAAATTGAGCACATGAGATGCACACTTATTTTAATGTGCTGGAAAGTCCTTCACCACATGATGCAAACAAATCAACGGTTACAATTAAAACTGCAAACAAAACCCTAGAACCATGATCACCGGCCGGAGAGGGACCTCCGATCACCTTCTCCGGCGAGAATCGCCACCTGCAAATCTTACATGTCCACAGAAATGCACAATGTGCAATACCAAAATGAAGCTGAGATAATGGAGATTAAGAACACACAATTATTTTTCATAGAACAAACACATACATGGATAACAGAGGAGATAAAGATATGCCCTAACTTTTGGATCTACGCCTCTAAGAGGCCTATCAACTAGCCGGAGATAGTAGAGCTTCTAGCAAGCTAAAATCAACAAGAAACAAGTGATGATGAAGAGAAAACGTGCAACCAAAGTTCAAAAGATCAAACCTGCAACTGACGAGACTTTGAGTATACAAGAACACTAGAGGAACGTGCTTCTTCCTTGAGCTTCACTTGGCCAAATAAAGGCTTTATAGCTTGAAATCGCGCAGAGAATCACACTGAAAATTCCAATGTCTTGAATCTGAACTTGATTATTTGGATCTATATGTTCTTGTTCTTGATCCAAAATGACACAATGATGATGATGGAGATGAAATGTGATATAAAATGGTGGAAGTTGTGTGAAGTCAGAGAGAAAATAGAGAGAGTTCTTGGAGTGAAAATGAGAAAATGAAGTTGAAATGAGAAATGTGAGTGAAGTTTTTATTTATAAACTGAGTTAGGATTAAACCACAGTGGTTAAGTGAGTTAGTTAATGTGAGTCATGTGAGTTAAGGTGAGTCATCCCTAACTAACTGAGCCAAGTTAGTTAGGGCGAGTTGTCCATGGCTGTGATAGTGTGATGGTGGTTTATGGTATGTTATGGTGGAGATGAGAGTGAAACTGAAATGGCACGGCTGGTGTAGCATAAAACTTGCTCAGCAAGTTTGTTCTTTCCATTCTCATGTAGGGCACGTGTTATGGCAAGTGTATATAATGGTAATGGTATATTCAAATAAGGGAATAAAGTACATGAGTTATTTGATGGATGTCTGAACCAAATTGTGTATCAAGAGCCATCAATATATCAGGGGAACATAGGGTGATTTGTAGATGAAATTCTCCCTAATCAATGGATGGTTTGATGAGTTTTTTAGGTCAATGGAAAGAGGAGATGTAATGCTACAAGTTTAATGTGAAAATTGGATTGAATACAAGCTTGGAAATTGGTGAAAAGTGACTTGGAACACCCATGTTTGAAACTGATAGAAAGGCGTGGCAAGGGGTTGGCTGGCAAGGCATCCTGGTGCATGGAATTTCAGTGTGGTCATACCAAATTGGACCCAACATATCTCCATCATAACTTTACCAAATGAAATTTTGTCCAACATGAACATTGAAGAGGGCATTACAAGGAACAACTTTGATGTTGAAAAGTTTTTCATTTGGAGCATTTATCATTGAGAAATTAAGCTTGACATTTGGCACACCACCTGTTTGCGAAAATGACTGCGCATGACTTAAGATTTGCCCAAGCTGACTTGCATTTTGCCCAAGTTTTTCTCAACTTTGATCATCCATAACTCTCTCAATTTTGATCCAATGGAGGTGTTCTATACATGGATTTGAAGCTTAATATGAGATCTTTTGTTGTGGCCGAGTGGAATTTTTATTTGATGTCTCAAATTTGAATGGCCTTGGTTCAAAGTTTGGCGCAAAATGGCTAAAACTTTCCTTATTTAGAAACCCTACTTCTTCCAAAAATGGCAACTTTCCAAATCTTGATTTTTCATGATCCTTTTGGAATTTCTTGATCAAATTTTGTACATTGGTCACATATAACATGAATTTCATGAATTTAGCCTCAAAAAGTCAAGAGTTAACTTTTTCCTCTGATTATTTGACTTAGCCCCAATTTTCCTGATTTTTTATCTTTCTTCCAATTGAACCACTTCTAAAACCAATTGAGAGACAATTTTACACACACATACATTTAAGGACATGTAGAATACCATGACATCAAGTTTTGTCCAAAAAATCAGAGATAACCTGATTTAATTGGAAACCCTAGTTTTGATACCCACCTACTAAGGGGAAAAATGTGCAGCCTTCAATTTCAAATTCCTCAGAGTATGTTGTGTATCCTCTTAAAGGATGATGAGATATGCCACTTGAGGGTGTTTTTGAACCAATGAACTATCTTTTTTGAGGGTTTTCCTTCAGTTTTTTGGACCTCTTGCATAGTGAAGGATGTAATGCTTCAATCTCCTATTGAATCTCCCTTTCTTGAGGTTTTGGATGATCAATTGAGATAATATGAGACATGAAAGACCTCTTGGCTTGCCTTGAGGCAACTTGTTTGACCTTTTGTGCTTTGAATGATTCCTTGATTGTCCATCTTTCCCCTGATCACATGCCTTGATGGTAAGAGGGATGTTATGCTTCATTTTTCTATGTTAAAGATGCAATGCAAGGCTAATAAGATGGATATGATATGATATATGATAATGCTATGCTATGATGACAAAAGAGAGAGCAAATTTTGGGGTACTACAGCTGCCCCTTTTCAAACACTGTAGATCAGAATGCCTGAAAGCGATTGCTTTCAGACTTTCAAGGTATATAGTGATTGAATACCAAATATAACCAAAAATTTGCTCTGGATGACGAAGAACAAAAGGGATATAAACCCAACGAGAATGCTGGATTGAATCTTCATTGCAACGTTGTCGGAGAGATCTGTCTTTTGAACGACGCCAGACGACTACTGGCTTGCCATACTATGGATGGACTTTCAACAATGTCTTTTTGAACGACGCCAGATGACTACTGGCTTGCCACTCTATGGATGGACTTTCAACAATGTCTTTTTGAACGACGCCAGACGACTACTGGCTTGCCACTCTACAGATGGACTCTCAACAATGCCTTTTTGAACGACGCTAGACGACTACTGGCTTGCCACTCTATGGATGGACTTTCAACAATGTCTTTTTGAACGACACCAGACGACTACTGGCTTGCCACTCAACTAGTGGACTTTAGCTGCTCTGCCATTCTAAACAATGGAATTTTACCAATTCATGTTGGATTTCTGCCAATCTATCGTTGGACTTCAATGATTACCAAACCGGCTTTGGAATCTCAAACTTGCCATCCTCAGATGGACTTTTGCAGCTTTGCCAAACTAACATTGGACTTTGATGCTTACCAAACCGGCTTTGGAAGCTTTGCCAAACCAACGTTGGACTTTGTTGAGAATATAGTTGTTTATCATCATCTCACCTGCTGGAACAATATAAACTACTGTTTGTATGATCATTCCACCTGCTGGAAAAACCATCTGCAATACTATCCCACCTGCTGGAATAATCTGAACAACTATATGTATGATCACCCCACCTGCTGGAACGACCATCTGCAATATTATCCCACCTGCTGGAATAATAAGAACAAACTGTCTGTAATGATCACCCCACCTGCTGGAACAATCATCTGCAATACTGCCCCACCTGCTGGAATAATATGAATGATTATCTGTATGATCACCCCACCTGCTGGAACAACCATCTGCAATACTATCCCACCTGCTGGAATAATATGAACAACTATCTGTATGCCAAAATAAATTGGACCTTGAGTTGTAAATGAGGAATACTGAGAATTACACCACCTGCTGGGTAATATCATATGCTGACACTTTGCTGAAGAAGAGGGTCCATCGATCTATTTAGACCCTGCTGAGGAAATTACTGTCAAAATGTTGAACTCTGTGGGGAGATAAAATAATTCGGCTGTGAAGTATTCTTTGACAAATCTCACATGCTGAAACCTGTGGGAAATATGCCTTGTTGACACTACCACTTGCTGGTAAATCCTGCTGAGAATAAACTCCACAGGGGATGTTACTGCGAGAAGCTTCGTCTCTTAAGAGGATTTTATAGAAAACCAAGCGTTTTCAAACTCTTAGACGAACACCCTGTCTTCAACTTCCGAACATTCGCTCTTGAACTACCCTTCACATCGTCTGCGAGGTACCGGAGGATTTGCACTCGTTGTTGACATGGAATGCTCACTGCATTAATAACCGTTATCAACACAGAAGAATTCAGTCTTCGACAACCATTGTCGTCACAAAACCCGATGGGAAATCTTGAATGAAAGAATCGACTTAATAAGATACAACAGTATCAAGTCATAGAAAATATCTGTTGGTGCTGAGAGATAACTTTCGTGTCGCTTGGATCGATCGTACTCATTACCTGCAATAGAAAAAATATATGCACATGCCCCGGGATATTGCGTGGTTTTTTTTTTTTAGTCCACCATCCAAGATTGTCCAACAAGAAAAGTAATTTTAATTGTCTTTTTTGTGCATGTTTTTGCAAGGCCATGATATTTTCAAAGCAATGTTTTATTATCAAAAAATCGGACGTTTTTTGCAAACAAAGCAGTAAAATGAAAATAAAAGCTTGTGACTGAATATTCAATTTTATTGATAAAATGCCAAAATCGGCGAATTTACAATTGGAAGCAAACCCCTGAAAGAGTTGATTGCCATAAAATTGAGAAAAGAAATCTATCCTAATGACAATGCGGAAATTGGATTCCAACTGATTTATGATTCTGTTATAGCCAGTATGTATTCCAACCCTCTTGATTATCTTCGCCTTCGGAAGTTCGTGGTCGGAACAATTCCTCCTTCGGAAACTTTGCTATTTTACTGAAGAGTAGAGAACGTACAGATTAATTCAGACTGCAGTCATTCGCTTAAATCCCTCTTTTGCGTGGATCGCCTTTTCAGGTTTTCAATCCACCGGGATACCCATTTTTGCCTAAGTTGCCCTTTCGGGTTTTCAACTTACCGGGTGTACAATTCTTTTCAATTGTATCCTTAATTTTTGCCCGAACCTTTATTCTGTTTTTGGTTCGCCGGGATGCCCTTTTTTGCCTGGATTTTTTTTTATATCCAGCGGGTCTATTTATACGAAGTATTTTTTAACTGCATCTGAATTAACAGGGGATGAAAAGTCTTCACCATCTATGGTTGTCAACAATAAGGCTCCACCTGAGAAAACCTTTTTAACCACGAATGGACCTTCATAATTAGGAGTCCATTTGCCCCTGTGATCTGTACTCGGAGGAAGTATTCTCTTGATTACCACATCTCCGACCTTGTAAACTTGAGGTCGAACCTTTTGATCGAATGCCCTCTTGATTCTGCGCTGGTATAGCTGGCCATGATATACTGCTGTTAATCGCTTCTCCTCAATAAGGCTCAGCTGATCAAATCTGGCTTGTACCCATTCAGCTTCATCTAGCTTAACGTCCATCAATACTCGGAGAGAGGGAATCTCAACTTCGATCGGTAAAACTGCCTCCATACCATATACAAGTGAGTATGGTGTTGCCCCAGTGGACGTGCAGACTGATGTTTGATACCCATGCAAAGCAAATGGTAACATCTCATGCCAATCTTTGTACGTGACAACCATCTTTTGCACAATCTTCTTGATATTTTTTTTGGCCGCTTCGACCGCGCCATTCATCTTTGGGCGGTACGGAGAAGAATTGTGATGTTCGATTTTGAAGTCCCGGCATAGCTCAGCCATCATTTTGTTGTTCAAATTAGAACCATTATCAGTAATGATTCTTTCGGGAACTCCATAGCGACAAATGATATCTTGTTTCAAGAAATGAGCTACCACTTGCTTAGTGACATTGGCATAAGATGCTGCTTCAACCCATTTAGTGAAGTAATCAATGGCGACCAAGATGAAACGATGGCCATTTGAAGCAGTAGGCTCTATCTTCCCGATCATATCAATGCCCCACATGGTAAACTGCCAGGGTGAAGACATGATACTCAACGAATTTGGAGGCACATGCACTTTATCTGCATAAACCTGGAATTTGTGACACTTGCAGCAATCGGACTCCATTGTCAACCAATAATACCCCAATCTCAACAATTTCTTAGCCATCGCATGTCCTCCGGCATGGGTACTGAAAGAGCCTTCGTGCACTTCAATCATCAACAGGTCTGCTTCGTGTTTATCCACGCATCTGAGCAGAACCATGTCAAAATTTATTTTATACAGCACGCCATCTTTGTTCAAGAAGAAACTACCGGCTAGCCTTCTTAATGTCTTCTTGTCTTTGGAAGATGCCCCAGGCGAGTATTCTTGATTTTTCAAGAAGCATTTAATGTCATGATACCAAGGCTTGTCGTCAGACACTGCATCAACCTCAAACACAAAAGCAGGTCTATCAAGACGAGATACCTCAATCCTGGGAACAAAGTTCCAACCATGCACTTTGATCATCGAAGATATAGTGGCCAAGGCGTCTGCAAACTTATTTTCATCTCTAGGAACATGGTATAACTTAACAGTTGTAAAGAATGTCAGCAATCTCCTCGTATAATCTCTATACGGAATCAAATTCTGCTGATGTGTGTGCCAAGTTCCCTTTACTTGATTGATTACCAGTGCCGAATTACCAAAGATATCGAGGGTCTTGATTCGTAAATCAATAGCCTCCTCAATCCCTAGTATGCAAGCTTCGTATTATGCTTCATTGTTGGTACACCCGAAAGTTACTCGGGCAGTGAAGGGCATGTGAACGCCTTCTGGCATAATGAGAACTGCACCAACTCCGCACCCATTCATATTAACTACCCCGTCAAACATCAAACTCCATTTGGATTCAGGGTCAGGCCCCTCCTCCAGAAGTGGTTCCTCGCAATCTTTCGCTTTGAGAAACATGATGTCCTCATCAGGGAAATCAAACTTCATGGGTTGGTAATCATCAAGAGGCTGTTGTGCAAGATAATCTGACAGTATACTTCCTTTGATTGCTTTTTGCGAAGTAAATTGAATAACGTACTCTGTCAGTACCATCTGCCACCTTGCAACTCTGCCTATAAGTGCTGGTTTCTCAAAAATATACTTGACCGGATCCATTTTTGAGATCAATAGGGTTGTATGTGTGAGCATATATTGTCTCAATCACTTTTCAGCCCATGCGAGTGCATAGCATGTCTTCTCAAGCATTGAATAACGCGATTCACAATCTGTAAACTTCTTGCTCAGGTAGTTGATAGCATGTTCTTTCCTACCTGTCTCGTCGTGTTGACCGAGAACACAACCCATGGATCCTTCGAGCGCTGTCAAGTACATAATCAGTGGTCTCCCTTAAACTGGAGGTATCAGAATAGGAGGTTCCTGCAAATATCTTTTTATTTTATCGAATGTATTTTGACAATCATCATTCCACCGGACCGTTTAATCTTTTCTTAACATTTTGAATATCGGTTCGCAGGTGGCAGTTAGGTGAGATATGAACCTTGAAATGTAGTTCAATCTCCCTAGAAAGCCGTGAACTTCTTTCTCGGTTCTCGGTACAGGCATATCTTGTATAGCTTTCACTTTAGCAGGATCAACCTCTATTCCTTTTTCACTGACAATGAAACCAAGCAATTTTCCGGACCGCACGCCGAAAGTACACTTGTTAGGATTTAGTCTCAACCTGAATTTCCTCAACCTCTCAAACAACTTCTTTAAGTTGATCAGATGTTCCTCTTCTGTCTTTGATTTAGCAATCATGTCATCCACATAGCACTCGATCTCTTTATGAATTAGATCGTGGAATAACATCACCATTGCTCTTTGATAAGTTGCCCCTACGTTTTTCATCCCAAAAGGTATTACTTTGTAACAGAAGGTACCCCACGGGGTAATGAATGTCGTCTTCTCCATGTCTTCAGGTGCCATCTTTATCTGATTGTACCCGGAGAATCCATCCATAAATGAGAACACTGAAAACTGAGCAGTATTGTCAACTAGCACATCAATATGAGGGAGTGGAAAGTCATCTTTAGGGCTCACCCTGTTGAGATCTCTATAATCCACACACATTCTGACCTTGCCATCTTTCTTCGGCACCGGTACTATATTGGCCACCCAGGGAGGATAGTTGGTTACTGCCAGAAAACCTGCATCCAACTGTTTCTGTACCTCTTCCTTGATCTTCAAAGCCATTTCTGGTTTTGTTCTGCGCAGCTTCTGCTTGACCGGTGTACAGGTCTCTTTCAATGGTAATCTATGCACAACTATGTCTGTATTTAAACCTGGCATATCTTGATATGACCATGCAAAGATGTCAACATATTCACGTAGCATGACTATCAGCTCTTGCTTTACATCAGCCCGCAGACTTGCACCGATCTTGATCTCTTTCTTGCTTTCTTCTGAACCAATATTGATAACCTCAAGTTCTTCCTGATGAAGCTGAATGGTCTTTTCTTCCTGTTTCAACAACCTAGCCAACTCTTCCGGGAGTTCATAGTCTTCATCACTTTCCTCCTCAGCTTGATAGATCGGATTGTCGAAATCATACGTGGGCAAAACAGAATCATTTTCAGAGGAATCCACAAAATCAAGTCTGCACGATTGGATTGATGCTTTATTTTAGATTGTTTTTGCTTGAAAACAAAAGAAAAGAAGGTGCATTGTCATTTTTCAATTTTCTTTGTGCAAAAATAAAAATAAAGAAGGAATAAAGGAACACAAATTTGTAAACAAAAATGTCCTTTTTATTGATGTTTGAACATTATATGAGAAAATATGGTGGCCCTACAAATGGATCCCCATACCTTGGGCAGAGCGTGGGATTTTATGCATTATGAAAGACAAGAATTATTACTCTGAATGATGTACAACATGAATGACTTCTTCACTAGACCAGTTTTGCAATGCCTCGCCCGGAGCCAGTGAATACACCCATCTGTCCAGATAATCTGAGCTTTCAGCGTCATCTTCTATTGTTGAGCAGGACTGATTAGGGTTGATAATTCCTCCGCTGTTGAAATTGATTGGCCCACGGAATCGGGGAACTGGCGTCTGGCCCGGTTGGTATCCAATGCCGAACTTATCTTCCTTCACGAACACGTCGATAGCTTTACCCCAACCTTGGGCATTTCCGCTTTCAACCACCTCTCTGGCCTGCTTGTAGGACACAATTGATGCACTCGGCCCAACTGGCACATTTGACACCACTGATGATGAAGTAGATTCTGGGAATTTGTTGATATTCAGGGCTTCAAAAGACTGGCACAGGGTTTCATGAATCTCTCCATCCATTTCCACATATTTGAAAGTGGATAGATGACTCACAAATATATCTTCTTCACCGCAAACGGTAACCACTTGACCCTCGAACACGTATTTGAACTTCTGATGTAGTGTGGAGGTCACTGTGCCTGCTGCGTGAATCCACGGTCGGCCTAACAAACAGCTGTAAGCAGGCTGAATGTCCATAACGTGAAAGATGGTCTTGAATATCTGTGGACCAACCTGTATTGGTAATTCTACTTCTCCAAACACCGATCTTTAGGATCCATCGAAAGCTCTCACAATCAGATCGCTGGGTCTAAGAATCAATCCCTCTACTTCAATTTTCAATAGGGCCTTTTTGGGTAACACATTCAAGGAAGAACCTGTGTCGACCAGCACATGCGACAAAACAGCTCCTTTGCATTCAAGTGTGATGTGCAACGCTTTGTTGTGATTACGTCCATCTGGAGTCAAATCCCTATTCGTAACCCCAACCCGTGGCTCACATTGACATTAGAAATTACTCCCTCCAACTGATTCACAGTAATCTCTTGGGGAACATATGCCATATTCCAAACCTTCAACAAAGCAGCCCGGTGTGCATCTGAACTCATTAACAGGGATAATATTGAGATTTTAGAGGGTGTCTGATTGAGCTGATCAATGATCTTATAATCGCTCTTTTTGATAATCCTCATAAATTCCTCAACATCACTATCAAAATTGACTTTAGGGTCCTCTTCTTGAACAGGCACCTTGTCATCAATAACCTGTTTTCCTTTTGTTCTTGCAGCGGCTTCAGCTTCTTTATCACTCCTTAGAGTCTGGGGAGCAAACAGTCGACCACTTCTGGTGAAACCACTTGGTCCACTGACATTCTCAACACTGGTACCAACAGCAGCCTCGGCTTTCTGTTGACTTCCTCCTTGATGAGTGTTAGTTCCATATTGCCATGGAACTGCCCGATTAGACACATAAGAAGCAGATTCAGGAACTGTGATCGTAACTGGTCTCGGCCCCTCGGGCATGATGATATCAATAGGAGCTTCAACAGGCACCTGTATTTCAACTGGATTATAATAAATGGTAACGGCAGAAACATCTTTTTCCTTCTCTACTTTATCAAACTGAAGGCTTCCTTTGTCTATAAGCTCCTGCAGTCCAACTTTCAACTTACTGCAGCCATTAATCTGTCTCGAACAATCCTCACAATCAGAGCCACATCCAGGAAATACCTTTCCTTTTAACAAACGCTCTTTTACAATCAACAGCGGAGTCTTTACCAAATTAACATCGGTAATCAGATTCAATTTCTCGCCATCAGAAATAGCATTCACGCCTGCACCTCCATGATGAGGCATTGGATTATTGCGAACATTCGGCGGCTTAGAGAAATTAATAGCTTTTGAGTCAATCAGGTCCTGAACCTTATGTTGAAAAGCCCAGCACTTTTCTATCGAGTGACCTGACGCACTAGAATGAAATTCACATCGAACATTAGCATCATAATTTTGAGGCAATTTTCCAGTATCTGACGGCCTCATAGTCCGAAGTTTAACCAACTTCGCTTTGAGCAATTATGGTAACAAAGCAGCATATGTCATAGGCAAGGGATCAAACTTACGGTCCCTTTGTCTATTAGTCTGGAATTGGGGTCTAGCTTGCTGATCTGGAGCTTGCTGTCCTGCTGGAACCGGAATGGTTACAGTATCCACCTGATGATAGGATTGAGTCCTGCCTCTACCCTTTCCTTTATGCACAGCACTGGACTCCCCTTCTCTTTTCCTTGGTCCATTAGCAAAGGTTTTCCTCGAACTCGAAGTACCGGTCCCACTGACGTCTTGAATCTTACCCAACTTCAGCAGACTCTCTATTCGTTCCCCGACAATAACAATATCGGCAAACCCTATTGAAGGACACACAGCCAATCTATCCAAATACGGCCCTTGGATTGTGCTCATGAACATATCAGCCATCTCACGATCAGCCAAAGGTGGTTGAACTCGAGCAGCCAATTCTCTCCATCTCTGTGCGTACTGTTTAAAGCCCTCCTTGTGATCCTGAGTCATACTCTGCAGCTGAGTATGATTGGGTGCCATGTTCAAATTATATTGATACTGCTTCAGAAACGCAGCGTACAAATCTTTCCAGCTCTTTATATGAACCCTGTCCAACTTAATGTACTATTCCACGGAGGCGCCTGCCAGGCTGTCCTGGAAAAAATACATCCAGAGCTTTTGGTCTTCAATATAAGCGGCAATCTTGCGATTGTAAGCTTGCAAATGTGTTTTGGGACATGTCCTCTACGTCAATCCCCAGAGGATTTTGGCTCTCAATAGCCTTGAGTCTTTCATCTAACCCTTCGTACTTCCGATCTTCATTGTAGAAACCCATGTCGTTGTTGAATGCGGTAAACTGGTCCTCTTGACCATCCTCCAAACCATTATTATCAAATCCCAGATGTATCCCACCAGTGGGGATATTGCCAACAGGGGGAGTGCGCACATTGTGACTTGGGATTTCAGTCTCCAGCCTCTGAATAGTGGCTCTCATGGCATCTTAACCAACCCTCATAGTTTCCTGACCGGCCCTTAGCTCCTGCTGACCTTGAGCAATCCCCTGCATAAGGTTCATGAACTGCTCCATTCTCCCCCTCAAATCAGCTAATTTAGTCTGAACTTGTTCCATGACTCTGGCTTGATTGCGTCGGGTAGAATATCGATGAACTGGGGTATCAGCTATCGTGCTTGAAAACCAAATAAAGGTTAGCAGGCGCCTGCAAAAAAGAAAACCTGTAATGCAAAAATGATAAGTTATGCAAATGCAAATGCACAGTTATGTTTGTCATTTCAAGATACTTTTCATATCCCGATTCCAATCGTAACCACGAATTCCTGACGACCAGAAATCATGATTATTGAGTTTTGCCTTGAAGAGATATTCATATACGCCAACCACAAATATCTGATGACCAGAAATAGTGATTTTGTAGTGTGCCAGTGTGCAGATATCTTATCACATCTGAAAACCAGAAATTGTGAACAGAAATAGCTCATTTCATACGAATTCCCAAAAGTTTTCAAGCATATTTGTCATAGTTTCAGCAACAGAATAAAAAACAAGCAGCCGAATGGATCCATCAACAATTCTGATGGTAACCATTGCAAATTACAAAGAAATGACAAAAATCATTAATCTGATTGCTCTACGTCTTCCAGCTTCTGGCTGGAATACTTAATCTCTTCGAACAGGATGCGGGTACGCTGATGATGTGGCTTCTTAATCAGCTCTTTGATTACGACATCCCTTTTTTCCAATGCATCAGCTAATGAACCCATGTGCATCAGCAAGGCTTCATCTTCATCGGCTCCTTTGCGCCTCTTAATTCCAGCTTGAATTTTAACCAGCTTCAGATCTGCCATGACATCTTCAAGCTCTTTGTTGGCAATTTTTAGCTTATCTTCAGCATTTCTTACTTGTTCTTGACTTTTTCCAAGGGCCTCTCGATACTTTCTTCTTGCTACATGTGCTTTCTTCAGCTCTTCATCTTTATCTTTTAACTGGGTCAGCAATTCAGAGTTTTCAATTCTGACCTCATCCCAAGCTTGACGAAGTTTAGCTAATGAATCCATGCTTCGGGCTAAAGCCTGTTTTGTAGTCTTGTGAGCCTGACTAGTATCATCTGCTCCCAAAGTAAGCTTCCGGAAGTACCGAGCTCTATCATCAAAATCTTCTTCTTTGTCTGCCAAGATTTTCTCTGCTTTCAATGCTCTCTTCTCCAACTCTTTGTTGTCAGCCAAAGCTTTCTAAAGACATCTGCTCATTCCAGAGTTTTCTATCTGCAACTCTCTAACCATTTTCTTCCATTTCTCACACTCTTCAGCCGGTACCATGGAGTGTTGATTTGAACATAAGAGAATCTCTCTTGAAAAGGGTAACAACAGCTCTTTGACCTTCATCTCAATCCAAGCATCATAGTCAGGGTATGATCTACAGTCTCCTTTACCAAAAATTAACTTTCCCTCTCTTTGCCTAAATTTCCAGGCATTTACTACTTCTGACACTCTTTCATTCTTGGTTCCCACGAAAAACAGAGAAGCACTAATCTCTTCATCAGCAGGAGGATTCTCGAAGCGTAACCAAATTGTCTAACAGCCAAGACCGGGTTGTAACTAATCCCACCCCTTCTTCCAAGTAGAGGCACATTGGGAAAACTTCCACATTTAACAGTAAGCTCTATTGTCAGTAATTTGGGATCAAACCAAATGATGTTATTGGCAGTCAAACCTATCAATCTTTTGGACCATTTCATTGTCTCAGTAGTTTCTATGAAAGCACCAGTTTGAGGTAAATGTTTGAAGAGCCAATGACATAACAATTGGGTACAGCAACTAACCAGATTTCCTCTTCCCTTCTCATTTTTGTAGTGTATTGAGTAATAAAAATCCCCTAGCAGGGTAGGAATCAGATTCTTCGAAACGAACACTTTCATCGCCTGCATATCAAGTTAGGTTGACCGGGGAAAAGCACCAAACCATAGATACAAAGAGCTAACACAGCATTGTAAGTAATCCAGTTCTTAGCCTTGGCAGCTTCCTGAGCTTGTTGGAAAAGAAATTCCAAATGAAATCCTTCATCTTCTTTAAGTTTACTCAGGCCACTTTTCACAACAGACAGGTCCAGATGTAGAACAGCAGCAATTACTTTGGGGGTAAGAGCATCTTCAGAAAAATACGGTATAGAAGACGTGACTGGAATTCCCAAAATAAATGAAAACTCCTCCAAAGTGGGCATCAAAATGTAATCAGGGAACAAGAAACATCTCATTGATGGTTCATAGAACTGTAAGAAAGTGTGCAACCCATCCTTCTCATACTTTGTGAATGCATATACCATTTTAATCAGCTCTCCATATTCCTTCTGAAAGTGCTGAGAACACCAGAACCAGCCATGTCTATCATCTTGTTCAATGAATCCAGCTTAGGATCAGGGAATTTATATGACACATTATTCTTCCATTTAACCTCAACTTCTTGGAAACTCATGATTGGAATCAGACAATATGGTAGGTACCTGAAAATGACAGACACAACCTGTTATGATATGAGTATGCAAATGCAAAAGGCATGTGATCAAGTATTCAGGTGTCTGTGTCTGTGTTGAACTGTGTGCACTGTGTCTCTGTACTGAATCTAGCAATATATCTGAGATGAATACTCAAACCACTGTCATAGAATACACTGTCTGTAACAATCATAAAATCACAAGTAAGGTATGTAGGAGGCTGGGTTACCTGCAAACCTGTAAACATCCCACCCATACTCACATGTGGTTCCTAGAAAATAAGACTTGTCAGCTTCGGAGGTTTGAGAAGCGATAGCACATTCAACCCGTAGGATACAATGATATGCCAATCAAAGAGGTCGTCCACTGACTCACCTTAGAAAATAAAGGTCATCCTATGCAAGTTCCAAAGTGGGCCCTCGGGTGCGAGTGGGTTTGCCACAGAATGTGGTCTGCCACTGTCACCACTAAAGAGAGATGTTTCCACTAAGGTCCTCATGATCGGTCACTAGAGTCGACAGCTCTCTAGATCGACCTCCTGGAATACGCAAGATGCGCACACCATGATGGGTCCCAAGATAGCCTCGTCTAGCTGTGAATTTCGTGATTACCCAACGTACACAGATGGTACGTAGGTCTCACTACTCTCCACTCTAAATCTAAGTGTGCACTCGAGCCTTGGTAATGGGCTCATCTCTCAGAAATCCCATCCCGCCAAACAGACGGAACATTGCAACACAGTATAATATATGAAATGTAAATGCTAACATGTTGTAAATATGGTACAAGTAATAAAATACAGTAAACAGCAAATACAATACAACAGTAAACACCCAATGAAAGAAAAGCAAACAAGCGCTAGGATTGAATCGCTTAGGATGGACCAGCAATAGGTCAACCTGTCCCCAGCAGATCCGCCAGCTGTCGCTCCCGGGATTTTCATCCAAGTACAAACGCGAAAGTGGCACGGAAACAGAGTCGCCAGCAATGTGTATTTATCCCAAGAGAGGGAAAGGAAACGCTGCATAAACCTGAAGGAAAGGAAAAGCATGGTCTTACGACCAAAAGAACTGGATTCGGGAGTCGGTTAAGCGCGAGGAAGGTATTAGCACCCCCACGCGTCCATCGTACCCGATGGGATCCACGCTTGCTTGTCTCGATCAAAGGGTGATAGAAAAGGATACTGGAAAAGGAACTGAAAGAAAGAAAGGAGAAAGAATGGAAGAGGAACGAGAAACAAATGTAGGGAAAATAAAAGAAGTGCTCGAATGGGCCCTACCCCACTGCCTACGTATCTCATCGGGAACATGAGAATCAGAGCGACGTAGTTCCCCTCACTAGGGTCTCTTTGTTTGTGTTTTTAGGGAACGACTAACATTCTAGCTCAGGTGTTGCAGGCTCGCTGGTCCGAGTGCGTTACCATTTTGCAAGAGAACGAGGAGTAGCACGCTCATACGTTGAGAATGAGTAAGATAAGAAAAGAATTCCCGAAGGAAAGACGTTATTGTTTGTTTTTGTCTTTTAAGAAGTTTTGTTATTTGTTTGGATATGATAGTGTATCTAAATCTTAGTCATTAGAGTGTATACATTCCCACATTCCAAGATGGAATGAATAAGAATATACCCTAAGTGTGAAGAAGACCCTCACACTTAGTTCTAATTATTAAGGTTCAAACACACTAGCATACTTGTATTTATTAAGTGTTTTTGTTGATTATGAAATGAAGAAGTGTTTTTTTATTTATTTGCATTTTCAACAAGTATTGCATTTAAGTCCTTCATACAAGATCAAATGTTTAACACATTGACCCAAGATGGGCCATATGCTACACATTCTAAGATTTTAAGAGAAAATCCCTTATAATCTTTTCTTTATATGAAAGACCTAAATGCAATAAGTGCCTACCTTTATTAGATATTTTGAATTTTCTTTGAGATGAGAAGATGAAAGACTCAAGTGGGCGAGAAAGGTAAGAATCTATGTGAACTAAGACTCAATCCTAATTGATTAGTTAAGGGAGTGATCCTAATGGTTTGTGAGGTTGCAAAACCTAAAGTCTAAAGAAGGAATGAGTTAAACAATTCACTTCTAAAGTAGAAGATGAATTGTAACTCCAAAGGGAAAGTAATGAGTTAATCAAAGAAAACACATAAGTACTTAACAAAACACAAGGTTGAATTGTAAAAGATGAAAGGAGAGAAATTTGAATATGGATTCCTTATCCACACTCAATTTCAACTTACCAAAGCCCCTACATGGTTAGTAAACATGGAAATATGTATAAGAAGTAAAAAACACTTAGTACACATTAAAGTTCAAAAGAATAAGATGAAGAATCAAATCTTACTATCACAACCAGAATGTGAATCATACTTACAACAAGTGAATATCATCATACAAGTTCAAATGAATAAGCAACAATCATCATCCATAACATTCAAACATGTTATCATAAGAAATGATAGATGAAAGATGAAAAGAAATGAAAAGAACATGCACAAATGGAACATGTAATCCAAAAATCAGAATTGAAACTAAATGGAAAATGGTTTATAAACATCTCAAAAGTGTTCATGAATCAACATTCAAGACATTCAAGAAGTAATAGAAGAAGAAGTGAAGTGAAAGTTCAAAAAGAAAGTGCAAACAATACATATTAAGGATGCACAAAGTTCAAGTTGAAATGAACATGTAAAGATGACCTATAATGTGTACCAAGGACCTATAATATCACATGAGTGGCTCATAAAATATGCAAATGCTCATACAAATATGCACAAAAGAATTCATGCAAACATGCACTAAAGTTAGAATGATATGACATGGATTATACCTCAAATGTAATGCATCAAACAAAAATCAAATGGACTTATGAAAATTATACAAGCATGGTATTTGAATACCTAATTCAGAAGTAAATCATACATCAAAATAGCATGTCAAAATTCAAAGCAAAATGACTTCAAACAATACATTAGGTCAAGTTGAAACATCATGCAAAATGGTGCAAAGACAAGCATCAAAATGTGTCATAAATTGACCTAAAAAATCAAACAAAAATCACCTAACATGCTTCAATGTATTAGTGAATCAATGCAAAAAGAATCAGGTCAAAACAGTTTGTAATGAGCAAGATCAAAATTCTACAAATTCATGTATCATACTTGGAATGCATACAAATGGAAATTCAAATAAAAATATGAAATAGTGATAAAAATGTGGTAAAATCATGAAATAAAAATATCAAAAATTTTATAAATGTCTTGATAATACCCATGAATTTTTCCCGAATTTTCTGATGTCGTTTTGTAATTTTAAAAATTAAAACTGAAACGTGTATGAAATGAAGAGAATAAAAAGAAATTGAAATAAGAAAGGGGTGTAAGCATAGTAAACAACCAGTTCAAATTGTTTGGGCTTTAAAACGTGAGGTGTAAATAGCAATGATCCCAGGTCCATTTACGTGCAGTCCACACCAACAATTGTGCACTCTCAGTCAAAATAATGTCAAAACAATGAACACCGTTGGATCAAGTCCAGTCAACAAACCAGTCAAAGTAACCATATCCAATGCACACGCGTGAAGGAACACACTCACTAACATGTACTGCACCACACATTGCTTAAATGAAATCAGAAATTGAGCACGTGAGATGCACGCGTTTTTTAATGTGTTGGCAAGTCCTTCACCACACGATGCAAACAAATCAACGGTTACAATTAAAATTGCAAACAAAACCCTAGAACCATGATCACCGGCCGGAGAAGGACCTCCGGTCACCTTCTCCGGCGAGAACCGCCACCTGCAAATCTTACATGTCCACAGAAATGCACAATGCGCATACCAAAATGAAGCTGAGATAATGGAGATTAAGAACACACAATTATTTTTCTTAGAACAAACACATACATGGAGAACAGAGGAGATAAAGATATGCCCTAACTTTTGGATCTACGCCTCTAAGAGGCCTATCAACTAGTCGGAGATAGTAGAGCTTCTAGCAAGCTAAAATCAACAAGAAACAAGTGATGATGAAGAGAAAATGTGCAACCAAAGTTCAAAAGATCAAACCTGCAACTGACGAGACTTTGATTATACAAGAACACCAGAGGAACGTGCTTCTTCCTTGAGCTTCACTTAGCCAAATAAAGGCTTTATAGTTTGAAATCGCCAGAGAATCACACTGAAAATTCCAATGTCTTGAATCTGAACTTGATTATTTGGATCTGCATGTTATTGTTCTTGATCCCAAATGACACAATGATGATGATGGAGATGAAATGTGATAGAAAATGGTGGAAGTTGTGTGAAGTCAGAGAGAAAACAGAGAGTTCTTGGAGTGAAAATGAGAAAATGAAGTTGAAATGAGAAATGTGAGTGAAGTTTCTATTTATAAAATGAGTTAGCATTAAACCACAGTGGTTAAGTGAGTTAGTTAATGTGAGTCATGTGAGTTAAGGTGAGTCATCCCTAACTAACTGAGCCAAGTTAGTTAGGGTGAGTTGTCCATGGCTGTGATAGTGTGATGGTGGTTTATGGTGTGTTATGGTGGAGATGAGAGTGAAACTAAAATGGCACGGCTGGTGTAGCATAAACCTTGCTCAGCAAGTTTGTTCCTTCCATTCTCATGTAGGGCACGTGTTATGGCAAGTGTATGTAATGGTAATGGTGTGTTCAAATAAGGGAATAAAGTACATGAGTTATTTGATGGATGTCTGAACCAAATTGTGTATCAAGAGCCATCAATATATCAGTGGAACATAGGGTGATTTGTAGATGAAATTCTCCCTAATCAATGGATGGTTTGATGAGTTTTTGAGGTCAATGGAAAGAGGAGATGTAATGCTACAAGTTTAATGTGAAAATTGGATTGAATACAAGCTTGGAAATTGGTGAAAAGTGACTTGGAACACCCATGTTTGAAACTGATAGAAAGGTGTGGCAAGGGGTTGGCTAGCAAGGCATCCTGATGCATGGAATTTCAGTGTGGTCATACCAAATTGGACCCAACATATCTCCATCATAACTTGACCAAATGAAATTTTGTCCAACATGAACATTGAAGAGAGCATTGCAAGGAACAACTTTGATGTTGAAAAGTTTTTCATTTGGAGCATTTATCATTGAGAAGTTAAGCTTGACATTTGGCACACCACCTGTTTGCGAAAATGACTGCGCATGACTTAAGATTTGCCCAAGCTGACTTGCATTTTGCCCAAGTTTTTCTCAACTTTGATCATCCATAACTCTCTCAATTTTGATCCAATGGAGGTGTTCTACACATGGATTTGAAGCTTAAGATGAGATCTTTTGTTGTGGCCGAGTGGAATTTTTATTTGATGTCTCAAATTTGAATGCCCTTGGTTCAAAGTTTGGCGCAAAATGGCTAAAACTTTCCTTATTTAGAAACCCTACTTCTTCCAAAAATGGCAACTTTCCAAATCTTGATTTTTCATGATCCTTTTGGAGTTTCTTGATCAAATTTTGTACATTGGTCACATATAACATGAATTTCATGAATTTAGCCTCAAAAAGTCAAGAGTTGACTTTTTCCTCTGATTATTTGACTTAGCCCCAATTTTCCTGATTTTTTATCTTTCTTCCAATTGAACCACTTCTAAGGACATGTAGAATACCATGTGTAACGCCCCGATTCCGATTTTTCCCATTTTGTTGAGTCTTTTATTTAAATTGAGTGATAAATTATTTTATCTGTGAAATTGGTGTGTTAATATGTTATGTTGACATGTTATGTTATTTTACCGTTTTTGAGAGTTTTTGGGGAAAATTAGAATGGAGGGTATTTTAGACATTTCTCAATTAATGTTAAGTTAGAAAATTTAGTGGAAATATAATTGTGTGAGAAAATGAATTAATTTGAATTTGTGTAAAAAGAAATATAAAAGAAAGAAAAAGAGATAGAAAGGAAAAATAGAGAGAAAAAGGAGAGAAAGAAAGAGGAAGAGGAGAAAAGAGAAGGAAAAGAGGAAAAAGCTAGGAAAATCAAGAAATCAACTTCTAGGAATCGATTTAATCGGGTAAGGGTGTGAAATCTTATTATCTTATCAATGTATATCATTATGTATGATTATGTATGTGTGTATTAGATTGTTTGTTGGGTTTTCATAGTTTTCCATTCTAGGTCGATGTTGAGAAATCGATGTTTTCGCGTATGGAAATCGACGTAAATGTGGTAGAATGCCTGTTGCCATGATTGGATTGAGTTCTGATTGATATATGTTGTTTTGAAAATGTTTTGGGTTGAAAAATATGGATTTTGGGTTTTCAACAGCGCTGAAAATTCTGAGTTTTCCTTGGTTCGCCTAGCGAACCTGGGGCGAAGCAGTAGTGAGTGATGTTTTTGCAGGTTCGCCTAGCGAACCATTTAGCGAAGGTCAGCGAAGGTTCGCTGAGTTGTTCGCCTAGCAAACTTTGGGTGTTTTTGATGTTGGAGGTTGCTGCCTTGGTTCGCCAAGGGGTTCGCCTAACGAACTTTGTATCTGTTTTTAGCTAGTAGTTGGTTCGCTGGAACATCCGCCTAGCGAAGGTGCTAGCGAATGCTCGCGAGAGGGTTCGCCCAGCGAACAGTGCTGCTTGTGTAATTTTGTTTTCTGCATAACTTTTGATCTGTGGTTCGGTTTGAGGCGTGGTTTGATGCGTTAGAAAGCTTATAAAATGTACTTTATTATGATGATGATTTTGAGAATTATTAGCCAATTTAATTATGTCGAAAAGTCAGGAATAGTGCTATTTAGCGACTTTTACCGTTTTGAATGTGTGTTTTGGATGTGAATCATACAATAGTGCATTGATGTGAATGTATATAGATTGTATGTGATTGTATGAGATGAATGCATGAATATATTGTGAATATGTATGCATTTCAAGAATGTCTTGAGTCATTGGCATGTGAAGCATAATGATATGCATTCTTGTGACGTCCTGAGTGACGGATTGATTCCAGAGGGAATCCGCTATAACCTCGTGTGCCTTAAAAATAAGAGGTGTGAGCAATCGGATGGATCGTGTGCCTTAAACATAAGAGGTGTGAGCGATGGTTATAGATGATCGTGTGCCTTATACAAAGAGGTGTGAGCGATCGGGTCGTGTGCCTTATACAAAGAGGTGTGAGCGATCCATAAACGTCGTGTGCCTTAAAAATAAGAGGTGTGAGCGATCAGATCGGATCGTGTGCCTTAAAAATAAGAGGCGTGAGTGACGGGGAACATCGTATGCCCGACGGGGAGTTACAGTGATGTAACGAGCGATGGTTCCAGCAGAGTTCCTGAGTGAACTAGTGTTGAGAAATGATTGAGTCGGTACCGCATTGCATTTGCATAGAGTCGTGACTCGGTCTCTATGATTTGCATTTATCATCTTTATATGGTGCATTGATGAATAAACATGATTATGTATGTTTATGTGGAATGATAAGAATTGTGAAGGTATGCATGATGAAATGCTTGGATTTGTATATGTATACATTGTAATGTATATGGGTGAATTATGATGAATTGTGGTGAGAATGTGGAATATGTGTATTTTTATGCTAAGATATATAATTATATGCATTGTTATTATGATAATATTTCTCACCCTTCTGCTGTTTTATGATGCTCTATGAGGCATTGCAGAGTAGGTATGCTGGTGGGCTTTTTGTGAAGCGTGTCTTCATTCTTTTGGTGGGTCGGCTCTGATATATAGCACCGGGTAGCTAGGAGGCTATGATTCTTTTGTGATACATTTGTATATGTATCTTGTTGTTGAATGTTTAAGTAAACATGAATTATGTTGGTGGATAATACTTGATGATGTATATATGTATATGTTTATATGCGAGTTGTTATTCAATGTTTAGATTTTCCGCTTTTATTCTAAATATTGAGATGTGGGTGTAAGGACTAAGTTCCTCTGTTGCAAAGTTACCCCACTGTTGCATATCAACTGTTGAGCAGGTGTTAAATGTTTTAATTTCATGTATAATGTGACATACCTCTTTTATACTATGTTTATAATTATACTCTGACGAAATTTCTAATGTGTGCCTAAATGATTATGTGATTATTTGGGGGTATAGAAAGGGGGTGTTACATTAAGTGGTATCAGAGCCAAGGTTGAGTCAGTTGTGTCTGTCTTGTTGTTGTGATGGTTAAACTGTTGTTTAACCTTGTTGTCATTTTTGGGAATGATCAGAATATGGCTGGTAGAAACGACAATGCGATGGCTGCTGCTTTGGAAGCAATGGCTAGGGCGGTGCAAGGTGTGCCGAATGTGAATGCTAATGACGAGTTCAGGAAAAATCAACCACCGGTCTTCAAAGGAAGATTTGATCCCGATGGTGCTCAACTTTGGTTGAAAGAGATTAAAAGGGTCTTCAGAGTCATGGACTGTGCGGAGGAGAATAAGGTGAGGCTTGGGTCTCACATGCTGAAGGAAGAAGCCGACGACTGGTGGGTCGGTATGCGTCAAGTTCTTGAGGTGGATGATGAAGAGATAACTTGGGATTTATTTCGTACCGAGTTCTTGTGGAAGTATTACCCTGAAAGTGTGAAAGGGAAGAAGGAGATGGAGTTCCTTGAATTAAAACAAGGCAGTATGTCCGTGGTGGACTATACTGCTAAGTTTGTGGAGTTGGTTCAATTCCATCCTCACTATGCTGCAATTACTGCTGAGTTCTCAAAGTGTATTAAGTATGAGAATGGTTTGCGTCCCGAGATTAAACAGGCTATGGGATATCAAAGGATAAGAAGGTTTTCGGATTTGACGGAATGTTGTAGAATCTTCGAGGAAGATAGCAAGGCTCGTTCTACACATTACAAAAGTTTGAATGAGAGGAAGGGAAAGCAACAAGCTAGAAGTGGACCTTATGTGACACCCGCTGATAAGGGCAAGCATAGGGGAAACTTTGAGAAGAGGTCTGGAGGAGGACGTTCCGGTTCCATTAAGTGTTACAAGTGTGGTGAAATGGGTCATAAATCATTTGAGTGTGGGAAGACGGTGGCGAAATGTTCTAACTGTGGAAGCCTTGGGCATGCTACTACCGATTGTAGGAGGAATGTGGTGAAATGTTTTAATTGTGGGGAACCTGGCCACATTAGTATGAAGTGTCCGAATCCGAAGAAAGCTCCAACTTGTGGGAAGGTATTTTCCTTGGCGGGCACTCAGACTTCAAGTGCAGATCGTCTGATTAAAGGTACTTGCTTTATTAATAGTACGCCTTTAGTTACTGTTATTGATACTGGAGCGACTCATTCGTTTATTTCGTCTGAGTGCGCAAAGCGTTTGAATCTTGTGTTGTCACTGATGGATGGTAAGATGGTTATTGATACTCCAGCAATGGGGTCAGTAACTACTTCTTTAGTTTGTTTGAGTTGTCCTTTGACCATTTATGGTAAAGACTTTGAGATGGACTTAGTGTGTTTGCCGTTGGAAGGATTGGATGTGGTCTTGGGTATGAATTGGTTGCAATTTAATAGAGTTCATATAGATTGTTATCACAAGTTAGTGAGGTTTCCTTGTTTGGAAGATGACGAAGACTCGAGTTTCTTATCTTCTAAAGAGTTGAAGAGACTTTTAGCGGACGAAGCTCAATTGTTCGGTTTGTTTGCATATTTAACTGTGGATAGTCAAGTGTCACTTGATGTGTTTCCTGTTGTGTGTGATTTTCCTGAAGTGTTTCCTGAGGATATTACAGAGGTACCGCCGGAAAGAGAAGTTGAGTTTTCTATTGATCTAGTTCCAGGTACTAGACCGATTTCGATGGCACCGTATCGTATGTCGACATCGGAGTTAGTAGAATTGAAGAAGCAATTGAGTGACTTGTTGGACAAGAGATTTGTAAGACCAAGTGTTTCTCCTTGGGGTGCTCCGGTATTGTTGGTAAAGAAGAAGGATGAAAGTATGCGGTTATGCATTGATTATCGACAATTGAATTAGGTGACAATTAAGAACAAGTATCCGCTTCCAAGGATCGATGATTTGATGGACCAATTGGTCGGTGCGCGTGTTTTTAGCAAGATTGATTTGAGATCGGTATATCACCAGATTCGTGTGAAAGAAGAGGATATTCAAAAGATGGCCTTTAGGACACGGTATGGCCATTACGAATATTCCGTGATGCCATTCGGGGTTTCTAATGCGTCGGGTGTGTTTATGGAATACATGAATCATATTTTTCATGAGCAGTTAGATCGTTTTGTGGTTGTGTTCATCGACGATATTTTGATTTACTCTAAGTCTCAAGAGGAGCATGAAGAGCATTTGAGGATTGTGTTACAAATTTTGAAAGAGAAACAATTGTATGCTAAGTTGTCGAAATGTGAGTTTTGGTTGTCGGAAGTAAGTTTTCTTGGACATGTTATTTCCGGTAGTGGTATTAGTGTTGATCCATCCAAGATTGATGCGGTGTTGCAATGGGAGGCTCCTAGATCGGTTACGGAGATTCGAAGCTTTCTAGGCTTGGCGGGTTATTATCGGAGGTTTATTGAGGGATTTTCGAAGTTGGCACTTCCGTTAATGCAATTGACTTGTAAAGGAAAGGCTTTCATTTGGGATATTCATTGTGAAGAGAGTTTCAATGAGTTAAAACGAAGGTTGATGACGACTCCGATCTTGATTTTACCAAATTTGACGGGACCATTTGTTGTGTATTGTGATGCTTCATTGGTTGGTTTAGGTGGTGTTTTGATGCAAGGTGGAAAAGTTGTGGCTTATGCTTCAAGACAATTGAGAGTGCATGAAAAAAATTATCCTACACATGACTTGGAGTTAGCGGCCGTGGTGTTTATTTTGAAAATTTGGAGGCACTATCTTTATGGTGCAAGATTTGAAGCTTTTAGTGATCACAAGAGCTTGAAATATTTATTTGATCAAAAGGAATTAAACATGAGACAAAGAAGGTGGTTAGAGCTTTTGAAGGATTGTGATTTTGGTTTGAATTACCATCCGGGTAAGGCAAACGTGGTGGCCGATGCTTTGAGTCGGAAGTCGTTACATATGTCCTTATTGATGATGAGAGAATGGGAACTTTTGGAGAATTTTAGAGACTTGAGTTTAGTTTGTGAAATGACGCCGAGAAGTGTGAAACTTGGTATGCTACATGTTACGAATGATTTTCTTGCAACCGTATGTAAAAAGCAAAAGTTGGATTTGAAGTTCGTTGATTTGATGATGAAAGAGAATGGGGATTTCAAGGTTGATAATTTCGGAGTTTTGAGATTTCGTGGTCGTATTTGTATTCCCGATGATGCGGAGTTGAAAAAGATGATATTGGAAGAAGGACACCGGAGTAACTTAAGTATTCATCCGGGAGCGAATAAAATGTATCAAGATTTGAAGAAAATCTTTTGGTGGTCCGGGTTAAAGAGAGATGTGGCTCAATTTGTGTATGCGTGCTTAACTTGTCAAAAGTCTAAGGTGGAACATCAAAAGCCTAGTGGATTGATGCAACCGTTGGATATCCCGGAGTGGAAATGGGATAGTATATCGATGGATTTTGTTACGGCACTGTCGAATACGCAAAGAGGTCATAATGCCATTTGGGTAATCGTGGATAGGCTTACTAAATCTGCTCACTTCATTCCAATTGATATTAGTTATCCTTTGGAGAGGTTAGCCGAGATTTATATTCTTGCGGTTGTGAAGTTACATGGAGTTCCTAAGAGTATTGTATCGGATAGAGATCCTAGATTCACGTCGAGGTTTTGGGAGAGTTTACAAAAGGCTTTGGGTTCTAAGCTAAGATTGAGTTCGGCTTATCATCCGCAAACGGATGGTCAAACCTAGAGGACAATTCAATCGTTGGAGGATTTATTGCGTGCTTGTGTGCTCGAGCAAGGTGGTGCTTGGGATAGTTATTTGGCATTGATTGAGTTCACCTACAATAACAGTTTTCATTCAAGTATAAGTATGGCACCATTTGAGGCTTTGTATGGTCGAAGATGTCGAACACCTTTGTGTTGGCATGAAACCGGTGAGAGGACGTTAGTTGGACCGGAGATGGTACAACAAACGACGAAGAAAGTGAAGTTTATTCGTGAAAAGATGAAAGCTTCTCAAAGTAGACAAAAGAGTTATCATGACAAGAGAAGAAAAGATCTTGAGTTTCAAGAAGGTGACCATGTGTTTTTGAGAGTTACACCGGTTACGGGTGTGGGTCGTGCTTTGAAGTCGAAGAAGTTGACTTCTCGTTTTATTGGTCCGTATCAGATTTCTGCACGAGTTGGTGTTGTGGCTTACCGTGTGGCGTTGCCTCCGAATCTTTTGAATTTGCATGATGTATTCCATGTTTCGCAGCTTCGAAAGTATGTTCCGGATCCGTCACATGTTATTCCTATGGACGAGGTTGAAGTGAAAGATAACCTTACGATTGAAGCTTTACCGATTAGGATTTTGGATCGTGAAGTTAAGAAGCTAAGAGGCAAGAATATTGCGGTTGTGAAAGTAGCGTGGGGAGGCGCTGCGGAAGGCGATATGACTTGGGAGCTAGAGAGTAGGGTGCGAGAGTCATATCCGGAGTTGTTTGAATCAGGTAATATTTTCGAGGACGAAAATTTCTAAAGTGGGGGAGAGTTGTAACGCCCCGATTCCGATTTTTCCCATTTTGTTGAGTCTTTTATTTAAATTGAGTGATAAATTATTTTATCTGTGAAATTGGTGTGTTAATATGTTATGTTGACATGTTATGTTATTTTACCGTTTTTGAGAGTTTTTGGGGAAAATTAGAATGGAGGGTATTTTAGACATTTCTCAATTAATGTTAAGTTAGAAAATTTAGTGGAAATATAATTGTGTGAGAAAATGAATTAATTTGAAATTGTGTAAAAAGAAATAGAAAAGAAAGAAAAAGAGATAGAAAGGAAAAATAGAGAGAAAAAGGAGAGAAAGAAAGAGGAAGAGGAGAAAAGAGAAGGAAAAGAGGAAAAAGCTAGGAAAATCAAGAAATCAACTTCTAGGAATCGATTTAATCGGGTAAGGGTGGGAAATCTTATTATCTTATCAATGTATATCATTATGTATGATTATGTATGTGTGTATTGGATTGTTTGTTGGGTTTTCATAGTTTTCCATTCTAGGTCGATGTTGAGAAATCGATGTTTTTGCGGTTGGAAATCGACGTAAATGTGGTAGAATGCTTGTTGCCATGATTGGATTGAGTTCTGATTAATATATGTTGTTTTGAAAATGTTTTGGGTTGAAAAATATGGATTTTGGATTTTCAACAGCGCTGAAAATTGTGAGTTTTCCTTGGTTCGCCTAGCGAACCTGGGGCGAAGCAGTAGCGAGTGATGTTTTCGCGGGTTCGCCTAGCGAACCATTTAGCGAAGATCAGCGAAGGTTCGCTGAGTTGTTCGCCTAGCGAACTTTGGGTGTTTTTGATGTTGGAGGTTGCTGCCTTGGTTCGCCAAGGGGTTCGCCTAGCGAACTTTGTATCTGTTTTTAGCTAGTAGTTGGTTCGCTGAAACATTCGCCTAGCGAAGGTGCTAGCGAATGCTCGCGAGAGGGTTCGCCCAGCGAACCGTGTTGTTTGTGTAATTTTGTTTTCTGCATAACTTTTGATCTGTGGTTCGGTTTGAGGCGTGGTTTGATGCGTTAGAAAGCTTATAAAATGTACTTTATTATGATGATGATTTTGAGAATTATTAGCCGATTTAATTATGTCGAAAAGTTGGGAATAATGCTATTTAGCGACTTTTACCGTTTTGAATGTGTGTTTTGGATGTGAATCATACAATAGTGCATTGATGTGAATGTATATAGATTGTATGTGATTGTATGAGATGAATGCATGAATATATTGTGAATATGTATGCATTTCAAGAATGTCTTGAGTCATTGGCATGTGAAGCATAATGATATGCATTCTTGTGACGTCCTGAGTGACGGATTGATTCCAGAGGGAATCCGCTATAACCTCGTGTTCCTTAAAAATAAGAGGTGTGAGCGATCGGATGGATCGTGTGCCTTAAACATAAGAGGTGTGAGCGATGGTTATAGATGATCGTGTGCCTTATACAAAGAGGTGTGAGCGATCTGGTCGTGTGGCTTATACAAAGAGGTGTGAGCGATCCATAAACGTCGTGTGCCTTAAAAATAAGAGGTGTGAGCGATCAGATCGGATCGTGTGCCTTAAAAATAAGAGGTGTGAGCGACGGGGAACATCATATGCCCGACGGGGAGTTACAGTGATGTAACGAGCGATGGTTCCAGCAGAGTTCCAGAGTGAACTAGTGTTGAGAAATGATTGAGTCGGTACCGCATTGCATTTGCATAGAGTCGTGAATCGATCTCTATGATTTGCATTTATCATCTTTATATGGTGCATTGATGAATAAACATGATTATGTATGTTTATGTGGAATGATAAGAATTGTGAAGGTATGCATGATGAAATGCTTGGATTTGTATATGTATACATTGTAATGTATATGGGTGAATTATGATGAATTGTGGTGAGAATGTGGAATATGTGTATTTTTATGCTAAGATATATAATTATATGCATTGTTATTATGATAATATTTCTCACCCTTCTGTTGTTTTATGATGCTCTATGAGGCATTGCAGAGTAGGTATGCTGGTGGGCTTTTTGTGAAGCGTGTCTTCATTCTTTTGGTGGGTCGGCTCTGATATGTAGCACCGGGTAGCTAGGAGGCTATGATTCTTTTGTGATACATTTGTATATGTATCTTGTTGTTGAATGTTTAAGTAAACATGAATTATGTTGGTGGATAATACTTGATGATGTATATATGTATATGTTTATATGCTAGTTGTTATTCAATGTTTAGATTTTCCGCTTTTATTCTAAATATTGAAATGTGGGTGTAAGGACTAAGTTCCTCTGTTGCAAAGTTACCCCACTGTTGCATATCAACTGTTGAGCAGGTGTTGAATGTTTTAATTTCATGTATAATGTGACATACCTCTTTTATACTATGTTTATAATTATACTCTAACGAAATTTCTAATGTGTGCCTAAATGATTATGTGATTATTTGGGGGTATAGAAAGGGGGTGTTACACCATGACATCAAGTTTTGTCCAAAAAATCAGAGATAACCTGATTTAATTGGAAACCCTAGTTTTGATACCCACCTACTAAGGGGAAAAATGTGCAGTCTTCAATTTCAAATTCCTCAGAGTATGTTGTGTATCCTCTTAAAGGATGGTGAGATATGCCACTTGAGGGTGTTTTTGAACCAATGAACTATCTCTTTTGAGGGTTTTCCTTCAGTTTTTTGGACCTCTTGCATAGTGAAGGATGTAATGCTTCAATCTCCTATTGAATCTCCCTTTCTTGAGGTTTTGGATGATCAATTAAGATAATATGAGACATGAAAGACCTCTTGGCTTGCCTTGAGGCAACTTGTTTGACCTTTTGTGCTTTGAATGATTCCTTGATTGTCCATCTTTCCCCTGATCACATGCCTTGATGGTAAGAGGGATGCTATGCTTCATTTTTCTATGTTAAAGATGCAATGCAAGGCTAATGAGATGGATATGATATGATATATGATAATGCTATGCTATGATGACAAAAGAGAGAGCAAATTTTGGGGTACTACAACTGTCACTCCGAAAACCGTGTGGGTCCTTCTATCCTCCTACCATTCATTAACCTTTTTGAAAGGTGAGCGCTTATGTCGAGTTAGCCGAACGTAGGACTGGAGAACATCAAGAAGAATGGGTGGGTTAAAACAAAACTTTGAGCCTTACATCCTTTCTTTCTCAAACCGTGAACCAAGCCACGTTACAACCTTTAAAAGACCTAATTGAAGCAAGGTTGTTTCGAAAGCATACTTCGGTAAAGATCGCGTCGAACCTGACTCCTAAAAGGATCTTCTTACCATTCATGTTGGTATCAGCGACCCTTTGATTAGTGATTCATTCACTATATGTCACAACTTTTTTTCCAGTGAACAGACTTGGATTTCAAAACTGTCATATGCATTGCATTAAAATTGTCATTTTCAAAACGAATTGTTTTACTTGCGAGTAAGTGCTTGATCAGGGAAGTTTCTGCAATGAAAAGATTGATCAAAATAAGTTGCAAGATGCCTGAGTACTCCGTTGAGCAGGGGCAAGCTATCAAATAGTCATATCAAATGGGCAATTCATTCCAAGATTCAGCCAATCTGGGGCAATCAGGTCGAGATTCGACAAATCTCTCGAAGGTCAGTCAGTCAGAGGTACTCCTTCACAGATCAGCAGTCAAGGGCAAAATCACTTCAAGGCTGGGGCAGGTCACCACAAAAGCAAAAGGGTTTTTTCTCAGGAGAACGGTTAATCAAGATCATGGGGCAAGATATATAAGATCTTCAAGAGACCTCTCGATGACAGGTTCCTTTATGGGCTATGTTGTATCAGGGCATCTTTTGGTCATATCACATCTGCAGGGTTCATGTTGATGGTCGACACGTGACGTCCCCAGTAGAGTTTCTCTCCCCAACAGAGTAAGGGTAGAAAGTAAGTCTCCAGCAGAGGAGTAAGCTCAATGTTGTCCCCTAGCAGAGTGGATATCATCAACCGTCGTTCCCCGAGCAGAGTTGTTGGTGATGGCTGGTATTCCCCAACAGGTTAAGGGTTTTCCCCGACTACAGGCTAAGTTCAATGATATTCTCCAGCAGGTTCGCTGTTATTGACTTCATTCCCCAAGCAGGTGATAGTCATCTCAATGGCTTGATCAACAGTGGTTGACATCCCCACCAGATTCAAAGTCCAATGGTTATTGACACCTCTTCCGTAACAGGTCTTTGGGGTCCATCTTCAAGGTTTATTTGTAATCCCCAGTGGAGTGGGAGTTCTCTTCGGGTTTCATCTTCAGCAGTGGTTATATCAGGAAGGCCGGTTAGTGTGACTTCCTCGACAGGTTTCGTAACCTTGAAGACAGTTCAGTTCGCCATCCCCAGTGGATTTTGCCTCTTCTCTTCAGCATTTATTTTGCTGGAGGGGTCACTTTTGCATATAGTAAGCATATTTGCATTTCATCCTCAAACACGTAGCATTTCCATTTCGTATGGAGCATTACGCCATAGAAAAACTTTCAAACATATGCATGTGAAGCATAAGCCAGATTTGGTACCTTGCGCGAAAGCCCAAATCAATTTCAGTCAAGGCAGTGACATATCCCCAGAGAGAATGCCGAGCCATTCCCTAGCAGACATTTTTCTTCCCATCAACCCCTTGACGATGTGTTCTGAGCTCAGGTTTTGTACCTCCGAATATGTTCGATTCCTTCCCGTCAACCCCTTGACGATGTGTTATGTGTTCAGGTTTTGTACCTTTGGAGATGTGAAATTTTCTTTCCGTCAAATCCTTTTGACGAGGTGTTTCTTCGGATATGGGTTTCATCTTCTTTCTGTCATCCCCTTGACAATGTGTCCCTACGGTGGAATTTTCTTTCTGTCATCCCTATGACAATGTGTCTCCTTCATTCAGATTTCCTTTCTGTCATCCCTATGACAATGTGTCTCATTCGTTCAGATTTTCTTTCTGTCAACCCTTTGACGATGTGTTCCGAGCTCAGGTTTCGTACCTTCGGATGTTTTCAGTTCCGTTCCGCCAACCCTTTGACGATGTGTTCCGAGCTCAGGTTTCGTACCTTCGGATATGTTCAGTTTTCTTTCCGTCATCCCCATGACGATGTATTCCTACGGTGAAATTTTCTTTCTGTTATCCCTATGACAATGTGTTATCTCCTTGACAATATGTTCCTACGGTAGAATTTTCTTTCTGTCATCCCTATGACAATGTGTTTTCTTTTCAGATTTTCTTTCCGTCATCCCCATGACGATGTATTCCTACGGTGGAATCTTCTTTCTGTCATCCCCATGACAATGTGTCCCTTCGGTCGGGTGTTCGGGCTGTCTTTCCGTCAACCCTTTGACGAGGTGTTTCTTAGGTTTCATCTTCTTTCTGTCATCCCCATGACGATGTGTCCCTACGGTGGGATCTTCTTTCTGTCATCCCCATGACGATGTGTTCCTACAGTGGAACTTTCTTTCCATCAATTCTTTGACGATGTGTTTCTTCGGATATGGGTTCCATTTCTTCCCGTCAACCCTTTGACGAGGTGTTTCTTGGGTTTCATCTTCTTTCTGTCATCCCCATGACGATGTGTCCCTACAGTGGGATCTTCTTTCAGTCATCCCCATGACGATGTGTTCCTACAGTGGAACTTTCTTTCCATCAATTCTTTGACGATGTGTTTCTTCGGATATGGGTCCCATTTCTTCCCGTCAACCCTTTGACGAGGTGTTTCTTGGGTTTCATCTTCTTTCTGTCATCCCCATGACGATGTGTCCCTACGGTGGGATCTTCTTTCTGTCATCCCCATAACGATGTGTTCCTACAGTGGAACTTTCTTTCCATCAATTCTTTGACGATGTGTTTCTACGGATATGGGTTCCATTTCTTCCCGTCAACCCTTTGATGAGGTGTTTCTTGGGTTTCATCTTATTTTTGTCATCCCTATGACGATGTGTCCCTTCGGTCGGGCGTTCAGGCTGTCTTTCCGTCAACCCTTTGACGACGTGGTCCGTTGGGTATGTGTTCTTTTCGATGCGGTTTTGGGGTTCACTTTTCTTTCTCTGGGTATGTTATCCTTTCGTCAAATCCCTTTGACGAGGTGTGGCTGGGCTTCAATCATCTTTTTTCCCCACAGTTTGCAAATTTTGCGGTTCTTTTTGTATTCAATCACCTTTTACCTTGAACGTCTGAAAGTCGTTGCTATCATTCCTTCAGGTCCAAGTCGATTGAATAGGGGCAGCTGTAGCACCCCAAAATTTGCCCTACCTTTTTCTGGCTTATGTTTCCTTTTCATTTGCATCATTAGGGCATAGTTCATAATCATATCATTGCATTGGTCTTCTAAGACATGAGACCAAAGGGTTTTCTTATTATCAGTATTTTCCTATTCAGAGGTGCGTCAAGTTCTGAGGTTTTCTTATCTAGAGGAATCATCAAAGGCTTTGGGTCAGAGGTTCATTGGTATGAATCAGGGTTTAATTTCTTCTTAGTTCAAGTCATCTTCTTCAAGATTTATCAGTGTACATCAAGGTGAATTGGGGTTTGTTTTCAAGGTTGAGTTGTAGATTTCATCAGGTTGTCAAGCAAGGGATCATGTGAGGATTCACTTGATCAAAAATTCAGAGGATATTTGATTCAGATGTTTTATTTCAGTGGCAAGATTATTCAGTGGTAGTTGTGTGCACTTTATCAGAGGCTCGTGAAAAAGTTTGGAATTGGTTTTGGATTCATTTGGCTATCCATTTGCTAAACCATGTTCTTATCCACCTTTTGATTTTCAAATCCATTGTTCATTTGCTAATATCCATATCCTTTAACCTATATCCAAACTCATTATTTTTTAATCATTTTTCTTTAACCCAAATCCATTTCATTTTTATATATCCATTTCACAAATCCAATTAACCACTTCTTAGCTTTCATTTTAATTTTAATCCATTTTCAAACCATATTCAAATATCCAAAACCATATTTTAACCCATTCCAAATTTCAAAATCCATTTCTTATCATAACCTTTTTTTTTCCCAATTATATTTTTTACTACCATTTTGTTCATGAGTATTTTGTTCCTAACTTTGTCATGCCACAAACTTGATACCTTGTTTTCATTATTTGTCCAAACTTTGTGAATCAAAAATCCCAAAACTCCATGAAGCATAAAGCCCATTTACATTTTAAAATAAACAAAAATTCACACAAGCTCATGATTCTTCTACACGGCCCACATACTACAAACTCTGCTACTACCTTTCCAAGCCACTTCAACCTGAATCCAAATAATATCCCAGCTGCAAACAAATTGATGCAAAACCCAAAAAGCAAAGTCCAAAATGACACAAAAGAGGCTTGCTAGTAACACCAAACGCGCGGGCAAAATGACAAGAGGGAATAACAAAAACTCTCGTCCAAAATTCGTGACCAATTCCACATGAAAATCACTCTAACAGAATTTCAAGCTGAATTCCTATCCTACCCTCCCAAGAATTCTGGTATAAAAGTTGCTACAGATCTCACCAACGGGAGGCCCTATCTCAGTCATTACAATTCCATCGCTACTTCAATTAACCTTCATCCAATCTCCATATCTTCATCCCAGAAGAGGCTCCTTCATACTCTTCAATTGGTAACTCACCAATTCATGGAACCTGCAACAAAAATCATGTAAATGAACTGAGAGTTACAGCCAAAATGAAAAAGGAAGAAGTGGAAGAAGATCAAGAACCGCACATCAACATCACCTCCATTCTTCTACTACCATCATCTTCACGAACCACTTTCATTCCACACAGTCTTCACTCTTTATTATCTTCAACATCAATTAACCTACAATCTTCATCAACCATTGCAAAAACCAGCGAATAACATTTCACGAGCCCTTTCTTCAACAACTCTGCGACAGAAACTTCAGAGCATCACAACAGCAACAAATCAAACCGTGGTGTTCATTCAGAAATCAAAGTAGAAGAGAAAGGATTCTAGATCGTAGTGAAAAAGAAAAGGACACGGAAGCAGGAGAAGAGAGGATCGCAAACTTACCGTCGCCGGAGTTGGAATAGTCGGACTAGCTCCGACCTTGTAAGTTATTTTAACTAAAATTTTGATCATACTCTGTTCTTTGTTTTTGATTGATTCTTGAGTGAAATGTGTGTGGTTTGTTTGTTGTTTCTTGCGCAAATCTTGACCATATGCTATACTTTGAAATTGCTTGATTTTTGAATGAAATATGCGCGGCCTGTTTCTCTTGCGCGAATTCGGATCCATCGTAGATGTTGAGTGAGAGCAGAGTGAGACAGAGAGGAGAGTTTGAGTGTGGCGGAGGTTTCGACGGCGAGAAAGGTTGCTCCGGTGAAGTTTGTGCGATTCGACGGAGAGGCAATGGGGTTGAGAAGCTAACAGCGAGGATATTGTTGAGGGCGAGTGAGGTTTTTGAACGGAAAAGAGAGCTGCCGGTGGCGCCGTTTTTGGAGGAGAAGGGATGAGAAGGGTTTCCGGCGGTGATTTTTCTGAGGAGGGAGACGGCGCGATTTAAGCGAAGGGGAAGAGGAAATTTGATGAAGATGAGTTGTTAAGTTTTATATTAGGTTTTTTTTTGTGTGTCTTGGCTGAAGTGGATCGGGCTTCCTAAGCCCATTTTTTTCTCTTTTTTGCACCCTCGTTTTATTCGCTACACCCCAGTTGCGAATGAGAAGGCCATTGGGCCTAGACATCAGGCCCGTGCACCTGATTTTTTATCATACTCCTAAACATTGCCTACACCCTCCCCTGGCTCTTTGACAAGATATTAGGCCTGAACCATAAGCCCATGCGCTTGATTTTATTCACACCACCCCTGACGCTAATTGCACCCTCTCTTTTTTAATTGTCTTGGTTTGTTATTTTATTAATTGTTTTAAATTTTAGAATTAATTAGATAATTAACTTTCAATCCTAGATTTTAATATTAGGTTTTTAATTCTTTGTTTATAATTTTAGAATTAATTTTCTTTAGAATTAATTTAAAATTAAATTTTCTTTTAATTAGATTAATTTTAGAAATAGATTTTAATTAGAAGTTAACTTTGTTTTAATTAACCTTAGGTTTAGATTTTTTTATTAACCTTTAGGCTAATTGGTGACTAACTTTTAATCTTGATTTTGATTAGCATTTTAAGTCTAGTTTGGATATTCTTGATTAATTGTTGACTTTGATTGATATCCGATTAAATCCTTGACCGCATATTATTCGATTTTCTCTTTGTGATTGAGTTGTCTGGTGTTTACTTGTTAATTACTCTGTATTCACATGCTCCCTTAAGGCTCCTAGTCCGACTTAATTTCTGATTAAGCTCGGAGTAGGATAGACATTAGGCTCTCAATCCAAGCATGACAACATTAGGTAGATTTCCCTCCTAATCCTGACTTTAGGGCCGCTTTGTATGATAACTTGTAGGACCGAGTTTCCCCCTTAGACCTTTCGTGAGTCCTGACTCTTTTCTCTCGCACCCACGCGATTGAGACCGTTCTAGTTTTTCTGTAGCCACAAACTACGGACACTCTGACTTCCTCTCTCTGGATAGATTAAGGATACGTAGGCACGAGGATCCTTATCCTTGGCGAGCACCCTTCTCTCGCACCCATACGATTGAGACCCTTCCACCTTTCCTTTCTTCCGTAGTGCCGTGAACTACGGTTGATCTGATTCTCATTTCCGATGAGATATGTAGGCACGAGGATCCCTATCCTTGGCGAGCACACTAACAACTAACTCCCCTCTTCTCTCGCACCCTTGCGATCGAGACCAACCAGTTAACCGGGCATTTTCTCTCTCCCTAGCGCGATCGAGACCTTTTCGACCCGTAGGTCGAACTACGACTGCTCTGATTTCCTCTCTCTCGTCTGATTGAGGATATGTAGGCACAAGACGGCGATGTCTTGGTGAGCAACCTCCCCCCAGTTCCCGTCCGAACTACGTTGACTCTGACTTTCCCATTGCACTAAGGGAGTACGTAGGCCTATAACAACGATAACGTCCTATCGAGTCACTTCTTTTTCTTTTCTTCTTTGTTTCTCATTTCTTCTCCGGTCCAGTAGCAGTGGAGCTCCAGATGACGACACCCTTTGATGCAGACAACAAGCGTGGATCCCATCGAGTACGATGGACGTGTTGGGTGCTAACACCTTCCCTTCGTGTAACCGACTCCCTTACCCGTTTCTCTTGGTCGTGAGACCATGCTCTTTCCCTTCCCACAGGTTTACGCAGTGTTTCCTTTTCCTCTCTTGGGATAAATACACATTGCTGGCGACTCTGTGTTTTCTGCGCCACTCTCGCATTTGTACCGTTGGATGCGAATCTTTCGGGAGTGACAATAGACTCAGATCTTCTTCTTGGTCCTCTGAACTTATTTCTTCTGTATTTCCATAGTTGACTAATTTTTCTTGATATGAGAGATATGTCATCTTCTTCTGATTCTTCTTCTGATTCTTCTTCAGATTCTTCTACTTCCTCCTCTGCTTGATACGCCTTTTTCTTTTCAGATTTAGCTTTTAGAGCAATGGATTTGCTTTTCTTTTGAGGTTCATCTTCTTGGAGCTCTATTTCATGACTTCTTAAAGAACTGATTAGTTCCTCAAGACTTATACTATCCAGATCCTTTGTTAGTTTCAAGGCAGTCACCATTGGTCTCCATTTGACAGGAAGACTTCTGATAATTTTCTTGACATGATCAGCAGTAGAATAGCCTTTGTTCAGAACTCTGAGCCCTGTAACAAGCATCTGAAATCTTGAGAACATGGTTTCGACAGATTCATCATCTTCCATCTTGAAGACCTCATATTTTTGAATTAGTGCAAGAGCCTTCGTCTCCTTGACTTGAGCATTGCCTTCGTGAGTCATACGAAGAGAGTCAAAGATGGACTTTGCAGTTTCTTTGTTCGTAATTTTCTCATATTCAGTATAAGAAATTGCGTTTAACAGAATCGTTCTTGCTCTGTGATGTTTTTTGTAAGTTTTCTTCTGTGCATCTGTAAATGCACTTCTATCAATCTTTTTGCATGCAGAATCTACAGGGTGACTATATCCATCAACTACCAGATCCCATAGATCTAAGTCAAACAACAAAAAGTAACTTTCAATTCTATCTTTCCAATAGTCAAATTTTTCTCCATCAAAGATAGGAGGTTTTGCACTATAAGAGTCTCTTTCATTTACAATAACACTTGTCTCAGCATTTGGTATAGACATTGTTTATCACACTTGGATCGGTACTGAACACTGTTAAGTGCTTGATAAAAATTCAACCTTTTTATCACCTCAGAACCGGAGCTCTGATGTCAATTGAAGGTGTGAAAAACACAAGAAAGGGGGGGTTTGAATTGGTTTTTCAAAATAAAAATTGTTTCTTTAAAGTAATTTTCTTTTCTACGACTCTCTCTTTTAACAATGATAACTTATGTTGAGTACAAAGATAAAACGCGATATGTTTATACTAGTTTACTTGAGAAACACTCAAGTTAGTTTAGTCCACCCGCCAAGGTGATTTTGCCTCTCTCAACGAGGTCTTAATCCACTATTCAATCAAATCAGTACAATGCACTAGCCAAAATGCTGGTGACTAACACAACCTCTAAAACTCACAAGTTTTAGACTTCTCAAGTAATACAACCTCACAGGTCTTACTCAAGGAACAACCTCTAAGACACACGACTTAGACTTCTCAAGAAATACCACCACAAGGTCTTTCTCAAGGAACACAAACCTAAGTTTGAATAAGTTACGTATACAGAAATGTGCTTCTATACAAGCTGAAAATGTAAACAAATTTCAACCAGACTGACTTAAGAAAGATTTTAGTTAGAAAGAGTATTGCAGTAGCGTTCGTGTGTCTTTCTTTGAGTCTTTTGCTTCTTTATATAGCCGTGTAGAAAGAGCCGTTGAAGTGTAATCATTATAGCTAACTAGGTTGGCGGCTAGAAGCGTGAGGACAGATAAAACCTTTTGCTTGATGCACGTCTTGCTTTGTCTGAATATCATCGTTTGTACTGTTGCACTGTTACCAAGATATTTTCGCTTTGATTAAGGTACAGTTGTACTATGTATCTTTGTCTTCTTGACTTCTCATCTTCAGAGGCTTTTTACGAGCATGAGTAAGAAGGGAAAACTTGGCTAGGTTCTTGAGATTTTCAAGTCTTCGAATCCTCAGAGCAGCGCCTTCAGAATCTTCAGCACTTGGTCTTCAGAACCTTGTTCGCTTGGTGCGTTGTCTTCATATCTTCGGAGGCTTCTGATAGTATCTGGTAGAAGCATGAGTAGAGACTTGATTAGGTCTTCAGAACCTTGATCAGAGAGCATAAGTCTTCAGCATCTGGACTTCGTTCTATCAGAACCTATGTCTTCAGATCTTCAAAAATCGTTCTCTTTTTCATTTGTATCAGTGTTTTAAGAACTCTATATTTTCTTGAGTTGAGTTCTGCTTCTTAAGTGTATAGGAGAAGTATTTTCCTTTTAAGCATTGTGTTCGCGCCAATTTATGGAAGCATAACCTGTTTGTTAAGTTCTCACCAATAACAAACATTAGTTGTACAAAATTGTTCATGCAGAAATAATCATTTAATATCATCAAAACATAGAGATAAAATTGCAGAACCAAATCTTGTTCTCACAGAAAGAAGAGAAAGAAAGGAAGGAGAAAGAATAAGAGGAACTTCAAGAAGCCATGGAACCTCATCACCAAATCATCTCATCTTCTTCATCATCTTCATCTCATCAAGGGGATTTAGGGTTTGTGTGGTTTTGCTGTGATCATGAAAATTGATGTTTATATATGATGTTCTTGTTCTAATACATGTATATTTTATGAAATCCATGTTTTATTGATGATTAGGGGTGTAAAAGTGATGGGATTTAGGGCTGAAATCATGTTTCTGGGTGTTCTGGAGGTTGAGAATTCTGTTATGCTCGCTTAGCCCCACCTGGTGGCGCTCAGCGATCCCTCAGCCATTTCCTGGGACTTCAAACGCGAACTTCAGTTTCCTAGGGCTTCAAGCGCACTTTAAGGGCGGCCTTCTGTTCAATTCTCGCTCAGCCCCTCTTGGTGGCGCCCAACGAACTGACAGCTTTGTGTTTTTTTCCTAGCACTATTTATGACGTAACTTGAGTTTCGTAACTCGCAATGAGGCACGGTCGGATGCGTTAAAAAGCTAGTTCAGTGCTCTAGTGTTTGCTGAAATAAAATCATTCTTATATGCCAATTATCTTTTAGTTGATGGTATTATACTATAATGTATGTTTATGACTTGTTTCCTTGTTTCCACCATAAAACAGGAATGGTAGCTCTGATTAATGTCAGGTCAGATATATTGGAAAGTTAATCCAATAATTCATTAATAGTGAAAATAAATCATGCTTGTGCCATGATTATTGTTTGAGTATTGGTAATGAATGATTAGGTATGTTTATGAATCATATTTATGATGTATACCATTAACTATATTATGAATTATTGTTTGTGTTGATTGTGTAATAATATGATTAAAACCTTATGATGATGAGTGAGGAAACCTAGGAGTATGACTAGGTGAATGAACTAGAAAGATAACTTAGGTTATGAAAATGATTAAGGTGGCGATGCTTGGACGCGAAGGTACCTCGGTGTGTACCATGGATGAGTAGTCGCTAGAATTGTAGCCTAGTCACGAACTAATATGCTTTGTATGGATCATGAGTTAATGTTATGAGAATTGGTGGTTGTGATCACCTAGTGATTGATGAGTACAATCACGTTGCATTTAATGTACTAGTCATGTATTCGAAATAACCTCATTGTCGTGCCCATTCCAAATTGCAATGCTTATGAAAAGTAAGAATTAGGATTCATGCACTATTGCTTTGCATTAACCATATGGGCTTGAGTTCTATAGATGACGTGTACCTCAAAGTGGGTTAGAGTCCCATACGAGGAAAAGGCTCGAAATGGATTTGTGTCCCATATGGAGCGACGATTCTTGAAATGGGTTAAAGTCCCATAGAGAATCCAAAATCCACAAGGTGGACCTCAAAGTGGGTTAGAGTCCCACACGAGGAGAAAAACCTTGAATTCTTAATATGAGTTTGCATTTCGGGTCTTCCCATTAAGTCCCATAGATGTGGTTGATCAGTTGGTTGTGTGGGTTCGCATTTCGAGTCTTCCCATTAAGTATTATGATTAAAAGGTTATAACACTCATAGGCAATCGAATTGGTAAGGCTACTAAGGTGGACAAGAACAAAATCACAATGTAGTGGGGGAAATATACGAGGCTATGCATACAAGTTAATCTTTCCAGACCACTCTTTACTATGTTCGCGATCAAACCTCAGCACTACAAAGTTGAATACGAAGGCCTCCATTTGTTATGCCTAAGTTATGGGAAGTATGGTCATTATGCTGAGAATCGTCCAGATAAAGTTGTTACAGTTCAAGGCAAGGCTGAGGATAAGGAGTTAGGAAATAATGTTGTTGAAGGTGAAATTCTGGTATCAGATATGTGATGTCAGGTGAGATGTCACAACATCAATATCTGTAGTATGAACAAGGCAATAATAGTAACAGTACTTAAAAATAATAAATAACACAGAGAATTGTTCACCCAGTTCGGCCTAACAACCTACGTCTGGGGGCTACCAAGCCAGGGAGGAAAATCACTAATAGTAGTATCAATTCATAGACTCTACAATCAACACACAAGTTGATAGTCTACTCACTCAATCACTACCCAATGATACTTCTACCTAAGACACTCTTAGATATGAGACACCTCTCACTCGCCCTCAATCACACCAGTGATAACAACTTATAATACTGAAAATAGAAGACACACTTCAAAGACAATACTTGATCTTGCTTAAAAGCATCAATCAAGAACAAACACTCGTGCTTAAACTCTTAGAGTGGACATATTACAACTCAATTAAACAGTCCAATTCAAACATCAAAGAGATGAGAGAATGGCTCCCAAATTACACAAGACGCACAAGGACTCAAACCCTAACGCAAGTAATGCATATCTTCAATAATACTTCTCTCACCAGCAAGTAGGTTTGAAACGTCTTTATATAGAAACTCTCTTCATGGGCTTGGGCAGCATTAACTCCCAGATTTGAATCTCACATTAAAGCACAATTACTCTTCAAATCTTTTAGCCCTAAAACTAGTAACAGAATATACTTCATAGGAAATATAAAACAATCCTCAAGATACATCAGAGAAGTGCAGCCCCAATAAAGCATAACAGACTGAACCTGATGTTCTGTCAACAGATGTTAAGACATCATGTTTGACATCAGGACATAAACCTGCAACACTAACAAATACTAACTCTAGAAAGTTTGAAAAACCACCATGTCATAACATCAAATAAGACATCTTGATGCAAACATTGTTTTACCAAAATTGATGTCAATTCAGAACTTACAATCTCCCCCTTTGGCTAATTTTGGCTAAAACAACCAATAAGCACACATACCAATAACTCAGAAAACCCTGCAGCAGAAGCAACATACATGCAAAACTGACATTTTGAGTTAACACTGATCACTCAAAAACTACTGCAACTCCCCCTTAAGCTAACAAGAAGAAAACCATTCAGCATTTAGTTGAACACAGAAATAAAAACTAGTAACTCTCCCCCTTTTTAGCCATAATTGGGCAACCTAAAGAAGAAGTAGTCATAGTTATAAGCAGTAGTCAGTCACAACCTGTCATCGTTAGACATCCTAGCCAGCAGTCAGTCACATAAACTTTCCCTTGTTAGATTAGACGAACAGCAACAAGATAAACATTGTAAAAGAAACATACTGAAGTTGTCAACAAGAGCAGTACAGACATTTTAAGTCATAAAACAAGCACACACAAGGGCTATCAGAAATCCAGAACAGCACACAAGTGCCAAAAGAAAACCAAAAAAAAAAACAAAAAGAAAACTCCAACAGAGCCAACACAACCAGCAGAATTAATCTTCATCAGAAGCATCTTCATCACCCTCATATTCAGTTGCTGAGCCACCCTCCTCAGAACCTGAACCATTACCATCTTCACCCTGTTCTAAAGACTTAATCAATTTTTCAAATTTCATCTTCCTGGCAGCACTGGTGTTGATAACCACATCTAGATCTTTACATGCTAACTTCAACTCATTGATCAAATTATCTTTGGTGCATGCCTTATTGGCACCAGTACCTGATGTTGAAACAATATCTGGGACATGATTCCCTATAAACAGCTTAGGATGTAGAGACAGTGCAGCCTCCCTCTTGCAAGCAATATCAAAATTAGTTAAGATCCCAGGATGTTGATTCAATATCATTCCACAAATAAGGGAAGGAAATGCTATAGGCATCTTAACAGCATTAGTTTTAGCATGCTTCACAATCTGATCAAAGATGTAATTCCCATAATCAAACTTGACCTTGTTGCCAACAGCAAAGATGAACCTTTCTAACCCCCACAACAATGGTAGTTTTGTGATTTGTAGGTACCCAATTTGCAGCCTCAATCCTATGCAAAATAGCATATTTGACACTCAGTTGCCTAGCATGCAATTTACCTTTCAAGGGCCAACTAGTCACTTGATTAGCAGTGATCACCTTGCACACTTGGTTGTCAGTAACCTCCAGTTCACACTCCTCTTTATCACTCCTTCCCAAATATTTGTTGATGGCACTAGGAGAGAGATGAATACATTTGCCCCTAACATAAACCTTCATAAAATTGACACTTCTACCATCAGCAATATCAGCAGGAATGTTCACAATGAATTCCTTAACCAGCACATCATAACACTTTGAGAAATCTGACACAGTCTTTAATAATCCTGCAAAATGAATCAACTCCATGATTTCCTTGACCTCCAAGGCATCTTTACCAAGCTCTCTCTCTAGAGCAATTCTTCTCAGATAAACATACTTCCACTTACTCACATTTTCAACAGAATGGAATGAAATATTGTCTAAAGGGACATTAGGAACTTTGTTAACAATCTTCTTGCTAGCAGCCTTCTTCTGAGGATTGATATCCTGGACATCCTCCTCAACATCAAAGTCTGAGTCAGAGTCAGACCTAGCCTTCCTTTTCTTGGAGCTGGTAGCCACCTTGCTCCATGATTTTGTAAGACAAACCACAGACTTCTTCTTACCACTACCAAGAGACCCTGCCATAGTAACAGCCTTCTCTTTTCTTGTCTTTATCCTTTTTGCTATCCCAGGCACCACATTAGCTATAATCTCATTATCTGACAAATCATCCACATCCACCACATCAACTGGCTTCTTTCCTCAAGGACTAGAGGTACCTTTCTTAGCAGGTGATGTTCCAACATCTGTTTCAACATCAGCTCCACCTTCAGTTTCAGCATCTTCAAGAACAGACATAGCCAACCTGTGAAGATTGTCTTCAGCACTTTGCATATCATGTCTCTTACTCTCAGAGTGAGAGGCAGACATTTGAGCGAGTGGCCTCTGAATGGAAATTTGCAATCTAAACACAGCGGAAAACAAAAATTTCCCTTTAGAGATCCTTACGAAAGATCATGATTTGTGATAGAAAGGTTACCTCTTGTGGCGATGAAACCTTTGATTCCAAATCTATGGATGATCACGAGCGTTGTACGATGAACAATGCCTCTACTCAGTCTACACGAACAGCTTCCTTCAGTCACAGTGCTAGCTGATTATGATTGAAGGTTTTGAGTGAGGGAGAGGAAAAATAGAATACGGCCAGGGTTTCAACAACAACAACCTTTGAGCTTCTGCACAAAGGTTCTATTTATAGAACTACTTGTGTGGGCTACAAGCTAAAAAGCCCAACTCAATATGGATGCTTTAAGAATAGTGTCCTTATGTTTAATGGAATCTCATGATTAAGTCATACTTAATGTTTCATTAAACGAACTAGCTATTCTAGGGACTTTATCATTTTGGAAAAACAAACATAATAAAGAACTGCCTTTTATTATTAATAAATAATTCGATACAAGTACCAAAAGTATTGGCCTCTAGGGCTTACACCAACAGCCTCGATATCCCCGCCACAGAAATACCCTTTTCAAGAACCTTGGTAACTATCCTGTCAAGACTCTTATCTACAGAATACTCTTCTTCCTCACTTTGATTTTTACCACCTTGAGGGAGTGAAGTGGAATTCCCAGGAACAGATTTTTCTCCTAACAAAATACCAGTGACAACCCTCCTAGTTTCACTATCATCAAACTTTCTAGACTCAGAAGGATCAGAAGGTTTACCTGTACTAGGACGTGTAGACCTCTTCGCCTACAGCTTGCTTGGTCGCATCTTTTCAGAACCAGAGATAGGAACCATATATAGAGGCGCAATATCCAGAGCATCCTCAAGCGAGACCTTTTCAGTAGAAACCCTAGATTTAGCATGCAAAGGATTTTTTGTAGCAGATTTCTTGGATGGTGAAGGTTGTTGTTGAGACATTGTTACTTTCTTGCAGCTGATTGTCAAACGGTTGGAAGAGCTTCTTTCTCCGGGAGAGAAGATGAACGAGCAGAGAAAATGAGGTGTGAGACGTGTGTTGCGTGTGGGAGCACTATGTTGAAATGATTGCCTATAATAGGTGGGCTGCTTTTGAAAACATAAAAGGTAATTACTGATATTTCTACAACCCAGTAAATGACTTTTAAAATTTAAAAGGATTTTCCCACACGCCTTTAATTGCTATAAGTTTTCACAAATGTGGATACCCAATTTTTTCTTTGAGAATTCAAATTTCCTTGCATCCACAGTTTCAGTCAATGTTTTTTCAGTGGCAACAAGTTTCAAAATTATCACATTTTCTTCTACAAGACTTCTGATCAATATTCTCATGATGTCATAGTGTAATGTCATGACATCTTGCTCGACATTGTACTTAGTCAGCTTACTCTGAGCTAGGAGTTTATAAACTTCTATCTTATCACCAAGGCACATCTTAGGTTCTGACTGCTTTTGCTGAATACCCTGTTTGGTCATGACAACACCTTTGGATCCCATCAGGTCCAAGTGAGGTGGATCCTGCCCTTTTGAAGTACTAAGATGTTGAAACTTCTGGTGTAACATCTTACTCTTAGTTTCCTTCCCACTGCCTCTTCCTTCTTCCAACTTTAGCTTATGTATTCCTCTGACATTCTCCAAGGGGGTGATCCTATTTATTTCTTGTTGAAGACACAGTTTACCTTCATCCCACAAGTAGCAATTGTCTAGAGTTCTGACACCCTTCATGGTTACTTCTCCCTTTTCATTAGTAACCAGACATTCAAATTTTGTGAAGTTGACCTGGAACCCTTCATCACACAGTTGACTGATGCTTATCAAGTTGGCTCTCAATCCTTTCACTAGCAGCACATTCTCAAGATTAGGAACTCCTGAACAGTTCCCATTTCTAATCCCTTTGATTTCTCCCTTTGCTCCATCACCAAAAGTCACATAACTTGTGAAGTAAGATTTGATATCCACCAAACAGTTCTTGTCACCTGTCACATGTATAGAACATCCACTATCAAAATACCAATCTCCTGTGGTAGAATATCTTAAAGACATATGAGCTATCAAGCTGTTAGCAACAACCTTTGGAGCCCATTGTTTTCCATTTGTAGGAATGCTTTGATTTGTTCTAGGTTGAGGATCAGGTTCAGGAAATCCATGCAGTCTGAAGCAGAAGGGTTTTATGGGACCAAACCTTCCACAGTAATGACATCTCCATCTTTGAAATCCTCCTCTGAAATTGTTTGGATGTCTTCTCCCTTGAGGATGTCTTCTCCCATACTGTTGAGGATGCCTTCTGCCATGATGATGAGGTTGTCTTTTGCCATGATGTTGAGGCACAAAATTATCAAGTCCAGACCCATGAGTTTTCCCATGAAGTTGAGACATCTAATGGGACATGTTATGTTTAAGACCAGATGAACTAGCATCTGAGATGGGTTTCTTCTTATTGCCATCAAATCCCAGCCCTGTCATATCCCCTGCCATCTTTCCAGCTTCAAGGATTTTATCCAACGTGTCAGCTCCATTGTTCAACATTCTGAGAGATTTGGACATTTGATCAAGATTACATTTCAGCAAGCTGACTTCATTTTCCAGTTCAGCCTTGTCAGCCTTTAGTTGGATTATGAGATCCTTTTGCTTCTCCCCTTCTTGACACACTTCTTCACTTCTGATACATAGCTCTCTATATGATGCAGCTAGTTCCTCATAGGTAGTCTCTCCATCACTTGAATCATCATCAGACTCACATATTCCAGTCGTAGCTCTGACATGCTTGGCAGATTCATCCTCACTTTCAGTGTCTTCATCAGACCAAGTGACAGACAAACCCTTTTTCTGTTTAAGGTATGTAGGGCATTCAGCTCTGATGTGACCAAAACCTTCACAGCCATGGCATTGGATCCCTTTGTCATTATTAGTCTTCTCCTCTGCTTTGGTTTTCTTCTGATCACCTGACCTGTTGATGTTAGATGTGATGTTCTTGACATAGGGTTTATGCCTCCTTTCCATTCTTTTCCACACCTTATTAAACTGTCTTCCCAGCAGAACAATGGCATTGGATAGCTCCTCCTGAGTTTCAGGACCACACTTTTCCTCATCCCCTTCTGTACTGGACACCAAGGCTATGCTTTTCACCTTCTTTTCAGACCTGTCATTCAACCCTAATTCAAATGCCTGAAGTGAACCAATCAATTCATCTACCCTCATCTGGCTGATGTCTTGAGTTTCCTCTATAGCAGTCACCTTCATATCAAATCTCTTGGGGTGAGATCTGAGAATTTTTCTCACCAGCTTCTCATAAGACATCTTCTCTCCTAGAGCACTAGAAGCATTTGACAGTTCAAGTATATTCATGTGAAAGTCATGAATGGTCTCCTCATCCTTCATCTTCAAACTTTCAAACTTAGTTGTTAGCAGCTGAAGTCTTGACATCTTGACCTTGGAGCTTCCTTCATGAGTTATTTTTAGGATATCCCAAGCCTCCTTAGCCACTTCACATGTGTTGACCAGCCTGAAAATGCTCTTTTCAATCCCATTAAATAAGGCATTCAAGACCTTAGAATTCCCAAGTGTAAGTTCATCTTCTTCCTTGGTCCACTCCTCTTCAGGTTTCAGCTTTGACACACCATCTTTTCCCACAATGACAGGGTGTTTCCATCCTGTCAAAACAGCCTTCCAAGCCCTACTGTCTAAAGATTTCAAAAAGGCAACCATGTGAGGTTTCCAATAGTCATAATTTGATCCATCTGGAATAGGGGGTCTATTCACAAATCCACCACTCTCCTTGTCCATTGCACCAGAAAGTAACAGCCCTAGATCTCACCCAGATGCAGAGCAGGATAACCTGCTCTGATACCAATTGAAATTCTGGTATCAGATATGTGATGTCAGGTGAGATGTCACAACATCAATATTTGTAGTATGAACAAGGCAATAATAGTAACAGTACTTAAAAACAATAAATAACACAGAGAATTGTTCACCCAGTTCGGTCTAACAAACTACGTCTGGGGGCTACAAAGCCAGGGAGGAAAATCACTAATAGTAGTATCAATTCATAGACTCTACAATCAACACACAAGTTGATAGTCTACTCACTCAATCACTACCCAATGATACTTCTACCTAAGACACTCTTAGATATGAGACACCTCTCACTCCCCCTCAATCACATTAGTGATAACAACTTAAAATACTGAAAATAGAAGACACACTTCAAAGACAATACTTGAACTTGCTTAAAAGCTTCAATCAAGAACAAACACTCGTGCTTAAAAGCTTAGAGTGGACATATTACAACTCAATTAAACAGTCCAATTCAAACATCAAAGAGATGAGAGAATGGCTCACAAATTACACAAGACGCACAAGGACTCAACCCCTAACACAAGTAATGCAGCTCTTCAATAATACTTCTCTCACCAGCAAGTAGGTTTGAAACGTCTTTATATAGAAACTCTCTTCATGGGCTTGGGCAGCATTAACTCCCAGATTTGAATCTCACATTAAAGCATAATTACTCTTCAAATCTTTTAGCCCTAAAACTAGTAACAGAATATACTTCATAGGAAATATAAAACGATCGCATCAGATAAAATCTCCTCCAAGAATCTCGCCTGCAATCTCTCAAACAATCCTCAAGATACATCAGAGAAGCGCATCCCTAATAAAGCATAACAGACTGAACCTGGTGTTCTGTCAATAGATGTTAAGACATCATGTTTGACATCAGGACATAGACCTGCAACACTAACAAATACTAACTCCAGAAAGTTTGAAAAACCACCATGTCATAACATTAAGTAAGACATCTTGATACAAACATTGTTTTACCAAAATTGATGCCAATTCAGAACTTACAGAAGGTGTTACTTTGAATCCCAAGGCTCAGGAAATCATCAAAGGCTCGTGGATGATAGTGGAAAAAAAGAGAATAAGGAAACTTGACACCTCAGCGGCCAATATTAATACGATTTTAAATAAAGGTGTGAAGGTGACCAACAAGAGTAAAGGATCTCATTTTGCAACCCTGATGAAGGAAAGGGAAGATGGGAATATGGTTCCTACTAAGCAACAGGATAGGAGGGACGACACTACTGTCAAAGATCAGATCTCACCTGGCTCAAATTTGCAACATTTGGCAAAAGCTAAGGATTCCCAAGAGGATGATCAGCATCAGCTACAAGGGTTACATAAGAAGAGGAAAGGCAAACCAAGAAGGAAGAAAGGTGCTAACATCTCTAAGAGCTTGGATATGTTATCAAAAGGAATTAATAAGGAGAAAAGCAATAGGGGTGCTAGGAATAAATCCGGGAAAACTAGAGAAAATTCAAGGAAAATGTGGAGATTAGAGATTTCCTAAGTGACTGCTAGTTGGATGTCAGCAAAGGAAAAATGAATGGTGTTCTTATTAGATCACAAAATAATCTTGATAAATTGAGACCTAAACTGCTTAGTGTTGTGAGCTGTTTAAAAATTTTGTATTTTTGGAAATTTTGGCAGGCGTAATCGATTACGCATATGTTGCTAATCGATTACAGCTGTTAGTTTTTCAAAAATAACATATTTAACAGCATGCCACTTTAGTTGTAATTTTTAGTTTTTGCTATTCTCTCATGTGTATATATACATTGTTGTAATCCCAATTCAAAGTTAATGCCAATTTTAATTCATTCTCACTATTACTCTCTACCCTAATTCTCTCTCTCTCAATTCATCTTCTTCCCCAAGTTTCTTTCCCCCCATTGTTACTACCTTCAAATTCTGGTTTTATGTTTGATGTTGTTCTAACATTTGGCATCAAGAGCTCTGGTTATTGATCCTAATTCGCTGCAACAATAATGGCTACCGTTTCCAATGATCGAATTCCCACCAATCTCCCAATTCTTGATTCGAAGAACTACGACAAATGGGCGAAACAAATGAAGGTTTTGTTTGGTTATCAAGAGGTTCTTGAGATCGTCATCAATGGAGTTACACCGTTAGGGGCAGACGCTAACGATGCTCGTAGGGCTACATACAAGGAAGAAAAGAAGAAGGATTACAAAGCTCTATTCTTGATTCATTCGTGTGTTGATAACGACAATTTCGAGAAGGTTAGTGATTGTGAATCCGCGAAGCAAGCATGGGAAATCTTGGAGAAAGCGTATGCCGGTGCCGTCAGAGCGAAGGTGGTAAGGTTACAAACTTACAAACGTCAATTCGAGTTAACGCAAATGGAGGACAAAGAAACGATCAACGACTACATCACGCGCATTACCCGGTTAGTCAACCAAATGAAGTCATGTGGCGAAACGATCCTTGAGCAGAATGTTGTATCGAAAGTGTTGCGTTCGTTAACATCACGTTTCGATAACATTGTTGTGGCTATTGAGGAGTCAAAGGATCTAACGACTTTGAGCAAAGATGAGTTGCAAAGTTCGTTAGAGGCGTATGAACAAAGGATGGAGAGAGAAGTGCCGACAAAGCCAAAGCGGAGATCGCTTTGCAAGCGCGTTTACATGAGAAGAACAAGAGATCAAAAGGGAAGTGGACTTCTAAAAGTAAGAAGAATTTTGGTGGAAAAGATCCACAAAATTCAAAGGGTGAAGGAAGCTCCAAAGAGGGTAATCAAAGCGGCCACAAAGTGTTTGACAAAAGTTCTGTGAAGTGTTATAATTGTCAAAAGCTTGGGCATTTTGCAAAAGAATGTCGCTCAAAACGCAAGGAAAAGGATGCGGATGAAGCTAAGGTTGCTAGGGAAGAGGTAGATAATGAAGATACCCTTCTTGTGATGATTACGGAGGATAATTATGGCATTGTTGATGTTCTAGACAGCAGCTACTGTGGTGACAGTTTGCGGGACAGCAGCTGTACTATTTCGGAAAGTGGTGGAAAAATGCGTTCGGATCGAAATGCATTGCTTACCATGAGTGATGGAGTTCAAAGTAAAGATGAGTGGTACTTGGATTCCGGTTGTTCAACACATATGATGGGTCGAAAGGATTGGTTTGTGCAAATCAATCAAGCGGCAAAGAGTAAAGTCAAGTTTGCCGACGACACCACTTTAAGAGCCGAAGGGGTAGGAGATGTTTTGATCGGAAGAAAGAATGGTGGACATTCTAGGATCAAAGATGTCTTGTACATACCGGGAATTAAGTGTAATCTTTTGAGCATTGGCCAATTACTTGAAAGAGGATACTTAATTCGGTTGGAGAACAAGATGTTACGCGTTTTAGATTCAAATGGTGTGTTGATTCTAAAAGTGCCGATGGCTGCCAATAGAACTTTTAAGGTTGAGTTAAAGGTTATGGAGCATCGTTGTTTAGCTACCGCGGCAAGTAGAGATGAGTGGTTATGGCATTACCGTCTTGGTCACCTTAATTTTAGGGATCTCAAAATATTGCAACAAAGTGAAATGGTAACGGGGCTGCCACAGATTAGTGTTCCGACATAATTGTGTGAGGAATGTCTGGCAAGTAAGCAACACAAGAATGTGTTTAGCAAGGATGCAGGTCGAAGAACCAAAGGCTTACTTGATGTGGTGTATTCCGATGTTTGTAGACCAATGCAAGTAGAGACTTATGGTGGCAATCGATATTTTGTTACGTTTATTGACGATTTTAGTAGGAAGCTTTGGACATATCATATCAAGAGGAAGGATGAGGTATTTGGAGTGTTCAAGAGTTTCAAATCCATGGTGGAGCGTCAAAGCGGTCGGAAGCTCAAAATTCTCAAAACGGATGGGGGAGGTGAATATACCTCTAGTGAGTTTGGGAAGTTTTGTGATCTTGAGGGTATTGTGCGTGAGGTGGTGCCTCCATATACGCCTCAACAAAATGGAGCTTCCGAGAGAAAAAATCGTACAATAATGAACATGGTGCATAGTATGCTTTGTGGGAAGAAGTTACCTAAGGAATTGTGGGGTAAGGCCGTGTCTACAGCCACCTACTTGTTGAATAGGTGTCCTACTAAGAAGCTGGAGAAGATCACACCAAAAGAGGTTTGGAGTGGTTTCAAACCAAGTGTGAATCATTTGCGCGTTTTTGGATCGATTGCATATCGTCATGTACCGAATCAACTCAGAAAGAAGTTGGATGATAAAGGTGAGAAATTGATATTTGTTGGATATCACTCTACTTGAGGGTACAAGCTATTTGATGAGAAGAATTGGAAAATCGTGATAACCCGGGATGTACAATTTGATGAAATAAAAACTGCTGAAACAGCAGGTGTAATCGATTACCCGGATGTTGCTAATCGGTTACACCCTGCTGAACAGCAGCAGCTTGTTGATTTGTTTGATCTGGAGAGTTCCGATGCCGCTGTACCTGCACCTACTGAAGCTGAAAATGATGTTGTTAATAATGGTAGACCAGTGAGGCAAAGAGCCTTGCCTCATAGACTCCGAGATTGTGAGAGGTTCCAAGATAATGAAGTGAATAATGATGGTGATTTTGTTCATTTCGCACTTATGGCCGAATCTGAACCGGTAAATGAGGAGGAAGCCTTAAGTGATCCTAAGTGGATATGTGCAATGAAAGAGGAGCTGAAATCTATTGAAAAAAATGGTACTTGGGAGTTGGTCGATTTACCACATGGAAAGAAACCGATTGGTGTGCGATGGGTCTATAAAGTCAAAGCAAATCCTAAAGGTGAAGTAATCAAGTGCAAAGCTCGATTAGTTACCAAAGGGTTCTTGCAACGTTAGGGGATAGACTACGAGGAGGTATTCGCACCGGTGGCTAGATTGGAGACTATTCGTTTGGTTGTTGGAATTGCGCATAGCAACGATTGGGTGATTTACCAAATGGATGTGAAATCTGCGTTTTTGAATGGTCCTCTTGATGAGGAGGTTTATGTGGGGCAGCCACCCGGTTTTGTGATTAAAAATCAAGAGAAGAAGTACTACAAGCTACACAAGGCGTTATATGGTTTGAAACAAGCTCCGAGAGCTTGGAACAAACGTATAGACGACTTTCTTATTGACATCGGTTTCAAACGGTGTGTATCCGAACATGGTGTTTATGTGAGATCGGATACTATTGATGGTGTTATTATACTTTGCTTGTATGTTGATGATCTCTTGATTACGGGCAGCAATGACAAGAGTATTTCAAGGTTCAAAGTGGAGCTCATGAGTGAGTTTGAGATGACGGACCTTGGTGTCATGAGATACTTTCTTGGCATAGAGTTTCACAAGTCAAAAGTGGGGCTGCTTATGCATCAAAGAAGGTATGCTCTAGATATCTTGAAAAGGTGTGAAATGGAACATTGTAATGCTTCTAATACACCTTGTGAGGCTAGAGTTCAGCTGTCCAAAAGTGATGATGAGGATGATGTGGATCCAACACTTTACCGGAGTTTGATTGGATCGTTACGGTATTTGTGCAATACTCGACCGGATTTGGCTTTTAGTGTCGGTATTGCGAGTAGATTCATGGAGAGACCTAAGGTGTCTCACTTGGCAGCGGTCAAGAGGATCCTTAGATATATGAAAGGTACTCTTGGTTGTGGTATTTTGTTTCCCACATCGGATATGGGTCGCAAATGTACTTTACTTGGCTACACCGATTCTAATTGGTGCGGAGATAAAGATGATCGGAAATCTACGGCGGGTTACATCTTTATGTTCGGTAGTACACCAATCTCATGGTGTTCGAAGAAGGAACCGGTTGTAGCCCTCTCTTCTTGTGAGGCCGAGTACATTGCGGCATCATTGAGTGCTTGCCAAGCTATGTGGTTAGTGAATCTTATGAAGGAATTGGGATGTGGTGATGATGATGCCACCACACTGTTTGTGGATAATGTTTCTGCGATAAATCTTGCGAAAAATCCAATTGCACACGAAAGGAGCAAGCATATTGAGATGCGGTTTCATTACTTGAGAGAATTGGTCGGTGATGGAAAGCTTAGATTGAGCTATTGCCGAAGCGAGGACCAAGTTGCGGATTTGTTGACCAAGGGTGTGACAAATGAGGTGTTCAAGAGACTATTGAAGAGCTTGAGCATGGTGAACTTGGAGCAACTAAAGTGAGGTGGTGTGTTGTGAGCTGTTTAAAAATTTTGTATTTTTGGAAATTTTGGCAGGCGTAATCGATTACGCATATGTTGCTAATCGATTACAGCTGTTAGTTTTTCAAAAATAACAGATTTAACAGCATGCCACTTTAGTTGTAATTTTTAGTTTTTGCTATTCTCTCGTGTGTATATATACATTGTTGTAATCCCAATTCAAAGTTAATGCCAATTTTAATTCATTCTCACTATTACTCTCTACCCTAATTCTCTCTCTCTCAATTCATCTTCTTCCCCAAGTTTCTTTCCCCCCATTGTTACTACCTTCAAATTCTGGTTTTATGTTTGATGTTGTTCTAACACTTAGGGCTCATGGAACTATTACCGATACCTCTCATCCTGATACTCTGCGATCTTTTATCCCTAGTGACCCTGGTATAGAGCCTACTCAGATGAGCATTGCCTCTGCATATGATGATGTGGCTCAGAAGTCTAAAGAGGATTCTTAGATGGTGGCTGAAACACTAGTGCACAAGCAAAGAATTCAGGATTTATCTTTATCATATTTTGATGATTGATCAACTATCCTATATATTTTGGAATTGTAGGGGGTTGGAAATAATACTTTCTTTTGTATGTGCAATATGTACATCAAAGAGAAGTGTCCTGATATTCTAGTTATTAAGGAGACTCATTCAGATACTGGGAATCTTCAAAATTCGTTTGGGCGTATGGGTTTTAATGGTTTTTCCAATACAAAAGTTAAAGGGTTTGATGGTGGCATTGCTATGGGTTGGAAGGAGGATAAGGTGCATATTCACATTTTGAAACTTCACTTCCAATATATTCATGTTGTCGTTTGTACTACAAATGGGCATTGCTGGAACTTAACAGCAGTTTATGCCAGCCTTAGGGAGGATAATAAAAAAAATGCTTATGGAAGGACCTTTCTAGTATTGAACATAGCATGTCTAATGGGTGGCTTGTGGCAGACGACTTCAACAATATTTTGCATTTATCTGAGAAGCGGGGGGATGTTGCAACAACTAGACGTAGATGCAGAAACTTCCAAGATAGAATTAACGACTTCTCTATTATGTATCTTGGCTCTATATGGTTCAAATATACTTGACGTGGTCTGATAGATCAGGAAGGCGTGAGAGTTTTTGAAAAACTTGACCGTGGTCTTAGCAACGACATTTGTAGAACCATGTTCCCTAAGGATCATGTCCAAGTGCTTCATAGGATTGACAATTTTGATCACCATCCCATCCTTATTCAACTTCTGGATAAGGAGATAAGCAAGAGGAATATAAACTTTTGATTTGAAAGTGCCTGGTTGGTGTATAAGTCATTCGATAATCTGCTTAAGGAGTCTTGGAACAATAATGTCAATCTGAGTGGTAACTTGAAGTCTTTTAAGGAGACACTGGAGCAGTGGAAGATGCACAACCTTAAGAGCATCAACAAAGATAAGAATAAGCTCTTGAGGAGAATAAAAGGTATACAAATAATAATTCAAAGCGGGGGTGACGATGCAGGGCTGAGGAAACTGGAGGGGCTTCTCCAAAATAATCTTGACAAAGTGTTGTACCAGGAAGAACTTATGTGATTTCAGTGGGCCAAGGTCCAATGGATGGTTTATTGTGATATAAATACTAAATTTTATCATACAAAAGTTGTCCAAAGGCATAAAATAAGGTGTCCAATATGCTTAAGGATGATGAGGGCCGGTGGATTGAGGAAAGAGTTGTTCAAAACCAATTTCCACAATCTCTACACCAAAGACTTTGATATCTCTGATTGGTGCAATACTTAACACACGTTCTCTACCATGCCTATTCACCACAGAAGACTTCTAGAGGCAGGCATTCAGAATATTGAGATCAAACAAGCTCTTTTCAGTATGGCGGCTTGGAAGTATCCTGGGCTTGACGACTTCCCGACGGGTTTCTACCAAAGCACTTGGGTTGTTACCTGTGATAGTTTGTGTATATTCCTCAAGAGTTTGTGGATGAGGGAATCTAGCATTGCTGAGATTAACGATACAGAACTCTGTCTTATCCCAAAGATTTCCAGTCCCCAAATGGTTAATCATTTTAGGCTTATTGCCCTGTGTAACTTTGTCTACAAACTATTCAACAAAGTTATTATCAATAGGATGAAGCCTATCATGGATAGTTTGATAACTCCTAATTAGACTAGTTTCATTCCCAAAAGAAACATCCATGAGAATATCGTGGTGGTGCAAGAATTCTTCATAGCATGAATAGAGTCAAGGGTAAAAAAGGTTTCTTTGCGTTAAAGCTTTACCTTGCTAAAGCTTATGATAATCTCAGCTGGTGTTATGTGGAGTGTATTCTAGTTGAAGCTAGTATCCCTGAGATTGTGAAAGACCATATTATGGAAGTTATCTCTACTAACAAGATGCCTGTCTAGTGGAAAAGGGAGAAAGGTGAGTATTTTAATGCTAAAAAGGGTTTTAGGCAAGGAGATCCTTTGTCCCCTTATCTCTTTGTTCTTTGCATCGACAAGCTTTCCCACATGATTTTGGATGCGGTTGAGGCAAATCATTGGGATATTATGAAGATTGGCGAAAGAGGTCCTAAAGTTTCCCACCTCATGTTTGTTGATGATTTAATTCTTTTTGGAATGGCAATGGCTAAACAGGTTGATATTGTGTTGCATATTCTCCATGTCTTCTGTCAAATGTCTGGGAAGAGGGTGAGTATGGAGAAATCCAATATAGCATTCTCTAGAAATAATAGTAAGGCTACTAGGAGTTTAATTCTGAACAACGCTGGATTTCGGGAAGCAGAGGTGCTGGGTACGTATTTAAGAGTGTCGTTAGCTGGTAGAAGCCCCAGAATTAAAGATTATGGGTACTTGATTGAGAAAGTTCAAAACAGGCTCTCTAACTAGAAAAGAAATCAATTGTCATTTGCTAGTCATGTCACTCTTGCTAAAGCAGTGATTGAAGCTCTTCCCACCTATAACATGACGGCAATAGCAATTCCTAAGGCGTGTATTAAGGAGATTCAGCAATTGTTATGGCTAAGTCTCAAGGCAGATTGGGCATCAAGAAGCTTGAGATTATGAATCAAGCTTGCCTTGCTAAGCTTAGGTGGCAGCTGAAGAGTCGGATTCAAACTTTGTGGTGTAATGTTTAGAGAAGTATGTACTTTAAGCATAGGCATTAAAGGAATCAATGTCAAGCCAAACCAACTGATTCGAGCCTTTGGAAATAACTTTTTAAGTTGTGGCCCTAGCTGGAGAGCATGACTTACTGGGAATTAGGGAATGGCAAGGACATTAGGTTGTGGGAGGATGCGTGGATCGAGGCAGGCCTAAAGTAGAGCTCTAAGCTGCGCAGTCAGACTTATCGGGTGGATCGTAATGTTAAAGTGGGCACTATGGTGGATACTAAAGGGGATTAGAATTGGAGACCTCCTAAAAGAGATTGGTTTTTTTTTTATGTTGACGGGGTTGTGAGGCAAGATGGCTTGGCCGGTTGTGGGGGCCTCTTACGTAATAACTATAGCATTTGGATAAAAGGTTTCAGCAAGCATATTAGTAAGAGTAATAGTGTTCGTGTCGAGCTTTGGGGTGTTTTGGCAGGCCTTCAGCTTGCTCTGCTCAGTGGTATAAAGAAGTTGCAAATTCAAGTTGACAACAAGAAGGTGGTTTCTATGCTGCAAGAAACTAATAGAGTGCCTCAGTCTGGTTTTAACTTGTTGCTTCACATCCAGCACCTTGGTAAAAATCTTGAAGAGGTCAAGTTTGAGCATATTGTAATACCCCGTAAATTATTTTATTCTGGATAACATTATTATGATCTACTGGGTTCCGGTCTACTCTGAGAATTTATTTGGATAAAATAAATAGAGTAAACTGATGAGCTCGGAGCAAATCAAATTAATATTATCTGACTCGGAGGTATTTAATTATTGGAACTTTGGAGACTATTTGGATAATTAGTAGTGTTACTAATTAATGATATTACACTATATCATTTCTTTTCCGTTCCTTTTCCTTATTAAAACAAGAGAAAGAAAAAGATAGAAAGAGTTTTGGAGAGAAAGAAGGAGAAGGGAAAGAAAAGGAGAAGAAAACCCTATAAGTGGAAGGATCAAGATCATCATCCAATCTTCATCAAATCATCTCTTCTTCTCCATCTTCATCTTGCTAGACGTGGGTTCTAGTTAGAACATTAGTTTTAGAGTTTTTGGGAATGTTTGAGTTAGGTTAGAATTATTGAAATCGATAATCTAACGGTTAAAAATTGATATAAATTGTGTAGTATGATCACATTATGCATATGAACATTGTTGATGTTTGTTTGTGCTGTTTGGAATTGATTTGGGTTGAGAAATGGTGAATTTGTAGCTTTGGAACCATGGAACCCGTAAGGGGAGAATTCTGGTTCTGGTGCGATTCGCCAGGCGAATCAGAATTCGCCAGGCAAATTAAGTCTCGCCATTATCTCGCTAGGCGAAAGACTGGCGAAAGGGATTCGCCAGGCGAATTTGAAGAGACAGAATGTAGTAGCTACTGGAACTTCTGATTTTTCCTAAAATTGGGGATTCGCCACTAGATTCGCCAGGCGAAGTGTTGGCGAAGGGGGATTCGCCAGGCGAAATCCAGATTTGCCAGGAGAATCTGCCTGGGATCAAATATTTTTCTTTCCTTCAAAAATCTGTAACTTTTGACTCATTTATCCGATTTAAGAGTTCTTTATATCGACGTGAAGCTAAGGAAATATTCTATGCAATGGAGGTGAAAATGTTAATTTTACTGCCCGATTAAATAATCGGAGAAATTCCAAAAGTGGTATATTATGTTGTACTTGTTAGATATTATTCCATTGTGCAATTATGATATATCTTGCCTATCCTATTATTGTTTAGCATGTTTGAGAGTATATGCATGTTAAAAATATGAAATAGGTAGAGTGAGGAATATTACCATGAACTATGTTAGAACCTAGTAATGGCTAGGAAATGGTGGAATAACATAACGACGACGCTCGTGCAAGAGAGGCCGAGGCGTGCGTCCATTACCGAATGGTATGGAAATAATTACACTAGTATGGATCATGTTTTATTGTGTATTAATTGAGAAGCCTAAGAGGTCTTAAGGCTAATGTGGCCGGGGATTGTCAAATACAATCGCGTTGTGTGTGATCACGTAATCATAACCACTTCTTTTGAGTTGCCCTTGAGAGGCATTTCATGAGTCTCGAACTCCTCTGAATTGCAGACACAATTACTTGGCAGGTTTGATTCCCGCGTGAAGTACGAATGGAACCTATGGGTAGAGACTTGTGATGGTTAACAGGCCATGAGAAGTGGCGGATCACGTTTAACAGGCAGATGTTCCCGAATCCATTTCGTATGTCAAGTAAGTTACAAGGATTCATGACTCGGGTTGACTTCTAGACGTCGAAGCGGACGGGAAAAGGGGATGCCTTGGTAAGGTTATCGATTTGTGATATTTTTGGTGAGTTAACAGACTCACGAACATGGATCCATATAGTGTGTGTGAGTACTCAAAGTCATTTCCCTTCCCTTTTGACTTGAGTTAGGTGTGTTTGAACCTTGTACATCCGAGAGGACCTATAAGATAGGGAGCTCACTGAGATTGATGTATCTCACCCCATGTTGTTGTTTACATCATAGGTACTACAGGTTTGGCGAAGGGTAAGGACAAAGTGGTTTGACTTTTCCTTACGGATCGTAGCTTTTGGCATGGCTTCCGCTATGGCGTTTTATTTTGAGATCATTGTATTGATTTAGTTCTTAGTATTTATCTTTGGAACATATTATACATTTATTATGCCATAGTTTTGTATTAGGTGATTTTGGGCATGTATATGTATAATGTGTTTACTAGGGACTTGTATATTTCAGTACCAAACTTGAAATTCATGTATAATATATGCTTTGATGTATGTATATATATATATATATATATATATATATATATATATATATATATGGGTGTTACAGTTGGTATCAAAGTCGGTCGTATCCTCGACCTAGCCATGAAATAGTATAAGTATTTTTTTTCCTTCCGTTTCATATGCGTGGTGTCGCCATTGGTCTTACGTGTTATATTTATGGTATTGAGCCTGATCAACTTAATCCTATCTGTATGACATTTATGAACATGGCGGCGGGTGCAGAAACAACCGTGGTAGAACAAGAACCACTCCAGCAGGGACAAATCCACCAGGTGACGAGGGGAATGCCCCTTTGTATCAATTCATGCAACAGATGCAGCAGCAACAAAATCAGTTTGTGCAACAAATGGCTGGTGGTCTGCATCCTCCAGTAGTTGTTCCTGAAGCTGGAGGAGGAACCTTTAGGGATTTCATTCGTATGAATCCTCCAGATTTTCAGGGAGGGTTAGATCCGGTAAAGGCTCATGAATGGATATCCGATATGGAGCGGATTTTCTTGATAGTTCAGTGCAGTGAGGAAAATAAGGTGGTCTTCGCTTCTCACTTGTTAAAGGGTCCTGCTATGAGGTGGTGGGAGAGTGCTTCAGCCTTAATGACAATTCAAGAGGTACCGAAGGAATGGGAGCAGTTTAAGATAAATTATATGGAAAGGTATTTTCCAAGTTCCTTAAGGTCTCAGAAGGAATTCGAGTTTCAACAGTTGAGACAAGGCAACTTGACCGTGGCTTCTTATGCGGAAAAGTTTGAGACTTTACTGCTTATTCAAGGCAAGCCATGTATGCTCCTGATGAGAGGTGGAAGATTGATCAGTTTTTGTTTGGATTGAGGGCTGAAATTTCACATAGCGTGTCTCGGAGGGAATTCACTAGCTATGCCGAATTGTTAAGGCAGTGCTATGTGGCAGAGCATAGCTTGAAGAAGGTGCAAGCGGAAGGAGAATTGAATAGGGTGAATCCAAGTGATCGAGGGAGATCGAATTCACAATTTAGACCGAGAAAACAAACTTTTAAAGGGAAACAAGTTCAAATTTCTAGGATGAATGCACCTCCGGTATGTCGTACTTGTGATAAGAATCATCAGGGTAGGCGCAGTTTCGAAGGATTAAGGTGTTATCAGTGTAATAAGGTGGGCTGTAACACCCCTTTCTATACCCCCAAATAATCAAATAAATCATTTATGCACATACTTAAAAAAAATTCGCCAGAGTACGATTAAAAACATAGTATAAAAGAGGCATGTCACATCATACACGCATTTAATACATACAACACCTGCTCGCAAAGATATGCAACAGTGGGGTAACATTCAAACAACAAAGGATCTCAGTCCTTATACCCACATCTCAATATTTAGAATAAAAGCGGAAACATCTAAAATATTGAATAACAACCACATATATACATCAACATATATATACATCATCCAGTATGAATCACAAGCAACATCATGTTTATATACACAAATTCATCAGCAAGATACATATGCAAATGTATCACAAAAAGATCAAAACGTCCTAGCTACCCGGTGCTACATATCAGAGCCAACCGACCAACAAGGAAAATGAAGACACGCTTCACAAAAAGACCGCCAGATACCTAATCTGCAATGCCTCATAGAGCATCATAAAACAGCAGAAGGGTGAGAAATATTATCATAATAACAATGCATATAATTATGTACTACAACATAAATATATAACACATATTCTCACCACAACTCATCATATATCACAATATAGATATATCATCAAGCATATTCATTATGCATACATTCACCATTATCATCAGTCCACATGAACACACACATACTTGTTCATTCAACAATGCATCATTATAAGATACAGTTTATATCATTTCCCATAAACATACATATATCAATGTTTATTCATCAATGCACAAACACAAAGATGATCAATGCAACTCATAGAGACCGACTCTCGACTTTATGCAGATGCATGCGGTACCGACTCATCACCCGAGCTCAATTGAAGAACTCAATGGAAATATCCTCTCTGCCGGGCCTACGTAATTTCCCCATCACTCATACCATCATGGCATCCGATGTTTCTGGATTGTTCACGCAGACACAATCCGATTGCTCAAACCCCACAAGGGCACACAATCATTCTGAAGATTCCCACGGAATCAAGTGTAACTCATCGCAACGATTACACCCATTGACTACGCAATGTTCAGAGGATCCTCAATGATCATTTGTGTAATCAATCACTCACACCCAACAGGGACGTGATATTACACCCGATTCTCCATGGAATCGCGACACAGGAATGCATGTCATGATGTTTCTCATACAAAATGACCACATACACTCATGCAATGCACACATATTTCACAATATAGTCATGCATATACCATTAAATACACACATTGCGATTTCTTACCTTTCGGCAATAATTCATCACCACCACATGTATTTCATGCAATTTCACTTCACAACAACACGGAAGTCATACCATATCCATACCAATAACACATTGCATGATATACACTAATTACACACAATTATAACCGTAAAATTCGACAAAACAACACATTTTCCAATTTCCGACATAATTTAATCAGCCAACAATCTCAAAAACTATTTTTACAAGAAAGAACATTTCATAAGCTTTCCAACGATATAAAGAACGTCCCGATCCGAGTTACGGATCAAGAGTTATGAATTTTCAAAAGTTAAGAATTTATTGAGAAACAGCCAAATTCGCCTGGCCACTTCAGAATTCGCCTGGCCAAACCTCTTTCGCCAGCACTTCGCCTGGCCAATCACCATTCGCCAGCACTTCACCAGCACTTCGCCTGGCGAATCACCATTCGCCAGCAGTTCGCCTGGCGAGCTAGTGGCGAGTCACCAATATAGAAAAACTCCAAGAGTTACAGAAGCTACCCCCTTTCTGTAATTCCAAATTCGCCTGGCGAATGGAGAATTCGCCTGGCGAATCTGCCTTCGCCAGCACTTCGCCTGGTGAGCTAGTGGCCAGACTCAATTCGCTTGGCGAATCCCAAATTCACCTGGCGAATCACACCAGAACCAGAAAAATGCTGTTACGGGTTACACGACCCAAAACCCCCAAAAACCTCATTTTTCATCCCAAATTAATTCCAACAACAAAACAATTATCAGCAATGATTCATAAACACATGGTAATCATACAACACAAATTATATCGATTTCCGACCGTAAAAACATCGATTCCCAATCATTTTATCGTTTTCGACCTAAAACTCAAAAGCTATGGAAACAAGAAAACGTCCAAACAAACCCATACATAATGATACACATTGATAAGATAATAAGATTTCACACCCTTACCCGATTTCTCGATTCTTGGAAGCTTGATCTTTATGATTTGTAGCTTTTCTTCTTTTTCTCTTCTCTTTTTCTCTCTTGCTCTCTTTTCTCTCTTTTTCTTTCTAACTTTCTATTTCTATTCTTTTTCTTTCTTTCTTATACTTTTCTTTCTTTCTATTTCTTTATATTTTCTCAAAATATCTACTAACTAACTAACTATCATTAAATGTGAAATATCTAAAATACCCTCCAATCTAATATTCCCCGCAAACTCTCAAAAACGGTAAAATCACATGATTATGCAAACATAACATATTAACACACCAATATCACAATTAACATAATTATTGCCCAATTACAATAAAAGACTCAACCAACTAGAATCAATCAACACAAAAATGGAAATATCAAATTTGGGCTGTTACAACTCTCCCCCACTTTAGAAATTTTCGTCCTTGAAAATATTACCTGTTTCAAACAACTCCGGATACGACTCTCGCATCCCACTCTCTAGTTCCCAAGTCATATTGCCTTCCGCAGCGCCTCCCCACACTACTTTCACAAGCGCAATATCCTTGCCTCTTAGCTTCTTAACTTCGCGGTCCAAAATCCTAACTGGTAAAGCTTCCACCGTAAGGTTATCTCTCACTTCAACCTCTTCCATAGGAATAACATGTGACGGATCCGAAACATACTTCCGAAGTTGCGAAACATGGAATACATCATGCAAATTCGAAATATTCGGAGGCAACGCCACACGATAAGCCACAGAACCAACTCGTGCAGAAATCTGATACGGACCAATAAAACGAGAAGTCAACTTCTTCGACTTCAAAGCACGACCTACACCCATAACCGGCGTAACTCTCAAAAACATATGGTCGCCTTCTTGAAACTCAAGATCTTTCCTTCTCTTGTCATGATAGCTCTTTTGTCTACTTTGAGAAGCTTTCATCTTCTCACGAATAAACTTCACTTTCTCCGTCGTTTGTTGTACCATCTCCGATCCAACTAACGTCCTCTCTCCGGTTTCATGCCAACACAAAGGTGTTCGACATCTCCAACCATACAAAGCCTCAAATGGTGCCATACTTATACTCGAATGAAAACTGTTATTGTAAGTGAATTCAATTAACGCCAAATAACCATCCCAAGCACCACCTTGCTCGAGTACACAAGCACGCAATAAATCCTCCAACGATTGAATCATTCTCTCGGTTTGACCATCCGTTTGCGGATGATAAGCCGAACTCAATCTTAGCTTAGAACCCAAAGCCTTTTGTAAACTCTCCCAAAACCTCGATGTAAATCTAGGGTCTCTATCCGATACAATACGCTTAGGAACTCCATGTAACTTCACAACCACAAGAATATAAATCTCGGCTAACTTCTCCAAAGGATAACTAATATCAATTGGAATAAAGTGAGCAGATTTAGTAAGCCTATCAACAATTACCCAAATAGCATTATGACCTCTTTGCGTATTCGGCAATCCCGTAACAAAATCCATCGATATACTATCCCATTTCCATTCCAGAATATCCAACGGTTGCATAAATCCACTCGGTTTTTGATGTTCCACCTTAGACTTTTGACAAGTTAAGCACGCATACACAAATTGAGCCACATCCCCCTTTAATCCGGACCACCAAAAGATTTTCTTCAAATCCTGATACATCTTATTCGCTCCCGGATGAATACTTAAATTACTTCGGTGTCCTTTCTCTAGAATCATCTTTTTCAACTCCGCATCATCGGGAATACAAATACGACCACGGAATCTCAAAACTCCAAAATTATCAACCTTAAAATCCTCGTTCTCATTCATCATCAAATCAACGAACTTCAAATCCAACTTTTGCTTTTCACATACGGTTGCAAGAAAATCATTCGTAACATGTAGCATACCAAGTCGCACACTTCTCGGCGTCATTTCACAAACCAAACTCAAGTCTCTAAAATTCTCCAAAAGTTCCCATTCTCTCATCATCAATGCGGACATATGTAACGATTTCCGACTCAAAGCATCGGCCACCACGTTTGCCTTACCCGGATGGTAATTCAAACCAAAATCATAATCCTTCAAAAGCTCTAACCACCTTCTTTGTCTCATGTTCAATTCTTTCTGATCAAATAAATATCTCAAGCTCTTGTGATCACTAAAAACTTCAAATCTTGCACCATAAAGATAGTGCCTCCAAATTTTCAAAACAAACACCACGGCCGCCAACTCCAAGTCATGTGTAGGATAATTCTTTTCATGCACTCTCAATTGTCTTGAAGCATAAGCCACAACTTTTCCTTCTTGCATCAAAACACCACCTAAACCCACCAATGAAGCATCACAATACACTACAAATGGTTCATTAGGATTAGGCAAAATCAAGATCGGAGCCGTTGTCAACCTTCTTTTTAGATCATTGAAACTCTCTTCACAATGAATATCCCAAATGAAAGCCTTTTCTTTACAAGTCAATTGCGTTAAAGGAAGTGTCAACTTCGAAAACCCCTCAATAAACCGCCGATAATAACCTACCAAGCCTAAAAAGCTTCGAATCTCCGTAACTGATCTAGGAGCCTCCCATTGCATCACCGCATCTATCTTGGATGGATCAACACTAATACCACTACCGGAAATAACATGTCCAAGGAAACTTACTTCCGACAACCAAAATTCACATTTTGACAACTTAGCATACAATTGTTTCTCTTTCAAAATTTGCAACACAATCCTCAAATGCTCTTCATGCTCCTCTTGAGACTTAGAGTAAATCAAAATATCGTCGATGAACACAACCACAAAACGATCTAACTGTTCATGAAAAATACGATTCATGTATTCCATAAACACACCCGGCGCGTTAGAAACCCCAATTGGCATCACGGAATATTCGTAATGACCATACCGTGTCCTGAATGCCGTCTTCTAAATATCCTCGCTTTTCACACGAATTTGGTGATATCCTGATCTCAAATCAATCTTGCTAAAGACATTCGCACCAACCAATTGGTCCATCAAATCATCGATCCTTAGAAGCGGATACTTGTTCTTAATTGTCACCTTGTTCAATTGTCGATAATCAATGCATAACCGCATACTCCCATCCTTCTTCTTTACCAACAATACCGGAGCACCCCAAGGAGAAACACTTGGTCTTACAAATCTCTTGTCCAACAAGTCATTCAATTGCTTCTTCAATTCTACCAACTCCGATGCTGACATACGATACGGTGCCATCGAAACTGGTCTAGTACCCGGAACTAGATCAATAGAAAATTCAACTTCTCTTTCCGGCGGTACATCCGTAATATCCTCCGGAAACACTTCTGGAAAATCACACACCACTGGGAACACATTGAGCTCAACTTTTCTCTCCACCGACAATGATGCAAACAAACCGAACAATTGAGCTTCATCCGCTAAAAGTTTCTTCAACTCTTTAGTGGATAGGAAACTCTCATCTTCGTCATCTTCCAAAGAAGGAAACCTTACTAACTTGTGATAGCAATCTATATGAACTCGATTAAATCGCAACCAGTTCATACCCAAGATTACGTCCAACCCCTCCAACGGCAAACACACTAAATCCATAATGAAGTCTTTACCATACATGGTCAAAGGACAACTTACACACACCAAAGACGTAGTTACCGACCCTGAAGCAGGAGTCTCAATAACCATTTCAGCACCCATCAAAGTTAACGCAAGATTCAAACGCTTCGCGCACTCAGACGAAATAAACGAATGAGTCGCTCCCGTATCAATAACAGCAACTAAAGGTATACTATTAATAAAGCATGTACCTTTAATCAAACGGTCTGCATTCGTAGTTTGAGTCCCCGCCAATGCAAACACTTTTCCGCCCGCTTGAGCTTGTTTTGGCTTAGTACACTTAGTACTAATGTGACCCACTTCTCCACAATTATAGCACTTCACTACATTCCTCCTACACTCAGTAGTAGCATGCCCTACTCCTCCACAGTTAGAATATTTCACCACAGTCTTCCTACAATCAAATGATTTATGACCTATACCTCCACACTTGAAACACTTTACGGAACCAGAACTTCCTCCTCCAGACCTCCTATCAAAGTTTCCCCTATGCTTGCCCTTATCAACGGGTGTCACATAAGGTCCACCTCGAGCTTGTTGCCTCCCCTTCCTCTCATTCAAACTTTTGTAATGTGTAGAACGAGCCTTACTATCCTCTTCGAAGATTCTACAACATTCCGTCAAATCCGCAAACCTCCTTATCCTTTGATATCCCACAGCTTGCTTAATCTCAGGACGCAAACCATTCTCATACTTATTACACTTCGAGAACTCAGCAGTAATTGCAGCATAGTGAGGATGGAATTGAACCAACTCCACAAACTTAGCAGTATATTCCACCACGGACATACTACCTTGTTTCAGTTCAAGGAACTCCATCTCCTTCTTTCCCTTCACACTTTCAGGGTAATACTTCCTCAAGAATTCAGTACGAAATAAATCCCAAGTTACCTCTTCATCATCCACCTCAAGAACTTCATGCATACCGACCCACCAATCGTCGGCTTCTTCTTTCAGCATGTGAGATCCAAGCCTCACCTTATTCTCCTCTGCACAACCCATAACTCTGAAGATCCTTTCAATATCTTTCAACCACAGTTGAGCTCCATCGGGATCAAATCTTCCTTTGAAGACCGGTGGTTGATTCTTCCTGAACTCGTCATTAGCATTCACGTTAGGCGCACCTTGCACCGCCCTAGCCATTGCTTCCAAAGCAGCAGCCATCGTATTATCGTTTCTACAAGCCATATTCTGATCATTCCCAAAAATTACAACAAGGTTAAACAACAGTTCAACCAACACAACAACAAGACAGACACAACTGACTCAACTCTGGCTCTGATACCACTTAATGTAACACCCTCTTTCTAAACCCCCAAATAATCAAATAAATCATTTATGCACATACTTAAAAAAAATTCGCCAGAGTACGATTAAAAACATAGTATAAAAGAGGCATGTCACATCATACACGCATTTAATACATACAACACCTGCTCGCAAAGATATGCAACAGTGGGGTAACATTCAAACAACAAAGGATCTCAGTCCTTATACCCACATCTCAATATTTAGAATAAAAGCTGAAACATCTAAAACATTGAATAACAACCACATATATACATCAACATATATATACATCATCCAGTATGAATCACAAGCAACATCATGTTTATATACACAAATTCATCAGCAAGATACATATGCAAATGTATCACAAAAAGATCAAAACGTCCTAGCTACCCGGTGCTACATATCAGAGCCAACCGACCAACAAGGAAAATGAAGACACGCTTCACAAAAAGACCGCCAGATACCTAATCTGCAATGCCTCATAGAGCATCATAAAACAGCAGAAGGGTGAGAAATATTATCATAATAACAATGCATATAATTATGTACTACAACATAAATATATAACACATATTCTCACCACAACTCATCATATATCACAATATAGATATATCATCAAGCATATTCATTATGCATACATTCACCATTATCATCAGTCCACATGAACACACACATACTTGTTCATTCAACAATGCATCATTATAAGATACAGTTTATATCATTTCCCATAAACATACATATATCAATGTTTAATCATCAATGCACAAACACAAAGATGATCAATGCAACTCATAGAGACCGACTCTCGACTCTATGCAGATGCATGCGGTACCGACTCATCACCCGAGCTCAATTGAAGAACTCAATGGAAATATCCTCCCTGCCGGGCCTACGATATTTCCCCATCGCTCATACCATTATGGCATCCGATGTTTCTGGATTGTTCAGGCAGACACAATCTGATTGCTCAAACCCCACAAGGGCACACAATCATTCTGAAGATTCCCACGGAATCAAGTGTAACTCATCGCAACGATTACACCCATTGACTACGCAATGTTCAGAGGATCCTCAATGATCATTTGTGTAATCAATCACTCACACCTAACAGGGACATGATATTACACCCGATTCTCCATGGAATCGCGACACAGGAATGCATGTCATGATGTTTCTCATACAAAATGACCACATACACTCATGCAATGCACACATATTTCATAATATAGTCATGCATATACCATTAAATACACACATTGCGATTTCTTACCTTTCGACCATAATTCATCACCACCACATGTATTTCATGCAATTTCACTTCACAACAACACGGAAGTCATACCATATCCATACCAATAACACATTGCATGATATACACTAATTACACACAATTATAACCGTAAAATTCGACAAAACAACACATTTTCCAATTTCTGACATAATTTAATCAGCCAACAATCTCAAAAACTATTTTCACAAGAAAGAACATTTCATAAGCTTTCCAACGATATAAAGAACGTCCCGATCCGAGTTACAGATCAAGAGTTATGAATTTTCAAAAGTTAAGAATTTATTGAGAAACAGCCAAATTCGCCTGGCCACTTCAGAATTCGCCTGGCCAAACCTCTTTCACCAGCACTTCGCCTGGCCAATCACCATTCGCCAGCACTTCTCCAGCACTTCGCCTGGCGAATCACCATTCGCCAGCAGTTCGCCTGGCGAGCTAGTGGCGAGTCACCAATATAGAAAAACTCCAAGAGTTACAGAAGCTACCCCCTTTCTGTAATTCCAAATTCGCCTGGCGAATGGAGAATTCGCCTGGCGAATCTGCCTTCGCCAGCACTTCGCCTGGCGAGCTAGTGGCCAGACTCAATTCGCCTGGCGAATCCCAAATTCGCCTGGCGAATCACACCAGAACCAGAAAAATGCTGTTACGGGTTACACGACCCAAAACCCCCCAAAAACCTCATTTTTCATCCCAAATTAATTCCAACAACAAAACAATTATCAGCAATGATTCATAAACACATGGTAATCATACAACACAAATTATATCGATTTCCGACCGTAAAAACATCGATTCCCAATCATTTTATCGTTTTCGACCTAAAACTCAAAAGCTATGGAAACAAGAAAACGTCCAAACAAACCCATACATAATGATACACATTGATAAGATAATAAGATTTCACACCCTTACCCGATTTCTCGATTCTTGGAAGCTTGATCTTGATGATTTGTAGCTTTTCTTCTTTTTCTCTTCTCTTTTTCTCTCTTGCTCTCTTTTCTCTCTTTTTCTTTCTAACTTTCTATTTCTATTCTTTTTCTTTCTTTCTTATACTTTTCTTTCTTTCTATTTCTTTATATTTTCTCAAAATATCTACTAACTAACTAACTATCATTAAATGTGAAATATCTAAAATACCCTCCAATCTAATATTCCCCGCAAACTCTCAAAAACGGTAAAATCACATAATTATGCAAACATAACATATTAACACACCAATATCACAATTAACATAATTATTGCCCAATTACAATAAAAGACTCAACCAACTAGAATCAATCAACACAAAAATGGAAATATCAAAATTGGGCTGTTACATGGGCCATGTGAAGAGGGATTGTCCTCAAAATAGGAATCAAATGCAAGAAAAGAATATCGGGCGAGTTTACACAATGTATGCGAGGAAAGCAAAGGGTGACAACTCTTTGATTGCTGGTACATGTTTCGTAAATGGACACCCTTGTTTTGTATTATTTGATTGTGGAGCCACACACTCGTTTGTATCGATGCAATGTATGAAGCGACTAGGGTTGCAAGCCATTCCATTGTCTCCACCCATGGTGGTTACTACTTCCATGGATGAGATGGTTGAAACACCTTTAATGTGTGAAAATTGTGTTTTATCTGTGGATGGAAGAGTTTTTCAGATTGATCTAATTTGTTTGCCGCTTAAGAAAGTGGATGTTGTTTTGGGAATGGATTGGCTTTCTACTAATTCAGTATTTATCGGGTGCGAAGAAAAGCTAATCATTATTCCATCCGTAGAGGCTACTCCGAAGGATGTGTTGACTACCATTTTAGAAGGTACGGTTGGAATGATAAATTTCTTGTTTGAAGAAGAAAAATCTGTTCTTTTGATTCTCACTAAGGAGGAAAGTAGCAACCTTCAGGTTTTGAGTATCCCGATAGTTTGTGAGTTTCCCGAAGTTTTCCCCGACGATGTCACTTCTCTTCCTCCGGAGAGGGAAGTGGAATTCTCCATTGACCTGATACCGGGAACGGCTCCAATATCCGTTTCTCCGTATCGAATGGCACCACTTGAATTAAGAGAATTAAAGGATCAATTGGAGGAGTTAATGGTTAAGCACTTTGTTCGACCAAGTGTTTCGCCCTAGGGGGCTCCAGTGTTGTTAGTAAAGAAGAAGGATGGTGGAATACGATTGTGTATTGATTACCGTCAGTTGAATAAGGTTACCATCAAGAACAAATGCCCATTACCAAGGATAGATGATCGGTTAGATCAATTGAAGGGAGCCTGTGTGTTCTCGAAGATTGATTTACGGTCGGATTATCATCAGATTCGTGTGAAGAGTTCAGATGTACCAAAGACCGCGTTTAGAACCCGTTATGGTCATTATGAATTCTTAGTAATGCCTTTCAGTGTGACGAGTGCTCCGACAGTTTTCATGGATTATATGAATCGGATATTTCAACCTTACTTGGACCAATTTGTGGTGATTTTCATTGATGACATTCTTATCTAATCTCGTGATTTACAAGAGCATGGAGAACACCTAAGGATCGTTTTATCCATCTTACAAGAGAGACAACTTTTTGCTAAGCTAAGTAAGTGTGATTTTTGGATGTCGGAGGTTAATTTTCTTGGTCATGTTATATCTCAGGGAGGTGTAGCAGTAGATCCATCAAAAGTAGAAGCAGTGATTAATTGGGAGAGACCAAAGAATGTTTCAGAAGTTAGGAGTTTCTTGGGATTGGCAGGTTATTATAGAAGGTTTATTAAAGGCTTTTCCCAATTGGCTTTACCAATGACGAAACTTACTCGAAAGGATTGTTTGTATGAGTGGGATTCGGCTTGTGAAAGAAGTTGTATGAGTTTGAAGGAAAGACTGACGATCGCTCATGTATTGATTATTCCTGATTCTAGAAAGTCGTATGAGGTATATTGTGATGCATAAAAAATGGGATTAGGAGGTGTACTAATGCAAGATGGACATGTGGTGGCTTATGCTTCTCGACAGTTAAAAGTTCATGACGAGAATTATCCCACACATGATTTGGAATTGGCGGCAGTTGTGTTTACACTGAAAGTGTGGCGTCATTATTTGTATGGGGTACGTTTTGAGATGTTCAGCGACCACAAGAGCTTAAAGTATCTTTTTGATCAGAAAGAGTTGAACAAGCGTCAAAGGAGGTGGGTAGAGTATTTGAAGGATTATGATTTGGAACTAAAATACCATCCAGGTAAACCGAATAAAGTAGCGGATTGATCGCGACTTTCTAAGTCTAACGGTTACTAAGTGCAAGTGCACAGCCTATCGCGTAGTAATAAAGATATCGATCCCACAGAGACCTGGTAATCAACCTAGTGCTACGGTTTTGTTACTGTGTTTAGCTAAGGCGAAGATGTTTTGGTTTTAGATTCAAAAAGGGAAATAAAAAAGGGAAACTAAATATTAGAAATAAACTAGTTAAGATTAGGATATCGGTACATAATTCAGTACACCATCGTGGATTTAATAAAACCTAAGCATGTAAAACTGAGTCACGTTATTTTTCTGTAGAAAACATCAGTTTAAAAGCCCTCACCTTACACTCTCGTGGATCTTGCTTCGGACTACATTCTTAAATCATAATGTCTGCTCTCGCTAGCCTATTTGAGTTTAAAAACAATTTTTGAAAACTAATAAGTCCTAATTAACTTTAAAGCGCTCTCGCTATTTTTAAAACCAATGCCCGATTTCAGCTATCCGGGTAAAATCTCACACTCTCGTGGTCTTGACCTTAACCTTTGCTACCTTTTTACTCTCGTAATAAAAGTTTATTTTAAATTAAGAAATCGAAGCCAGAAAATAAGTTGATTTATGATTTTAGCTTAGAATTATTGAATCAATTCTGGTTACTCAATTACATACCGATAAAATGAGTTTAGCTCGACATATTAATTAAAGCAAACATAAATACGCATGAACAATTAAACATTAACACAAACATGGTAAAAACAAATAATACTATTATTGAATTACGATAAAAAAAAACCTGGTGAATACGGTTCTAGCAATTCCTCCACAAGTCGGCAGGCTTTTGCTTGAATTTACGAAACGAATGAATAATGAAGGCAAACTTAAAACTAAACTAAGGTGTGATAGCCCCTCGATGTGAGAAACTATCACTGTTTGGTAATGAATGGACATAAGAAAGGCAAAGGAAAGCAAAAAGGGGAATGTAAAAATTCTGGAAACAAAATGCAAAATATGGAATTCTCTGGTAAAAGTTGTGTCACGTCCTTTCCAAAATGCACTATATATAGACCTCAAGTATGAGAGAATATAGGAGCACTAGTTGGAACTGCCACTGCGTTTGAGTCTAAGGGAATATAGGAGAAAATGTCGAACGTGTGAAACTGTGAATTTCTCTCTTCATGACCACGTCTGTCTCCAACGTCACGTTTCTGTTTTTGAACCTATGACGATCGTGGGGGCTGCGTGACGCTTGTGACAGCTTTTGAATTCATGACGGTCGTGGCACTATGTGTGACGGTCGTCACACTCACAAAATCTGATTTCTCTGCTTTTTCTGCTATTTTTCTCTGTTTTTTCCTTATTCTACTACTTTTCTGCTCTTTACTCATTCTTGGCTTAGAAACTGAAATACCTGTGATAACACTTGAATATCCTCGGAATAATCGGAAATTAGACGGAAATGGGATAAGATTTGAGCATAAATCAAAGTAAAAATACGATATGTTTTCGTGTTATCAAACTCCCCTACACTTGAATCTTTGCTTGTCCTCAAGCAACCAATCAGTTAAAATTGGACAAACTTTATCAAATGCACATACATGGTACACCTATGGATTTGAAAATGTTAGAGGGCTTCTCGTTAGTAAGACAGGTACTTGTATAGAACATTAAAGATACATTAATGACACATAGCAACAAGCATGATCATAGACCTCTCTTTTGTACAATCCAGTTCTAATCATTCTATTATAGTTCAACCCAAAGCTTTCGTGTCTGTTTCACCCGGTTTCATTCTAACGCAATCACATTAAGCCCTTTCCCTTTTTCACGCACGTAGTGGAGTAGCCGGTTAGTGACTTTGATCCCTTTTTTGCACGGGGCCTGATACACGAGTGTGGTAACCCTTTATCCAACCTATTCGTAGATTGCGGGGGATCGAACCGTAGTTCGCCCTACCAAGTCCAGAATCAGGTACCTCTGAACCAATCGACAACAAATTTCTTTCTTTTCTTGAAAGTTTTCGTAACCGTAAGATTTGGCGCATCTTCTATTTTTCTTAGCAGACAAAAATAAGAAAGATTCTTCTTTTCATGATTGGCCATCAAACACTTATATTCATCGGCTCCCCACGTGGTTTGTGATTAAGTCGGTGCTGACTGCTAATATAAACTATCGGGGGTTACTTTAGGACTGAACTCGAGGTATCGGAATAATAAGTATTGAAACTGATATTGCATACTCAAGAGGTCTAAGGTGTCAAGGCGGCATCGATCTTGTTAGAACTTTCCCAACTTTCTAACATAGCCTATATCTTGGTATGTCACGTTGTGCAATGATCGTAAAATAAAAAAAAATTATATAGCAGAGTAAACCGGGGGAATCAAATATTAAACGAAAATTCTCATATATATAAACTTTAATAAAAGGGAAATATGAAAAAGGAAAAATTAAAAGGGAAATAAAGTGAGAATAGACTAGCTCTCCCACACTATATCGGACATTGTCCTCAATGTTGCAATATAAAGGGGAACAACAAGAAAAACTAGTAAAAGAAACAAAAAATCAAGGAGCCCCACGTCCTCTTCCTCTAGAGCGCCCTCGTCCATGTTGTGCCACATGATCTGGAATGCCGACGTGATGGATGTAATCATGTAAGTGCTGCACTCGCAATGTCAAGGCATCCATCCCATCGATGACGCCGTTAAGCCTCTGACCTTGGCTGACTTGCCCTTGCTGGATTTGACGCATGAGAGTCATTATTTCATTGTGTTGCTCCTGTTGCTGTGCTTCTCTCTGGGCAGCCAGCTGGTTTTGTTGCCATATTGCTCTTAAGATTTCTTCATTTGTAACGGGGTCTTGGTCGAGTCGGCTGCGATGACGGGAGGTCGAAGGAGCATCATGGGTAGGCGGTGGTTGGTTTTCTGGGGCGGTTTGGTCCATCTCTTGTTCCATCTCATCAACAGGTGCATGATTTTGATCATCATGTGCAGCCGCATTTTGCTCGGGAGCATTCAAATCAAAGATCCAATTGGTCATATTCTGAGGGTCAATGCGGTTCCTGCAAGGCAGAATGATACTTCTAACTGTTCTTGTGCGGACCATTGGATGGTATTTGGCATCTCTTCTTAGTTTGATAAGGTGTGAGTTGTGGCAGTAGTCGATGTCGAGCAACACCGGAGGCACGGAATGTAATCTATTAAGTTCGTCCCCCAAGTTCAAACTTAGAGCAATAGAAGTGACAATCCCTCCAAAATAGAAGGGTTTGGAACCTCTAGCACAGTTTGCTTGGATGTGTGCTAACAGAAAAGGAGCGGCGTTGATAGGCTCGGGGTTGAACACACAATGGAGGAAAAAGAGTTCTTTTGGGTTCACCTTGTGGTTGCTATCCCTTGCAAATATAGTGTTTCTTAAAATGCAGTGGAAATATCTAATAGTCGGGTTGTGAATGTATGTTGCGTTGAGGCTGTCCCAGCTATCGACCGTAGTCCCGATCAATCTATTCCAAAGATTAAATGCTGCTTGGAAAAATGTTTCCTGTGGCACCCGGCAATGAACATTCTCGCCATGGTGGAAACCAAACATCTCGGCAAGTTGATTTTGGCCGATAGAATACTCAAAACCAAACATGCGGAACGTCGCCATACTGGTGAGTTGGTTCGTTTCTCCAGGAGGTGTTATGTAGTTGAACGAACTCAGAAACTCGAGCGTCAGGGCTTCGTAGGTAGCTTGGCTTTGAGTACAGAGCTGCCATTGGCCAGCATTCTGGAGCATCCATTTAACTCCCTCAAGCATCCCCAATTCTTCGAGACATGCCATGTCGACATATCGAGTGGGTTGCACGGATCATTGGTGGAAACTGATGAAGTTGGTCCTCTGACGTTCACCGGCTTCTCCTGCTCTGAAATTTACGGTTGTAAGTTCTGGAGCTTGCCTTTGTTGTCTAGCCATTGTGCATGCACAGAGAAACAAGTGGTATAGAAGAAGTAGGTTTTCGGAGAAGGTGGGTGTAGGTGGAAATGGTTTACTGTGATGTTTAAATAGAATGTGGGAAGATGAATTTTTGTGGAGGGTTTTAATTTTGGTCAATGGAATAATGGTGTGACGGTTTTTTGAAAGATGAGGGTTAATGGGACGGTGGGAAAACGAATGGGAAGAAAAAAAGAAGAAGAAGAGGCAGCGTCTCTGTTTTAACAGAGAACGCGCTCTTAACCCGTGTGACGCTCGTCACAGACCTGTCACGGTCGTGAAAGCTTCAAAAACTGGGATTGTTAGCAGTTTATAAGCAAGCATTTTATTCTTTTTCTTTTCGCATAAGGATTGTTAGCAGTAGATAGGTAGCACTATAATACAGAAATTAAAATGGACAAATGGCAGAATAAATTAAAAGCAAAGTAAAATATTTAAATGACAGAAACAATTAAATACCATCAAGATCAATAATAATGATTGAATAATTTGAATAATTTATTAAACCCGGAAAAATGCTAGCAAAGACTAGCAGTGTATTCATGCAGTAGAAATTAAAACTGAAGGTAAATTATTTTGTTCCTGAACATAAAAAGGCAGAAAGAAAGCAAAGTAAATTGTTTCAAAATAAAGCAGTAAAGTAGGAAAAAGCAGTGCTTCAAAATCTAGCCAATACGTTTCTTCAAAGATGCCACGGCTTGATTTAGGTGATCAAATTGTGCTACCATGAGATCCATAAGGCCGAAAATATCTTGTCGCATGGTCTTCAGTACCCCCTTTACGGCGGTGATCTCTTTGTGATAATCATCCAAAGTTTTAAGGATGGTAGTCAGATTTGCAGCATAAGTATTAGCATCAACCTTAGGAGTGGCGGTGTCATCTTCATTTTGGTCTTCCATAAAGTCAAAGTCATAATAATTAGGAGGTGTCTTAGGGTCAATATCAGGCTCGGGAAATGTTTCTTCGGGTTCAGGCTGTGGTTCGTCCAGGTCGTATAGCCAGTTATGTTCGTTATGCACACTCGTGCGCTCATGATTAGGTAAAGTAAAATGTGGCACAACTACAATATTTATTAGGAGCTGGAAATGATGTGGACAACGGTCTCTAATCATGGCTCTATTGAAACAGAAGGTAATATTCATAGGCCTAAAGTTTCCAAAAGGGTTAATTTCAGATAGACGTGTCCTAAATCCCATAGCATCGGCTATTTTAGTCATTAGACCACCTATTAGAATCGGGCTGTTTTCATTTCGGATAATTTTGCAAAAGTTATTAAACATGAAAGTAAGTCCGTTAACCTCTCGAGACTGAAATGCACAAAGGATAATGAAGAGTTCATCCTTAGAAACGGTATTGTCATTCTCAGGCTTTCCAAACAGGGTGTAGGCTAGGATCATGTGGAAGTATCGGATGGCTGGGTTATGAATCTCAGTTGACAGCATAGGGTTCATGTCATAATCATGTTTTCCTGAAATCCTACCCCAAAAAGCATTAAGCTCACCTACCAACATCAAATCCTCTTGTACCACGGAGAAAACGGTGGGTCCTTCAGGGAAACCTAAAAGATCCGACAGTTCCTTAATGGTAAACTGGCAGTGGTATCCAAACAACCTAAAAGTAATTCAGCCCCTAGTAAAGCCTTTTCCACAGTAAGGGTTGTAACTCAATGAACTTAGGAATTCTAAAGTCAATCTACGATAAGTTTTGTGTTTCTTCTTAGCAAAACCCTCCCATCCTAGTTGGTTAAACAGGAAATCAATACTCTCACCTATACCTAAGGAGGTCATGGTGGGTCCGCGGGCAAATTTCGTCAAGGCGAAGGGTCGAAGAGACTGAGCCTCAAAGCGATGCCACTGAGCTGCATCTCTGAATTCTACCAGCATATTATCTTCGTTCTCCATTTTTTTAAGTGATTAAGCAAGAATGAAATCAGAAGAGGAGAACAGAAAATGTAGAAAGACTTTGTAATCCTATATTTTGCAATTATATGATTAGCACAGCAATTTCCAAAATATTTAAGAAAATATAAATGAAACTAGAAATTTGAAAACAAAGTAGAATTTAGAAAATGTAAAGAAAAAAATTAGAAAGAAAGAAAAAAAAACAATCATCATGGGTTGCCTCCCACTAAGCGTTGTTTTTAACGTCGTAAGCCTGACGAAAGCAAATAGATAGTTTAGTTAGGGGGGCAGTGGGCAACTCTAAAAGTATAAGACTATTTAAATAGTCCCTATTTTCAATACTATGATAATGCTTTAAACGTTGCCCGTTTACTATGAATGGTTCGCTATTCCTACCCTTAATTTCTATCGCTCCGCTTTGTAACACTTTGGTTATTTCAAAAGGACCGGACCATCTTGATCTCAGTTTCCCAGGAAAAAGTTTAAGTCTTGAGTTAAATAGGAGCACAACATCTCCCACACTGAATTCTTTTCTAGATAGACGCTTATCATGCCATTTCTTAGTTCGTTCCTTGTATATTTTGGCGTTTTCATAAGCGTCTAGCCTTAGTTCTTCTAGTTCCTGCAGATCTAGGATTCGCTTTTCACCTGCAGTTTCGTACCTTAAGTTTAGGGTTTTAATAGCCCAATAGGCTTTGTGCTCTAATTCCACTGGTAAGTGGCAGGATTTACCATAAACTAGTTTGAAAGGTGTAGTTCCGATTGGTGTTTTGTAGGCCGTCCTATATGCCCATAAAGTTTCATTAAGCTTAGATGACCAATCTTTCCTAGAGGTGGCGACGGTCTTCTCTAAGATTTGTTTTATCTCTCTATTCGAGACCTCAACCTGCCCACTAGTTTGTGGATGATATGGTGTTGCTACGTGGTGTCTTACTCCATACTTCGATAGTAGCTTGTCAAATATTTTTGATATGAAGTGGGAGCCACCGTCACTTATGACAAGTCTCGGCACACCAAATCTGGGAAAGATCGTGTTTTTAAAAAGCTTTATGACTACTCGTGTGTCATTTGTAGGAGAAGCTACAGCCTCAATCCATTTTGAAACATAGTCGACAGCTACGAGTATATATTTATTTCCAAAGGATGATGGGAAAGGTCCCATGAAATCACTCCCCCATACATCAAAGACTTCTACTTCCAATATGCCTTTTTGGGGCATCTCATCGCGTCTTGATATGTACCAGTGCGTTGGCACCGATCGCAGTTTAGTATTGCAATGTGGACATCCTTCCAAAGGTTAGGCCAGAATAGGCCGGATTGTAGAATCTTAGCGCATGTCTTTGAAGTACTTGCATGTCCTCCATAAGGAGCAGAGTGACATTGAGAGATGATGTCTTCTATTTCAGTTTTGGGAATGCAACGACGGAAAATACCGTCGGCTCCTCTCTTAAAGAGCAGAGGTTTATCCCAATAATAATGTTTTAGATCATGAAAGAATTTTTTCTTTTGTTGATAAGATAAGTCTGGTGGAAGTACTTCAGCTGCTAAGTAGTTGACTATGTCGGCATACCATGGCAGTATTGTGTGTAGTTTAGACATATCATTTTCAAGTTGGGCTATGAGTCGTTCATATGGGAAATCGTCATTAATAGGGACTGGCTCTGGTTTGATGCCATCTAATTAGGATAAGTGGTCTGCTACTACATTTTCAGTTCCTTTCTTATCTTTGATCTCTAAATCAAATTCTTGTAAAAGCAGGATCCACCTTAGCAGTCTAGGTTTTGCATCCTTTTTTCTTAATAAATACCTAATAGCCGCATGGTCTGTATAAATGATGATCTTCGCTCCCACTAGGTAAGAACAGAATTTGTCAAGGGCAAAAACCACGGCTAGAAGTTCTTTCTCTGTGGTGGCGTAGTTCATTTGAGCAGGGTCTAAGGTTCTACTTGCATAGTAAATAGCATGGAGTTTTCTATCCCTCCTTTGTCCTAAAACTGCACCTACGGCATAATCACTCGCATCACACATGATTTCAAATGGTAGTCTCCAATCTGGTGGTTGCATGATAGGTGCGGTGATGAGAGCCGTTTTTAACTGTTCAAACACTTTTAGACATTTCTCATCAAAGATAAATTCAGCGTCTTTCATTAATAGACCGGTAAGAGGTTTGGTAATTTTTGAGAAATCTTTTATGAATCTTCAGTAGAAACTGGCGTGTCCTAAGAAACTTCGTATTTCTCGTACGGTTTTCAGAGGTTTAAGATTTTCTATAATTTCTATCTTGGCTTTATCAACTTCAACCCCTCTATCAGATACTACGTGTCCAAGTACGATTCCTTGATTGACCATGAAATGGCATTTCTCCCAGTTTAATACGAGATTGACTTTTACGCATCTTTCAAGTACCATTTCTAGGTTCGATAGACATCCTTCAAAACTCTGCCCACAAACAGAAAATTCATCCATAAACACTTCCATAATGTCATCTATAAAATCAGCAAAGATTGACATCATGCATCTTTGGAATGTGGCAAGAGCGTTACATAGTCCAAACGGCATTCGTCGATATGCAAATGTACCATAGGGACATGTGAAAATGGTCTTTTCTTGGTCATCAGGATGAATAGGGATTTGGAAGAATCTTGAATAACCGTCTAAATAGCAGAAGTAAGAATGTTTTGCCAATCGTTCCAACATTTGGTCAATGAAAGGCAATGGGAAATGATCTTTACGAGTGGCTTTGTTCAACTTTCTATAATCGATGCACATTCTACTTCCAGTTACAACTCTTTGTGTTATAGATTCACCTTTTGCGTTCTTAACAACTGTAACACCTCTCTTCTTTGGTACGACATGTACTGGGCTAACCCATTTACTGTCTGATATCGGGTATATAATTCCTGCTTCTAAAAGCTTTTTCACTTCATCCTTGACTACAGTACTTAAGATTGGATTGATCCTTCTCTGGTGTTCTCTAGAGGTCTTACAGTCTTCCTCTAGCATAATGCGATGCATACAGATAGAAGGACTTATTCCTTTAAGGTCAGCGATGTTATAGCCTAACGCAATTGGGTATTTTCTTAAGACATCTAAAAGTTTCTTAGTTTCGGTCTGTCCTAAGTCTGCATTGACTATCATAGGTCGTTCGAGTTCTGTGTCCAGGAATTCATACCTTAAATTATTGGGTAGTGTTTTCAGTTCTAGAGCTGGTTTCTTCGGGCAAGGCAGATGATCTGGTGTAAGTGCTAAACATTCGCTTAGGCTATCGTCTTGATAAGGTTCACGCCAATTATCTTCTTCAAAAATCAGAGGTATTCGAATTTTTAGAATATTTGAGTATGTGGTTGGTTCCATCTCTATTTCTCTTACGCACTGATCTATGACATCTAGTAGATAACATGTGTCGTCTATAGCTGGAGCTTGTAAGAATTGTGTCAAAATAAACTCAACCTTCTCTTCACCAACCTCAAAAGTTAGCCTACCCCTCTTCACGTCTATAATTGCTCCAGCGGTAGCTAAGAATGGTCTTCCTAGTATGATAGAAGTAGTAGAGTCTTCTTTAATATCCATGATTATGAAATTGGTAGGGATATAGAATTGTCCTATACGAACTGGAACATTTTCTAGTTTACCAACTGGGTATTTAATAGAGCGGTCAGCTAATTGAACAGACATCTTAGTTGGTCTTAATTCTCCCATATCAAGCTTCTTGCATATGGATAACGGCATTACACTAATACTGGCTCCTAAGTCGCATAGAGCTTTGTCTATGATGAACTTTCCAATTACACAGGGTATGGAGAAACTACCTGGGTCTTTCAGCTTAGGAGGCATATTGTTTTGCCTAATTAACTTTAAAGCGCTCTCGCTGTTTTTAAAACCAATGCCCGATTTCAGCTATCAGGGGTAAAATCTCACACTCTCGTGGTCTTGACCTTAACCTTTGCTACCTTTTTACTCTCGTAATAAAATTTGATTTTAAATTAAGAAATCGAAGCCAGAAAATAAGTTGATTTATGATTTTAGCTTAGAATTATTGAATCCATTCCGGTTACTCAATTACATACCGATAAAATGAGTTTAGCTCGACATATTAATTAAAGCAAACATAAATACGCATGAACAATTAAACATTAACACAAACATGGTAAAAACAAATAATACTATTATTGAATTACGATAAAAAAAAAACCTGGTGAATACGGTTCTAGCAATTCCTCCACAAGTCGGCAGGCTTTTGCTTGAATTTACGAAACGAATGAATAATGAAGGAAAACTTAAAACTAAAGTAAGGTGTGATAGCCCCTCAATGTGAGAAACTATCACTGTTCGGTAATGAATGGAAAAAAGAAAGGTAAAGGAAAGCAAAAACGGGAATGTAAAAATTCTGGAAACAAAATGCAAAATATGGAATTCTCTGGTAAAAGTTGTGTCATGTCCTATCCAAAATGCACTATATATAGACCTCCAGTATGAGAGAATATAGGAGCACTAGTTGGAACTGCCACTGCGTTTGAGTCTGAGGGAATATAGGAGAAAATGTCGAACGTGTGAAACTGTGAATTTCTCTCTTCGTGACCACGTCTGTCTCCAACATCACGTTTCTGTTTTTGAACCTATGACGATCGTGGGGGCTGCATGACGCTCGTGACAGCTTTTGAATTCATGACAGTCGTGGCACTATGTGTGGCGGTCGTCACACTCACAAAATCTGATTTCTCTGCTTTTTTGCTATTTTTCTCTATTTTTTCCTTATTCTGCTACTTTTCTGCTCTTTTCTCATTCTTGGCTTGGAAACTGAAATACCTGCGAAAACACTTGAATATCCTCGGAATAATCGGAAATTAGACGGAAATGGGATAAGATTTGAGCATAAATCAAAGTAAAAATACGATATGTTTTCGTGTTATCACGGATGCACTGAGTAGGAAAGTGTTACATAATGCCGAGTTGATGATGTTAGAGTATACCTTATTGGAAAAGTTTAGGGATCTAAATCTTCAATTTGTTTGGACTCCTAATGGTGTGATTATGGGAAATTTGAATGTCACTTCTACTCTTAGAGAGGAAATTCAACAAGGACAGATGTTGGATGAGAATTTACAAGAAGTGTTAGTACAACCGGGTTTTGTGCGGACTACCAACGGAATTATTTTGTTTAACCAAAGAGTTTGTGTTCCGGATGATACGGCATTGAAAAGAAGGATTTTTTAATAAGCGTATAAGGGTGCTTTTACTATACATCCTGGTTCTTCGAAGATGTATCAAGATTTAAAGAGGAACTATTGGTGGTCCGGGATGAAAAAGGATATTGCGGTGTACGTGTCAGAATGTGCGGTATGCCAACAAGTGAAGATTGAACACCAAAGACCGGGTGGCTTACTACAACCGTTAGAAATTCCGGTGTGGAAGTGGGATAGTATTTCTATGGACTTCACAGTTGGACTCCCCCGTACTCAGGGTGGTTATGTTTCGATTTAGGTCATTGTGGACCGGTTGACAAAATCGGCGCATTTCTTAGCCGTGAAGACTACTTACAAGGCAAGTTATCTTGCAAGGTTGTTTATTTCAGAAATTGTGAGGTTACATGGTATTCCCTCAAGTATTGTGTCCGATAGAGATCCGAAGTTCACTTCAAGGTTTTGGAGAGCTTTTCAACAAGCTATGGGAACAAAGTTGTGTTTGAGCACGTCGAATCATCCGCAAACGGATGGTCAGACGGAACGAACGATACAAACAATGGAATATATGTTAAGAGCTTGTGTGCTTGGAAGTAGAGGGAATTGGATAAAACTTTTGCCGTTGATTGAGTTTTCGTACAACAATAGTTATCACGCGAGTATTGGTATGGCTCCTTACGAGGCGCTATATGGAAGGAAATGTAGAACACCTTTATGTTGGGCGGAAGTTGGTGAAGATAGGATTTTGGGACCCGAAATTATCCAAGAGACTACAGAAAAGATTAGGATGATCCGTGATAAGGTTAAACAAGCACAAGATCATCAGAAAAGTTATGCGGATAACCGTAGGAGGCCTTTGGAGTTTGTCGAGGGTGATCACGTGTTTTTGAAAGTTACTCCAAGGTTGAGGTTGAAAGGGTCATTTAAATCGCGGAAGTTAAGTCTGAGATACGTGGGACCGTATCAAATTTTAGAAAGAATTGGTGAAGTAGCTTACAGATTAGCCTTACCGCCGTATCTGTCCGAGATGCACGATGTTTTTCATGTATCTCAGCTTCGAAAGTTTGTTCCGGATCCTCTTCAGCCAATTTTACCTGATACGATCGAGATAGAAGCAGATTTAACGTTTGAGCCTCAACCGAGTCATATCGCAGGAAGAGAAACTAAGGTGTTAAGGAATAAAGAGATTCCTCTTGTTAAGGTCCAGTGGGATGAGACGCATCCGGGTGATACAACTTAGGAACTGGAATCAGAGATGCGAGAAGTTTATCCTCATCTTTTCAGGTAATTGTTTTAAATTCGTGGGCAAATTTCTATTTAAGGGGGGAGGATGTAATACCCTGTAAATTATTTTACTCTGGATAATATTATTATGATCTACTGGGTTCCGGTCTACTCTGAGAATTTATTTGGATAAAATAAATAGAGTAAACTGATGAGCTCAGAGCAAATCAAATTAATATTATCTGACTCGGGGTTATTTAATTATTGGAACTTTGGAGACTATTTGGATAATTAGTAATGTTACTAATTAATGATATTACACTATATCATTTCTTTTCCATTCCTTTTCCTTATTAGAACAAGAGAAAGAAAAAGATAGAAAGAGTTTTGGAGAGAAAGAAGGAGAAGGGAAAGAAAAGGAGAAGAAAACCCTAGAAGTGGAAGGATCAAGATCATCATTCAATCTTCATCCAATCATCTCATCTTCTCCATCTTCATCTTGCTAGAGGTGGGTTCTAGTTAGAACATTAGTTTTAGAGTTTTTGGGAATGTTTGAGTTAGGTTAGAATTATTGAAATCGATAATCTAACGGTTAAAAATTGATATAAATTATGTAGTATGATCACATTATGCATATGAACATTGTTGATGCTTGTTTGTGCTGTATGGAATTGATTTGGGTTGAGAAATGGTGAATTTGTAGCTTTGGAACCATGGAACCCGTAAGGGAATAATTCTGGTTCTGGTGCGATTCGCCAGGCAAATCAAAATTCGCCAGGCAAATTAAGTCTCGCCACTATCTCGCCAGGTGAAAGACTGGCGAAAGGGATTCGCCAGGCGAAATCCACATTCTCCAGGCGAATTTGAAGAGACAGAATGTAGTAGCTACTGGAACTTCTGATTTTTTCTAAAATTGGGGCTTCGCCACTAGATTCTCCAAGCGAAGTGCTGGCGAAGGGGGATTCGCCAGGAGAAATCCATATTCGCCAGGCGAATCTGCCTGGGATCAAATATTTTTCTTTCCTTCAAAAATCCGTAACTTTTGACTCGTTTATCCGATTTAAGAGTTCTTTATATCGACGTGAAGCTAAGAAAATATTCTATGCAATGGAGGTGAAAAATGTTATACTGCCCAATTAAATAATCGGAGAAATTTCAAAAGTGGTATATTATGTTGTACTTGTTAGATATTATTCCATTGTGCAATTATGATATATCTTGTCTATCCTATTATTGTTTAGCATGTTTGAGAGTATATGCATTTTAAAAATATGAAATAGGTAGATTGAGGAATATTACCATGAACTATGTTAGAACCTAGTAATGGCTAGGAAATGGTGGAATAACATAACGACGACGCTCGTGCAAGAGAGGCAGAGGCGTGCGTCCATTACCGAATGCTATGGAAATAATTACACTAGTATGGATCATGTTTTATTGTGTATTAATTGAGAAGACTAAGAGGTCTTAAGGCTAATATGGTCGGGGATTGTCGAATACAATCGCGTTGTGTGTGATCACGTAATCATAACCACTTCTTTTGAGTTGCCCTTGAGAGGCATTTCATGAGTCTCGAACTCCTTTGAATTGCAGGCACAATTACTGGGCAGGTTTGATTCCCGCGTGTAGTACGAATGGAACCTATGGGTAGAGACTTGTGATGGTTAACAGGCCATGAGAAGTGACGGATCACGGTTAACAGGCCGATGTTCCCGAATCCATTTCGTATGTCAAGTAAGTTACAAGGATTCATGACTCGGGTCGACTTCTAGACGTAGAAGCGGACGGGATAAGGGGATGCCTTGGTAAGGTTATCGATTTATGATATTTTTGGTGAGTTAACAGGCTCATAAACATGGATCCATATAGTGTGTGTGAGTACTCAAAGTCATTTCCCTTCCCTTTTGACTTGAGTTAGGTGTGTTAGAACCTTGTACAACCGAGAGGACCTATAAGATAGGGAGCTCACTGAGATTGATGTATCTCACCCCATGTTGTTGTTTACATCACAGGTACTACAGGTTCGGCGAAGGGTAAGGACAAAGTGGTTTGACTTTTCCTTACGGATCGTAAGTTTTGGCATGGCTTCCGCTATGGTGTTTTATTTTGAGATCATTGTATTGATCTAGTTCTTAGTATTTATCTTTGGAACATCTTATACATTTATTATGCCATAGTTTTGTATTAGGTGATTTTGGGCATGTATATGTATAATGTGTTTACTAAGGACTTGTATATTTCAGTACCAAACTTGAAATTCATGTATAATATATATATATATATATATATATATATATATATATATATATGGGCGTTACACATGTCTATTGCGAAGAGAATCGTAGTGCGGACATGTTAGCTAAGCAAGATTGTGATGGTATTAGTAAGTTATGATAGTTTTCCTAGGTGGCTTTTTCCTTTATTCAAAGATATTTCTATTTCTTTTCTAAGACAAAGTGGTTAGTTGTCTTGTGTTTCTGGGCTTTTGTCCTCCCATTCTAAAAAAAAGCAATACTTCTTTCATCTCAAAATAAAAGTCTTTTAAAATTGTTGCACATAGATTAAAAAAAGTAATTATTGAAAAATTAAATGTAACAATGTTACAAAACTGCTATTAATTACTATTAGTTGTCATAAATGAATAGCATGACGTAATAACTTAAAAGTAGTATAGATAATATTTATTAGGGGTAAAATATTACATTAAAAACAAAACAATTTTATTTACTAAAAAATAGTGTAGATAACTTATTCGAGAACTGGGAGAAATATATTAAAAATTAAAAGTAATCATTTATTTTAAAATATTCTTTTATTCGAGAACTCAGAGAAATAGATACTAATGATAAATTGTGAATGGTACAAACCAGACCAATTCTTGAGTAGGGGTGTGCATGGTTCTAAAACCAAATCAAACCAAATCAAATATATAATTCAGTTTGGTTTTTAAAACCACTTTAATTAAACCAGTTTATTTTTTTAAAATTCGTTTTTATTTGGTTCAGTCCGGTTTAAAACCGGTTTATATTAATATCCAGTTTTTCACTTGAAGCAATTCGAAACTAGATTTTTCACACAACCAATTTATAATCGGATTTTTTTTTAATTGATATATATAAGGGAGATTATTATGTCATTTGAATAGTTTTGCCATGAAAAACTGATATATAAATAACGAAGATTATTATATCCTTAGAATAGTTTAAGCATATATGTATTAAATCAATTTGGTTCTGGGAATTTTAAATCCTTAGAAGATTATTATGCCCTTAGAATAGACTTTAAGCATATATTCTAATTTATAATCGGAATTGATATAAGCATATAGAATTTAAGCATAATAGACAAAGATTATTATGTCCTTAGAATAGACTTTAAACATATAGACTTTAAGCATTATATAATCGGAATTTGGTTCTGTGAATTTTAAATCAATTTTGAAAAAACTATTCTAATAATATAATTGATTCAAAATTGATATATATATATATATATATATATATATATATATATATATATATATATATATATATATATATATATCGAAGATTATTTTGAAATCAATCTTGCTATATAAGAAAATTTGAGGCTCTGGAAAAGCCTCAATTGTCCTTCCTTCTAATTCTGCCACCTCACTAAAATGAGGGTAATTTTAGTCTAAAATTTACTTTTTCTAACTTGTGATGTCATATCTTTAATTTCCAACTACATGGTTATTACATTGTGCCTTTGTTGGTTAACTTTGATCCAGATGATGATGTCACATGCTATTTTGGTTACAAATAAACCAATTCAATAAAAAATTTCTGCTTTTCCTTACTCTGCTTTTTCCTACTCTCAATGTCTGATACACGTCTATCACTTTTCTACGTTACTGTTTTCTTATTTCTCTCTCTCGATGCTCATCTCACTGCTTTTCTTTTTCGAACTTCTCTCTTTCTCTTCTTTCTTCATGTTCGTCTTCTATGGTGTCTGGTTTAACAGCAATGGTATACCTGTGTTGGAGGCAACGCGTTTTCGGCGGCGAGGGTGGTGGTGGTTGGATTCGGAATAGCTGATTAGTTTTACCGACATCGTAGCTTCAAACTTGTCTTTTCTCTTCTGAAAGTTGTTGCTTCTTTTCGTTCCGTTGTTGGAAGTTATGGCCATTGTTGAAACATATACCCATTTTTGAATTTTTTGTGGACGGTGTAGCTTCATTGTAGATCCAGATCTGTTGCAGGTATATAGAAGAAGGTTTATCAAAGTTTGTTGTTGTATTTTATACTGCTAGATCCCTCCATAATATTTTTTAATGTTTTCCTTTTTTTATGTTTTGTAGGTTGGACTGATTTGTTATGATGTTTTTTGGGATTTCTTCACACCAGTAATGGTTAGGGTTGGAAACTCATTATGTGTTTTTTAATGTTTTCATCATCATATGAAGTTTAAAATTTTATGCTATTACTATTTGTTCATATTATCGTGATACAGCTGAATATATGTTTTGTGTCGGACTGGATCTTTTCTAACTAATTGGTGAAAAACTAAAACTTGGAGTTATGAAGAATTTCAAATGTTCAAAGAAAATCAATACCAAAGATGGAGTTATGAAGATTTTCAAATGTTCAAAGAAAATCAATACCAAACATGGAGTTATGATGAATTTCAAATGCGCAAAATAAAATCAATGCTTTAGATTATCGTCACACTATAAATAAGGTAACATTTTCATTTTTCCATACCTTTAAACCTTTGTTGTTGATCATCGTGTCATCATATGGATTTGCAGGCATTAGGTTACGAATATTCACCGAATTGGACGAAAAGAATGCTCAAAGAACGCAACATTTTATAGAACAATCTGCCAGGTTGATTTTGCAAAATTGCTTGTAATATTCAACTTAATACTATATTTCCCTTTTAAAAGTTTTGATTCTTTTCAACATTGGTTGAAGGTTGTAATTGTTGGAGCAGAAGGGACTCCTTTCCACGATGGTCTTTCCTTTATCGATCTTTATGGAAATGAAGTTTAGGTCAGTACAGAATATGAGCCTTTATCAATGTTTGATCTATAGTGTTTGCAAACTCTGTTGATTTCTCTCATTGTCGGTGTTTGAGTGCAGGTTGGGGCTGGAAGCAGACTCTACAGGATTCAGGGTTCATCAAACATGGTTGGTGATGTTACAGCTTCTATTGAGGCTTCTGCTTTATTCATTCAAAGTATCATTTTTTACACGTTGGGGATTTAAATCAATCATCTGTATTATTTCGTCTCTAAGTATCATTGAGGTTATGTTTTTGTAATTATGATAGGTCATGGGGTAATTATGTTATTTGAATTCTTACGTTCATGTATATCACTATTTTGAAGTGTTTCACATATGACACAATTTTTGTGCTTAGTTTCTATTTCATGAAAATCCAATCGAATTTGGTATGGACCTTGGGTTCTGTGATAGCAGGAACTATTGAAGAGGCATGGTTTGATTCAGCTGTAGTGTTTGAGCAGGTCCTTAGTATCATTTTTTATTCCACTGGTGCAATATATTATTTATGAGGAATCTGATTCAAATACGTGTTTCTTTAGAATCGGTAGTGTTTCTAAAATATATTGATCCATCTCATTGTCGTTGTTTGAGTGCAGGTTGGGGCTGGAAGCAGAGTCTAAAGGATTCAGGGTTCAGGATACATTGGTTGAAGGTTGTAATTATTGGAGCAGAAGGGACTCCTTTCCACGATGGTCTTTACTTTATCGATCTTTATGGAAATGAAGTTTAGGTCGGTACAGAATATGAGCCTTTATCAATGTTTGATCTGTAGTGTTTGCAAACTCAGTTGATTTCTCTCATTGTCGGTGTTTGAGTGCAGGTTGGGGCTGGAAGCAGACTCTACAGGATTCAGGATTCATCAAACATGGTTGGTGCTGTTACAGCTGCTATTGAGGATTCTGCTTTATTCATTCAAAGTATCATTTTTTATACGTTGGGGATTTAAATCGACCATCTGTATTATTTCATCTCAGAGTATCATTTAGGTTATGTTTTTGTAATTATGATAGGTCCTGGGGTAATTGTGTTATTTGAATTCTTACGTTCATGTATATCACTATTTTGAAGTGTTTCACATAGGACACAATTTTTGTGCTTAGTTTCTATTTCATGAAAATCCAATCGAATTTGGTATGGACCTTGGGTTCTGTGATAGCATGAACTATTGAAGAGGCATGGTTTGATTCAGCTGTAGTGTTTGAGCAGGTCCTTAGTATCATTTTTTATTCCACTGGTGCAATATATTATTTTTGAGGAATCTGATTCAAATACGTGTTTCTTTAAAATCGGTAGTGTTGCTAAAATCTGTTGATCCATCTCATTGTCGTTGTTTGAGTGCAGGTTGGGGCTGGAAGCAGAGTCTAAAGGATTCAGGGTTCAGGATACATTGGTTGAAGGTTGTAATTATTGGAGCAGAAGGGACTCCTTTCCACGATGGTCTTTACTTTATCGATCTTTATGGAAATGAAGTTTAGGTCGGTACAGAATATGAGCCTTTATCAATGTTTGATCTGTAGTGTTTGCAAACTCAGTTGATTTCTCTCATTGTCGGTGTTTGAGTGCAGGTTGGGGCTGGAAGCAGACTCTACAGGATTCAGGGTTCATCAAACATGGTTGGTGCTGTTACAGCTGCTATTGAGGCTTCTGCTTTATTCATTCAAAGTATCATTTTTTATACGTTGGGGATTTAAATCGACCATCTGTATTATTTCGTCTCAAAGTATCATTGAGGTTATGTTTTTGTAATTATGATAGGTCCTTGGGTAATTGTGTTATTTGAATTCTTACGTTCATGTATATCACTATTTTGAAGTGTTTCACATATGACACAATTTTTGTGCTTAGTTTCTATTTCATGAAAATCCAATCGAATTTGGTATGGACCTTGGGTTCTGTGATAGCATGAACTATTGAAGAGGCATGGTTTGATTCAGCTGTAGTGTTTGAGCAGGTCCTTAGTATCATTTTTTATTCCACTGGTGCAATATATTATTTTTGAGGAATCTGATTCAAATACGTGTTTCTTTAAAATCGGTAGTGTTGCTAAAATCTGTTGATCCATCTCATTGTCGTTGTTTGAGTGCAGGTTGGGGCTGGAAGCAGAGTCTAAAGGATTCAGGGTTCAGGATACATTGGTTGAAGGTTGTAATTATTGGAGCAGAAGGGACTCCTTTCCACGATGGTCTTTACTTTATCGATCTTTATGGAAATGAAGTTTAGGTCGGTACAGAATATGAGCCTTTATCAATGTTTGATCTGTAGTGTTTGCAAACTCAGTTGATTTCTCTCATTGTCGGTGTTTGAGTGCAGGTTGGGGCTGGAAGCAGACTCTACAGGATTCAGGGTTCATCAAACATGGTTGGTGCTGTTACAACTGCTATTGAGGCTTCTGCTTTATTCATTCAAAGTATCATTTTTTATACGTTGGGGATTTAAATCGACCATCTGTATTATTTCGTCTCAAAGTATCATTGAGGTTATGTTTTTGTAATTATGATAGGTCCTGGGGTAATTGTGTTATTTGAATTCTTACGTTCATGTATATCACTATTTTGAAGTGTTTCACATATGACACAATTTTTGTGCTTAGTTTCTATTTCATGAAAATCCAATCGAATTTGGTATGGACCTTGGGTTCTGTGATAGCATGAACTATTGAAGAGGCATGGTTTGATTCAGCTGTAGTGTTTGAGCAGGTCCTTAGTATCATTTTTTATTCCACTGGTGCAATATATTATTTTTTAGGAATCTGATTCAAATACGTGTTTCTTTAAAATCGGTAGTGTTTCTAAAATCTGTTGATCCATCTCATTGTCGTTGTTTGAGTGCAGGTTGGGGCTGGAAGCAGAGTCTAAAGGATTCAGGGTTCAGGATACATGGTTGGTGCTGTTACAACTGCTATTGAGGCTTCTGCTTTATTCATTCAACCTAAGGTGTTGTTTCTTATCATGTTGCGTATAACAGAGTTGTTCTTTATGGTGTTGGACATAACATATCGTTGGACTCTGTAAATCATAATTTGGTGCTTCAACTTGCAGTTTCTACAGGCTACATGCAATAGTTTACTCAGGTAAAATAATATCGTGCAAGAATAGACTTTCATTCTGGTTTTAAGTGCTTATCTTGCTGTAGTTTCATTTTTTTATAATCAAACAATTAACAATCATTAAATGGTCCTTAATTTTTAGTTGTCTCAAATTTACAGACATAACTAAGAGCTTGACCAAAGAAGATATTGAATCCAAAATTTTGAGGTCACATGACAAACTACCTTTTCATGTGAGTGCATTATAGTTTATAACCTTTTCTATTACTTAGTCACTTCCATAGGGCTTTCATTCCAAATCATTTCGGTACACGTTTTCCAACTTATCATTATTCTTCCCTGTGGCAGCCTATTTGTCGACACGGGTTTGTAGTTTAAAAAATAGTGTTTTTCATTCATATTTCTAAAACATGTTGTAATTTTCAATAACAGTTACGACGTTTCTTTTCTCATTCGTTTTCTAACTTATGTTTTGCAGTTTTGGACCTCGGTTAAGAAATTACCAAATATTATTGACTCATTCAGATAATGATCAGAAAATCTAAATCTGTCATTCTCATCAAGCAAGGAGCTGAGCCGGTAAGTTTCAATGACCTTTCTAATTGTTGAATACATTTACAGATGCCTGTTATGCAAATTGTTTTTTAGTGTCTCTGCTGGATAATATATTTTTCATTAAATTGCTCCTATGTATCTTTTTTTAGGAAGCAAAACATTTCATCTTTGTTTAATGCTGCGAAATCACCTGAAGAAACAGGAAGCGAAACCATTCTAAAGGGATGTTAATAAACTAAACCATCCAACTATACATTTTGTTTCAATCACGGTTACTTTGTTTTTGCATTTAGATTACATTAAGCTTTCAACACTGTTAATTTGAGTATTCTTATGTTTTTAACTCAACAGTCATACTATGTTTGTCAAATTGTTTATCTAAACATATCACATTTGTTATTTATATCTCAAGTTACGTTACAAATTAATTGGGAGGTGGATACTTTTCATTTCATTCAATGACCAATAATTCTATACATTGTATTAGCAACTACATGGTACACTTAACAATCATGCCTCATTATTAATTTTCCTCTCAATATTCCTACTTTACAGTTTCTAAAGTATTAACTCATTTCCATTTCCAATGTAGGGGGAAGGTTGAGAGTCAGAACACTCACTATATATTCATGCCTTCTTTATTCTATATAACACACCAAAGTTCAAGAAGACAACAGATTTTCTATGGCATCCAACCACAATATCAATGCACCAGACAATACTGATGTCCAGACACCGCCACCAGAGCCTACTGATGTCCAGACACCGCCTCACCAGTAACCTTCACCCCATTTGCAACTACCAGACGGTAGCGATCAGTGTGTCGACGACCAACCGGCTCTACAGGTTTGGCCTTTACAAATTCTGCAACTTTTGTTCATCAACATCTCTTTCTCTGCATTTTTTTATCAATAAGTCTTTCTGTACATAACATGACCAGACCCAACAAGATATCCAACCTTTAGTCCAGAATGAACCCCTTCCTGACAACCAAACACCTTCGGATGTCCAACCACCTACGCATTTCCCCCCGCTGAACCCGACCAACATCCTCCCCAGTTTCAACCACTTCTGCAGGTGCGACCGGTACAGATTTTTTGTCACTAAGCGTTAATGTATTATGTTGATGTTAGCCGACGGTCCATTATTTATTGAATGTTTACAATTTTGATAAACTGCTTTTCTTCTTAAGGTACATGCCCCTCGTGCGGTACGTAACAGACGAAAGAGGAAAAGAAAAACAAAAGCACGCAGATATCTGAGGAAATCTACATTTGATGATTCTGATGAAGCCGAAGAACGCAGCTACGAACCAGTTGATTCTGACGATGACGATGAGCGGGACTATACATGGGAGAACTCTATGTCTGGCTGGAGATTTAGAGATTCTGATTAAGTTTGCAACTTATTTTTCAATTTCTTTGATGTAATTTTCTATCAATTTTGTGTTTGCAATGTGATTTTCTATCAATTCTGCTGTTTAAAAAAGACCTGTTTTTTATGAACTTTAGCAGCCATGGATGATTGTTTTGTACATGATTGCCTCTGTCATTGGTTTTGTATTTTGTCTACTTCGGTGGTGAAATAGTGGCATATCTGAGCTCTAATTTTTTTATATTTGTTTAATCTTTTGTCAGGGTAAATTATTCTATTGACACAACAACAATAGCCCCACACAATAATATGTGCTATGTATGTACAAAGATTATATTTATTTTAACGTTAAATATTACTATACCATATCTTAATATTTTGCCTTTATATTAACTATAAATCTTCTTTTTTTGTTTTTTTATACAACTTTAACTATAAAGTTGTATATGTTCTATAATTATTATATATTAGTTTAAAAGTTACCCTGATTACAAATTCTTTTTAAATATTAAACTTTATTCTGTAATCTCCTATTAAACTGATGAGAATTCTGCGGTCCTACAAACTTCATTTTTCTTATTATTTTTTTATTTTCCTTTTCCGTTCAGTCTGTTAAGTTTGTAGTATATGATGAGTACAACTTCTTTTTAGAACTCAACTCTTAACGATACATTCATTTGAATCTTAGAAAACACCATGATTTCGAACAGGGCAAAACTTTTCAAAAACTTTTAAATTTATATTTTATTAAATATTTGAATTTCTTTTATAAATATATATTTTATTAAAAATTTGACTTTCTTTTATAAATAATAACTTTGATTTGTTAGAAAGATTGGCTAGAATGTCTATTTGAAGCTTTCTTGAACATTTATGGCTAACTTTGATTTGTTGAGATTGATTTAGATGGCGAGTTGCTTAAGTGATTTGGGGAAGACGTATATAGAGAAATTGATAAATGGAGCAATAGCATAATTACGAGTTGCATTTTGCTTCGCATGCATTGCTAATGAGTTCGAAGAAGAAAAGGTTAGGCTGGAAGCTGAATTAAAAACATTGGAGCAACGTGCTAAAATGGCAGCAGGAAGAGATAAAGATGTTCTTGATAGTGTTTATTATTGGAAAGAGAAAGCTGATAAGCTCATTCAAGAGGACATCAACAAAACAAACATGTTTTTTTGGATTATGTCCGGATTGCATATGGCGTTATAGAAAAGGAAAAGAGTTGGAAAATAGCATAGGGGAGATGAAACGATTGACAGAAAAGGGAGAGAAGCTTGAAAATATTGAACTCCCTCGCCGTCTTCCAGATGTTAAACGTTATTCGTCTAAAGATTACATTTCTTTTGAAAGTAGAGAGTCAAAATACAAAGAGTTGTTGGATGCGCTAAAAGATGACAAAAACTATATAATCGTATTGCAAGGGATGGGGGCACCGGAAAAACTACATTGGCCAAAGAAGTGGGTAATTAATTAAAGCTAACTGAAAAATTCGCTCATGTAATCGTTACAACGGTGTCATTTACTCCTGATAGAAAAAAAATTCAAGATGATATTGTCGGATCTTTAGGATTGAGTTTGGACGGTTGTAATGACTCAGACCAATCTAAAAAGCTATGGAGTCGATTAACAAATGGTGAGAAAGTTCTTCTAATAATGGATGATGTGTGGGATCAAGACTCGCTTCTTGATTTTGATCTAATAGGAATTCCAAAACGAGACAATCACAAAGGTTGTAGAGTTCTTATAACCACACGGAGTAAACGAATATTCAATAAAATGGATTGTGACAAGATGATTGAATTGGAGCTCTTATATGACGAAGAAGCATGGTCCATGTTCAAAACGTATGCCGGTATAAGTAATAGTTCTTCAAAAAATTTAACCACTAAGGGACGTAAAATTGCCAAGGAGTGCAAACAATTACCGATTGCAATTGTTGCCATGCTTTTAAATTGCGGACCGCATCACTTGATGCGGCCGCAATATTGCGGATGCGGTAGTGTCCGCAACCGCATCAGGCCGCAATTGCGGTGTAATTGTAAATCACACTAAAAACAGCATCATAACGCCGCAACGACCGCATCATAACACCGCAACGACCGCATTTGTCCGCATCGGACCGCATCAGACCGCAACAATAAATGACATGTGAAACCAATTACATATAATAAAATATACTATTTTAATTTGATAAAAATGAATTCACGCCGCAACGACCGTAATCCGCAACCGCAGTAGCTGCAACCGCAACCTCATTCGCAGCCGCAACCGCAATTTAAAACCATGATTGTTGCTATCGCTAGCAGTTTAAAGGGCTAACACCATCGTAAGCATGAGTGGGATGCTACCTTAAAGTCCTTGAGGAAGCATGTGGCAATGGACGATGTTGACGACGAAAATGTTGGAGTTTATAAATGTTTGAAGTCTAGCTATGATTATATGAAGGATGAAAAAGCTAAGGGATTGTTCCTCTTATCTTTTTTATTCCCAGAAGATAAAGAAATCCCTATCGATATTCTAACTAGACTTAGCATCGGGACGAGCCTTTTTGGGGAAGCTTATGACAGCTACAATGATGCTCGAAACAAAGTAGTTGTAACGAAAAATAAACTCATAGATTCATGTTTGTTGTTGCAGGTCAGTGAAGAACATGTAAAAATGCATGATTTGGTTCGTGAAGCGGCTCAATGGATAGCATACAGAGCGATTCGACGTGTAAAAGATCTTGTCGAGCTTCGTTTGAGCTGTATTTCACTCTTACAGTGCCTCATTGACACTATTGGTTCTCAAGTTTCAAATGTATTGTCCAAGTTGGTTGTACTAGACCTGGATCAAATGGAAAATTTGGAAGAACTGTTCATTGGCTCTCTTTCTTTTGACTTTTTGAAGAATTTGGACGAGCTATCGATAAAGCAATGTCAAAAGTTTCAAAGATTTTTCAATTGCAAGCTAAATCTCAGCAAACTAAGGACTGTGACACTGTTGGATTGCCCATTGTTGGTTAGCCTCTTTCCACTGTTAACTTCTCGAAACCTGGTGCTGCTAGAGGAATTGCTAATAATCGATTGTGAAGGATTGACAAACATAATAATAGATGATTCTGATAACGATAACAAGAGTCACGGCCCAATGTTTCCAAAACTAAGATGTCTTTATATCGAAGGATGTCACCGATTAGAATCGATATTTCCTTTCCTCTCTTTTCAAGACCTTCCGTTACTAGAAGTTATAGGAATAAAAAGATGTAATGAGGTGAAATATATATTTGGCCAATACCAACATGTTGAACTCAGTTTACTGAAAGGAATATTGCTTTGTGAATTACCAAATTTTTTAGGTATTTTTCCAAAATATTCTCATTCCATGTCTTCCGTCGTGAATGAGTCATCTTCCACTTCTCGAGATGGTATCAAGGCACAAATACAATATGACCCTATCAAATGCAACATCTTCTCATGGAGTTGTATCTGTTGTCACAGTTATAGCCATAGACACAAACTCGGGAATATGTCAAATACTAAAGACGCGTCAGTTCATGAGGATTCACCGCAGAACAACTCAACCGCATCAGTAACACACTCTCACCTTTTTTTTATGTTTGTGTTTCCAAAATTTTGATGCACAAAATTATTTATATTAGGATTACATTACAGGTATCAAATTCACATTGTTTTTGATAGAACAATTATGAATGATGAAAAGAATTGAAAGAAATATTGGATATAGTGTTTCTTGAAATTGAGAGAAGAGAGATGAATGAATAGAGTGTATACTTTCATTAATGACTGAAATTCATCAGTTAGTTTACACAGCTTATATATATATATATATATATATATATATATATATATATATATATATATATACACACCAAGACATGTAACAGCTTTATTACACAAACTAAAACTAGTTCTAACTAACAAAGAATTACAAAGCCAAATAGTAGATTGTGATGTTGTGACATCACACATCTGATCTAACTAATATTGAATTACAAAACCAATACACCTCCTTAATTCATTTAGTTAGATACTTCAGCCATTCCAAGTTTCATCTTCAAGTAATCAAAGCTGCTTGACTTCAAAGGCTTTGTGAGCAAATCTGCTATCTGCTCATCTGTCTTGCAATGTTTCATTTCCAACTTTCCATTGTTCACCTGGTCTCTTAAGAAATAGAACTTGTTTTCAGTATGTTTACTCCTACCATGTGCAACTGGATGTTTTGCTAAGTCTATGGCTGACTTGCTATCAGTTCTGAGCTCCATCTTTTCAGTCTTCACCAGCTTCAATTCCCTCAATAACATGTTGATCCATTGAGCTTGACATGCTGCCATAGAAGCTGCAATATACTCAGCTTCACACGAAGATAATGCAACAACTGGTTCCTTTCTTGAACTCCATGAAAAGGCTGCATTTCCAATCATGAACACATAGGCTGCAGTGCTTTTCCTGTCATCTTTATCACCACTCCAATCAGAATCTGAGTATCCTACTAGATCATCATCTTGGTCCTTGCTGTATTGAATACCATAGCTGCTAGTACCCTTCACATATCTCAAAATTCTCTTGGCTGCAACTAAGTGTGAGGTGGTAGGTTTCATCATGTATCTGCTGATCAAACCTACACCATAAGTAATATCAGGTCTTGTATGGCACAAGTACCTCAAAGAGCCCACAATTTGTTTGAATAAGGTTGGATTTACTTCTTTCTCATCATGTTTCTCTTAAAGTCCTCTATCTCAGCTTCATTGCTTCCAGTTACTATCATATAATCCACATATAAGCATACAATAAGCTTATTTGTGGTATTTCTGCAGTAGATTCCATGTTCATTTACACACTTCATGAAACCTTGCTGAACAAGAAAACTGCCTATTTTCTTATTCCAAGCCCTTGGGGCTTGCTTCAACCCATACAGAGCTTTATTAAGCTTGTAGACATGCTCTTCCTTTCCCTTTATCTCAAATCCTGGTGGCTGATTCACATACACCTCTTCTTCTAGCTCACCATTGAGAAAAGCAGACTTTACATCTAGCTGATACATGGACCAATTTTTCTTGACTGCTATAGCCACAATCAATCTGACTGTTTCCATCCTTGCTACTGGAGCATACACTTCATAGTAATCTTGTCCATACTTTTGTAGAAAGCCTCTTGCAACTAATCTAGCCTTATACTTAGCAACTTGACCATTTGGCTTCAGTTTTGTTTTGAACACCCACTTAACATCAATACACTTCTTATCAGCAAGTAGTTGTACTAAGCTCCATGTTTCATTCTTCTCTATAGAGTCTAGTTCTTCAATCATTGCTTTCTTCCAATGTTGTTGTTTAAGAGCTTCCTCAAAAGACACTGGTTCAGTTTCAGCAAGCATTGTTAGTTGCACTATGTCACCTTCATCTGTAACAGCTTGATCAGGAAACCTCTCATAATCTCTCAACCTGACTGGTGGTTGAATGTTCCTTGTTGGTCTATTTGTCACTTCTGCACCTCCTTCATTTGTGTCCTCAACAATTTCTTCTTGTTCCTCAGTCTCACCTTCTTCTGTCTCTGAATCAGCTAGATAAAATTGACTATCACACTTTTTTGATGCTTTATCTTTCCAGTTCCAGCATTTTGATTCATCAAACTTTACATCTTTGCTGAACACTATCTTCTTGCTACTTGGATCATAGAGTTTGTAGGCACCAGTTGAGTGATAACCAACCATACTCATTACCTGAGATTTATCATCCAGTTTTCTCCTTAATTGATCAGGTACATGTCTGAAACATACTGAGCCAAAGATCTTCAGATGTTGGACACTTGGTTTTACTCCACACCATGCCTCTTCTGGTGTCTTGTCTTGCAGCTTCTTTGTTGGACTTCTATTGATGAGATATGCTGCAGTAGCAGCTGCTTCTCCCCACAAGTAATGAGGCATCTGCTTTTGCTTCAACATGCTTCTTATCATATTTACCAAAGTTATGTTCTTTCTCTCTGAGATCCCATTGTGTTGAGGTGTGTATGGTGCAGTGACTTCATGATTTATGCCATTTGATGAGCAGAAATCATTAAATTCAGTGGAAGTATACTCACCTCCTCCATCTGTTCTCAATCTGCTAATTACTTCTCCACTTTCATTTTGAACTAGCAGTCTAAACTTCTTGAACACACCAAACACTTCACTTTTCTTAGCTAACAAGTAAATCCATATTTTTCTAGTAAATTCATCTATGAATGTTACAAAATAGCTATTCCCTCCTACTGACTTTACTTCCAGAGGTCCACACACATCTGAGTGAATTACCTCAAGTTTCCTGGTTGCATTGAATGGTACATCTGCATTGTATGAATTCCTGACTTGCTTTCCAGTGCAGCACATATCACACACTTCATCCGGCAATTTTATCTTTGGCAAACCTTGTACCATGTTCTTCTCATGAAGCATATTCAAGTCTCTAAAGTTGATATGCCCATATCTTTGATGCCATAACCAATCTTCCTTCTTAGTTTCTGATAGCAAACACTGATCTTCAATCACACTGATGTTGATTTTGAAAGTTCTTTGTTTTGACAATTGAGCTTTCAGAATCAACCTATTCTTGCTATCAAAAACCTTCATGGCTTGTGCTTCCATCTTCATAGTATATCCCTTCTGCAGTAGTTGACCAATACTGATGAGATTGCTCTTCATATTTGGTACATACAATACATCTGTAATGCATGCCTTCTTACCATCCTTCCTATGAATCAATATTTTCCCAATTCCAGCTGCACAAACTATGTTATTGTCTGCAAATCTTATCTTTCTGTTTATTGAGTCATCTAATTCAGAAAACCACGACTTCTTGCCTATCATATGATTTGAACACCCAGTGTCCAAATACCATTCATCACTTCTTGCTTCTTTCTCCTTATTTGTTGCCATCAGGAGTACTTCATCAGAATCTGACTCCTCATTTTGAGCAAATTGAGCTTCATCTTTGCTTCTTGGAACCTTCTTCGATCTGCATTCAGATGCATAATGTCCCCACTTCTGACAATTATAGCACTGAATTTCCTTCTTATCTTTCTTGGATTTTCCTTTCTTCACATACTGGACCTGCAATGCTTGATCAGAAGATGCATCTTTACCTCTTTCTTTGATTCTATCAGTCAACCTCAATTCATGAGCTTCAAGACTTGCTTGCAGTTCTTCTATCTTCATAGAATCTAGGTCCTTAGATTCTTCTAAAGCAACCACAATGTGATCAAATCTTGGTGTTAAAGTTCTGAGAACTTTCTCCACCTTCATCACATCAGTGAAAGCTTCACCATTCCTTGTCATCTGATTTGTGAGATTAATCAGCTTATCAAAGTACTGACTTATGGTTTCTTCTTCGTCCATCGCCAACACTTCATATTGTCTTCTTAATGCTTGAAGCCTCACCTTCTTCAGTTTACTATCCCCAGAATACAATTTCTCCATCGCATCCCACGTCTCCTTTGCACTTTCATAATGCATGATCTTTTCAAATATCTCATTGCTTACACTCTGATGTATCAAGAACATGGCTTTCCCATCTTTCTTCTTCAAATCTTTATGCGCTGCTTGTTGTACCTCAGTTGCATTCGCTGCTAATGCTGGTACCCTTTCATCCACAACTTCAAGAACATCTTGGAACCTGAATATAACCTTCATCTTCACTATCCATTGATCAAAATTCTTTCCTTCGAAGACTGGTAGATGTGTAGAAATATTATTGTTATGAGTTGCCATACTTCACGAATTCTCCAACAACAATGATCGAACCGAGCTCTGCTATACCAATTTGATAGAACAATTTATGAATGATGAAAAGCATTGAAAGAAATATTGGATATTGTGTTTCTTGAAATTGAGAGAAGAGAGATGAATGAATAGAGTGTATACTTTCATTAATGACTGAAATTCATCAGTTAGTTTACACAGCTTATAAAGCTATATATATACACCAAGACATGTAACAGCTTTATTACACAAACTAAAACTAGTTCTAACTAACAAAGAATTACAAAGCCAAATAGTAGATTGTGATGTTGTGACATCACACTTAACATCACACATCTGATCTAACTAATATTGAATTACAAAACCAATAGTTTTCAGCTTTGGGAACGTGCTCAATGCCTTCCAGTACAATCAAACATCATGTGCAATGTAATAGAGCTTACGCTGTCTGGTTTTTTGAAGATAAAATCTGTGTTTATCCTTTCTATTACTCCAAGAATGTAGGTGGAAACTTTGAAAATTACGAAGTGTGATGAATTGAAGCACATAATAGTAGACATCGGAGATGATGACAGTGCTGGCAATAATTGGGGCAATGACTTCCCGAAGTTGAAAACGCTATCTGTACAAAATTGCATGCAATTGGAATACATATTTGAACCCTACATTGATGACCATCCAAACAACAATGAGATTTACCTTCATCTTCCAGAACTACAATGTCTCGAACTTTGTGATCTGCCAAGTTTAGTCGCCATGTGTCCTAAACAATATTGCACAACATTTCCACCTTTGAAAGAACTTATACTCAAAAATTGCTCTTTGGTTAATACAATCATGAAGGTATGTCTGTTTCCATATATCTTTGTTTTTTGCCAAATTAATCAATGATTTCAATTTTACTCGAAGAATGTCCGTACATGTAGGAATTGAGTGCAAGCATGGAACATTTTATTGCTTTACAAAGTCTCGTGGTATATAACTCCAAAGCAGAAAATATACTCTGTTGCAATGAAATAGAAGGAGAACCAATGAACTTAAGGTTGAAAAAGATTGATTTATCTAATCTGCATTATATGATGTACTTTTTTGGAGGTCCCAGAAATTCTTTGCCCTACAAAACCTTACAAGAATAAAAATCGCGCAATGTGAAATATTGGAAATAGTTTTCTCTACTTCTATTTTAAGATGCCTATCACAGTTGGTTTATCTAACAATAGAAGAATGCAATGCGTTGAAGCATATCATCGGAGATGATACGAAGAACCAAAACTTGCACTAAAAAACATCCTTTCCAAAGCTAAAATCACTTATTATAAATAAGTGTTGTAATTTGAAATGTGTCTTTCCGGTTTCCATATGCAAAGTGTTTCTTGAGTTAAAGGTTTTGGTGATAAGAGAAGCTAGTGAGCTTGAAGAAATATTTAAAATTGAAGGTGACCAAAAAGTCGAGATTCCAAATCTCAGTGTTGTAGTACTTGTCAACCTACCATGCCTCTTCCACGCCGAAGGAATTCAATTTCAGACGGTAGAAAATTGTTTTGTACAAAATTGTCAAAAACTCTCTTTGACTTCGGCCTCAACTCCTTATGTCATGCATGACATTTATATGTTTGTCACAGGTAAACACTAGTGAACATTTTGGTTTTATTGATATGTTTATGAGTTATTATCTAATGATTTTAATCTATACTATTTTTCTGTAGATTTTGACACACACCCGGATTTTCAGCGTCTATTTAAGCAATTAGGAAATGAGACCAAAGTTCATGATACAGGTAATGAAAATCCATGTGCAGCAACCACAGAAGATGTTTGTGTTGGTGTTGGGATTGAAGTTGAAGAAGCATTAGGACACAATTTGACTTCTTCACAGGTCAATATAAATCTATTTATTCAAGCTACCGACATCTGAATACAATCGCAATGACAGTGTCTTCGAATCAAACATGTTTTTATGCAGATACAAATGAAACAAACACTAGAGACAAATGCCAAGACAATAACAGCCTCAGCTCATTTAGAATTAGTCAGTTCATTACAAGTGAGTGAGTTTATAGAATCTAATCATGTTTCTAATGCTTTCGAACATTGATTCTTTTGTTTTTTATTTTTTATTCTCTCTATAATATTTTGGATATTGATAACATCATTTGTTTATTTGAATATGTTTAGGAACAAGACGTTGATGTTAGAGATTCTCTAGAAACTACTAAGATTAATGATGATCAGGGTGATGATTCTTTAGACCAATTTGAATCTCTTATGTAATCTTGTCACCCTTTTGATTTTGAAGTTGAACTCTCTCCCTTTCCATTTTTGTTCAGTTTCTCTAAATGAAGACGTTGTTACGAAGAGGGGTGAATTTACTGTTTTAAAATGTAATCCCTCTCCTAGCGACAGTGTTCCGTTGTCTCTTGCATTCAATGCATTTTGAAGGTATTTTCTCTCTTGGTTTTATTTCTAATGGCTTTTTTTTTGTTCTCTTTTGTCTTAAATGTTCTTTTCTTCATTATTAGGGAACCCTTCGAAAAAATTGGAAGATTTAAGTTCTCCATATCATGTCACGTGGGAGCTCGAGGAATTAGTTTCCACGAAGCATTTGGATTATGAGAACTTGTCGTTGTTGACTGATTTTCTTGTTAAGCATCCTTCAATTCTTTTACGAGACACTTCACTTAGTAGCAGAAACAAGGGCTATGCATACAACTGCATAACCGATCTATTGAAATTCCTCCAAACCCATAGTGTGTTGGATGTATTAGGTTCAAGTCACTCTAAATTTGTTGAGTTATTACAAGATGTACGCAGATGTGATTTTGATAAAGATTGGTTGGACGGTGTTGAAAAACGCGCATTGTTTCTTGATTTACAACTCTCTCGAGATACATTGCAAAGAGTATTAGATTCCAAGAAACAGATTACGAAGGATGTTGAAATGGCGCGTTTAAAGATAGACATTTTAATTCAAAATGTGGAAGAACTCAAGCAACAATTGTCCTCCTCCGAAGCTGAATTGGAGAGTATCATTCAACAAGAGAAAGAAATTGTAGAATCTAAGGCTGCTTTAAGTGCGCCTCTTGGCTATTAGAGTATTTTCCCTTGCAATATCTTTTGTTATTAATTTCTTCCTATGTTTCAAATTATAAAGTGAAGAATTGTTGCAGTCTTTATATATTAAAAGAAACTATCTGAAATTACATTATGCTTGCTTTCTTTTATAGCCAAATGTTAATTTATATTTTATCATGTTATAAGTCAAATTTTTAACTCTGAATCTCCATCTCAAATTCCATCAAATATCTTCTCTAAAATACTGGTTTTTATTGTTATTTTTAGAGTCTCCTCTCATGTATACCAGGAGGAAAGCCTCATATTATCCTTTATGCATTTGATTTTGTCCAATTGGTACATTTTCAATTCAACTCAAAATGAATATATAAAATTTTATAAGGAATCGGTAGTATTACATAAAATATTCAAATGGAATTAAGCATTTAAAACTCAACTAATCTATGCCAAAACTTCATCGGTATGTATATCATATGATAATGATAAATTTTGCATGATACATATTTCAGAACATATTCATATAACTTAATTCAAACTGTCATCCAACAGTATTATTGTTATGTTGCATACTTTCTTTTGACGGTATTCCAGTTTCTATACTCTCATCACCCTAATGCAAGCATAACATTCTTCGCCTCTTAAAAAAATTCATTAACATCAATACAACTCTTCTGAGGATGTTTTTCTTTCAATCAAGAACGGTTTGAATGTCAACAACAATGCAAGTCCTTCAACAACATTGAGCCCGGTGAAGACCAGATGAGGGCCTGCAGTTGAATGTACAACAATGAGTTTTCACTAATATAGACAGAAAAGATAACATGTTCTGTAATTATAATGACTCGTTAATTTTTAAATATGTATCACTGATACGACACTATTTGTGTCCTTTTAACAAAATTATAAACAAGATTACGAAAAATAGATGAGTGTCATACCCGGAAGGAAAGAAGCATGCATCCGTTTTTGTGACCAAGTTAATCTGCATTTAGTAAGACCAAAGTAAGAACGTGACTACAATATGAAGTGTCAGTGCTACGTAGCAATTATAAAATCTTGAACAAATAAAAGGGATACTCACATTGCACCACCTGCAGCTGGACCAATTATCTTGCATGCAGACATAGCAGTTATGCAAATGCCATTTGCTACACCTCTTTGGTGTTGATCCTATTTACGAAATCAACATGTCTTATACTAGTATCTTATTGCAATTCCGTTACATAACTTTTTCAAAAGAAAAAATATATGAAGAGTAGAAATAAAATCATACCACTGCTTTGTTTTGCAGAATGTATAAACCGGTAGAAATTATTTCCTAAATCCAGCAGAACGAATACAATCAGACGAGTTTAATGAAGATAAAGTCTTCCAATAAAATTAAACAGTTCTTTCGTGTTTTAGCATAATCAACTCACAATGAAAAGATTCTTTAGAATAACAGCACTATATATCGATATGTCCAATGTGAAGCCTGACAACATTGTCATGAAGGGGAGGCTTTGCAAGATCGGTATCGATATCACCTGCAAATATACGGTGAAGACATTATTTAAGAAATTAAACGAAATGCTGAATCCGAGTTTTTATTACTATAAAGTTTGAATACTAACCCCGGCTATTCGAGCAAGGACAATAGGTCTACAAAATCTTTGGATTGGTTGATATATTCCAAGCTGAAATATTATAATAGCTATACCTGAACAATTTACAAGTAAATAATTTAGCAACATAGCAATGCGAATTCGATTAGAAAAAATTGAAGATGGCTCATGTTTATGCAGATTATGCCTGAATAAAAATCTTCTTTTTTATCCATTGAATGATGAAATTACCTGATAATGCAAGAACATTGCCAACATCATTAGTTTCGAAGTTCAAACCGCCCAACCTTCGAGGACTAACACTCCATAATGAGAAAATCTTCAAAAGTAAAATATAGAATAAGAATCATAGATGCACAAATAGATGAATACTAGAAGCTGAAGTGAGTCATAGTAATACCTCAATAAAAGCAATGTCATGAATTGCAAAAACACAATAAACAATAATAGATGACATTAAGGGCCAATTTCTTAGAAGGCTTTCATCTTTTTGGACCATCTTGTTTTTGCCAGCCTCATTGGTTCCATTTTCTAAAGCTTCGGATTTTTCAGTGGATACTTTATGGTTATGAAGTGTCTCCTACAACGATGAAGATATTTTAAGTCATTTTACTGGCAGGAGAAATAAGTTGCTATCATAAGTTCTTTCAGACGGCTTATAAATACTTATGTCAGTAGATAAACTCAAATAAGTTATCAATCTCAGATCATTAAATATATGCGTAATTAATGACCAAATATGTTAGAATTTAAGGTTCATACCGGTAACCAAATGCAAGAAATTCCAACTACAAATGCCATAGCTGATACAATGAAGCAAGGTAGGAAGTATGGATACCTGTAAAAATATTTAAGAAACTTAGTACAACAATAAAGTAAAACAAAAAGAGGATTAAAGTTAATAGTAAAATCGAAAAAAAAACACTTACTTATCCCAAAAGGAATCCTTTGGAAATAGATTTGGATATTTTTGGACTGGCTGTAAAACAAAATTTCACAAACGATTAGAAAAACCAGTTAATTGTAACAATGTTTTCATTTTTTTAGGTAATATATAATTGAATTTCAGAGTTCAGCCTTCTCAATACGAAAGTACTGATACTGACACAGATACCAAACACAATACCGACTTGTAGACACCATTAGCATACATCAAGCAACAAGCACATGTCTTCAATTTGAAGTGCTAGTGGTAGATAACTTGCAATATAAGCTATCTTATATCATGTTAAAAAGTGATTTTTGTGAAGTATTTTACCCTAAAAGCCATTAGAAATAAATTGAGAAAAAGACAATTACCTGAGCCAAATAACCTCCCAATGCTGGTCCAAAGGCTAAACCAACTCCCCAAGCAGCTGCAACCTGAAATTATAGAATAGCTTTTTAATTTTTATAAGAGTTGTGATTCAATGAAATGTGAGACACAAAGGTTAATTAGACTTACCGTTGATTGTCCTAAAGCTTGGTACTCTTCTCTAAATATTTCAGAAGAATAAGCCTATTAATGAAGGAGATTATGAAAAAGCAAATAATATAAATAACCCAAGATATTCAGATATTCAAGTACACAAATTCCAACATTTTGTTGTGTTAGATGAAATAAAACATTTAGGGTATGTTTTGGAGTTTGGAGGGAAAGAGACGGGAGCGATTTGAAAAAATAAAAAATTGAGTGGAAAGAATTGAAAAATTTTGGTCGAGAGAGTTTTGGAGGATTTGTTTTTATTGATAACACAAAAAAAAAATCGTCAATATGGAGAATTCAAAAATTGTATTCAGTGAGAGTTTTGGAGAAAATTTGCACTGTCCTGCCCATTCATTTCCGAGTAAATACCAAAGTATCGTAGTTTAAAAAAAATCGTTTTGTTATAAAGCAACCGCCCATCCAATGGGCGGCAGTGTACAAGAAAAAAAAATGTCGTCTATTGAAGGAGCGGCAGTGATATAAATTTACAACACTGCCGCTCATTCAATGGGCAATACCTTTTTTTCTTGTACACTGCCGCCCATTCATTGGACATAACCCACTTTATTTTACACATTGTCGCCTATTCAATGGGCGGCACCTCTATAATGAGAATGTTTTTTGTTTGAAATGTTGACATATTGGTATATATGATTGAAAAGTATGGCATTATAGTTATTTGTTTCTAATAGTATGTCAATGTTGTAAAAAATTCGTTTTATAGGGCTTACATAAATTTTTTAAATATATTTTATATTATGATAATATTATAAAAATTAAAAATATAGTAATAATTAACACTCTTTGTTCATTCTACAATCATTCTAGTATACAAAATCATTCTTTCAAAAAATATCAAATATTTTTTTTATATTTTTTTTAAAATATAATTTCGGAAGTCTTTCTCTCCTCTCCAAACTCCGAAACAAAGTTTTAGGGTCAATTTATTTTTTCTTTAAAAAATAGATTTTTTTGTATTTTTAAAACTGTTTTTTATAAAAAAAAATTAAACATACAAGATTTTTTTAACTTGGTTTTTATAAATTAAAAAATTAATTTTAACATCTAATATCATAAATATATATTTTTGAAGTTTAAAAAATAGTCAAAATTACGTTATTAAAATAATCTCAAAAATTATATTTATGAAAAACTATTTAAAATAGTTTTAAATTTAATTGATTTTTTAATACTTTAATAGAAAAAAAGAGTCAAGATCCGTTGATAGGATGGATAAGACTTTAAACGTATTAGACAATTTTTTCGGAATGAATCAAAGCAATTATTTATGGAAAAGAAACACCATATTTTTTAAATATTTTATTTAATTTCTTATGACAGTTTGATTCATTTCTATTAACTTTTGAGATTTGATCTAAATCTTTTAGACTTATACATAGTGTCAACTATTAACTTTTGAGATTTGATCTAAATCTTTTAGACTTATACATAGTTTCAACGAATCTAAATTCCAAAAAAAAATATATTAAAATTACGAAATACTTAAAATAAAATTAAAAAAAAATATTTAAATTAATTTCTCATTTAAAGTTTTATTCAAAAAATTTATAATTTTCTTTAATAAAAATATATAACACTGTAAATTATTTTTAAGAAAAACTTTAAACAAACATGCTCAAGAGTATTGATCGATGATACCTTCATTGGTCCAAGCAAACCATTTAAACCTCCAAGAGTAAATCTTATTACCACAGCCATCCAAAAACTTGAGCAAAGTCCAAATAATGTGTTGAAAATTACCCTGAAATCAAATTAGCATCATAAAACAGAGTTAAATCATTTCCAAAAGTCACATTCAAAAACTATTATGCGAAACTTATTTTATAAGCTGAAAACACCTCATTAACATGTTAGAAGTTAGAAGTTGTTTTCATAAACTCTTTTCAAATACTTACACAGAAACAATTCCTATAATGACAACAGGTTTTCGACCGTAGCGATCTGCTACCATTCCCCACAATATTGATGTCAAAGCTCTACCAGCCATGTATGCAGATCCTGTCAAATTTACACATTCATAGTGAAGAAATAAAAATTTATTATAATATAAATTTATTATATATTCCATTTATCCGATCTATCTATGAAACAGTCTAGATATATTAATTATTTAATAAATTTAAAAAATAAAATTTGTTTATAATTAAGACCGAAGATAATATTATATACTAACACATCAAATAAAAATAAATCTTACCTACATAACCAGCATAGGAACTGATATCTTCTTCTGTTTTTGCAATATGAAAATCATCTACCTAAAAATAAATATTATTTGCAACATTAATTAAGATTAACAAAATTATCATAAATTAGTGAGTATTTCATAACAGTAAATACTCACTCACCATGAAATAAAGGTAAGGAAATAGAGATGCTATAGGAAGAGCTGCAACAATGTGAAAAAAGAAAATGAAAAAAAGTGATTAAAGTATAAAAAATTTCAATGATAAAAAGCACTTTATGAAATTACTTACTGCTGCATAAAACAACAATCCATATAGTGAAAACATTTCTGAATGTAACATCCTGTTTCAAATCTTTGGCTTCATCCACCTTACAACCTGGACAATTCTCCTGATAATGGTGTTTCTTCAACAATGGCTGACTTCCAAAATCTTCCATGTTTATGCTTACCACAACAAAGCCTCAGTTGTTCGCTCAAAGCAATGTCTTTTTATATGCAAAAACTAGCAATGTGGGGTAAAATAGAAAATTACAATTTAGTACATTTTTTTTAATTGGGAAAAAAAAAGATAAGATTACATGTGTTAACAAAGGTTAGGAGTTCGGTTTTTGATCCATAATTGAATTAATAATGTAATATATTTTAATTACCAAATGAGTAAAGACATGAAAAGGATTGATGTAGATGTAGAATATGTCACATGTATGAAAATGGGAATGAATGTGGACACAAACACGGTTTCCGGTCTAGAAAAGTGGGTGTAGTAGTAATTACTACTGTTTCATGGAGTGCAATTATTATGATTCAACTAATAAGTGACCCCAAACATTAATCATATTGACCAAAAGATTAATATTTTACTTGACATGTAATTACGGTCACGTGAAACATGCTCCCAACCTACTACAACGATTTACACCCTCTATCATTTGGTCACTATTATAAACAACAACAAAAAATTTAAATTCATTGAATAATTGATACATCTGATATATAATAATGTTCAAATACATTATTGATTAAATAAATCTAAAAAAAAATATTTATAATAGTGACAGAAGGATGTACTCATTTATAATAGAATAAAAAAATATTCTAAAATAAGTTTTTGTTACTTAAAATAATTTTTGTTGAAATGAAGTGAGACTTCTTCTCTTAGTTAAAATGTCCTTAAGTATTAACAATTTTTATGTTTGTATAAATTTTCTATCAATTTTTAAATAGCCACTTCTAGTAGGGTGACATTGATTTCTTTAGAATAATTGATCTCAAGAGATTAGATATTAAATTTGTTTTAAAAATCATATTTAAAAATAATTGTGTGGAGAGAGAAAAAATCCGGAAATTGAAAATTACCTTTATTATTTCCCTTGCATTATGATAGAGGTTAAATATATTAATAGATTGTTATTTTAAAATATCGATTAAGAAATATTATAAAGTAATTAATTTATTTTTATGGTATACACGTCATAAAATAAAACAAGACGTTGAACCTTTTTAAATTAAAAAGGGTTTGATATTATTAAGAATATTTTTGTAGAAAAATTAAGGGTTAAATAAGTTGTTGGTCCCTCTAAATATTGCAGTTTTCGTTTTTAGTCCCTTCAAAATTTTCCTTTGAGAAGTGGTTCTTTCAAAATTCTCTGTCTGAACAATTGGTCCCTAACGTCAAATATAACTAACGATTTGTTTACGTGGCATGCCACTTGGATTTTTGATGACTGTGTATACACGTGGCAGTGTCAACGTGGCAAAAATGATGACGTGAATGCCACGTGATAATTTCTTTCATTTTTTTTTATATTAATTAAAATTATAGCGACGGAAAGTTGGACGCTAATCTGTCTGTCGCTAAGATGAACAGCATAAACAAACCCATAATTTGCAGTTAATTCATAGCAAATTCTTAGCTAAATACAAACTCAAAATTTCTTACACAAAACTTGAATTTTTTTTCTTGAAATGAATTAAATATGAATTTCTTATATGCATCAATATATTAAAAGTTACTTTTGATAAAATTATTTGTAACACGATTCAAATATCAATTACTCCCTCCGTTCCTTTATAAGTGTCACTTTTAGAATAATTTTTTGTTTCTTTTTAATTGTCACGTGCAAAGTTCAAGGTAGCATTAGTTACACTTTTGTCAAAAATACCCCTAGGTAGTTATTACAGAGAGAGAAAATGTGAAATGAATGTAATAAATAATTAAGGGTATTATAGGTAAAGAGAGTATTATTGTTTGAAAAGTAACAACAATAATTAGTTTTCTTGGTATGTGTAAAAAGTTAAAAAATGACACTTAAAAAGGAACGGAGGTAGTACAATTTAAATATATTTTTTAAAATACATTCAATAAAATTATGTTATATAAATATTTGTGTTAGGTTGATTCATAATTATTTGACTTACTGATGTGCTGCTGGTGATTTGGCTGGTCCAATCATTGTAGCATTTTGCGCTGACAAAGCATTTCAAGTGAACCTTTATTAGTTGTGGCTTTATATTTCTGACATAATTTTTACCAACCTCAAAGTGAATGGTGTATCTTCAAAATTTTGGTGTTTATGCTATACAAGCTTCAATTTGGTTGACCTCTATTGAGCTGAAAGAATTGTTACATTCTTCCCTTGATGCATGGTGTCTTTGTTACTGTTTCAGGGGTGTCGGTTCCTTTGAACAGATCCGTGGTTGATCTTCTAAGATGTTGGACCTGCTCGTTACATGCGATTGGAGTGGACATACAAAATGCAGTCGGCTTGTGGCTTGTCATTTGCTAGAGTTTGTGGCGAGTTCGGAATAGTATCTTGTTTACCGACGAAATATGGTGTGTTGAATCAATAGTTCATAACATAGTAGTTCTAACTTGGAGATGGATTGGGAAAAAAACTAATTATACTTGTAATTATTATGACTGGACCAAATCGCCAATAGATTTTTTGTAAGGCAAGTCCTAAGTTGGTTTTTGTAATCGGATTCGATACCCCTTAGTATCCTATAGTGAAATTTTGCCTATTAAAAAAAAAAAAAAAAAAACTGTTTCAGTTAGAGTCTGTTTGGTAAGACCATAAAAAGAGCTTTTAGCTTGTAGCTTTTAGCTTTTCAGCTCATTTTGATTAAAAAACTCTGTTTGGTAATGCATTTTAGCTTTTATCTTTTAGCTTTTTAACTAGCTTTTAGATTTTTTTTCAAAAGCTATTTGAAGTAGCTTTTGAGCTTGTAGCTTTTAGCTTATGACTTTTTATTCGAATTATACCCTTATTATTTTAACAATATATATATATATATATATATATATATATATATATATATATATATATATATATATATATATATATATATATATATATATATATATAATATTTACTAATAAAAAATTGATTTTAAAAGATTGAATTTAGGAAGATTTTGAAGAATGTTATAGAAGATTTTAGAAATTATTTTTATTTATTAAAAATAAATTATATAATTAATTTAAAAATAGTGCTGATAATTCTTAAATTAGTGAAACATTGGAATAGAATCAATAAAATCAACAAAGATGAAGAAAATTCAGAATATTATTACAGTTTTATTGTAAAATATTAGACAATAAACTTATTTTTGTTATTTTTTTAGATTAATATAACTAAATTCAAAATTACAATGTTATTATTTCACATATTTTATTAAATTTCATTATAAAATTAGGAATTAAAAAAAATTATATTTCACAAAAGAATGAGTTAATTAGACCAAGAATCGTAGTTATTACGATTACTTTTACTTTTATGTCTTCTTAAATGGCTTTATGAAATACCCTTGCTTTATATATGGTTTGCTGGTTTTTTTTCATTGAATTGTGTTGTCAATATATTCATACTAAATAGCAAAGTCCATAAAACTTTTATACAAATTTATATATTTTGATGATATCTTTAATTTTTCATATATATTAAAATTGTTTTGCATGTTGTTATTAATACATTTACTTTTATCGAATAAAAATTAATTTAATAATATAATATAATAAGATAATGAAATCACCAATTTCTTAATTAAAAATGTCCTTTTAAGTCATTTTGTAATTATTAGCTAGTGTAACAGCTAATTTACCAAACAGTTAAATTAACTTATCAGGTACCAGCTATAAGCACTACTACGAAAAACCCATTTAACAACGATTGGAAATGACATATAATGACGGGGGCGAAGGCGTTGTTATGTAGAGTGTTGTTGTATATGAGGTACGTACAATGACGGTCCGGGAACCGTTGTTGTATTCCAGTTTGCGCGCACCATTTCACGACGGTTAGTTTAGTCAACCGTTTTGATATACTAAACTGTGATTCGGTTCGATTCTCAGCAACAACATTTTTTATTTATATTAGCGTTTGACATACAACTACGAATAGGTTTATAACCGCTACCAAAAACAGACTGTTTTAAATATAAAATTTATCTGCGTATCAAATTATTCCCATAATTTATCCTGTCAAAACAGCTTCTGTTTACATGCAAACACAATATGTGCATAAAACACAATTCTTCCTATATTGTATCCTTATAAATGAATCACAGAATTTACATCAAAAGAAATTTACATCAAAAGCTAAATGAATCAGAGAATTAAACTGCTAACATTGTTTAAATCAAAAGCCAATATTATTGATTTCATTATGTGCATTAAAAGCCAAAACTATTGTTCACATTATGTGCATCAAAAGCAAAAAATATGTGCAACAAAAAATGTTGCTGATATATCATACAGCAGGAGCAGAACCCTTAAGCTGATTGTGGATATACGCCCAACGTTTACGAAGATCCACAAAGTCCTAAAGGGGGAATGGGGTTTCGTCGTTAAACATCTACATAAGAGCAAAAAATTGAAGATACATCATGCATGATAATAATTCAATAGTCAGCTTATGTATTAATATATGTAAACACTTTATGGCATATATTACCGTATCCCATGAATCAACAGTGCCGGCAATGACGATGTTTAACATATGTTTCATGATAAAATACCCACACTCGTAACTCCCGCGTTGTTTCCTCGTCTACAAATTACATGAATATAAAAACATGAATACAACAACACATGCATGAATGTAAATGAAATAAGCAGGTAATCGGGCCACTTACTTTAGGAGCAAGGTATGTGGGTTTTTTTCTAACATTCCTCAATATATTAACTTGCTCCACAATACTGCACATTGAAAATTGAATTAAACATATTACATGATAAACTAATTACAATTAATGCCAAAGAAAATGATATTAAACTGTGAGATTTGGATCGAACTCTAGTTTTAAGCATGAGGTCGAAGTCCGTTCGCATGCTGCTGTCGAAATAATACATGTTGTAGTCGAAGGTTGTTCTAACATATATTAGTTAATATTGCTAGGGTTGTTAGCATATTGAATTGGGCCTTGTGTTAAGGATCCAATTGTTTAAGTTAGCTTGTACCCTAAGTTAGCTTGTAATGGGTATTTTGTTAAAAGCCCATTAGTTTAGTGTGTTAGGTTTTATTATAAATAGAATGCTAGTCTCTCATTCTATAGTGTGACAAAACCTAATTAAAGTGAGAGTGGTTAGTTTGTTATTCTTGTATACTTGTAATCCTTGTTTTAAGGAGAAAGAAAAAGAATAGCAGTTTTATAACCAATCCTTGTTATTTTACCTTGTTTTCTTTGTTAACCCTAACCCTTGTGGGTTTCTTGACTGATCAAGGAACTAATTATACTTTGTTTCTAAGGTATCCGATTCACAACAAATTGGTGCGGTGAGCGTGGATAAGATGTCTTCAACAAAGTATGAGATTGAAAAGTTCACCAGAGTGAACGATTTCGGTCTGTGGCGCTTGAAGATGAAAGCCCTACTGGTGCAACAGGGTTGTTTGGAAGCGTTGAAGGGAATGGCAGCCATGGATGCTGCGTTAACGGAAAAAGAAAAGACTACCATGATCGAGAAAGCACACAGTGCAATATTGTTGAGCCTTGGTGATAAGGTTCTTCGACAGGTATCAAAGGAGACGACGGCATCAGGGTTATGGGTGAAGCTTGAAAGCTTATACATGACCAAATCTTTGGTGAATCGACTCTACCTGAAACAAGCCTTGTATTCGTTCAAGATGAGTGAAGACAAAGCTTTGGCTGAGCAGTTGGATATGTTCAACAAGCTGATTCTTGATCTTGAAAATATCGATGTGAAGATCGATGACAAAGATCAAGCACTATTGTTGTTGTGCGCTTTGCCTAGAACACATGCTCACTTCAAAGAAACTCTCTTGTATGGAAGGGAGTCCCTGACCTTTAAAGAAGTTCAATCAGCCTTGTACTCTAAGGACCTGAACGAACGAAAGGAGCATAAACCTTCGACGGTTGGTGAAGGTTTGGCAGTTAAGGGAAAATCCTTGCGAAAGGATGGTAGGTTCGACAAGAAGAAAGGTAAAAGTTAGCAGAAGTCTTCTAGTGGCGAAACATCTGGTTTTCGATGTTATCACTGTAAGAAGAAGGGTCACACAAGAAAGGTGTACCCTGAACGCCTGAAAGATCATGGAGGTAAGGATAATGGCAATGCAGCCATTGTTCAAGATGACTTCGACTCATCTGATGTTCTTGTAGTTTCAAGCGGCGACTCAAGAAAAGAGTGGATTATGGATTCAGGATGCACTTGGCACATGACTCCAAACAGAGAATTGTTCGAAGAGCTATGTGATCAAGATGGTGGATCGGTGCTGCTGGGAAACAACAAATCCTGCAAAATTACAGGTATTGGATCTGTAAGATTCAAGCTCCATGATGAGTCAATAAGGTTATTGACTGAAGTCAGGTATGTACCTGACTTAAAGAGAAATTTAATTTCTCTTGGTGAAATCGACAGGAAGGGATACGTTTTCCAAGGAGAGAAAAGTATCCTAAGAGTCATGAAGGGGTCGAAGGAAGTCTTGAGAGGCGTGAAGAAACAAGGCTTGTATACCCTTGAGGCTGAGGTTGTAAGTGGCTCGACAAATACTGTATCCACGAAACCTGTGTCGAAGACAGATTTATGGCACATGAGATTGGGCTATGTCAGCGAAAGAGGCCTGGTCGAATTGGGGAAGCAGAACCTGCTAGGTGGTGACAAAGTCGAAAAGTTGGAGTTTTGTGAATTTTGTGTATTTGGTAAATCCTGTAGGGCGAAGTTCAACAAAGGCAAGCAAAGAACACATGGATCCCTTGATTACATTCATGCCGATCTTTGGGTGCCTGCAAGGAATCCTTCACACTCAGGTGCAATGTATTTTCTATCCATCGTTGATGACTATTCCAGAAAACTATGGGTATTCATTCAGAAGATGAAGGATGAAACTTTTGAGAATTTCAAAAGTTGGAAGATTCTGGTCGAAACTCAAACTGGCAGAAAGGTTAAGAGGTTGAGAACCGACAATGGCCTTGAGTTCTGCAACAAAGCGTTCGACAGTTACTGTGTTGAGTCTGGGATTGCAAGGCATAAGACTGTAGCAGGTAATCCTCAACAAAATGGCTTAGCTGAGAGATTTAATCGAACAATCCTTAAAAGGGTTAGCTGCATGTTGGTTAGTGCTGGATTGAAGAAGGTGTTTTGGGCTGAAGCTGTTTCGACAGCTGCATATCTGATAAATAGATGTCATTCGACTGCATTAGATATGAAGACACTGAAGAAGTTTGGTCGGGAAATCCACCTAGTCTCGACAGACTGAGAGTATTTGGTTGTGTGGCCTATGCTCACATTAGGCAAGACAAGGTCGAACCTAGAGCTCTGAAGTGCATGTTCATGGATACCCTGAAGGAGTCAAAGCTTATAGGCTATGGTGCCTAGAGCCAGATCACAGGAGGTGTATCACCAGTCGAGATATAGTTTTCAATGAAGCTGAGATGGCTTTCAAGAAAACTGATGTTGCTGACGAAGAGCTGGAACAGGGAGAGATTCCTGTTGAGGTAGAGCATGTTGATGCTGAAGTGCGTACCCCAGATGAAGTCGAAGACGAAATAGAAGATGTTGTCGAAGATGAGGAGACTGATAATGACTACCTGTTAGCAAGAGACAGGTCGAGAAGAGTCATCAAGCCACCTCAGAGACTTGGGTATGCAGATCTTATAGCCTATGCCTTAATCTCTGTAAGTGAGGTTCTCGACGAAGAACCTGGAGACTATAAGGAAGTTATGAGGAGTCGAAAGAAGATTGAATGGCTGAAGGCCATGGATGATGAGATGAAATCTCTTCATGACAACGACGCATGGGAACTGATCAAGAAACCTGTTGGAGCCAGGTTAGTCAGTTGTAAATGGATTTTCAAAGTCAAGGAAGAAATCGAAGGAGTGGCGTCGAAAAGATACAAGGCAAGGTTGGTTGCTAGGGGATTCACTCAGAAAAAATGTGTCGACTTTAATGATGTGTTCTTGCCTGTTGTAAAGCATAGATCCATTCGAATGTTGTTAGCCATGGTGGCACAGTTCGATCTTGAACTGGAACTGATAGATGTGAAGACTGCGTTCTTGTATGGTGATCTAGATGAAATAATCCTGATGAGGCAACCTGAAGGGTATGTCGAAAAGGGGAAGGAAGATTATGTGTGCAAGCTGAAGAGATCCCTATATGGACTGAAACAATCTCCTCGACAGTGGAATAGGAGATTCGACAAGTTCATGGCACGCATAAGTTTCATCAGAAGTCAGTTCGACCACTGTGCTTACTTCAGATTTCGACCTGGTAATTCATTTGTTATTTTGTTGCTTTATGTGGATGATATTCTAATAGCAAGTAACAATGTCGAAGAGGTAAGGAGGGTGAAGGTTGAACTCAGTAAGGAGTTCGAAATGAAGGATCTGGGAGCTGCGTCCAGGATTCTTGGGATTGACATCCGAAGAGATAGAAAGCAGTCGAAATTATGCGTATCTCAAGAGGCATACCTACGGAAGATTCTCGAAAAGTATGGTATGTCGAATTCAAAGCCTGTTGTAACTCCGACAAACCATCAATTCAAGCTGAGTATAGATCAATGTCCCAGTACTGATGTCGAAAGAACTTATATGAATAGCATTCCATATGCTAATATAGTTGGTTCTTTGATGTATGCTATGGTCTGTACTAGACCCGACATAGCATATGCAGTAAGTCTTGTAAGCAGGTACATGTCAAATCTTGGAAAAGCTCACTGGCAAGCATTGAAGTGGATTTTAAGGTACATAAATGGGTCTCTGAATAGAGTCTTAATTTATGGTGGAGCCTTGGGTGAATATAGTAAAGCAGAAATCGAAGGATATGTCGACTCTGACTATGCAGGATGTATGGATACCAGAAAATCCATTTATGGATATGTGTTCACTATGTTTGGGACAGCAATCAGTTGGAAAGCAACACTTCAGAAGGTGGTTGCATTATCAACCACTGAAGCAGAATATATTGCTTTAACTGAAGCTGTGAAGGAAGCATTGTGGCTTGAAGGTTTTGCAAAGGAGCTGAAACTTCAAGGTCCAGTTATCACTGTTAAATGTGATAGTCAAAGTACAATACACCTGTCGAAGAACTCAGCCTATCATGAGTGGACCAAGTATAACACCCCTTTTCCCATCGCGAATAAATAATACATAAATAAAATCAGAGTAACTAAAAATTTATTTTTCCGACAGAAACAAGGATGTCACATTTAAATAAACAAAACATCATCCCTGCTTATATATTTGATACATAGCATAAAATAAAGTACCCTCAAGGGGGAAACTTTTTCCATAATAAAGGAAATGTCAATTATGGAATAAAACGTAAAGATCCATAACCGACTTGTTTTACAAAATAAACTGTTTTATACATCAAAATATTCATACAAAATATATCCTCCCTATATATACATATATAACATAATCGTTCCCCGACTCCCGTGCTACGTATCAGAGCAGACACCAAGACCTAAGCAAACAAAGATATAACTCTTCCAGTTGCCTCCACGCCTCTAAAGCTGACAATCTGCACTATGCCATAAAAAGCATATTCCAGCAGAAGGGTGAGAAATAACAACTATAACAAGATTGCATAATAATATGCCACAACACAAATAAATTCACATATATAATATTTCTCACCACATACATCACATACTAACACATATAGCATGCCACCAATACATAACATATTCCTAACAATCCAACCACATGGCATATAACGATTATACCAATACAATCACATTTCACACATAATGTACACCACAGTTATGACCTATGAAAACAAACCACCACATCACATATCATATGTTTATACACAAAACATATTACTCACAACCAATGCATTTATCACATATGCATAATAATTCACCAAAGCTAACTCATCATATATCACAATATAGATATATCATCAAGCATATTCATTATGCATACATTCACCATTATCATCATTCCACATGAACACACACATACTTGTTCATTCAACAATGCATCATTATAAGATACAGTTTATATCATCTCCATAAACATACATATATCAATGTTTATTCATCAATGCACAAATACAAAGATGATCAATGCAACTCATAGAGACCGACTCTCGACTCTATGCAGATGCATGCGGTACCGACTCATCACCCGAGCTCAATTGAAGAACTCAATGGAAATATCCTCCCTGCCGGGCCTACGATATTTCCCCATCGCTCATACCATCATGGCATCCGATGTTTCTGGATTGTTCACGCAGACACGATCCGATTGCTCAAACCCCACAAGGGCACACAATCATTCTGAAGATTCCCACGGAATCAAGTGTAACTCATCGCAACGATTACACCCATTGACTACGCAATGTTCAGAGGATCCTCAATGATCATTTGTGTAATCAATCACTCACACCCAACAGGGACGTGATATTACACCCGATTCTCCACGGAATCGCGACACATGAATGCATGTCATGATGTTTCTCATACAAAATGACCACATACACTCATGCAATGCACACATATTTCACAATATAGTCATGCATATACCATTAAATACACACATTGCAATTTCTTGCCTTTCGGCCATAATTCATCACCACAACATGTCATCACATGCATTCACATCATATAACGTCATACAAGTCATACGATACATATTAAAAGCATATAGCACGGTAAAACACCGACTGCACGCGTTTACCGCGATAAAAAACCCGACAATCCAACACTTTTCTAAAACCACGACCTAAATAAATCATCTACTGCCCTCCAACCCAATTTTATAAGAAAGAATATTTCATAAGCTTTCTAACGCTTCGAACGGGGACCAAAACTGTAATACCCCGTAAATTTATAAACGCTCTGGTTAATATTATTATGATCAACTGGGTTCCGGAGTACTCTGAGTAATTATTTGATAAAATAATTAGAGTAAACTGACGAACTCAGAGTTGATTAAATTAATAGTATTTAACGTTGAGTTTTTATAATTTGATGTATTTGAGCTAATTTGGATAATTAGTAGTATGATCAATTAATATCACTTTGGATATTTTCTTTTCATTTTACTTATTTGGTCAAAGATAGAAACTTAGAGAAAAAGAAAAGAAAGAAAAGAAAGGAAAAAGGGAAGAGAAGGAAAGGAAGGAGGAGGAACAAGAGAGGAAAATTTCCCAAAAGCTCAAGATCATCAACAATCATCTGTTCTTCATCTCAATTTCAACCTCCTCGTCTAGTAATCCAGGTGGGTTCTAGTTAGACTCTTTAGGGTAGAGTTTTATTGAGTTAGAGTTAGATTGGTATTATGGAAATTGATTAATTTTGCATGAAATTCATGAATCTAGCTGCTAAATGCAATGTGTGATTGTATGTTTATACCGATTGTTATGTTATAACATGTTTTGATGAATTTTAGATTGGAAAAAATGGGATTTTGGGGTTGAATTGAATCAACCCGTAGCAGACAAATTCTGCAGGAAAATTTCTGGGTTCAAACTGCCCATACGCGTATCACGCAGGGCCATACGCGTATTGAGTAGGGCAATACGCGTATGGGTGTGAAGGAAATGGGATGATACGCGTATGGACAGGGCAATACGCGTATGGATGGCCGAGAATTTTGAGCAATACGCGTATCGATTGGGGCAATACGCGTATGGCTGGGCGAGATTGTTGGGCCATACGCGTACGGGGAGTACCAATACGCGTATGGCCAGGGGACTTGCAGAATTCTGCTGTTGTGATATTTTATTTCCGATCGTTTGTTTCCAATGCCGTAACTTTTTATCCGTAACTCGGAATGGAACAATTTTGGTATCGTTGGAAAGGTAATAAAATGTACTTTCTTATTACATGGGTTTTAAGATTGACGGCCGATTTAATTATATCGGAATTGTTGGAATTGTGTCGTTTTGTTGATTTTGGTGTGTAATGGTTGTTGAAAATGTAAGCATGATTAAAATATGGAATAAGTAGAGTGAGGACAATTAACCCAAACAGTGTCGAAAAAAATATAAATGATTAAACACTAGTATGGAACATGTGTGTTAACCGTTTGGTTGTGATAAGGCATAATGGCCTTGAGATTGTGGAATACAATCAAGTCTTTGTGAGATCACGTAATCGTAACCGGTTATTATTGTTTTTGCGAGTGCGTTTCATGGGTCTCGAGCTCCTCTGAAACATGTGCACCACTACTTGGCAGGTTTGATTCCCGCATTTCATTTTAGTACGAATGGCGCCCATGGAGCGTAGGCTTGTGACGGTATAAGGCCCGTGAGAAGTGACGGTTCATAACGGTTAATGGCCCGTAGAACCCGAATCCATTCGTATGTCAAGTAGGTTGCAAGGATCCATGACTCGGGTCGACTTCTAGACGTAGAAGAGGACGGGAATAGGGGATACCTTGGCATGGTTATCGATTAGTGATATTGTGAGTTGATAAACTCATAACATGTTTCCATATAGTGTGTGTGTACTCATGGTCTTTCCCCTTTCCCCTTGGACGTGAGTTAGGACTTTGTTAGAACCTTGTAAAGCCGAGAGGACTTTAAGATAGGGAACTCACTGAGATTTGATGTATCTCACCCCACTGTTGTTGTTTACATCACAGGTTCTGCAGGTTTGGCGAAGGGTAAGGACAAGGTTATTTGACTTTCCTTACGGATCGTGGTTTTGTGATGGCATGGCTTCCGCTATGGCGTTATGTTTTGAGATCATTGTTTTGATCTAGTTCTTAGTTTTTATCATTTTGGAACATCTTGTATATGTAATGCCTTAGACTTTTAGTTCTTTTGTATTAGAGGCATTTATATATATAATGTGTTAACTAGGAACTTATTATGTTTCAGTACCAAAAAGTGAAACTCATGTATAATATATGATTTGAGGCATGTATTGTATATGGTCTTTACAGTTGGTATCAGAGCAGGTTGTATCCTCGACCTAGCCATGAAATAGTATAAGTGTTTCTTTCCGTTTCATATGTGTTGTGTCGCTATGGGTCTTAAGTGTTATATTTATGGTATTGAGCCTGATCAACTTAATTCTATCTATATGACATTTAGGAACATGGTTGGCGGACGCAGAAACAATCGTGGTAGACCCACAAATACTCCAGCTGGGATGAATCCGCCAGGCGGCGATGCAAATGCTTCTTTGTATCAGTTTGTGCGACAGATGCAGCAGCAGCAGAACCAGTTCATGCAACATATGGTGCAACGGATGAATGTAGGTCTTCATCCTCGAGTGGTTGTCCCAGAGATTGTAGGTGGGAGTTTTCGGGATTTTCTCCGCATGAATCCTCCAGAATTTCATGGCGGAATGGATCCTGTGAGAGCTCATGACTGGATTGCTGGCATGGAGAGAATTTTTCTGATAATTTGCTGTAGTGAGGAGAACAAGGTAGTGTTTGCTTCTCACTCACTGAGGGGTCCGGCTGAGAGATGGTGGGATGTTGCTTCAGCTTTTATGACTATGCAAGGTGTACCTAAGGTGTGGGAGCAGTTCAGGTCTATTTTTATTGAAAAGTACCTTCCTAGTTCCTTGAGGATCCGAAGAGAGTTTGAATTCCAGCAGTTGCAGCAATACTGTGTGGCAGAGAACAGTTTGAAGGAAGTTCGGACAGAAGGGGGTTCGCGTAGGGCAAGCCAACAGTCTAATCCTAGGCAACGAGTTTTTAAAAGGAAACAAGTTCAGAGCTCTAGGACTAGTGCATGTCGACACTGTGGTAGAAATCATTGGGGAAAGTGCGGTATCGAAGGTGTGAAGTGTTATCAATGTCAGAAGGTGGGCCATTTGGCGAGGGATTGTCCTCAGGGTAGAAATCAGACACAAGGGAAGACTACTGGTCGAGTATATACTCTGGATGCAAGGAAAGCAAAGGGTGATAATTCCTTGATTGCGGGTACGTGTTTTGTTAATGGTCAACCTTGTTATGTTTTATTTGACTGTGGGGCTACACATTCTTTTGTGTCTTTGAGATGTGTGAAGCGACTAGGGTTGCAAACTAATCCTTTGTTTCCTCCTATGGTGGTTACTACTGCCATGAATGAAATGGTTGAAACACCCCTGATGTGTGAAAATTGTGTGTTGTCGGTGAACGGAAGAGTTTTCCAGATTGATCTTATTTGTTTGCCGCTCAAGAAAGTGGATGTTGTTCTGGGAATGGATTGGCTTTCTGCTAATTCGGTGTTTATCGGTTGTGAAGAAAAGTTAATCATTATTCCATCTGCTGAGGCTACTCCGAAAGATGTATTATCAACGATTTTAGAAGGTACGGTGGGAATGGTAAATTTCTTGTTTGAGAAAGAGAAATCTGTTTTATTGGTTCTTACTAAGGAAGGAAGTAGGGAACAGCAAGTTCTGAGTATTCCAGTTGTGTGTGAATTTCCTGAAGTATTTCCAGAGGATGTTTCTTCTCTTCCTCCGGAGAGAGAAGTTGAGTTCTCTATTGACCTGATACCGGGAACGGCTCCTATATCCGTTTCTCCGTATCGGATGTCACCGCTTGAATTAAGAGAATTAAAGGACCAATTGGAGGACTTGATGTCTAAGCATTTCGTTAGGCCTAGTGTTTCACCGTGGGGAGCTCCAGTGTTGTTGGTAAAGAAGAAAGATGGGGGAATGCGGTTGTGCATTGATTATCGTAAGTTGAATAGAGTTACCATTAAGAACAAGTATCCCTTACCAAGGATAGACGACTTATTAGATCAATTGAAAGGAGCCTGTGTGTTCTCGAAGATTGATTTACGGTCGGGTTATCATCAGATTCGAGTGAAGAGTTCCGATGTGCCAAAAACTGCATTTAGAACCCGTTACGGTCATTACGACTTCCTAGTGATGCCTTTCAGTGTGACTAATGCTCCAGCTGTTTTCATGGATTACATGAATCGAATATTTCAGGCTTACTTGGACCAATTTGTGGTAATCTTTATTGACGACATTCTTATTTATTCTCGTACTCCACAAGAGCACGGAGAACATCTGAGGATTGTCTTATCGGTCTTGCAAGAGAAGCAATTGTTTGCTAAGTTGAGCAAGTGTGAGTTTTGGATGTCGGAAGTTAATTTTCTTGGACATGTGATATCTCGAGGTGGTGTGGCAGTGGATCCATCGAAAGTAGAAGCAGTAATTAATTGGGAGAGACCGAGAAATGTTTCAGAAGTCAGAAGTTTCTTGGGATTGGCCGGTTACTATAGAAGGTTTATCAAGGGCTTTTCTCAATTGGCCTTACCAATGACGAAACTTACTCGGAAGGATGTTACGTTTGAATGGGATTCAGGTTGCGAACAAAGTTTTATGCATTTGAAGGAAAGTTTGACGAGTGCTCCAGTGTTAATTATTCCTGATCCTAGCAACTCTTACGAAGTATTTTGTGATGCTTCTAAGAGGGGATTAGGGGGTGTTCTGATGCAAGGTGGTCAAGTAGTAGCTTATGCTTCTCGACAGTTAAAAGTTCATGAGAAGAATTATCCGACTCATGATTTGGAACTAGCTGCAGTGGTTTTTGCACTGAAGGTGTGGCGTCATTATTTATATGGTGTACATTTTGAAATGTTCAGTGACCACAAAAGTTTGAAGTATTTGTTTGATCAAAAGGAGTTGAACATGCGACAAAGAAGGTGGATGGAGTACTTAAAGGATTATGACTTAGAATTGAAGGATCATCCAGGAAAAGCGAATATAGTAGCGGATGCTTTAAGTCGGAAAATGGTTCATAGTGCGGAATTGATGATTTTGGAGTATTCATTGTTGGAGAAGTTTAGAGATCTTAATCTCCAGTTTGTGTGGACTCCGAATGGTGTGATTATGGGAAATTTGAATGTCAATTCTACCTTGAGAGTTGAGATTCAACAGGCACAATTATTAGAGGAAGAGTTACAAGAATTGTTACTTCAGTCGGGTTTTACACGAGCGACAGATGGGATTGTTCTGTTTAATCAAAGGATTTGTGTTCCGAAGGATGAGGCATTGAAAAGGAAAATCTTAGACGAAGCTCATAAAGGTACTTTTACGATACATCCTGGTTCTTCGAAGATGTATCAGGATTTAAAGAAGGATTATTGGTGGTCTGGGATGAAAAAGGATATAGCGGGATATGTGTCAGAATGTGCGGTGTGCCAACAGGTGAAGATTGAACACCAAAGACCGGGCGGTTTGTTACAACCTTTGGATATTCCAGTTTGGAAGTGGGATAGTATTTCTATGGATTTTGCAGTGGGTTTACCCCGTACCCAAGGTGGGTATGATTCTATTTGGGTGATTGTAGATCGACTAACGAAATCTGCACACTTCTTAGCCGTAAAGACTACTTATAAGGCAAGTCATCTTGCAAGGTTGTTTATTGCTGAGATTGTGAGATTGCATGGTATTCCTTCTAGTATTGTGTCCGATAGAGATCCGAAGTTTACTTCGAGATTTTGGAAAGTGTTCCAACAAGCGATGGGTACGAATTTGTGTTTGAGCACGTCGAATCATCCTCAAACGGATGGTCAGACTGAACGAACAATACAAACGATGGAGGATATGTTAAGAGCTTGTGTGTTAGAGAGTAGAGGGAATTGGAAAGAACTTTTACCGTTAATTGAGTTTTCATATAACAATAGTTACCATGCGAGCATCGGTATGGCTCCTTATGAAGCGTTGTATGGGAGAAAGTGTAGGACACCTTTGTGTTGGGCTGAAATTGGCGAAGATAGAATTTTGGGACCCGAGATTATTCAAGAGACTACGGAAAAGATTCGAATGATCCGCGAGAAGGTTAAACAAGCACAAGATCGTCAAAAGAGTTATGCGGACAATCGTAGGAGACCTTTGGAATTTGAGGAAGGTGACCATGTATTTCTGAAAGTTACTCCGAGATTGAGATTGAAAGGACCGTTTAAGTCGCGAAAGTTAAGTCCGAGATACGTGGGACCGTATCAGATTTTAGAAAGGATTGGTGAAGTTGCTTATAGATTAGCCTTACCACCCTCTCTATCCGAGATGCATGACGTTTTTCACGTATCTCAGCTCCGTAAGTTTGTTCCCGATCCTCTTCAGCCAATTCTACCCGAATCAGTGGAAATTGAAGCGGATTTGACTTTTGAACCACAACCGAGTTGTATTGTGGGAAGGGAAACAAAAGTGTTAAGGAACAAAGATATTCCTCTTGTTCAGGTGCAATGGGATATGACGCATCCAGGTGATGCTACTTGGGAACTAGAATCGGAAATGCGAGATTCTTATCCACATCTGTTCAGGTAATATTCTAAATTCGAGGACAAATTTCTATTTAAGGGGGGGAGGATGTAATACCCCGTAAATTTATAAACGCTCTGGTTAATATTATTATGATCAACTGGGTTCCGGAGTACTCTGAGTAATTATTTGATAAAATAATTAGAGTAAACTGACGAACTCAGAGTTGATTAAATTAATAGTATTTAACGTTGAGTTTTTATAATTTGATGTATTTGAGCTAATTTGGATAATTAGTAGTATGATCAATTAATATCACTTTGGATATTTTCTTTTCATTTTACTTATTTGGTCAAAGATAGAAACTTAGAGAAAAAGAAAAGAAAGAAAAGAAAGGAAAAAGGGAAGAGAAGGAAAGGAAGGAGGAGGAACAAGAGAGGAAAATTTCCCAAAAGCTCAAGATCATCAACAATCATCTGTTCTTCATCTCAATTTCAACCTCCTCGTCTAGTAATCCAGGTGGGTTCTAGTTAGACTCTTTAGGGTAGAGTTTTATTGAGTTAGAGTTAGATTGGTATTATGGAAATTGATTAATTTTGCATGAAATTCATGAATCTAGCTGCTAAATGCAATGTGTGATTGTATGTTTATACCGATTGTTATGTTATAACATGTTTTGATGAATTTTAGATTGGAAAAAATGGGATTTTGGGGTTGAATTGAATCAACCCGTAGCAGACAAATTCTGCAGGAAAATTTCTGGGTTCAAACTGCCCATACGCGTATCACGCAGGGCCATACGCGTATTGAGTAGGGCAATACGCGTATGGGTGTGAAGGAAATGGGATGATACGCGTATGGACAGGGCAATACGCGTATGGATGGCCGAGAATTTTGAGCAATACGCGTATCGATTGGGGCAATACGCGTATGGCTGGGCGAGATTGTTGGGCCATACGCGTACGGGGAGTACCAATACGCGTATGGCCAGGGGACTTGCAGAATTCTGCTGTTGTGATATTTTATTTCCGATCGTTTGTTTCCAATGCCGTAACTTTTTATCCGTAACTCGGAATGGAACAATTTTGGTATCGTTGGAAAGGTAATAAAATGTACTTTCTTATTACATGGGTTTTAAGATTGACGGCCGATTTAATTATATCGGAATTGTTGGAATTGTGTCGTTTTGTTGATTTTGGTGTGTAATGGTTGTTGAAAATGTAAGCATGATTAAAATATGGAATAAGTAGAGTGAGGACAATTAACCCAAACAGTGTCGAAAAAAATATAAATGATTAAACACTAGTATGGAACATGTGTGTTAACCGTTTGGTTGTGATAAGGCATAATGGCCTTGAGATTGTGGAATACAATCAAGTCTTTGTGAGATCACGTAATCGTAACCGGTTATTATTGTTTTTGCGAGTGCGTTTCATGGGTCTCGAGCTCCTCTGAAACATGTGCACCACTACTTGGCAGGTTTGATTCCCGCATTTCATTTTAGTACGAATGGCGCCCATGGAGCGTAGGCTTGTGACGGTATAAGGCCCGTGAGAAGTGACGGTTCATAACGGTTAATGGCCCGTAGAACCCGAATCCATTCGTATGTCAAGTAGGTTGCAAGGATCCATGACTCGGGTCGACTTCTAGACGTAGAAGAGGACGGGAATAGGGGATACCTTGGCATGGTTATCGATTAGTGATATTGTGAGTTGATAAACTCATAACATGTTTCCATATAGTGTGTGTGTACTCATGGTCTTTCCCCTTTCCCCTTGGACGTGAGTTAGGACTTTGTTAGAACCTTGTAAAGCCGAGAGGACTTTAAGATAGGGAACTCACTGAGATTTGATGTATCTCACCCCACTGTTGTTGTTTACATCACAGGTTCTGCAGGTTTGGCGAAGGGTAAGGACAAGGTTATTTGACTTTCCTTACGGATCGTGGTTTTGTGATGGCATGGCTTCCGCTATGGCGTTATGTTTTGAGATCATTGTTTTGATCTAGTTCTTAGTTTTTATCATTTTGGAACATCTTGTATATGTAATGCCTTAGACTTTTAGTTCTTTTGTATTAGAGGCATTTATATATATAATGTGTTAACTAGGAACTTATTATGTTTCAGTACCAAAAAGTGAAACTCATGTATAATATATGATTTGAGGCATGTATTGTATATGGTCTTTACAAAAACGGACTTACGGTTCAAAAGTGATGGCTAAAATACGAAAATACTGTTTTTGCTGTCCCAGGCAAATTCGCCTGGCGAATGCCTGGCGAAACGGACTCGCCAGCAACTCGCCTGGCGAATCTGGACGAACCAGAATTTCTCCAAAATGGGTTTGGGACCCGAAAATGATCCAAATCTTCCACCCACATGATAGTATTACACCCAATGACCCAAAAATACATGTTAGAACACATTTAGGCATGTATTTCATCAATTCATCCGTGAAAACATCGATTTCTACGAATTACTCACAATTTCACCCAAATAGAAAAACCTATATTTTCACCCAAACATTCAAACAAAACATACATATACATATACAATCGAAATATAATCGAAACTTCTCACCCTTACCCGATTAATCGAAGTCTAAGCATTGATTTTGATGATTTTCCTCTTTTCCTCTTCTCACTTCTTTCTTCTCCTTCTTTCTCTTTTTTCTCTTCTCTTTCTCTTTCTCTTTTTCTCTTCTCTACTATTTTTCTCTCTTTTCTTTCTTTCTATTTTCTATTTATTCAAAATATCTAACCCCAAAAAGACCAAAATACCCCTCAGCTTAAATATCTCGCAAACGCTCTCAAAATGCGATAAAACATAAACAATGATGAAAAATAACATTTTGTCAAATAAAAGTCAATAATAAAATAATATAAAACCAAAACCAATTAAATCTACTCTATTAAATAAATCTAACAAAATTGGGGCGTTACACCAAGCACATTGATGTGAGGCTGTATTTCGTCAGAGGGGTAATCGAGCGTGGAGAAGTCCAAGTGCTGAAGGTTTCGACAGATCATAATGTTGCTGATATGATCACCAAGACGTTGCCAAGTTGCAAGTTTTTCCACTGTATGCAGTTGATAAAGCTGCATGAAGAAAGCTAGTCTGTTTCCTTGATGGTAGAGTTAGATCCAAGGTGGAGATTTGTGAGATTTGGATCGAACTCTAGTTTTAAGCATGAGGTCGAAGTCCGTTCGCATGCTGCTGTCGAAATAATACATGTTGTAGTCAAAGGTTGTTCTAACATGTATTAGTTAATATTGCTAGGGTTGTTAGCATATTGAATTGGGCCTTGTGTTAAGGATCCGATTGTTTAAGTTAGCTTGTACCCTAAGTTAGCTTGTAATGGGTATTTTGTTAAAAGCCCATTAGTTTAGTGTGCTAGGTTTTATTATAAATAGCATGCTAGTCTCTCATTCTATAGTGTGACAAAACCTAATTAAAGTGAGAGTGGTTAGTTTGTTATTCTTGTATACTTATAATCCTTGTTTTAAGGAGAAAGAAAAAGAATAGCAGTTTTATAACCAATCCTTGTTATTTTACCTTGTTTTCTTTGTTAACCCTAACCCTTGTGAGTTTCTTGACTGATCAAGGAACCAATTATACTTTGTTTCTAAGGTATCTGATTCACAACATAAACAAAGACACTTACGTTAATACAAGATCTTTCATTGGTTTGTAGATTGGATCGTGCAAGGAACACATTAATGTCACCGTATTTGTCCTAAACGATATTACGATCAATTGTCAATGACCACTAAATGAACACGAGAATATATATATATATATATATATATATATATATATATATATATATATATATATATATATATATATATATTAGTTGTTACTAAAACAAAACTAAATATAGAATATAGAAATAAATTACAACAATACTAACCTACATAGGAATGGTATAAGGTAACATTCTTTTCCTCCGTCATTTAGCCGGCTTTTCAAGTACTTTTCTCTAATAGTTTTATCATTATACGCCTAAGCAATACAACTTGGGTCCAAGATTCCATATGTACTTGATTTATTTAATTCTATACAAACACGGTGAATGTACCTAAATGGTCAAAGAAAATGAATAAATTAAGGGAGAAAATACAAAAAATTATAATGTTCTATAATGACATGTATATTCGACTATATACTTACGTGCACCAAACTTGCAAAATAGATAAGTCAAGCCACTTATATCCTGCAGAAAATCCCTCACATCTTCAGGAGTGTAATACACTAAATCCAATTGTGGACAATGTTCTTGCGTGAGGGGTTGCGCAAGGTCTGTTGTTGAAATGTAGTAGTATAAACTTGTTATTTCATTTGGACTAGGGTCCAATTTCCATTGCGGTTATCTACAGATGAGGGGCTGTACAATTACTCCCTTTTGTAGAAGCGTGATTTACGACACTTCTACTTGGAGTTTGATCTTCACCAACGCAACGACGATCTTCATTAGTTCGTTGTTCGAGACTTTCACTTAATCTCTACATCATAACATTCAATTAGAACATAAAACAAAAAAAAACACAATATATTCAATTAGAACATATAATATATATCATACAAAAATAAGCACGATTTACGACGCATACCGAATACATCTCTTGTAACCTTTCCACTTTTTTCTCCCTTTTTTCCCTCTCCTCCTCAAACAACCTCCTTTGCTCTGCCAATTGCTTCTCAACATTATCAATCTTTTGTCGTTGAGCAAGAAATTCAGCGGTTTCGGTGCTTCTTCTTTGAGATCCAAAGTATGACCTCAAGCCGACACCATCTCCAACACCACGGACACGGCCTCTATGTTCAGCTGTTCCGATAGCTTCGACTAATATGTCATGTCGTGTTTCCGGAACAAATGTGCCTTCACGGGCCGCCACAACCAAGTTATCCTACACAACATGAGCAACTTACATAAGCGAACACATTTAAATAACAACTCATCATGAGCAATTTACATAAGCAAACGCATTTAAACAAAACATATACTTACAATTTTCTCAACAACTACTCTTGAAGCCTCAGAGGTGTACTCTCCATTAGGTCTTAATCGAGCCCTCTTCCATTTCTCATGTCTTGAAGGTGGAGATGGAATGTCACCATCTCCTCCTTCTTGTAGTTTTTCCTGCAGGATCCTCTTCTCAAGTTTCCTGTAACCCCCAAGAGACAATCTATGGGGGTACATGTTTTTCGCCTTGTTCTGAATTCCCACTTCGCTTTTAGCCTGTTATTAACATAGTGAAAAATGTGTATGATTAGTATCTATAACTCATTAGCATAACATTATAGGTTACATAAGACTACTAGTACTAACCTTGAATTCCTCAGAACGACGTTTCTTCGCAAACTTGTGCCACACCTTCTTCGATAAAAAACTATACCGAATCCATGGAGGTTGAAGACCGCTCTTAGGCTTCGTAATGTAGTTAGCCGTGAGCCGTGACTTAAATCCCCTCCAACGAACACCGGCATAAGTTATCCACTTTCTTTTCAATTTTGAGTCATCGGTAAACTCAAAATTCAACTACATTAAATCAATATATAAGTATGAATTAGAAACTATAGGTAGTGATATCAAATATATGAAAATTATAGTATGAAATACCTTAACGTCTGTCCATATGCTGTCTTTGACATTACAATCCACTTCTCTTCAATCATCAATCAGTATACTGACTTTGCTACGTGCAAGGAACGCAACATAACTCCTAAAAGTAGCGTAATGTGGACAATCAACTAATCTATAGTGCGAATCAAACTCGATTGGAATTTTTGCACCAGATGAGTTGCGGACTGATGTGAACTGGGGCATCATTGTGACACCTCTTTGTGATCTTTTAGTTTGACTTTCAGTTGTTTGAGTTTCATTGGCTAACCTTTCATTTGTTTGAGTTTCCTCGCTGGTTTCTGATGAAGAACTCGACAAGGTCGACATCTAAGTTCAAAAACAACAACAACAACATGAACAACAATGGCAAAAGAGTTTATTGTAGATGCATGGGGGAAATATTTTACGTACCCTAAACGTGACGACGAAGTAAACGATGTTGGTGTTGGTGTTGGTGTTGTCTTCCTTCCTTACGACAACGACGGTGACGATGATGACGACGGTGTTGGTATGTGCGGAATCTTCTATTTTCTTCACTATCGTGACGATGATGACGAAAATGACAACAAATGGATACTGATGATGCAAACTTTGGTGGAATCGTGTATTGTTTCACAGTATTAAAGGTTAGGGTTTAGGGTTGAAATCGTGTAACGTTTCGTCTGGTTTCTATTTTCAATGGAATCGAAATAAGGATACTGAAGAGACAATGAGACTACCTAGTTTGGAGACTATTGAAACACTACTGCGACGGTCAAGAATTTACACCGTTATGATATATTATTTACGTAATGAAATTTCATATTAAAGCGCCAGAGTTATTTTTAGAATTAAAAATTAAAAAAACATACAAAATATATCACAATGGTGTATATAAACAACCGTAGTCATAACTTTTAATTTTTTTAATTAGAAGTAAATAAAAAAGTAAATGCGCGCTTTAACATAAAAGGAATAATATATATGAATACGCTGAGGTTCGAACACATGAAAGCTTGAAGGTATCACTACGGTTGATTTATCAACCGTTATTATATACAGATAATCACCACGGTTGGTTTATCAGCTGTTGTTATATACAGATAAGTTTTATTCAATAAACAAATAAAATACAACCGCGCCTTAGTTTAGATATGTCACATCGGTGTAGGGATGAAGCATTGTGAGCATGGCGTCGTTGTTTACGCGTTTTGTAATAGTGAAGCTACCAGATATCAGCTACCAACTACCTGCTACTAGCTATCAGCTACCAGCTACCAGTTACCAGCTAGTTTTACCAAACAGAACCTTATTATTCCTAATGATTTAGTCTCTTTAGCTGTTATTGTGTTTCTTGGTAATTAATTACACTGTTCAGTATGTGTTATTTCTTTTTCAGTTTTGGTCATATTGAATCTTACCCTTTAGTCATGACTGAGTGGGTCTGTTTTAAAATAGGGACAGATGGATAAGATGGTAGAGATTAAAAGTATGTCCACTCATGTTTTTTTCACATGAAAGGATCCCCTAAACTCTAATATACCATACACTTTTTTTTAGTTTATGTCATGCCAAACATATATTAAACTCATGTTTAATATATCTTAATCAAAATTACACATATTCATATTTTATTATTTTAATCTCAAAATATCTACTCAGATATCTTATATAACATTCAACTAATCAATTGAAGAAGATGTAAACATTTTACCAAGGAAATATAAAGACTATTAACATAAGTGTTTAAGCGATATGTCTCACATTATAAAATAATTTTATACTATCATTTAATAAAAAAATAATAAGCTACCATATTATCAAAATAATTTTAAAATTTAAACGTGATTTAAAGAAATATAAGTACATCTTTGATTGATTAACCTAAATAAATAATACTTCCATAAATCATTTTTATAAGAATATTTCATCTTTTTAAATTTATTAAATAATTTATATATGATAAATCAAATACATTAATTATTTAATGAATCTAAAAAGATGAAATGTCTCTTATAAAAAAGACCGAAGAGATGACTATTTTAATAACTTGTAATATTAATTACTCCATATATCCCAAATTGTAGGTGAATTAGAAAATATAATTATTGTTGTATTGAAAAGTGAAATAATTTATGACTTAAAAAATGTTTTTCATTAATTACATTTAAAAGCAAAATTAAAATAATAGAAAAAAATAAATAATAAAAAATATATTTAAAAAAAGTATTAATGTTATATTAAAATTATAAAACGACTTACTCCGAGAAAATATTAAAATTTAAAACAAATATTTTTTTGAGAAAAAAGAAAATGTACTGACAGTGTAAAATTTTTTACACTGTCAACCAATGAGAAACATGCATTAAAATAAATCTAAATTTTATTTTTAAAATACTAAAATGATACGGCAAATATAAGAGTTTTAATTAGTTGCATGTGTAAAACTATTTTATACTGACAGTTCACTACCATTAAATCCTATTTTTTTTAAGTGTTCTATAATTTGAAACCGAGAAAAAATCTTGGACGGTTTCGGTTTAAGGCAAGATGCCCTTCTAGTTTATATTTAGCACGTTATTATAACACTGAATTATTGTACTGGTTCTTTGTTTGTTATTGGTTGGTTGGTGGTGTTGTAAATGACTTTTATATCCACACAAAAAAATACTCTACAGCTGGCTAACTAGTTTAAAGCGTCAATAATTGGTCTCACCTTCTGAATTTCAACGTGTAAAGATTAGAAAAACCAACGGTCAGATTTGGTGTAGAAGGACAGAGGGGGCTATAATAATGACTAGACCACTGGCCTCTTTAATTTGTCAGTTTTGTTGTACCTTTCACATGTCAATTATCATCATCTTCTACGAGCTTACACACACAGATTTTGAGAATGGAATTTCTTGTATATTTGATACTAAAAATGAAAGTCATTTCAAAACATCCACTTTGAAACAATTAATAATCTTAAACAATTTCGAACTTTTCTGTTTCATTTTGAAAATACTAAAAAATTGAATTGTTTTTTTAAATTTATTATTTTCTATTTTATAATAAATGTTTTATTTAAATTATATGTGATTTTTAAAAAAATTATTAGATACATTAATTTTAATGATAAAATTATATTTACTAAAATGCTGTAAAATAATAAGGGTATAATAGTGGGAAACAAATATTTTCTTTGTTCTATAATAAGTATCAGTCAAAATACCAGTGGAAAAGATTTCAAGAAAAAACTCATGAAAATAGTAATGGCTGAAACAGTGATAAGATATGGAATTTGAGAAACAATTATTTTTTATGAAGCTGTGAAGAGATCATTGAGGTGGTCCTTAGGCGAGTTAAATTTGATATGTGTTATAATATTTAGTCAGTGTTAGCTTGGAGTTGTGTTGTTTAGGTGTTTGGATTGGTTGATCGGCATGTTTGTACTGTGTTTTTTGTAATAAAATATTTTTTTATTTCAAAAAAATATTATATTTTGTAAAAGTTATTTATTTCAAAATAAATAGTTGTTTTTAATTTTTATATAATTTTTATTTTTTTTCAATTTTAATTTTTAATTAATAGTACATATAATTTACTATTTCTCTCGTTAATAATAATAAAGATAATTTGTTAAAATTATTATTTTTATTATATTTTTTTGATTTTTCTAAGAAATGTAATCTAAGACAACTATTTTGTGACGAATAAATTCATAACTTTTATATTATTATTGTAAAGAGATATTTATTTCAAAATAGATTAAAAATGTAAATGAGATATTATTTCTTTAATTTTTCTATTTTGAAAATTTTAATATATATAAACTTTGACTTAAAAATTGTTTAATTAATGTTTTACCAATTTTAAAAATTATTTTTATCAGTATAATTTTTTTTAATTTTAACATGTGTTAAAAGTACAAATTAAAGGTCCTCTATTTTATTTGATGATCACTACAATACCAAATAGTTTTGTTGAATATGTATTCATCATAACAAAAAGACTGATATTCCTTGTAATCCTTGTACTTTTAGGATAACTTTTGAAAGATATTTTTAAATTTAATTTTTTTCTACCTTGCAGGAGGTAATCCCTCAGATATTTTCCTGTGTCATTTAAGAATATTTTACTTTGCCAAGCATATACCTAGTTGATCGACACACAAAAATTAAAAATAAATATAAATAAAATAAAGAATAATACTTTTGATAAAATATTTTTATTACATATTGATGTATTCATTTTTACTATTAAAAATGGAATTTTAATTAAAGTTTTAATTTTAAATAGCACATAATGGTTGAGCTACCCCACATATATTTTTTAATTAATATTGCAATTTTAAGTCTCTAAAAATGAAAACTTTAATTTATTAAAAAAAACAATTTTATAATAGTTAGGCACAATTATTTACAATATTAATATGTACACAATATTTTATAATGTCCTATAAATAATATTGTAGAAGACTTTAGGCAAACAAACAAATATCATTATTTATATTAAATTAATTATTTTTGTGGCTCTAGTAGAAAATAGAGCATGATTGCATTGGCATTTAAAACATTTTTTGTTTCTATCTTTTCAGATCTGCAATAGGTACACATCATTGTCCAATGTGAGTTGTTAAAAGATTTTTTATTTTTAAAGTGAAGTAGTATTTCTTCCACGAGGTGTGTCAATTTTGTTCACACATTGTGGATATTCCTTTCCTTCTCATCTCACTAAACGATGCTTCATCAAATTGTCTCTCATTAAATAAAATATTCTCATTTTAGACACGTTTATTATCTTATTTCTTTATTTGGTTTCGTTCGATGAAAATATTCTCTTCTTTTAATAGGTGTCTTATTTAATTTATATAGAAATAATTGATTTTAATAATAAAATTAATATTATTTATTAAAATATCTAAATTAATTATAGTAAACGGAGTAGCTGAATAAAATAAAAATGTTTTTTTTTAAGAGTACGGTGGAGAGAAAAAATTTCAAAAAGCTTGCAATTAATTTTTTACTCCTCTTTCTAATTTAAATTTTTTATTTATGGGTTTTTTAACATATATCTTTAAAGCACAAATTAGCATTATCCTTTAAAATGTTAACGTGATAATTCCTCTAGTCCTTAATATAAGAAAAAGTTTACTTTTTTAAATTTATTGTAAAATCAATATATATATATATATATATATATATATATATATATATATATATATATATATATATATATATATATATATATATATATATATATATATATATATATATATAAACAATATAAACAATATTTAGTTCAGATATATTGATTCTTCGATAAATGTAAAAAGTATATTTTTTTAATATTAAGAACCAGAGATAATATTTATTATTATCTCTGATCCTTAATATAAATAATTTTACTTTTAAATTTTATTAAAAAATAAATATATCTAAATTACATATAATTAATATTCATTAATTTTGCAATAAACTTAAAAAATATTTTTTTTTTATATTAAAACCACGATTTCCTCTAACTAAACCTTATTTGTTAAAATGAAGTGAGACTTCTTCTCTTAGTTAAAATTTCCTTAAGTATTAACAATTTTTATGTTTGTATAAAATGTCTATCAATTTTTAAATAGCTACTTCTAGTAGGGTGACATTGATTTCTTTAGAATAATTGATCTCAAGAGATTATATATTAAATTTGTTTTAAAAATTATATTTAAAAATAATTGTGTGGAGAGAGAAAAAAATTCACGGAAATTGAAAATTACCTTTATTATTTCCCTTGCATTATGATAGAGGTTAAATATATTAATAGATTGTTATTTTAAAATATCGGTTAAGAAATATTATAAAGTAATTAATTTATTTTTATGGTATACACGTCATAAAATAAAACAAGACGTTGAACCTTTTTAAATTAAAAAGGGTTTGATATTATTAAGAATATTTTTGTAGAAAAATTAAATATGTCAAAATTGGTAATTACTTTTATAGTTTCTTTTATATTATAGTATAGATTAATTATATTTAAAGGATTGATGTTTTTATTTTCAAATTAAGAAAATTATTTATATTATATAAAATTATATTTTTGATGAAATACATATATATTTTTATGTCATAAGTTTTTTTAATATAAACTAGATTATTAATTGATTCATATTATATAAATTTGACAAACTTTTACGCTGTGTGTCTATTATTTAAAATAATTCTCTCATTTTATTTAAATTTTATATCGACTATCCATATCAAAGTTAATTAGACATAATTAAAATTTTATTCATACCAAATATCAATGGTTCTACAAGCATGTTCAACAACTATTGTTGGATAGTTGGAACATGTAATCTTTCAATTAAGAGTAAGTGTCTTTTTTATATTTGTTTTGTCTATAAGGAATTATTTATTTTTTAAATTTATTAAATAATTAATGTATTTGATCTATAATGTAGATCAAAATTTAAAAAGATAAAATATTCCTTTTAAAAATGACCGGAAAGAGTAACTTATAATATTAATTACTCTATAAATCACAAATTATAAACATCGTAGGTATTTTAAGTAAATTAAAAAATATAATAGTTGTTGTATTAAAAAGTGAAATGATTTATAACTTGAAAAAAATTCATTAAATACATCTAAAAGCGAAATTAAAATAGGGTAATGTAAAAATAATATATTGAAAATTGTTGACTGTTTTTAATAAAAATAAAAATATTTATTAATGTTTCCAATACAAACTTTATATAAACAAATTTCTTACTTATGTCTCTAAAGCATAAGTTATCATTACATATTAAAATAATAAAAAAGAAAAATAAAAAAATGATAGAAAATATATTTAAAAAAACATTAATATTATATTAAAATTATAAAACAACATATAATTTAAAACAAATATTTTTTTTAAGTTATCTATAATTTGAGACCGAGAAAAAATATTAAAAGATACTACTATTTTTTTTTAAAGTGAAGTAGTATTTCTTCCACAAGGTGTGCAATTTTGTTCACACATTGTGGATTAGATGTTGGATATTCCTTCTCATCTCACTAAACGATGCTTCATCAAATTGGCTCTCATTAAATAAAATATTATCATTTTAGACACGTTTATTATCTTATTTCTTTAGTTGGTTTTGTTCGATAAAAATATTCTCTTCTTTTAATAGATGTCTTATTTAAATTATATATAGATAAATGAATATGTGTGTTAATTTTAATAATAAAATTAATATTATTTATTAAAATATCTAAATTAATTATAGTAAATGGAGTATATGAATAAAATAATAATAATATATTGATAAAATTAATTTTAAAATTTGTTGAATTGACATATATTAATTTTAAAATTTTAAAAATGAGTACAAGATTAAATGTGTTGATTTTAATGATAAAATTAATATTATTTATTACAAAGTCCTTATAAATTAGAAGTAAGTGGAGTAGTTGAATTGAGTAAAAGTTAATAAATAAATATATAAGGCTTAAATGCAATTTAGGTCCTTCTATTTTCATTTTTTTACTTTTGGTTTCTCTATTTTAAAATCTGAAATTTTGGTTCCTTTATTTTTATCTTTATTTTAATATTGGTCCTCCTATTTTAAAATACGCAATTTTGATCCTCTATTTTCATTTTTTTTTTATTTTGGTCACACTATTAAATTGGATCCAAATTAGAAAGTGCACTAAAATCCAAAATAAAACTTAAAATAAGGGTATCAAAAGTAAAAAAAAAAAATGGAGGGACCAAAATTCTGGATTTTAAAATACGAAGACCAAAAATAAAATAAAATAAAAATAGAGAACCAAAATTCTAGATTTTAAAATAAGAGAACCAAAACTCAAAAAAAAAAAATAGGGGATCAAAATTGGAATTAAACCAAAATATAATAAATAATAAATAAATATTGTATTGATATTATAAAAAGATAAATATTTTGAGATAGAAAAAAATACAAATAAAATATTTTTATGAGACTGACGGAGTAAATGAGTAAAGTATCTCAAAAAGATAACTTTTGAATGGTCTCGTTATCTATATTGTTATTGTGAAAACAAATATATGTAATTTTGAACATGTCAAAACTTAGATGCAAGAGATAAAGAATAATGATCAAATAAATAAATTCAAGCAACAAAGATAAGCGTTAAATATATTTTTCCTCTATAATGCGAGCGAGCTTTGATTTATCTCCTATATTTTTTTTTACTCCTTTGTAATGTAAAGAGTATGTTGCTTTCTCTCCTTTGTCAATAACGTGGTCTGTCTAGGTAGTTTTTTATTATTTATATATTTATTAAAATCCACGTGGATTTTTTTAAAATTTATTCAAAAAAACAATTATTTTTTTTACTTTTTATTTTAATTACGGGGAGTAAATCAAAAACCGCTCACATTGTTAGGGGTAAACCAATATAAATCAATAACACTTCATCTTGTTTAGTTTTATGTAGGTTCAAATCACCTTTAGGGGTGTTGTTAATGTTGTATTCATATTTCGCATAATTTTGTATTCATACGCTTCATGATCTTTATATTATAAGGGGGGACGAGATTCGCCGCTTCCATGAACTTATTCCTATTTATGGCTTATGGATTGACATGAATAAAGTTTCAAATTTCTGCATTGTAAAATGTATTATTTAAAAGGGAGGATTTTGTCCACTTCAAGGTGAAAATTACCAAATTCAACGTGTTGCCTGAACTGCATAAACATCACAAGCACAAGATGGAATGATCCTTCATACAAAGTCAATGCTTCAGGAAAATAGGCTCTAATAGGCTTCAAAACAATAGGAACTAATGCAATTCATTATAATGGTGTGTTGGAATATGATGCTCATAGTCTTTTTTGTTTCTTCAAAGTCACTGCAATGCACAAAACACTTCAAGAACTTCAAGGTAAACAACCATTCGTTTTCTCACGTTCGACTTATGTAGAATCGAAAAATATGTTGCTCATTGGACTGGTGACAACAAATGAACATTGGAGGACTTAAGATATTCTATATCTACTGTCCTTAATTTTGGAATATTTGACATGTCAATGGTTAGTGCAAATATATGTGGTTTCTATCCAGCACCTACTGGAGAGCTTTGTAATAGGTGGGTTGAAGTTGGTGCTTACTATCCATTCTCAATGGATCATTCAAGTGTTATTAGCAGAGCCCCGATTACTCGACCTCTTTTATTCTCATTTCTAAATTATGCATCAACACTCCGTTCTGATTTGGAAGCAGTTTAATGATTTCTCCTGTTCTCGAGCAAGGGAAAACTAAAGTTGAAACACTTTTTCCTCCCAGAACATGGTACACCTAATAATTATATCATAATTCTTTAGGTGCGCATCTGAATGTTATTTATCTTTAGATTTCAACTTTGCAATCGGGTCCACCTCATACATCAATAATGGGGGATGTCGTCACTGACGTATAACATAATGGAACTGATGACAGTCCGTTATTACATATAATTAGTCGAAGAATTGGGGGAAAACGAGCAAAAGAGGAGCCAAAATGATGAAGAAAGACCCAAGAATGAGTGAAAGAGAGCCAATTATGGAAGAATGAGACTTAGTGAAAATTCTGGTAAAAAAAACACGCAGTTACTAAAGTAATCACGCGCGCCATCGCGTACGCGATAAAGGCGAAAAAGTTACATTGTGTGCGTGATGTTTTCGTAATGCGCGTGACAGTTGTTTTTTTCTGGGTTTTTTTTGACGCGTACTGACCCGTTCAGATAGCTTTAAAAGGGGATTTTATGCACTTTTTCAAGGGTTATGAAATTTGGCACTGGGAGCACGATTTTACAGCATCAAAGGGTAATTTTGAGAGCATTGGAAGCCATTGGAGGCCAATCCTTCAAAGGAATTCATATGTTATTCTTCCTTATTCAATTGTTATTGTAATTTTCATTATGAGTAGATAAAACTCATCTAGGTTAGGTTTTGTTATGATGAACCTTGTTCAATCTTGTTGGCATTATATGGCGGTTTGACTTTGTATGAATCATTTGAATTATAATTATATTTAGTTGTTTCTTATGCTTAATGCTTATTATTTGAGATACTTTGTTAATCTGTTGTTAGACATATATGGATTCCTGACCCGTATCCTATGTGTTGGACCTAGGACATTCTACTTAAGCCCGTTGAATGGGGATAGGAGACCTCGAGTAGTGACACAGGGAATTAACGGTTTGTACATCGCCTAACACTGCTTACGCTGGCGGAGTAGGGATAGAAAGCTTCAAGTAGTTGTTAGTGAGTTATTTTGTGGGGGACTGGCTATAATGGTTGTGTTAATTCACCATAGAATTATAAGGATAAGATTATTTATACAAGGCATTATACATCAACAAGAGGGAGTAAGGGGATTCTAAAACACAATCTGGCCGCCTTTGTGACATAGTTTTCTCGTTTAATTACTTTTTGCACTGAAACTTGAAAAAAAACCTTTTTACTATTTTTATTTATTATTGCACAAATCATTGTTATGTTCAAACACAGTCCTTGTGGGTTTGATCTTTTTATTACTGCGACATTATCGGTACACTTGCTGAGAAGTCATCATGTTTTTGGTGCCATTGCTAGGGTCTCTTGATTGCAACAGGGAAACGCTTTGTGCAACATATTTTTCTTATTTTCTTTTAGTTTTAGTTTTATTGTTTTTGTTTTTTTTCTTATTTAGCATAGTGCTACTGAGGTATTTTTTTGTTTGTGTATGCACAGTTCAGGATCAACATTATTACCATTCGATCCAGAAATTGAAAAATCGTACGTGCCCTCAAAAAAGAAGGTAGAGAAGCAATTTTGGCTAAAGGAGACCAACCTGAATTAGATCCTCCAACACTTTCTTCGAATTCGGAAGACGAGAATAACATGGGTGCTCCACAACTCCCAACTATGGAGGATTACTGTAAAAGGACCGACAACAGTCAAGTTTCTAGAGGGTTTGTACCGGCAGACCCTGCTAACTTTAATATTAAGTCTTATGTGCTTTCAGGTCTAATTGACAATCAGTATGATAGGAATACTATCAGAGATTCTTGGGCTTATCTTGCACACTTCTACGAAACTGGTTCAATGTACAAGTCAGATAATGTCATAGAAGATCAAGTAAAGTTGTGATTGTTAGGTTTCTCGCTTATTGGAAGGGGAAAAGATTGGTTGTTATGCCTTGTAAATGCAACCATTCAAACATGTAAGGATCTAGAAGATAAGTTCTTGGAAAGATTTTTTACCACCACCCAATTTACCGAGAGAAGGGCTGTGATTTTGAATTTTGAGCAACAAGATACGGAGTCCCTATATGACTCAAAGGAGAGGTTCAAACTATTATTGTGCAGATGCCCGAACAGTAATCTTAATAATATGGAGCAAATTCAAAATTTCATCAAGGGCCTAAAGAGTCAGACACGCATTTTACTGGATGCTTCCGTGGGAGGCACAATTAGACAGATGACCGAGCCACAAGTCAATGACTTAATTGAAAAAGATGTGCATGAATGAGTACCATATCAATAGTGAAAGATAAGTGAAGATTGAGACGGTAGGTACACCCAAAGGTATCTTAATTGTTGAAACTCAAACTGTTTTATTAGCTCAAATTGAATTGTTAAATAAGCAGCTAGCTGCAAGCTGCTTAAATAAAGCTACGTGAATCAGATACAAGCACTTAGGTGTGATTTTTGTGGCGGAGGACAAGAGAACGGAAGGTGCTCATTGGAAGGGCCAAGTGAAGAAGTTCAATATGCTAATTTTCAAAATAACAACCCTTATTCTAACACCTACAATCCGGGATGGAGAGATCATCTGAACTTCCGTTGGAGCAACAACCAAAATCAAAGTGGTAACCAAGTTGTGCAACAACATCAACAAGTTGCTAACTTCCAAAGGAAACCCTCATAGTTGGAAGAAACCTTGGAAAATTTCATGAAAGTCGTTCAACTTATCTTCACTTCTACTACAAATAATACTTTTTATGACGAAGGTTTCACCTCGAACATGCCAAACACCGAGCTTATAGGTCCTGGGAGCAACAAGTTTGATTTTTTTTAAAACAACTTTTTTCCTCGGTTTTATATAAAACCGATGTAATAGATTAATAAGTGAGTGCCAAATCTTCTGGAAAAAATAATATTAAACCTAATACCTTGGTGTTTTTTAAAAACTGAGATAACATAGTTATTAGGGAACACGCTTCGAATCCCAGTAACTGCATCTAAGGTTTTTTTCCAGTGATTTTTCACTTGTCGCCTTCCAATCTTCCCTTTTTTTTTAGTTAATTTTTTTTTCATTTTTTCTTATTAGTTAGTAATTATAATTAGTAATTCTCAAAAAAATTTGTTATCAATAAAAACGAATAAGCAATAATATGAAAAAAAATATTTCACTAATTAAAAACGAGACAACAAATAACTATTCCACATATTCAAATTTTTGACTCCACTCAACTTCAATAATATCCCTATTAATTATCCCTAACTTAGAGAAAAGTTCAGAAAGAACTCTTCCATATGGTATGAGGAAAGTCATTTCATCCCTGAAGATGATTATCATTTCCTGTAAGAAATTAAAAATGGTAAAAGAAAGATTAATTATGATGCTCTTAGTAAGGAATAACAATAGATGCTTGTCATTCCTAGTAAGTGTTTCCAGTGCTTTCTCTCTTGGACAGAGATTTGATACTAGAAGTTGATACAAAACTTTTCCAATTGGTCGTAGACTAGCAGGACTGCTAAGATTATTGTTGGTTGCATAAATTAGGCTAATGTAATCTTTAAAGACATTGTTGAATCTATAATGTTCAACAAAAACACGTTTCTCTTCACATTTATTGTCTGAGCAATAAGTGACTGGGTAATTGTGACAGGAAAGTCATTGACATATGACTGAATTGACACAGCATCATGACTAGATGCCCCAAGAGAGGTATTTAACCAGAACTCTTTAAAGAGATTAATGTAGATGGGTCTATTAATAATGTCAAAGTAACTTTTCAACTTTTGTTTGCGAATAGTTGTCCTTAGATTAAAACCTTTGTCTTTCAAATCATCGAAATCGACATAGTTTTCATTGATTATGAACAAAATATTTGCATCTACGGTTGTTGAAGACATTTTTGAAGAAAAGAAAAGACTTTGAAACTAGGTTTGAAGACACAAAGAGTTGGAAATGAGACGTGAAATAAGAATAATGTTTAAATAAAGTGGAGAATAGGAAGTGAAACAATAAGAGAAGCTCAAACGCCTTAAAATCCAAAAGATACGTTATATTTTTTAAATATGGATGATCATTGCTATTCAAGTGGATATGATTCTAATTCACGCCATGATTTTTTTTTAGATATAGAAATCACATGTTACCTAGGTTTTTCAAAAACTCTGAGGGGAAAAACAATTAGGAAACTATTTTTATTTATTATAATTTTTTGTAAAGTAAAGGATATATCCCATCGGTTTCCCTAATAAACGAGGTATAAGATACGTAATATTTTACTATAAAAGCACTCGTTATATAAATTTTACCCTAATCCTAACTTATATGTAGTCGCTCCAAACTTGTTGAAGTAGAAATCACATCATTCTTTACGGATCCATTTCACAAAATGGTGTTGATGTTATTGTTGTTGTATTTAGAAACTTGTAAAAGTTCTCTATGATGGATTGCAAGTGCAGAAAAACATTTTTTCAATAGAAGTTGGATGCATTCAATGTTGGGACTAGATAACTCTTTTAGAAATTGGAATCGTGCAATATTTGGACCAAATAACTTCTTACATCAAAATTTTGGTTTTGCTGTATTTTTTTCTTTTCAATATTATATGTAAACAATGTAATTAACACTACAACAAAAGTAAGTTATAACATCGCACCTTAGACAGCGCTTTTCTTAAAAGCGCTGCTATAGGTTAAAAAAACGGATACTATTCATTTAAAAAAATAAAAGCGCAAAAAAATATAAGACCTTAGACAGCGCTTTGGTCAAAAGCGCTTTCTAAAGTCTTATTAATTTAAAAAAAAAATTAAACGAAAATATTAGACAGCGCTTTTCTTAAAAGCGCTTTCTAAAGTCTTAAAAATTAAAAAAAAAAAATCAAAAGCGCTGTCTAAGGCCAACCTTAGAAAGCGCTTTTATGAAAAGCGCTGTCTAAGGTCTAATTAAATTAAAATATATGAATAGTCAGTATTCATTTTCATATTTCCGCTCTTTCTTCTCCCTTTCTCCCATGCGAACTGAACCCTTGCGACCTCAAAACTTTCACCGTCCTCCACCGTCGTCGTTCGTTGTTGTCGTCCATCCTCCACCGTCGTCGTTGTATTGCCGTCCGTCCGTTGCCGTCGTTGTATTACCGTCCGTTGCCGTCGTCATTTCCGTCGTTCGTTTCTGCTCTTTGTAACTGATACATTTCGTTCTTGCATTACCGTTGTTACCGTCGTTAAAGGTACGTCGTTGTTGTGAAGAATAGGGTTTTGTTGCTTTACATTGTTTTTGTAGGGTTTTGTTGCTTTACAATGTTGTAGTGAATGAGTATGTTTGATGAGTTTTGTTAATGAAGTTATGTTGGCAGTTTTGTTAATGAAGTTAATTGCTTTGTATTGTCAGTTAATGATTATTGTTTAGGTCGAAATTAGTTGGACTGTTGTTGGAATTTGAATTGTTAACATGCTAGTTTAGGTTAGTTTTAGTGAGCTAAATGCTTTGATATTTGGACTGCGAAAGCTAGAAGTTAGAAAATCTGTTGATGTTAGAAGTTTGGACTGCGAAAGTTGATTGTTATGTTTAGACTAAAACTCTTAAAGCCATCTAAATATGCAAGTTTGATTTCACCACAAGAATGGGTAACGTTTAAAGCCAAACGAAAAACCGAGCAATTTCAGAAATTAAGTGCAATTAATCGGGAAAGAGCATCAGCTCCCCAGTATAAATACAGGAAAGGACGTGTTGGATATGGACGTTTGGAGCAATCTTTGGTAAGTATAAATAAATTGCAATGATATAATAATTGTTCATCATGAGTTATATTTGATCATATTATTTGGCTTTATATGTAGTTACAACAGGCGAATAGCTCTGAAACATCTCTTCCTGCACAAATTATATGATATATAGCTGCCTGGTAAAGTGATTAGCAACGTTTCAACGCAAAAAAATGTTGGTGCTAAGAATACCAGGGTTAGAAAACAACCTGTCTCCAAGTTTAGGTCGTGCCTCCAGACGTTTCTACAATTTACAGATATTCTGACTGGAGGTACTCGTCTTATACATATGGAGAAAGGTATTTATGGCTTTGAATATGAGCAGAATATTGGTAATGAAGACTTCGATGAAGTTTTCAATCATGGAGAATTGGGTGTCACTGTTGTCAATACATACGTCAGGTATATATCCGATCTACTTTGGTATATTAATTGAACAACTTATTTACTTTATGTTTCAAATGAATAGTCTAATGTTAATGATGTTTTTATTTAAGGTTTCTGTATGACAAAGTTATGCGCCCACAAGGATTGCAGCAAAGATTTGCATTCCTATGCCCGACGTCTGTCAACTTAACCTTAATATTAACTAAAACAGATGAGGTCCTGGCGTATGTACGCGACATCTTTATGAACAACCAAGAAACGAAAAAGTTGTTTTTTTTACCGTTTAATACTGGGTTAGATTTTCATTCTAAATTCATCTATTATAGTTTTTTTGTATTTTGACGTCGTGTAGAAAGTTTCCATCTAACACTTGTTTAACCTTACAGTGGCCATTGGTTGTTGGTCGCAATCAATCCTAGCAGAGCAATGGTGTATTATCTAGATTCGTTAGGAAATGATTGGACAACATACCCGGATATGAAGAACTGTATTGACACGTAAGTGAGATTGTTCTAAATATGAATGTGTATATTTATTTGTTTATTTATTTATTTATTTATGTGAATTGTTCTAAATATTCATTTATATTTTATTAGCGCAATACAAGCTTTCCTAGCACTACAAGATGGCCCACTACCATTGCGGAGAGTCAACCCCATTATTACATGGAATTATGTGAAGGTATATTAATTATCACATGTTTTATTATATTAGTGATGCTACTTGATAAAACTTAGGATTTATCCATATTTTCTTTTCATTTGTAGTGTCCTCGGCAACGCAATCAAATAGATTGCGGCTATTTCATGTTGAGATTTATGAGAGACACTCTTTTGTTGGATCGAATAGAGATTCCATCCGATGTATGTATTTCTAACTTATGAGTTATTTTAATATTAACACATATCTCTCATGTCTAATGAAATAGTTAAAACTAAATCAAACTATGTTATATTATTATGTAGTACTTTGAAGAAGTCAAGTGTGCTAATTACTCAAAGACTCAATTGGATGAAATCAAAGAGGAGTGGTGTCAATACATTATGGAGCTCGGAATTTTACAATGTATAATATTGTACTCTTACTTTAATTGATGAGAATTTAAATATGTGTAACTTTGTTTATGTATTCTTTTAATTGAATTACAATCTTTGTGTTTTCAGGACCTATAATGTAGATTTGAAGCAATGCTTTGGTTGGATGCAAAAGTATTAGTATAAGTAATATGTGCATTTGTAGAAAAAATGTAATGATTTGTAATTATAAATAGGTGTATATATAATTTTGGTTTGTAATTTTAAATATATATATTGGTTTGAATTGCCAATTGTTTTGTATATATAATTTTGGTGTAAATTGCCAATGGTTTGAATTGCCAATTTCTGAAAAAAATTGCTGGTTGAAAAACAGGTCAAATTCTGGTTGAAAAAACCTGGTAAAAATTGTGGTTTAAAAAAATTTATATAAAATTTTTCGTATACCTTAGACAGCGCTTTTGGAGAAAGCACTGTCTAAGGTAGGGCTTAGAAAGCGCTTTTGACAAAAGCGCTGTCTAAGGTAGGGATTAGAAAGCGCTTTTGACAAAAGCGCTGTCTAAGGTATACCTAAAAAAGTTCAAAAAGGTTGACCTTAGACAGCGCTTTTAGTGAAAGTGCTGTCTAAGGTATACCAAAAAAATGTCAAAAAAGGTAGGGCTTAGACAGCGCTTTCACCAAAAGCGCTGTCTAAGGTATACCAAAAAAATGTCAAAAAAGGTGAGGCTTAGAAAGCGCTTTTTCCAAAAGCGCTGTCTAAGGTATACCTTATAATGTCAAAAAGCGCTGTCTAAAGGTACCATAGACAGCGCTTTTCATTAAATATACCCCCCTTTAGACAGCGCTTTTGGTATTACCCAAAGCGTTGTCTAAACCTATAGCAGCGCAGGTTTATACAACGCCTAAAAGCGCTGTCTAAGGGCAAAAAAAGCGTTGTCTAAGGTCTTTTTTATGGTAGTGTAAAAAAACATGTTCACCTCGGTTTTTATAGAAACCGAGGGGATAACTTAGCATTCTTAAACAAATCTTTACTGTTCATTTCAAGATTATCAACGCTCAAAAAACTACCATTACTGATCCGCGTGATTCCTAAAAAATTTCCATTATAAAGGCTTTCTGATATCTAAAATTGATAAAGAAACGTCATGAAGTGATTGAAACTATCTACATCCTCCACTTTAACTTTTGTCATTAGCGATGGATTGCAAGTGCAGAAAATTATCTGGGTTTAAGGTTTGTGTTCTTAAATAATCATATAATTTAATATTTAATTTATTTAGCTAACCTTTTTTGTTATCAGAAACAAATAAATGCAAAAGCAATAGAAAATATATTGCCTTCAACATTTGTTCTTCCTCGAGATCAACAAAACGAGGATCCCCAACATTTGCCTTCAACATTTTTAATTTAATATTTTGTGTAAACAATGTAATATTATGTGTAAATAATTTAGTTTGTAATAAAAAATTAATTTATTAATATTCTGTGTAAACAATGTAATGAATTTATTTATAAAAAAAAACTATCTAACCCCTCGATTTTTAAACAAACTAAGAGGTTTGAGGCGCTGTTAGTGTAAATAATAAAAATGAAACTGTTGGGGTTCGAACCCATGATCATATAACTTTATCCCTCGGTTTTTCATTAACTGAGGTGTTAAGTGGCAACTTTTCATGTCACCGTTTGTTATGTCAGCTTGGTAGTCGAGGTTACATCTCTTTCGTGTGCGAAGTTATAAGTATTTTTTGTAGTAGTGCTTGGAACAAGTGAATAAGAACCATGAGACCGTGAGCAAAAACCATGATTCCTTCATCAAAAATATGGAGACAAAAATTAGTCAATTGTCAAGACAACTCGCGACCTTCCCAAGTTCGAGTGGAGGATTCTCCGGTAACACCCTAGACTATCCTAAAAATGAAACATGCAAAGTGGTGAGGACCGATTTGGGTGTAGTGGCTAAGGATGATGAGGATGTAAAAGTTCAAAACAAATAAACTGAGAGTAACAAATGTGGAAGTGAGATAAAGGAGGTAGAACTTTAAGGGAACCAATAAAAAGGGAAAGTTACACTTGAGCAAGGCATATATGAAAACTCTTTGGGGAAGAGAACAAAGGAGAAAAACCTGAGGGAACCAAACCCATGTTTACCCATTTATATGAAATCGCCTTAACCAAGTATTAAGCAGAAACGGGTACCTGAAGATGAAGCTGGGATGTTTGAAAAATTCAAAGAGATGATGAAACAACTTCACGTAAGTATCTCTTTTAATGAAGTTTTAGAATTAATTCCAAAGTTTGCTAAGTTTACGTAGGTGTTGCTAAAAGGTGGAAAACAGAAGTTGATTCAAGAATAAGTTCACCTAACAGAGAAAACAGAGATGGCAGAACCTTTGGAGAGGCCACTAAAGATGAAGTATCAAGGAGAGTTCAACATTGCATGAACTATTGGTGAGGTAAAAATCTCACATGCTTTATGTGATTTAGGATCAAGCATCAATGTTATGCCACTGAGCAAATTCAAGGAGATGGATATAGAAGAGATTAAGTCGAGCAACATGACGCTTACTATGGCCGAATAGCCTAAAACTAAACCGCTTGGTATTATAAAAGATTTGTTAGTTCATGTCTATGGTTTGACCTTCCCCGTATACTTTGTGGTGATTGACATGATAAACTATTCGAAAGGTTTTATAATTCTTGGACGACCATTCTTGGCAATCAGAAAGGCAAAGATAGATGTGGAGACAAGGGAATTGGTGTTGAAATTTAATAAGGAGAAGGTGGTGTTTAATGAAAATGAATGGACACCATATGTGGAGGACCTAGAGATTTGCTATAAAGTGGGAGAGAGAGGTGGTGATGTTAATAAGGGAATGGAAAAAGGAGTTTTTACCAGCGTGAGGGTATCCCTTGCGCCTGACATGTTTTGAGGATTGAGCATCAAGCTATTAATGTAAAAGAAGCGCTGGATGGGAGGTAACCCATCAATTTTTAATTTGTTTTTTTTTGTTTTGCAGAAATTTATTTTATTTTAAAAACCAAGCACGAGAAGAATTATCTAACAAGGAATAACCTTGTCAAGAAAATCTCATGCTCTTAATAAACTTATGTGTGGATGTGTTTTTTTATTCTAATTTACAAGTTTGGCTTTAGCATTGAACAAATGATCCAAGAAAATAATAAAATGGAGTGACTTGATCATAACGAAAGCAACCGATGACTTGAAGGTAATGGAAGAGAAAAGAATTGACCAACTTGTACTCAACCTTCAAATACCTCATCTGGTAAGGTTTAAGCCTAAATATTTCCATTGTTCATTTTTTTTCTTTCTTATAATGCATCCATGCATTATTCTTTTATCTGGTTTGATTATTTTCGATTAAGTTATCATGAATGATTAATACACACTGAGACAATTTTTTCTATATAACTTAAAGCCTTTGTAAACCACCCTTTAGTAGTAAGATTATCCTTTACTAAACACTTTGAGCCTAAACCTTTTTTTCGGTGATGTAGCATTAAATTCTTAGGTGTATTAGTTGTAATATCCTTTCTTTCAACCTCATTTTGGAGTTAGGTAGAAATTTAGTTCTTCAAGTGTATGAAAAATATTAAGTTTGGGGTTGCTCTTGGAAGTGAGCAATACTTTAAGTTTTGGGTGGGGGTACTAAAAAAGTGGACAAAGACACATCTTTATAAAAATGATGAATAAATGACAAAAAGAAAAAAAGAACGACCTTGTAAGAAGGATCAAAAATCTCTAGTACCAACAAAAAGGTATGATGAATGAGGGAGAACTAGGAACCTAACTCTAAAGGTTTAACCCTACTTTCCTAAATATATCCTACCCTAACATAAGCCAAGTTAAAACTAAAAAAGCCCTCTAAATGTGTATGTTATGATGTCTATGATTAACTTTATTAGAACATAATTAAGCTATGTTTAATTTATTTTGCATGTAGATTGAGTGTTAACGATATCCATTGAGTTAAGTGAGCCGAGAGATAGGTTGAGTATTCTAATGGTTGAAGACGTTTTGCGAAATTTCTGAATGGAAGTTGGAGGACGAAATAATGGTCATGTAACTATAAAGATATGGTGACGTTCAATTGTTATTGTGCGACTCGTTGTCTAGCGAAATGTGTAGTTGAAGGTGGATTGCTTGAGGATATGAAGAGATTCAAGTTTGGGGTTGTGGTGACAGTCTGTCATTGCATATAATCAGTCGAAGAAGTGGGGAAAACGAGCAAAAGATGAGCTAAAAGAATGAAGAAAGACCCAATAATGAGTGTAAAAGAGCCAAGTATGGAAGAATGCGACTTAGTGAAAATTCTGGTGAAAAGGGTGAAAAAATATGCAACTATTGGAATAATCAGGTGCACCATCGTGCACCATCACATACGGATAGAGGCAAAAAGGTTGCATTGCACACAATGCTTTCATAATGCACGCGATGGTTATTTTTTCTGGGTTTTTTCTGACGCATTCTGACCTGTTCTGACATCTTTAAAAGGGGATTTTATGCACTTTTACAGGAGTTACAAAATTTGGTACTGGGAGCACGAGTTTACAGTATAAAATGGGTGATTTTGAGAGTATTGGAAGCCATTGAAGGCAAATCCTTCAAGTGAATTTATATATTATTCTTCTTTATTCAATTGGTATTGTAATTTTCATTATGAGTAGCTAAAGCTCCTCTAGGTTAGGTTGTGTTATGATGAACCTTATTCAATCTTGCAGGCATTATATGGTGGTTTGACTTTGTATAAATCCTTAAAATTATATATTTATTCAGTTGTTTCTTATGCTTAATGCTGATTATTTGAGATACTCTGATAATTTATTGTTAGACACATAGGGATTCCTGACCCGTAGCCTATGTGTTGGACCTAAGGCAACTATTATACTTAAACCGGTTGAATAGGGATATGAGACCTCAAGTAGTGGCACAAGGAATTAACGGTCTTTACATCGACTAACACTGGTTACGCTGGCGGACTGGGGATAAAAAGCTCTGAGTAGTTGTTAGTGAGTTATTTCATGGAGGAATGGCTATAATGGTTGTGTTAATTTGCCGTAAAATTATAAGGATAAGATCATTCATATAAGGCATTTTACATCAACAAGAGGGGGTAAGGGGATTCTAAAACACAACCTGACCGCCTTCGTGACGTAGTTTTCTCATTTTATTACTTTTTGCACTTAAACTTGCAAACCCCCCCCCCCCCCCTTTTTTACTATTTTTATTTAATATTGCACAAATCATTGTTCTGTTCGAACACAGTCCTTGTGGGTTTGATCTTTTTATTACTACGACATTATCGATACACTTACCGAGAAGTCATTAAGTTTTTGGCGCCGTTGTCGGGGACTGTTGATTGCAATAGGGAAACGCTTTATGTAATATATTTTTCTTATTTTCTTTTAGTTTTAGTTCTTTTTTCTTGTTTAGCATAGTGCTACTGAGGTATTTTCTATTTGTGTATGCGCAGTTCAGGATCGACATTACTACCATTCGATCCAGAAATTGAAAAATCGCACGTGCCCTCAGAAAAGCAGCTAGAGAAGCAATTATGGTTGTAGGAGACCAACTTGAATTAGATCCACCAACACTTTCTTCATATTCGGGAGACGAGAATAAAATGGCTACTCCACAACTCCCAACTATGAGAGATTACTGTAAAAGGAATGACGACGATCAAGTTTCTAGAGGGCTTGTATTGGCAGACCCTGCTAACTTTAATATTAAGAACTATGTGCTTTCAGGTCTACGAGACAATCAGTTCGACAGGAACGCCATCAGAGATCTATGAGCTCATATTGCACGCTTCTACGAAACCGCTTCGATGTGCAAGCCAGATAATGTCAAGGAAGAATAAGTGAAGTTGTGATTGTTTAGTTTCTCGTATATTGGAAGGGAAAAAGATTGGTTGTTATGCCTTCTAAACGCAAACATTCGAACATGGAAGGAGCTAGAAGATAAGTTCTTGGAAAGATTTTTTACGACCACCCAGTTTACTAAGAGAAGGCTGAGATTTTGAATTTTGAGCAACAAGATGCGGAGTCCCTATATGACTTATGGGAGAGGTTCAAACTATTGTTGCGTAGGTGTCTGAACAATAACCTTAATAATATGGAGCAAATGCCAAGTTTCATCAAGGCCCTAAAGAGTCAAACACGCTTGTTGTTGGATGCTTCTACGAGAGGCACAATTAGAAATATGACCGAGCCAAAAGTTAAGGACTTAATTAAAAATATGTGAATGAATTAGTACCTCACCAATAGTGAAAGATTAGTGAAGGTTGAGATGGTAGGTACAACCAATGGTATATTAACTGTTGACACTTAAACTTCTTTATTAGCTCAATTTGAATTGTTAAATAAGTATCTAGCTGCAAGATGCTTAAATAAAGCCAACGTGAGCCAGGTACAAGCACTTAGTTGTGATTTTTGTGTCGGAGGACATGAGAACAGAAGGTGCTCATTGGAAGGGTCAAGTGAAAAAGTTCAATATGCTAATTTTCAATAGAACAACCCTTATTCCAACACCTACAATCAGTGATGAAGAGATCATCTGAACTCCCGTTGGAGCAACAACCAAAATCAGAGTGGTAACCAAGTTGTGCATCAAAATCAACAAGCTGCTAACTTCCAAAGGAAACCCTCACAGTTGGAAGAAACCTTGGAAAAATTCATGAAAGCCACTCAACTTAGCTTGGAACAGGTGAATAAGAACCATGATACCATGAGCAGAAACCATGATGCCTCCATCAAAAATTTGTAGACACAAATTGGTCAATTGGCAAGACAACTCGTGACCTTCCCAAGTTCGAGTGGAGGATTCTCCATTAACCCCGTAGACAATCATAAAAATGAAACACGCAAAGTGGTGAGGACCGATTTGGGTGTAATGACTACGGATGATGAGGTTGTAAAATTTCAAAAGGATGAAAGTGAGAGTAAGAAAAGTGGAAATGAGATAAAGGAGAAATAACTTCAAGGGAACCAAGAAAAAGGGAAAGTTACACTTTAGAAAGGCATAGATGAGAACTCTCCGGGGAGGAGAATAATGGAGAAAAACCAAAGCGAACCAAACCCACCTTTACATGTTTATATGAAATCACCTTACCCAAGTATTAAGAAGAAATAGGTACCTAAAGATGAAGTTGGGATGTTTAAAATATTCAAAAAGATGTTGAAACAACTTTAGGTAAGTATCTCTTTTCATGAAGTTTTAGAATTAATTCCAAGTTTTTCTAAGTTTATGCAGGTGTTGCTAAAATGTGGAAAACAGAAGTTGATTCAAGAACAAGTTAACCTAACAGAGAAAGCGGAGATGGAAGAACCTTTGGAGAGGCCACTAAAGATGAAGGATCAACGAGAGTTCAACATTGTATACACTATTGGAGGGACAAAAATCCGACATGCTTTATGTGATTTGGGACTAAGCATCAATGTTATGCACTGAGCAAGTTCAAGGAGATGGATATAAGAGAGATCAAGCCGAGCAATGATCGTTAAAATAGCAAGTGTACTATTTTTACGATGTAGTAATAATAGGGGTTATCCCCAGAATCGATCTCGAGGACTGCACGTTATTGTAAGTACAAATGCTAATTCAATTAAACAAAAGTTTTCTTGGGGTTTTTGTGTAATAGTGTGCAAGGGGAAATAAAATAAAGCAATAAAATTGAGATTTGAGAAAATTATGAGAAGCATGCTAGGGAAAGTGTATGAATTGCCCTGTAATAACCTTAATCCTAATTTCAGTGACACGGCTTATTTTACTTAATTTTTTGACTGCACTGTGTTTAATCCTAATTCCTTAGCGAAAAAACCTTTGATTTCATAATCTGACCACTCTGTCCAGATGTAATCAGATTTGAAATCAAGAATTATAATGTCAACAGTTTTTCAAGTGCACGAGGGTATTCCTATTCCTAGGTAATATCTACTGGTGCATTATCGTTCAAAAGCATTAACAGTGGTTTGTCCGACCTAAAGTTAATCGTAAGTCAAATCCTATTTGTCCGATAGAAAAAGAATTAAGAACATTGAACAATAAAAATTGATTATAAAATAAGCACTTATATCATAGAATTCAGAAAAGCAAAGTCATTACAGAAGCAATTCAGGGACACCTCCCTAACATGAAGGTCTAGCTACTCATATTATTCAAAAGAAAAATTACAAAATAAAGATTAAACATTACAAGAATTTGGATGACTTTTGATCTTCAATTGTTTCCGCTCATGAAAACCTTTCGCCTTCCGAAAACCTTGATCTCTCCAATCTTGATCGTGAAATTCTTCTCCCTTCCAAAAAGTCCCCCTCTTTCTTGCCAAAACTCATCTAAATAATAGAAAATCACTTAGATCGGTTGGAAATACCCAAAGCGCCCCCACAACTTAACATACGGAGAAAATATGAAAAAATCAGCAAATCAGCATCACCTGATGACACGGGCCGTGTTAGACAACACGGGCGGCCGTGTCAGCTCACGGGATTTTATAACCAGAATTGTTTTGATCATAACTTTTGATCCGTAAGTCCGTTTTGGTCCCCGCTCGAAGCGTCGGAAATTTAATGAAGAGAACTATAACATAGTATAGATAAGAGAATTGGTTGCCCAATATATTTTATGTTTGTTGATTTTTTTGGTCTAGGCATCCTGACACGCAAATGCAACTTTCTCTGAATTCTTGCGCTTTTTCTTGGTTTTTGCTCCGATTCATTGTGAATACGTATATGAACCTCAAAACATTGAAAAGATACAAACCACACATAAAATGAGGTAAACGGGAATAAAATGCAATTAAACATATAATAAAACTAACTAAAATTAATGGTAAAACAACGCATAAAAACCACCGATCAAACTCCCCCAAACTTAAACCTTTGCTTGACCTCAAGTAACAAACTTGCATAAAGATTTTTTAGATCAAATGGTACACATCAAATGAAATACCTGTGAAGGTAAGGTGTATCAATACTCATACGTGAGCCTTTGTTCCGATCGACTAAAACTAGTTCTCTTGGTAATTGTCCGTTAACAAGGTATTACACAAACACATACCGCGATAAAACCACGAATCTAAATCCCCCTTTTGGTCACCTCTCCAACTATGCTTTGGGCTTAAGTCTTTTCTTCAATTTTCTACCCTTTTCATTCGGATAATCAGAATAAGGCATTTAAGATCGTTTCCCTCACATGTACAAGATTGATCGAAACTTTTTCTAGGCACCTTTATTCTTTTTTTCTAGCTTATTGGAGTTTATTAGTCCACTTTGGGAAGACAATTGAGACTCAACTGCCGTTAGGCTAAGTAACCGGGTGAGGGTTACCCAACTTAGAAGGACTAGTTGTCTTTATCACCATTATTCAATTTGTTTTCGGTGCCTTAAATCATTCTCTCAATCAACCATATACATGCAATTATTTTTAATCATGCCAGACTATGACTATGAACTACTCGGGGAATACTTCTCAAATCTAAGTACTATGGCACAAATCTACACATTTGACTCGTTTCCTTACTCCAGGGAATCTAGGGTGTTCAGGTCATACCTAAGTTTCCAAACTTTCCCAATGTCCCTAATTCTAACTTCTCTTCCCTCGAACTCTATATACTTTCCTGACTACCTCACACATCACAGAATTCACAAGAAAAAAATTTCAGCCCTAATTCGAGGGGAATTCAAAGTGGTTTCAATAAAACAACATACAAAAAACACAAATAACAAGTCAAAATGGAAGAACTAAAAACAGTAAATCCTCCCCCAAACTTGAACCACACATTGCCCCAATGTGTTAGAACAAGAGCGAGAGAGGTTACTCACATATATCCTTACTGAGGAGGCGTACGGTAACACAACACTAACTGCTACATCATAGCTCGCACCCGTAAGGTCTTATTTATTTCCTACAAACGAAACAAAATAAACCACAAAAAGAAACTGCTCAATCATTAAAAGTGTGGGTTGCCTCCCACGTAGCGCTTCGTTTAACGTCGCATGGCTCGGCGGTTCACTCCCCATAGTTATGGGGGATACTTTAGCTTCCATATCTTGTTGCGTGACCTTTCCGCAACAGAGACCCGACTTGGTTCAGAGATACAAACTACTTCTTGCCTCAAGTCAACTCCAACTTCCTTATCCTTCCTTCGATGTTTCTTTTTCTTTCTTTTCTTGATTTCACGAATGGATTTTACAGTGTTGACATATGCACTATATGCCCGAGAGACTTCAACCTTTGAGATGATGCCGAAGACTGTTTTAAGAGGTGGTTTCGTACTTATGCTTTTATCCACCATTTCGATCATTCCAAGTGAAGCTTGCTTAAGCTTACCTTCATTTTTCTTCTTGATATCCAACACGTTTAAAGTGATTTCCTCATCAAAAGATTTAAAAGTCACCGTGCCTTTTTCAATATCGAAATTGCATCGACTAGTGAGTAGGAAAGGTCGACCGAGGATGATAGGGATTTCTTCATCTTCTAGAATATCCATGATCTCAAAGTCCACTGGAAAGACAAATTCCCCAATCGTCACCAACACATCTTCAGCTAGCCCATAAGATCTCTCAGTTCTGTGGTTTGCAAATTTTAAATTTGTTCCCGCATCGCTCACCCTTCCAATTCCCAACTTTTTATAAATAGATAATGGCATGAGACTAACACTAGCACCTAAATCAATCAAAACTTTTTTGAAATTTTTGTCTTTTATAGTGCACAGTATTGCAACAGATCCAGGATCCTTCTGTTTGGCAAGGATTCTCGTATTTTGTGGTACTTCACTGCACCTCTCATTTACAGTTTTCAGCTCTTCCTCAATAGGTCTCTTTTTAGTGATCACTTCCATCATGAATTTTTGATACAATGGTATTTGCTCTAGCGCCTCAAAGAATGGCATATTAAAATAGCAACGGCGCCAAAAACTTGATCGTTAAAATAGCAAGTGTATTATTTTTACGATGTAGTAATAATAGGGGTTATCCCCAGAATCGATCTCGACGACTGCGCGTTATTGTAAGTGCAGATATGCTAATTCAATTAAACAAACGTTTCCTTGGGGTTTTTGTGTAATAGTGTGCAAGGGGAAATAAAATGAAGCAATACAATTGAGATTTGAGACAATTATGAGAAGCATGCTAGGGAAAGTCTATGAATTGCCCTGTAACAACCTTAATCCTAATTTTAGTGACACAACTTATTTTACTTAATTTCTTGATTGCACCGTGTTTAATCCTAATTCCTTAGCGAAAAAACCTTTGATTTCATAATCTGACCACTCTGTTCAGATGTAATCAAATTCGAAATCAAGAATTATAATGTCAACAGTTTTTCAAGTGCACGAGGGTATTCCTATTCCTAAGTAATATCTACTGGTGCATTATCGTTCAAAAGCATTAACAGTGGTTTGTCCGAACTAAAGTTAATCGTAAGTCAAATCCTATTTGTCCGATAGAAAAAGAATTAAGAACATTGAACAATAAAAATTAATTATAAAATAAGAACTTATATCATAGAATTCAAAAAAGCAAAGTCATTACAGAAGCAATTCAGGGATAACTCCCTAACATGAAGGTTTAGCTACTCATATTATTCAAAAGAAAAATTACAAAATAAAGATTAAACATTACAAGAATTTGGATGACTTTTGATCTTCAATTGCTTCTGCTCATGAAAACCTTTCGCCTTCCGAAAACCTTGATCTCTCCAATCGTGATCGTGAAATTCTTCTCCTTCCAAAAAGTCCCCCTCTTTCTTGCCAAAACTCATATAAATAATAGAAAATCACTTAGATCGGTTGGAAATACCCAAAGCGCCCACAGCTTAACATACGGGGAAAATATGAAAAAATTAGCAAATCAGTGTCACCTGCTGACACGGGCCGTGTCAGACAACATGGGCGGCTGTGTCAGCTCACAGGATTTTATAACCAGAATTGTTTTGATCATAACTTTTGATCCGTAAGTCCGTTTTGGTCCCCGTTCGAAGCGTCGGAAAGCTATTGAAGAGAACTATAACATAGTATAGATAAGAGAATGGGTTTCCCAATATATTTTATGTTTGTTGAATTTTTTGGTCCAGGCATCCTGACACGCACATGCAACTTTCTCTGAATTCTTGCACTTTTTCCTGGTTTTCGCTCTGATTCCTCGTGAATACTTATCTGAACCTCAAAACATTGAAAAGACACAAACCACGCATAAAATGAGGTAAACAAGAATAAAATGCAATTAAACATATAATAAAACTAACTAAAATTAGCGGTAAAATAACGCATAAAAACCACCGATCAAGCAACATGACGTTTACTATAGCTGATTCATCTGAAACTGAACCACTTGGTATTGTACAAAGATGTGTTAGTTCATCTCAATGGTTTGACCTTCCACACAGACTTTGTGGTGATTGACATGATAAATGATTCAGAAGGTTATGTGATTCTTGGTTGACCATTATCGGCAACCAGAAAGGCAAAGATAGATGTGGAAACCGTGGAATTGGTGTTGAAATTTAATAAGGAGAACGGGTGTTTAATGCATATAAATGGATATCATATGTGGAGGAGCTAGAGACATGTTATAAAGTGGGAGAGAATGGTGGTGGAGTTAGCAAGAGAAGGGAATAAGGAGTTTTTACCGGCGTGAGGCTATTCCTTGCGCCTGACGTGTTTTGAAGATTGAGCTTTAAACTATTGATGTAAAAGTAACGCTAGATGGGAGGCAACCCATCAATTTTTTATTAGTTTTTTTTTTGTTTTGCAAAAACCAACCACAATAAGAATTAGCTAACAAGGAAAGACCTTGTCAAGAAAATTCCATGTTCTTAATAGACTTATGTGTGGCTATGTTTTTTTCTTCAGATTTACAAGTTTATCTTTAGCATTGAACAAATGATCCAAGAAAAGAACAAAAAGAAGTGACTTGATCATAACGAAAGCAAACGATGACTTGAAGGAAATGGAAGAGAAAAGAATCAACCTACTTGTACTCAACCTTCAAATACCTCATCTGTTAAGGTTTGAGCTTAAATATTTTCATTGTTCACTTTTTTCTTTCTTAGAGTGTATCCATGCATTATTCTTTTATCTGGTTTGATTTATTTTCGATTAAGTTATCATGATTAATCAATGCACACTGAGGCAATTTTTTCCATATAACTCTGAGCCTTTATAAACCACCCTTTAGTAGTAGGATTATACTTTACTAAACACTTTGAGCCTAAGCCTTTCTTTCGGTGACGTAGCCTTAAATTCTTAGCCGTATTACTTGTAAGATCCTTTCTTTCAACCCTCTCTTTGGAGTTAGGTAGAAGTTTAGTTCTTCAAGTGTATGAGAAATATTAAGTTTGGGGTTGCTCTTGGAAATGAGCAACACTTTAAGTTTGGGGTGGGGGTACTAGAGAATTTAATCCAAAAATTTAAAATTTGTCTAGAAAAAAGAAGTACAAAAAGGCACATCTTAAAAAAATGATGAATAAATGAAAAAAAGAAAAAAGAATGACATTGTAAGAAGGATCAGAACTCTCTAGTACCAAATAAAAAGGTATGATGAATGAGGGAGAACTAGGAACCTAACTCCAAAAGTTTAACCCTACTTTCCCAAATATATCATACCTTAACATAAGCCAAGTTACAACTGAAAAGGTCCTTTAAATGTGCGTGTTATGATGTATATGATTAACTCTATTAGAACATAATCAAGCTAAGTTTAATTGATTTTGTATGTTGATTGAGTATTAAACCTATCCATTGAGTGAGTTAAGTGAGTCGAGAGATAGGTTGAGTACTAGTCATGGTTGAAGACATTTTGCGAAATTGGCTAATGGAAGTTGGAAGCCGGAATAATGGTCAGGTAACGATAAAGATATGGTGATGTTCAATTGTTATTGTGCAACTTATTGTCTGTTGAAAAATCATTCGAAAAATTGGGGGGGAAATGAGCAAAAGAGGAGCTAAAATGATGAAGAAAGACCCAAGAATGAGTGAGAAAGAGACAAGTATGGAATAATGGGACTTAGTGAAAATTCTGGTGAAAAGGCGTGAAAAAACACGCAGCTACTTGAATAATCACGCGCAACATTGTGCGCCATCATGTGCACGATAGAGGTGAAAAGATTGCATCACGCACGCGATGATTGTTTTTTCTAGGCTTTTTCTGACACGTTCTGACAGCTTTAAAATTGTATTTTCTGCACTTTTACAAGGGTTACGAAATTTGGCACTAGGAGCACGATTTTACAACATCAAAAGGTGATTTTGAGAGCCTTGGAAGCCATTAGAGGCCAATCCTTAAAGGGAATTCATATGATATTCTTATTTAATCAATTGGTATTGTAATTTTCATTATGAGTAGCTAAGGCTCCTCTAGTTTAGGTTGTGTTATGATGAACCTTATTCAATCTTGTTGGCATTATATGGTGATTTAACTTTGTATGAATCCTTTGAATTATAATTTTATTCAGTTCTTTCTTATGCTTAATGCTTATTATTTGAGATACTCTGTAATAATTTTATTCAGTTCTTTCTTATGCTTAATGCTTATTATTTGAGATACTCTATTAATCTGTTGTTAAACACATAGGGATTCCTGACCTGTACCCTATGCGTTGGACCTAGGGTAACTATTCTACTTAAGTCGGATGAATAGGGATAGGAGACCTCGAGTAGTGGCACAGGGAATTAACGGTCTGCACATCACCTAACACTGCTTACACTGGAGGACTAGGAATAGAAAGCTATAAGTAGTTGTTAATGATTTATTTCGTGGGGGACTCACTATAACGGTTGTGTTAATTCGCCATAAAATTATAAGGATAAGATCATTCATACAAGGCATCATACATCAACAAGAGGGGATAAGGGGATTCTAAAACACAACCTAACAACCTTCGTGACATAGTTTTCTCGTTTAATTAATTTTTGCACTGAAACTTGCAAACCCCCCCCCCCCCCTTTTTACTATTTTTATTTAATATTGCATAAATCATTGTTCTGTTCGAACATAGTCTTTGTGAGTTTGATCTTTTTATTATTGTAACATTATCGGTACACTTGTCGAGAAATCATCAGGAACCCCGACGACCACCACATCAATGTACTTGATGACATAGATCGATATGGATGAGTGGCATAGAAATTTCATGCAATGTGATATATAAATCATGCATATTTCCAACTGGTCCAACTGAAGTCTTTGGTGAGATCAAACTAAAGTTCCTTAGGTGCAATTCAAAATCACAATATTTGCACACAACAAAAAAACTTGATATTGTTATAACAATAGTACCTCATAAGTTTTTATTTATGCAGAAAATTAAACATAACATAAAGTTTATACCAAAATAAAACCAAATCATATAACATAGAAAAAATAAGGTAAAAACTTCCACTAATCTAAGGCAATGTCAAAACCAAGACCCGTATGAGCAACATGCCCATGAAATGGCTTAGGTGCTAAACCTTTGGTTAGTGGATCAGCTAGCATTAAGTTTATCCCTATATGTTCTATCAAAATTTGTTTCTCCTGAACTCTTTTTTTCATAACAAGATACTTGATATCAATAAATTTTGATTTTGTAAAACTCATATTGTTGTTCGAGTAGAGTACAACTGCACTATTGTCACAATAAACCTTAAAGGACCTTTTGATGCTCCCAACGATGTGTAGGCTTGTGACAAAGTTCCGCAACCAAATTGCATGATTTGATGCCTCAAATCAAGCCACAAACTCCGCTACCATGGTTGATGGAGCCACTAAAGTCTGTTTGGAAGACTTCTAGGAGATGGCTCCTCCAGCCAAGAGAAAGATGTAACCAGATGTGGAATGTCTACTACCCAGGAATCCTGTAAAATCTGAGTAAAAATACCCAATGATCTCCAAGTTATCTGACTTCTGATAAGTGAACACGAAATATCTTGTTCTCTTCAAGTAGTGCATTATATGCTTTACTGCTATACAATGTTGCATACCAGGGTTACTTAGATATCTGCCAAGAACTCCTACAATGAATGTTAAGTTGAGACGGGTGCAAACTTGATCATATATAATACTTCCCACAGCTGAAGCAGATGGAACCTTATGCATCTTTTCCTTTCCAAGATCCGTAGTGAGGCATTGTTTGATACTAAACTTGTCTCCTCTAGCAACATGTGTGTCTCCTGATTTACTATCTTTCACGGAGCATCTATCCAAAACTATATCCATATAGCTCCTTTGTGACAATCCTAAAATACCTCGAGAACGGTATCTAAGTATTTGAATTCCTAAGACAAAGGAGGCGTCCCCAATATATTTCATCTCAAATTTATTTGTGAGAAATCTCTTGGTTTCGCGCAACAAGCTTATATTGTTGCTTGCCAAAAGGATATCATCTACATATAGTACCAAGAAAACGCATTTACTCCCACTGAAATTTTGGTACACACAAGTTTGAAGAAGAAGTTATGGAGAAATGGTGAAACAGTTTTGGGGGATGCTATTTATAAGACGCATGCAAAAGATGAAAGATCACCGAAGCTATTCAATTTCTGAAAGTGAGTGGGAGTTGGTTTCGAGGCCCATAACTCAGACGAGACTAGCCATCATTGCATTTTTCTTGGAAATCGTGGTATAAGATTGCCATCATCATGTCAGACGGTATTTGACACGTGTCTCAGGAGAAGACAAAACGTTGGTGAATATGTCGAAGAAAAAGCCATCGAAATCTCGCAAGAAACCAAAAAGCCAGATTTCTCAATCGACGTAGTGCTCAGTCGAAACTGGCCTTTTAGGGGGGCAATTTGTTGACAGGAGATTTCGACCAAAGGTAGAAGGGTAAGAAGAAATTTAACAGCAAGTCGACAATGAGGGAGGTTCAAAGTGTCGTTCCGACACAGGTCAAGAGGGAGCGTAGGGAAGAAGGGGACAAGCCATGGTGTCAGAGGAAAATTAGGTGAAAGGCAAGCCCAAAGTTCAAGGATAGGTACTTGGGCGGGAGAAAGTTTGAAAGTTCCAAGAATATGGGAAGTTGAAAAGAGAGTGGGGTGACACGTGTCAGCACCAAAGGAAATCTGGGGAGATGAACAGTTATTTTTTAGGCCTATATAAAGCATTGTATTTTCCATTTTTTGAGGTCGCATTTTGTAACATTGCAAATGGAAAACACTCAAAGTACCAAGCTTAGGGAGAAATGAGTTCAATCCCGCGAAAATGTATAATTGCGTCCACAATTCCTTAATGCAATTTACTTTCACAATTTAAATTACTGTTGTTTATTTGCCTCTCTTGCTTCCTTTTTTCTATTTATTTTCTACTTTGGGCTGTTAAGCACCCCATCCTTTATTTCTTACCTTTCCCACATTTATTATCACGCTTACAAAGAAACCGAAACGACCAGACGAGCATACGCTTCCAATCACTTGTTCTGGGATTTGTGTGGCCGGTCCGGCGAGTAAACCTGCGACGGAAGGCCAGCGGTTGTTTGCGCCAGCGAACAAATTTGTACACCTGGTGGGACCCGTGTAAATTAAGTGTATGTTTTTGCGTAGTGGTAAGATGGTAATACCACGTCTGAACGACGAACCGTCTTCGACAAAAAGTACAGTTGTGACACAAATAACTGATGTTGGATCTGGTACCGTGTCAGCAGTTTCAACTACCCCTAGTGGACCAACTGCGACGTCTCGTCGACATGACCCGAAGTCAACAATGGCAGGAACTACAGGGCAGTATATGCCTAGTATCACCATGCATATTCCTCGATCTTATGGGATGCCGACAGAGTTCATGTCGAGTTTGCACTCTACCGGCCCTTTATTTGGGGAAAGTTCATCCCGTGTGTTTTCACCCTATCAGGGGGCAGGGCATTTGTCAAACCAGATGGTTTGACCTCCAGGTTTTAATCTTTGTTCTCAATCCATACCGACATTTACCTCTAGTTTTGTTGCGGTCATGAGGCAACAGATGGATGAGATTAATCATGAGATGGTTCATATGTTGACTCAATAGATGGGTACAATATTGAGACCACTGATACAAGAGTCAACACAGAGTTACCAACAACTTACGACTCAAATGACACGTATAGGTGACTTTCTAGGCGCTCCTAGGGTTCAGGGTTGACAGACCCCACCGCCTCGACCGGAGACGCCCATTCGTCAGGATGAGGTCTTCGACGAAACATTTGAACAACCCCGTGAATTTGAAGAGATCCCTAGGATGGCCCAAAGGCCTCCTGTGATGGTCCATAGGAACCAAGATCAGGACTTTGTCGTCCGACAAGTTCGACAGGACGCCTTGGCTGGGTAACACAACTTGGAGGCTATGGTCGAACGTATCATGGTTTGTAATGGGGAAAATCCAAGCCTTCGATGACCGACATACACGTCCCCATTACCAGATTTTGTATTACAAACAGAGTTACCCAGGGGTTGAAAGGTGCCAAAGTTCACCAAATTCGCTGGTGAGACTAGGGAGTCCACCGTCGAACACGTCGCTAGGTATCAAACCGAAGCAGGCGACATAGCAAACAATGAGGACTTGAAAATGAAATATTTCCCAAGTTCCCTCGCGAAAAATGCATTTACGTGGTTTACCACGTTGCCCCCTCAATCTGTCCACACGTTGGCACAATTGGAGAGACTGTTTCATGAACAATTTTACATGGGGCAGTCGAAAATAAGTCTGAAAGAGTTGGCAAGCGTCAAACGCAAGGCCACCGAGTCAGTAGACCAGTACTTGAACAGGTTTAGACTTTTGAAAGCGCAGTGCTTTACTCAAGTCCCTGAGCACGAATTAGTCGAAATGGCAGCTGGTGGTTTGGATTATTCGATCAGAAAGAAGCTAGACATGCAATATCTTAAAGATATGGTGCTGCTAGATGATCGAGTTCGCCAGGTCGAACGATTAAAAGCCGAGAAAACTCAGTCTAACAGATATCGTAAAAAAGAAAAGTTTCCTATGTGGCTGCTGACGAGTATTCTTCCGACAATGTGGAATTCGTCGATGAAAGTGAGGTCCATGTTGCTGAACTTAAGCCAGGACCTCCCTACACGTACAAATTATTGAAACCATCAAACGGGAAAAATCCCGTCGAAACTAGAAAAACGGATAAATACGTTGCTAAAACTTATACTTTTGATGTTTCTAAGTGCGATGAAATATTTGATTTACTGGTTAAAGATGGTTAAATAATTATTCCTCCTGGTTTAAAAGGCCCCCTTTTAGAACAAAAGAAGAAGAGGGGATTTTGTAAATTTCATAATTTCCTTGGTCATAGAACAGCTCAATGTGTTTTTTTCAGGGATTTGGTGCAGAAAGCTTTGAAGGAGGGTCGACTTCAATTTGACGAAAAGCCAAAGATGCAGGTTGACACTGACCCACTGAAGGTCGAAGAGGCTCTGTACTCAGAGGTGTACGAGTGTATGATGTTCGAGGCTATTGAGGGTCCTGACAAACAACCCGTGACAGAAGTAGTGGAATGCATGATGGTCGAAACTACTGAGGGTTCCGACTAGAGAGCTGAGGAAAAACTCGAAGCAGTGTATCCCCAGACTGGCGAAAGTTTGGAAGATTTCCAGGAAAGGTGCAGGATAAGCCGGTCGAAGGTCGTATTATGACCGAGGTGCAACGCTGTGTTCGATGAGAAGGCTGCTGAAAGGTATGAGGCAAGCAAGAGAGAAGTGCTGCCAGAAAATAAGCCACATGTCCCAAGGTTTGTGTTTGACAAGAGTGGCGCCCCTCGTTGAAATGAGGAGTACAAAAAGTTGTTCCAAGAGGCACGACCCAAAACTTTTGTGCCTCCATCAGACACCCCACAGGAGAAAAAGGGGTGGTTTCGACCCAGAGTTCAAAATGTACTTCGCTGGTGGGAAGCAAGAAGGAGCCAGAATACACCCCCTTAGTCGGATGAGGAGGAACCAAAATATTCTCCTCAGTCGAATGATGAATATGACCCTTTTCCAGAGGGCGATTTTGACGAGGACATATACGACGACACCAATGACGACACCTATGGTGAAGATTTCATGCTGAGTTGTGGTATCGTGTCGATCCTACCAGCTAAATATGGTGTGGTGTCAGAAATCTCTGAGGCAGAAGAAGACTTCGTCCCTGACGAAAATACGGATGGCAAGCCTCTATGTTATTATGTGATGAATAGTGGTGTGGTCGAAGAGTAAATGACTATGTTTGAATGTCCTAGTCCTGGGATGATGTATCACTTGAAGCAGTTATTCATAAAGGCAAAAGTTGACGAAGTGACAGTCAACAAGGTGTTCGTGGATGGTGGGGCCACTGTAAATCTGATGCCCCATAATTTATTCAAGAAGATTGGAAAAATGAAGGCTGACCTCCGACAGCACAACATGGTTCTTTCCAACTATGATGGCAAGACCAATAATATCCTAGGGGTTGTCCAAGTGGACTTAGCAGTAGGTACGACCAACAGGTTGACACTCTTCATGGTCATCAATTCAAAAGCAAATTTCAATCTATTGCTGGGACGGGAATGGATCCATGGAATAGGAGCAGTACCTTTAACAATGCACCAGAGACTGGCCATTTGGAGAAAAGATGGCATCGTCGAAAATATTGAGGCAGGTCAAAGCTACTACAAGGTCAACGAAGCAAAGGGTAACAAGAAATCTTTTGACCAACACTTAGCAAATGTGGCTCCTTGTGATGACGGGTCAGGTTCATACACCTATGTCGACACGGGTCGCGTCCTAAACTTAGACCCCGACTATGGGTTCATCTGGGATACTGCCGACGAAGCCATGGAGCCTATGGAAATGCCACCAACAAGGTGGCCCACAGTCGGTGAAAATGACTGCTGAGTCAGAAAGCATGACTCGAATTTTGGCTTATTTGGCTAAAAACAGAAGAATGTCGGCACTTAAAACAGAGAAGCCACCAAAAATAATTAAGGGAGTCGATTGGAGTACACAAATAAATTACCTACAAGGCCAAGAAGCAGCTTCAGAAAGCCAGAGGCTCGATTGTATTTATGACGACGAACCTTTGGGGTTTGAGAAAAACCGAAATCATGAGCTACAGAGAATGCAGGCGCAGGACCGACTTGAAGAGGTTGACTTAGGGGATGGGACAACCAAAAGACCCACCTATGTGAGCACCAAAGTGGGGCCAGAGATGAAGGCCAAGCTGATTAAAGTATTAAAAGAATACAAGGATTACTTTGCTTGGGATTATGGCGAAATGCCTGGTCTGAGTCAGAGCGTAGTGGAGCATCGACTTCCAATCCAACCAGGTAAGAGGCCAGTAAAGCAACAACCTCGACGCTTCACCCCTGAAGTCACGTCGAAGATCAAGCAGGAAATTTAAACACTGCTCAAAAGCCGGTTCATCAGAACTGCAAGGTATGTAGAATAGATAGCAAACATAGTACCTATTATTAAGAAAAATAGAACCCTTTGAGTTTGTATCGACTTTATGGATTTGAACAACGCTACACCTAAAGACGAATATTCGATGCCTATGGCAGAGATATTGGTCGACTCAGCCGCAGGGTTCGAATATTTGAGCATGCTCGACGGCTACTCCGACTATAATCAAATTCTCATAGCCGAAGAGGATGTCCCCAAAACCGCGTTTCAATGCCCTAAAGCTTTGGGGACATATGAATGGGTTGTGATTCCTTTTGGGTTGAAAAATGCTGGGGCAACCTATTAAAGGGCTACGAATGCTATATTTCATGACTTTATTGAAAATTTTATGCAGGTATACATTGATGACATAGTGATAAAACCGTTATCAGAAGATGGTCACCTAGGCCACCATTGACGCTCATTCGAGAGAATGAGAAAATATGGATTGAAAATGAATCCACTAAAATGTGCCTTTGGTGTTCATGCAGGGGACTTTCTGGGATTCATGATCCACAAGAAAGGCATCGAGATCAACCAGAATAAGACGAAAGCAATCTTGGATCTCAAGCCTCTATCGACAAAGAATCAGCTCCAGTCTTTGTTGGGGAAGATAAACTTCTTGAGGAGGTTCTTCTCGAACCAAAGTGGCAAGACGAAAGTGTTTTCACCACTACTCAAAGCCAAGAAGGAAAGTGAGTTCCGTTGGGGCCAGGAGCAGCAGGAGGCTTTTGACGCGATCAAGGAATACCTTACAAGGCCTCAAATCTTGCTACCACCTAGTATAAATAAAAACATAAAGTTGTACATTGCAGCGTCGGATACGACCATAGGTAGTATGTTAGCACAAGAGGGTAGTAGTGGCATCGAAAGACCCATTTATTACCTTAGTAGGATGTTAATAGATGCTGAAACTAGGTACACTATGATTAAAAAGTTGTGCCTATGCTTATACTTCTCATGTATGAAATTAAAGCAATATATTAAACCAGTTGATGTTTATGTTTTGTCGCATTTTGATGTTATTAAGCATATGTTATCCAAACCTATTTTGCATAGTGTAGTGAGCGATTTTTGTCGGTGATGCGACCACATTATCGTTGGGTTTTCCTCACCACACTGAGGAGGAAGTGGTGCTACTTTCTAATTTCTTATTTATCCCATGAAGCTGGAAGGGAAAGGGAAGCTATCTAAAACTAACCTTGCACGCGGATGTTTAACTGAACAAACTCTTTAAAGAGATTGGGGAGTCTGGGGTCAGGTTATACAATGGGGAGTTGTCAATTACCCTTCCTATATGTGGTTATCCACAGGATATTAGCTTTAGGTTTCGCTTTATACTTGATAGTGTTTATCCGTTAATGGGTTGGGAAAGTTTCTTGGGAAGTACGAGTGAGTGAGTGAGTTTTTGATGATGTTCGGGTTTTTCCGATGTTTTTGGTAAGGTACTAAACCTAAGTTTTGATTGAGGTGTGAAGGTACTGGACCTAGAGTTTTTGATTGGTATGCTCGCTAAGATTTCACAATCTTATGCCTACGTATTCCCGTTTAAACGAAATAGGGAAATCAAAGCAATCGTAGTTCCTCCTATTCTAAGGGAGGAAAAAGATGTTTTGGTGTCTTGTTCAAAGCCCAAGACTGAAGCTAAAGGAGTATTTGTGTCTTGTTCAAAGCCCAAGATTGAAGCTAAAAGGTTTGATTGAGAGAGAACTTGTCATCTCTAAAGAGGGACTGGATTTCCTCTGAGGGGATTGTTAATTTTTTGTGTGCCTTGATCAAAGCCCAAGGTTGAAGCTAAGAGGTTAATTGACTCTACTAGGGAAGTCCTTATACAAAGCCTAAGAGGAGGTTGGGAATGACCGACTCAACAAGAGAGTGTTTATATATGTCTTGTACAAAGCCCAAGATTGAGGCAAAAAAGAGACTGACTCTTTGGGGATATCATTATACAAAGCATAAGAGGAGGCTAGAAGTTTGACTTTTTTGGGGAAAATGTTCTATCTATCTTGTACAAAGCCCAAGATTGAGGCTACAAAGGGATTTTGACCCCGTCGGGGAGGTTTGTATGTGTTTTGTACAAAGCCCAAGATTGAGGCTGAAAAGGGTTTGACTCTTGCAGGAGAGTATTATTGGTCTTGTACAAAGCCCAAGATTGAGGCTGAAATAAGTTCGACTCTGCTTAGGAAATCATTCTTTAAAGCCTAAAAGAAGGCTGGGAGGAAATGACTCTGCTGGGGACGGTATCTGTCCCAAGCTTAAGAGATGAAGATTTATGTCTTGTACGAAGCCCAAGATTGAGGCTAAAAGGGTTTGACTCAACAAGAGAGTGTTTTTATATGTCCTGTACCAAGCCCAGGATTGTCGCTGAACAAGCTGGAGAAATTATCCTACACAACTTGAGAGGAGGCTAGCTCCTACTAGGGGAAATCTTTATATTAGGCCTCAGAGGAGGCTAGAAAAGATTGACTCAACGAGAGAGTGGTTTTTGTCTTGTACAAAGCCCAAGATTGAGGCTAAAAAGGTTGACTCAACAAGAGAATATTTTTATCTGTCTTGTACAAAGCCCAAGATTGAGGCTAAAAGAGGTTGACTCAACAAGAGAGTCTGAAGAGGTGATTGACTCAACAAGAGAGTATTGAAAGTTTATTGACTCAACAAGAGAGTCTGAAAAGTGATGGACTTAACAAGAGAGTCTGAAAAGGTTAGCTCCGCTGGGGAGAATCATTGTACAAAGCCCAAGAGGAGGCTAACTATGATGAGGAAAGATCATTATACAAAGCCTAAGAGGAGGTTATCTTTCTGCTGGGGATTATTGAGATCCTTAGGCAGGTCCAAGTGGGGAATCAACCCTTGCTGAGGGTTACAGAAGAGTTTGAGATATCAGATGCCTTGAGGTTCTGATTTGGGATAGTGTTATACCGATGATAAACTAACCCTGGTTGGGGATCTTTTAGGAGAGAGACTGGGTTTTAGCTCTACTGGAGATTTATCCAGAGTGACCGAGGTTTCTCCTATGCTTGTAGGGAATTTGAGAGTGTCTTTGAGACTCAAGAGGATTAGACTGTCCAAGTCTACCGGTAGGGAAGAGTTTTATCTTTTGTATAATGCCCAAGAGGAGGCGGGTGTTTTAAGGGATGAGAATCAACCCTAAATCTGAGTTTTGACACTAGAAAGACTGCTCTAGCAACGAATGACTAAGTTATGTCTTATACCTTTAAGAGGTCACCAGGGTCCTTGTATTAAGCCCAAGAGAAGGCATGAGAACTTCTAAGAAGCCGGAGGATCCTTGTACAAATCCCAAGAGGAGGCGAGGGTGCTTTTAGGAAGCCCGTGGGTCCCAAACCAAGAAAAGTTCAGGAAATGCTATTCACCGAGAATAGATCATTTAGTGAAAGTTCTGAGGTTTGAAGAAACTCAAGAAATGTTATTCACCGAGAATAGATCAACTCTGGGGAGTAGAATTTCTTTGACAATTTCTAGGGGTGACAACCTGAGAAAAGGTTCACGAAGAATACTTCCTTTCTCTTTGTTCCATATTGTTTAAGCCCAAGAGAAGGCAAGACTGTATCTGGAAATCCTATGGGGATCTAGTTTTGACTGTATTTAAAGAGTGGCCAACATGGTTTTACCTAGTTCTAGACCTAGTCACTGGGGAAAACTCTAAATAACTATACTAGTATATATACAGTTGATATATGACAAGTATATAAAAGGATATGAAAGAAGACTTACCGTGCGCAACATCCCACAATAAAGTTATATTTATATGAAAGCGAGTAATTGAAAGCTGTTAAAACTTATAGGCGAGCAAGCTTCTATGCTGTATTGTTAGTTGATCAAAGAAATTAAAGAAAGTTTTAATAACAACATATATATTTGAACATAAATCAAAAGGGAAGTTATTTTGAAAAGATTGTTGGGGCTTATACTCAAGGAGAGGCCCAAGGTTTAACAGTGATCGCACCGTTGTTTTGAAATCGCATTGGGATTTATACAACGACTGAGGCCCAAAGAGGTTTTCTGTATAAAAGGGTTGGGTCTTACAACTCAAGAAGAGGCCCAAAGGTGTTTTGAAAAATAAATATGGGACTTACAACACGAGGGGAGGCCCAGATGATTTTTGTTTTAAAAGGCGACGATCGCGTCGTGATTTTGAAAATACAGTGGAATTTATACAATGTCTGAAGCCCAAAAATTGTTTATATTTTCAAAGGGTTGGGTCTTACACTCTCTCAAGAGGCCCAAAGATATTTTTTTGTACAAGTGATAGGGCTTACAGCTCACGGAGAGCCCCAATGATTTTGTTAAAAAGGCGACGATCGCGCCGAATTTTTGAAAATATACAGAGGGACTTATACAATGTGTGAGGCCCAAAATTGTCTATTTACAAAGGGGTTGGGTCTTACACTCTATTAGAGGCCCATGAGTGTTTTAAAAGGTTTGATAAAGATCAAAAACCAAAGAAACCCTAATTTTATTTTCTTTTAAAAGTAATCCTTTTAATAAATGAATAAAAATGACAAAAATACCAAATAAGTCTAAATAAACTACTTGTGATTTTTTATTAAGGTTTGAAAAATGAGTTTTTAATCACAAGATGATTTAGGACTCATTTGATTTTGATTTTCAAGATGAATATTCATTTTTGAAATGTTTAAAAATAATAAAAATGAATTTATTTACAAAAATACAAACTATATTAAATAAATAATATAAATTTGATTTTTTTGTGGAATAAAATATTTTAACATTTTTTTATATTTTTTGCAAAAAGAATCAATAAAAAATAATTAAAATTGAGAGAGAAATTAATTTTTCAAATCATTTAAAATAATATGACAAATATTAAAAAAAGTGGAAAAAGTGGTAAAAAAAAGGGGTTTGGGGAGAGGGGGATTCGAACCCCAGACCTCCAAGTCACAACGCGTGCCTTCTACCACTGGGGTGGTGATACATCCGTGTATCACACCCACCCCACAAATACATAAAGGGTGCCTTGTTTTAGGTATGGGCAAAGGCAAGGCAAGGCCAGCTTTTGGGCAAAAAACAAAGGTTGTAACTTTCTCATTTCTCCATGGATTGGGACAAAATTTAGGTCTATATTGCCTAGAATTTCACAAGGAATCCAATGGTGCCCTAGTTTTTTCAGATGAGGTCCCCATTTTAAAACCCGATGGTGTTTTTGAAATAGGCCTATAATTGCATTTTCTATACTACCTCATGTTACAGGCAAGAATTACATGGCAAATTGGTGCAAACACAACATATACAACATCCATGAGAGGTGTATGATCAGTGGACTTCAAAGCAATGCATATTTCAAAGAGTTCAAGTTGTGATGCTTACCTCTTTGGGAGCTTTTTGTGCTATCTGCCAAGTTTCTTATGCCAGAAGTAATTTGATGCTTTAGACACTCTCAATTGATCCCTTAGGAGCTTTTAGAATGGTCACCACCAGCTGGAATCCTCAGGAGCTCTTTCTTACAAAAGGGACAAAAGTGACCAATATGGCAACTCTCTCAAATGGTGTTCCAGATGTGGGGAACCATTTGGGACAGTTCAAGGATGATATTTGGAGCGTGTTTGAGGTTTTATCTGGTTTTGAAAGTGACTGAATCAATACATGGCTTGAAAAATGCAAAAAAGTCCAATTTTGAGGTTTTGGAAGTGGACTTTGAGATTTTGGTGTTACAGGTCACATGTTAGTGTTTGAACAGCTTAGATATAACATATTAGAGGTGTTTGGATCATGAGATGTGATGGAATTGCTCTCTAACTCAAAAACTCAAAGATACCTTGCAAAAGAAGGCATTTTGGCCTAAAGAGAGGGATTTTGAGGAAAGCATCACTTTGGGTGCTTTGGTGTACTCAAACTGATCACAATTGATGTCTATTTATAGTGCACCAAGTTTGTTTTGGCATCAATAGTGAATGGAGGCTGCAGCAGTCCTTTGGTCAATGTTATGCAAAAGGAATCTCAAGTCTCCTCTAGCCATTAACTTGAGATTAGAGCACAGGCTTTGTAGCTTTGGTTCAGAGATAAACTTGGACTGAATTCAGTTGGAATAGGCTCAGTTCATGCCACCTTGGTGCATCCATTGAATGCTTGGAAACAAAATTGGAGTCTTGGCCTCTTTTAGGCTTTTTAGGTTTGGCGTGGCTACTTGTAGATTCTTGGACTTTAGAGGCTTGGAGATCAGACCATCCCCCTTGGATTTGATCCTCTAATGTGTTCAAATTGATGACAAGGCTTGGATTTATCAGATTTGTACAAATTGAGCAAAATGCATAAATTCTACCTTGTAAAAACCAGTTCAGGATGCCATGTTCCAAGGGTTGTATCTCCTTGCTCAAATGGAATTTGGAGATGATCTAGTACTTGTTGGAAAGCCCTCATGGCATACTTTAACTTTGATGTCCACACCTAGACCTGGTTTGACTTGGATCAAGGTGAAAAATGTCCCTATATTTTGGAAAAAGTAAGGCAGATTTTGACTTAGTGAAAATTTCACTAAGTGTTGGAAAAATGCCATTTTCATGTTTTAAGCCATTTTGATCACTCCATAACTTAAAATCCATGAAGAATTGGAATGAGATGTAGTTGACACTTTTGAAGTAGGTAATGAGAGCTACAAATCCAGCTTCGAACCATCCAAAATGGTTGCTTGGATCTCAATTTATGGTCCTTGGAAGTTGGTACCCTAGCCACTTTGTTCCATAACTCAGAAAAATTCTAAGTTTTTTATGGTTACGCCTTTTACAAGTTAACTCCCTTTCTTTGATTTTTCTTGATGAATGATGATTCAAATCACATATTAACATTGTTTTAGGGTTAAGGAACCATAATTGTGAAAATTTCCAAAAAGTCAAACTTGATTTTGTGCACAGTTGACTTTTTATCGGATGAAATCCAAACTGTGCGATCCTTTGTGAAATCAAGTCCTTGACCTAAATCAAACCTAATTGATATGTTACATAGGTGTTATAGGGTGTATTGAATCATGTTCCAAGATTTGGGAGCATGTCCTGGTCAAAATTCAAAGGTACAGTTGACTTTTTCCTCAAAACCCTAATTGTGGTCCTGATGAAATTAAAACTTGTGGATCAAGCTTCTTGGATCAATCCATTGTTGTAAATGGATCAATGTAGTGTATTAGAGACCCTCAAATCATGTCTCGAGGTCTTGGCTCATGTTTTGTCCCAAAAGTCAACTTAGGGGTGAATTAGGTCAAGAAACCATAATTCCTGATTTTTGGGTAAATGCATCCCCTGGGGTGAAATTGACTTGATGGTTGGGTCTATGAGGTCCCTTGGAGTATCTTGGGTTGTGCTTTGAAGCAATGGCTCATGCCCAGAGGAAAATTTCCATCTGGAGGCCCTGGTTGACCAAAACCCTAATTTGGTGACATTGTCGATCTTGAGGCTTGATCCACATGGAATGTTGTAACCTTATGCTTGATTCTTAATGTGGGAGTCCTCTTGACCCCTTATAGGTGTTTAAGAGGTTAGACAAGTTGAGGATCATGTCATTTCTTGATTGATCCTTTGTCTAAGTGCTCTGAGAGGGCTCAAAACCTTGATTCTTGATTGTAGTGACCGCTCAACCATCTTTGAGGAGATTGACACTACGCCAAAAATGACTTTTACTAGCGCACCTTAGACAGTGCTTTTATGCAAAAGCGCGGCTATAAGTTAAATAAAAAATAAAACACGGAAACTGTATACGAAAAAGAGTAAAAGCGCTGCTAAAAGGCCTACCTTAAACAGCGCTTTTTGTAAAGCGCTAGTAAATGACCACATTAGCCAGCGCTTTTGGGAAGCGCTGCTAAAGGCCTATATTAGCCAACGCTTTTCTCAAAAGCGCTTTCTAGAGTCATATAAATTTAAAAAAAAAAAATCTCAAAAGCGCTGCTAAAGGCCCATATTAGCCAGCGCTTGTCAAAAGCGCTGCTAAAGGCCTATATTAGCCAGCGCTTTTTGTAACACCCCCTTTCTATACCCCCAAATAATCACATAAATCATTTAGGCACATATAAAAAAAAAATATAAAAATTCGCCAGAGTACGATTAAAACATGGTATAAAAGAGGCATGTCACATCATACACGCAATTAATACATACAACACCTGCTCATTATATTGATATGCAACAGTGGGGTAACTTGCCACAGAGGAACTTTGTCCTTACACCCACATCTCAATATTTAGAATAAAAGCAGAAACATCTAAAATATTAAAGAACAACACATATATACATCATCCAGTATGAATCACAAGCATCATCATGTTTATACACAAATTCATCAGCAAGATACATATGCAAATGTATCACAAAAGAATAATATACATCCTAGCTACCCGGTGCTACATATCAGAGCCAACCGACCAAAAGAATGAAGACACGCTTCACAAAAGACCTCCAGCATACCTACTCTGCAATGCCTCATAGAGCATCATAAAACAGCAGAAGGGTGAGAAATATTATCATAATAACAATGCATACAATTATATATATCTTAACATAAAAATACACATATTACACATTCTCACCACAATTCATCACATTTTCATCTATATACATCACAATGTATATATATATATATATACCAAGTATATTCATCATGCACACTTTCACATTTCTCAATCATTCCATATAAACATACACAATTATGTTCATTCAACAACACATCATTATAAAGATGATAAATGCAAATCATAGAGACCGACTCACGACTCTATGCAAATGCAATGCGGTACCGACTCAATCATCACTAGTTCACTCAGGAACTCTGCTGGAACCATCGCTCGTTACCGAAGTAACTCCCCGTCGGGCCTACGATGTTCACCCATTGCTCACACCCCACATGGGCACACAATGTTTATGGATCGCTCACACCCACATGGGCACACGACTCGATCGCTCACACCCCACACGGGCACACGATCCGATTGCTCACACCCCACATGGGCACACAATCATTCGTAATCATCGCTCACACCCCACATGGGCACACGACGTTACGACGGATTCTCATTAGAATCGCACAACACAAGAATGTATTTCATGATGCTTCATATGCAAAATGACACAAGACATTCTTGAAATGCATACATATTCACAATATATTCATGCATTCATCTCATACAATCACATACAATCTATATACATTCACATCAATGCACTATTGTATGATTCACATTCAAACACACAGTCAAAACGGTAAAAGTCGCTAAATAGCACTATTCCCGACTTTCCGACATAATTAAATCGGCTAACGATTTTCAAAACATCATAATCACAACGTACAGCTCAATAGCTTTCCAACGACACCAAGAATGTAAAAATCGGATACTCGGAACAAAAGTTATGGACGAAACCGAAAACGACATTTTGAAAAATCCCATTTTTACATTCCTCTTGTCCATACGCGTATCACCCATGTCCATACGCGTACGGACAGAACCCATTTCCTTCACAAATTCCTCGTTCCAAAACCCATACGCGTATTGGCCCATGGCTCGCCCATGTTACGCGTAATGCCAAGATTCATACGCGTATTGGCCCAAAAACAAGCCAATGATACGCGTATCGCCTTGGCTCATACGCGTATGGACATGCCCCTTACGCGTATGGCCAGAGCATACCCAGAAAAATTCTGCAGAACGAAGTTCTGCGTTTTCCACCCCCAACTTCACCAATTCATCATCTAAATTCAGAAAAACAACATTTTGATGTATAACAACACATATCAAACATGTATAGATCAACTAGAACACAATCCACACAAATTTACACACATTTGGATCAACTTCTAATCAATTTCTCAAAAATGGGTTATACCCTAAAACTCACAAAATTCATCATCAACAACAACAATTCATACATAATCACATACATTGATAAGATAATAATGTTTCACACCCTTACCCGGATTCCAAGCTTGTTAATTGATTGATCTTGATGAATTTCTAAGTTTTTTCTCCTTTCCTCTTCTTTTCTCTTCCTCCTCTTTCTTTCTCTCCTTTTTCTTTCTATCTTTCTCTATTTCTCTCTATTTTCTCTTTTCTTTCTATTTTCTTTTCTCTCCTATTTCTTTTCTCTCATTTTCCTCTAAATCAATTTAATTCATTTTTCTCACACAATTCTAATTCCACAAAATTTCTAACTTATAATTAATTGAGAAAAGACTAAAATACCCTCCATTCTAATTTCCCCGAAAACTCTCGAAAACGGTAAAATAACATTTAACGCACCAATTTAACAAATAAAAATAATTTATCACCCAATTAAATTAAAAGACTCAAGAATAATGGAATAATCAAAATCGGGGCGTTACAACTCTCTCCCACTTAGAAATTTTCGTCCTCGAAAATAATACCTGATTCAAACAACTCCGGATACGACTCTCGCATCCCACTCTCTAGTTCCCACGTCATATTGCCTTCCGCAGCGCCTCCCCACGCTACTTTCACAAGCGCAATATCCTTGCCCCTTAGTTTCTTAACTTCGCGGTCCAAAATCCTAACCGGTAAAGCTTCCACCGTAAGGTTATCTCTCACTTCAACCTCGTCCATAGGAATAACATGTGACGGATCCGGAACATATTTCCGAAGTTGCGAAACATGGAATACGTCATGAAAATTCGAAAGGTTCGGAGGCAACGCCACACGGTAAGCCACAACACCAACTCGTGAAGTAATCTGATACGGACCAATAAAACGAGATGTCAACTTCTTCGACTTCAAAGCACGACCCACACCCGTAACTGGTGTAACTCTCAAAAACACATGGTCGCCTTCTTGAAACTCAAGATCTTTCCTCCTCTTGTCATGATAGCTCTTTTGTCTACTTTGAGAAGCTTTCATCTTCTCCCGAATAAACTTCACTTTCTCTGTCGTTTGTTGTACCATTTCCGGTCTAACTATCGTCCTCTCGCCGGTTTCATGCCAACACAAAGGTGTTCGACATCTCCGACCATACAAAGCCTCAAATGGTGCCATACTTATACTCGAATGAAAACTGTTATTGTAAGTGAATTCAATCAACGCCAAATAACCATCCCAAGCACCACCTTGCTCGAGTACACAAGCACGCAATAAATCCTCCAACGATTGAATCGTCCTCTCGGTTTGACCGTCCGTTTGCGGATGATAAGCCGAACTCAATCTTACCTTAGAACCCAAAGCCTTTTGTAAACTCTCCCAAAACCTCGATGTAAACCTTGGATCTCTATCCGATACAATACTCTTAGGAACTCCATGTAACTTCACAACCACAAGGACATAAATCTCGGCTAACTTCTCCAAAGGATAACTAATATCAATTGGAATAAAGTGAGCAGATTTAGTAAGCCTATCAACAATTACCCAAATAGCATTATGACCTCTTTGCGTATTCGGCAATCCCGTAACAAAATACATCGATATACTATCCCATTTCCATTCCGGAATATCCAACGGTTGCATAAATCCACTCGGTTTTTGATGTTCCACCTTAGACTTTTGACAAGTTAAGCATGCATACACAAATCGAGCCACATCCCTCTTTAAACCGGACCACCAAAAGATCTTCTTCAAATCTTGATACATCTTGTTCGCACCCAGATGAATACTTAAATTACTTCGGTGTCCTTCCTCTAAAATCATCTTTTTCAACTCCACATCATCGGGAATACAAATACGACCACGGAACCTCAAAACTCCATAATTATCAACCTTGAAATCCTCATTCTCATTCAACATCAAATCAACGAATTTCAAGTCCAACTTTTGCTCTTTACTAACCGTTGCAAGAAAATTATTCGTAACATGTAGCATACCAAGTCGCACACTTCTCGGCGTCATTTCACAAACCAAACTCAAATCTCTGAAATCTTCCAAAAGTTCCCATTCTTCCATCATCAATGCGGACATATGTAACAACCTCCGACTTAAGGCATCGGCCACCACGTTTGCCTTACCCGGATGGTAATTCAAACCAAAATCATAATCCTTCAAAAGTTCTAGCCACCTCCTTTGTCTCATGTTCAATTCTTTCTGATCAAATAAATATCTTAAGCTTTTGTGATCACTAAAAACTTCAAATCTCGCACCATAAAGATATTGCCTCCATATTTTCAAAACAAACACTACCGCCGCTAACTCCAAGTCATGTGTAGGATAATTCTTTTCATGCACTCTCAATTGTCTAGAAGCATATGCCACCACTTTTCCATCTTGCATCAAAACACCACCTAAACCTGTCAATGAAGCATCACAATACACAACAAATGGTTCATTAGGATTAGGCAAAATCAAGATTGGAGTCGTTGTCAACCTTCTCTTTAACTCATTAAAACTCTCTTCACAATGAATATCCCAAATGAAAGCCTTTCCTTTACAAGTCAATTGCGTTAAAGGAAGTGCCAATTTCGAAAATCCCTCAATAAACCTCCGATAATAACCCGCCAAGCCTAAAAAGCTTCGAATCTCCGTAACCGACCTAGGAGCCTCCCATTGCATCACCGCATCTATCTTGGATGGATCGACACTAATACCATTACCGGAAATAACATGTCCAAGGAAACTTACTTCCGACAACCAAAATTCACACTTCGACAACTTAGCATACAATTGTTTATCTTTCAAGATTTGCAACACAATTCTCAAATGCTCTTCATGCTCCTCTTGAGACTTAGAGTAAATCAAAATATCATCGATGAACACAACCACAAAACGATCCAACTGTTCATGAAAAATACGATTCATGTATTCCATAAACACACCCGGCGCGTTAGAAACTCCGAATGGCATCACGGAGTATTCGTAATGACCATACCGTGTCCTAAATGCCGTCTTTTGAATATCCTCTCCTTTCACACGAATCTGGTGGTATCCTGATCTCAAATCAATCTTACTAAAAACATTCGCACCAACCAATTGGTCCATCAAATCATCGATCCTTGGAAGCGGATACTTGTTCTTAATTGTCACTTTGTTCAACTGTCGATAATCAATGCATAACCGCATACTCCCGTCCTTCTTCTTTACCAACAATACCGGAGCACCCCAAGGAGAAACACTTGGCCTTACAAATTTCTTGTCCAACAAGTCATTCAATTGCTTTTTCAATTCTACCAATTCCGATGCCGACATACGATACGGTGCCATCGAAATCGGTCTAGTACCCGGAACTAGATCAATAGAAAATTCAACTTCACTTTCCGGCGGTACATCCGTAATATCTTCCGAAAACACTTCTGGAAATTCACACACCACTGGGAACACATCAAGCTCAACTTTACTCTCCACCGACAATGATGCAAACAAACCAAACAATTGAGCTTCGTTTGCTAAAAGTTTCTTCAACTCTTTAGTGGATAGGAAACTCTCAAATTCATCATCTTCCAAAGAAGGAAACCTTACTAACTTGTGATAGCAATCTATATGAACTCGGTTAAATTGCAACCAGTTCATACCCAAGATTACGTCCAATCCTACCAACGGCAAACATACTAAATCCATAATGAAGTCTTTACCATACATGGTCAAAGGACAACTCATACACACCAAAGATGTATTCACCGACCCTGAAGCAGGAGTCTCAATAACCATTTCAGCACCCATCAAAGTTAACTCAAGATTCAAACGCTTCGCGCACTCAGACGAAATAAACGAATGAGTCACTCCCGTATCAATAACAGCAACTAAAGGTGTACTATTAATAAAGCATGTACCTTTAATCAAACGGTCTGCATTCGTAGTTTGAGTCCTCGCCAATGCAAACACCTTTCCGCCCGCTTGAGCTTGTTTCGGCTTAGTACACTTAGTACTAATGTGACCCACTTCTCCACAATTATAGCACTTCACCATATTTCTTCTACAATCTGTAGCAGCATGCCCAAGACCACCACAATTAGAACATTTCGCTACAGGTTTCCCACACTCAAAAGATTTATGACCTATTTCACCACATTTGTAACACCTAACAACACCGGAACCTCCTCCTCCAGATCTCCTATCAAAGCTTCCCCTATGCTTGCCCTTATCAACGGGTGTCACATAAGGTCCACTTCTAGCTTGTTGCTTCCCTTTCCTCTCATTCAAACTTTTATAATGTGTAGAACGAGCCTTACTATCTTCTTCGAAGATTCTACAACATTCCGTCAAATCCGCAAACCTCCTTATCCTTTGATATCCCACAGCTTGTTTGATCTCAGGACGTAAACCATTCTCATATTTAATACACTTTGAGAACTCAGCAGTAATCGCAGCATAATGAGGATGGAATTGAACCAACTCCACAAATTTAGCAGTATAGTCCACCACAGACATACTACCCTGTTTCAGTTCAAGAAACTCCATCTCCTTCTTTCCCTTCACACTCTCAGGGTAATACTTCCTCAAAAATTCAGTACGAAATAAATTCCAAGTTATCTCTTCATCATCCACCTCAAGAACTTCACGCATACCGACCCACCAATCGTCGGCTTCTTCCTTCAGCATGTGAGACCCAAGCCTCACCTTATTCTCCTCCGCACAGCCCATAACTCTGAAGATTCTTTCAATCTCTTTCAACCACAATTGAGCTCCATCGGGATCAAATCTTCCTTTGAAAACCGGTGGTTGATTCTTCCTGAACTCGTCATTAGCATTCACGTTAGGTGCACCTTGCACCGCCCTAGCCATTGCTTCCAAAGCAGCAGCCATCGCATTATCGTTTCTACCAGCCATCTTCTGATTATTCCCAAAAATGACAACAAGGTTAAACAACGGTTCAACCAACACAACAACAAGACAGACACACTGACTCAACTCTGGCTCTGATACCACTTAATGTAACACCCCCTTTCTATACCCCCAAATAATCACATAAATCATTTAGGCACATATAAAAAAAAATATAAAAATTCGCCAGAGTACGATTAAAACATGGTATAAAAGAGGCATGTCACATCATACACGCAATTAATACATACAACACCTGCTCATTATATTGATATGCAACAGTGGGGTAACTTGCCACAGAGGAACTTTGTCCTTACACCCACATCTCAATATTTAAAATATTGAAGAACATCTAAAATATTGAAGAACAACACATATATACATCATCCAGTATGAATCACAAGCATCATCATGTTTATACACAAATTCATCAGCAAGATACATATGCAAATGTATCACAAAAGAATAATATACATCCTAGCTACCCGGTGCTACATATCAGAGCCAACCGACCAAAAGAATGAAGACACGCTTCACAAAAGACCTCCAGCATACCTACTCTGCAATGCCTCATAGAGCATCATAAAACAGCAGAAGGGTGAGAAATATTATCATAATAACAATGCATACAATTATATATATCTTAACATAAAAATACACATATTACACATTCTCACCACAATTCATCACATTTTCATCTATATACATCACAATGTATATATATATATATACCAAGTATATTCATCATGCACACTTTAACATTTCTCAATCATTCCATATAAACATACACAATTATGTTCATTCAACAACACATCATTATAAAGATGATAAATGCAAATCATAGAGACCGACTCACGACTCTATGCAAATGCAATGCGGTACCGACTCAATCATCACTAGTTCACTCAGGAACTCTGCTGGAACCATCGCTCGTTACCGAAGTAACTCCCCGTCGGGCCTACGATGTTCACCCATTGCTCACACCCCACATGGGCACACAATGTTTATGGATCGCTCACACCCCACATGGGCACACGACCCGATCGCTCACACCCCACACGGGCACACGATCCGATTGCTCATACCCCACATGGGCACACAATCATTCGTAATCATCGCTCACACCCCACATGGGCACACGACGTTACGACGGATTCTCATTAGAATCGCACAACACAAGAATGTATTTCATGATGCTTCATATGCAAAATGACACAAGACATTCTTGAAATGCATACATATTCACAATATATTCATGCATTCATCTCATACAATCACATACAATCTATATACATTCACATTAATGCACTATTGTATGATTCACATTCAAACACACAGTCAAAACGGTAAAAGTCGCTAAATAGCACTATTCCCGACTTTCCGACATAATTAAATCGGCTAACGATTTTCAAAACATCATAATCACAACGTACAACTCAATAGCTTTCCAACGACACCAAGAATGTAAAAATCAGATACTCGGAACAAAAGTTACGGACGAAACCGAAAACGACATTTTGAAAAATCCCATTTTTACATTCCTCTTGTCCATACGCATATCACCCATGTCCATACGCGTACGGACAGAACCCATTTCCTTCACAAATTCCTCGTTCCAAAACCCATACGCGTATTGGCCCATGGCTCGCCCATGTTACGTGTAATGCCAAGATTCATACGCGTATTGGCCCAAAAACAAGCCAATGATACGCGTATCGCCTTGGCTCATACGCGTATGGACATGCCCCTTACGCGTATGGCCAGAGCATACCCAGAAAAATTCTGCAGAACGAAGTTCTGCGTTTTCCACCCCCAACTTCACCAATTCATCATCTAAATTCAGAAAAACAACATTTTGATGTATAACAACACATATCAAACATGTATAGATCAACTAGAACACAATCCACACAAATTTATACACATTTGGATCAACTTCTAATCAATTTCTCAAAAATGGGTTATACCCTAAAACTCACAAAATTCATCAACAACAACAACAATTCATACATAATCACATACATTGATAAGATAACAATGTTTCACACCCTTACCCGGATTCCAAGCTTGCTAATTGATTGATCTTGATGAATTTCTAAGTTTTTTCTCCTTTCCTCTTCTTTTCTCTTCCTCCTCTTTCTTTCTCTCCTTTTTCTTTCTATCTTTCTCTATTTCTCTCTATTTTCTCTTTTCTTTCTATTTTCTTTTCTCTCCTATTTCTTTTCTCTCATTTTCCTCTAAATCATTTTAATTCATTTTTCTCACACAATTCTAATTCCACAAAATTTCTAACTTATAATTAATTGAGAAAAGACTAAAATACCCTCCATTCTAATTTCCCCGAAAACTCTCGAAAACGGTAAAATAACATTTAACGCACCAATTTAACAAATAAAAATAATTTATCACCCAATTAAATTAAAAGACTCAAGAATAATGGAATAATCAAAATCGGGGCGTTACACTTTTTCTCAAAAGCGCTGTCTAAGGTCTTATTAAATAAAATAAAAAATGGAATAGTATCTGTATTCTTTCCCTCTCTATTCTTTCCCTCTCTGCTGCGAACTGCGAACGACGAGAACGAACGAAGAACAGCTCTCGCCACCGTCCTCCACCGTCTCGGTTACAGTCTCACTGTCGTCCTTCCTCCATTGTCCTCCACCGTCCTCCACCGTACTCCACCGTTCTCCACCGTTTCGGTAAGATTTCTTCTTTTCTGTTATGGTTAACGTCAGAGATGATAAATAGTGGTTCTACTCATGAATGTAGCTTGGTACTGACTTTGGGAAAGATGGTTAGGGTCATAACAAGACTCCATTACTTTAATCATTACAAGTTTTTTCTCAGTCATCCAACAATTGTTCCATGGATTTGTAAGGTCCATTTTCTGATATGAACATTTCTGCATTTAGGGTTTTTCTGATATAAACATTTCTGCATTTAGGGTTTTTCTGATATGAACATTTCTGCATTTTCTGATATGAACATTTCTGATACAACTGTTCCAACATACGGTCTCTTTTATAAACAACTATGCCTTGATTAACCAAACAAAATTAAATCAAGATATAGATTGGGGTATAGGTACTAAGTGTTTTGTTGTTCTTTTATGGATATTAATATCTTGGTTTTATGCTAGTGAAAGAGGTAATATAATAAAATGTTATATATTATGTCATTTTCAATATATATATATATATGCACTTCTTTATTTTTTGTTTTATATATCATTTGGTATCATAATTTATAGCTTAGACAAGTACTTTCATCATAATTTATATTTGATATCCTTGTTTTCTTTATTACAGGTTAGATGGCTACTAACGAGGATCACCCACATGATGATTCTATTCATGATGGTGGTGAGAAAGTAGCTAATGCGGAAGAGGAAATTAAAAGAGGAATAACAGTTATGAAGAAAGTGATTCGTGATAGAGATCGAGGCATCATATTAGATGTGCATTGGAGCCCACAAGGCCTTCTTATTGAGCCTAACGGTTATATGTTGACAAGTTTTATTGGTGCACTTGTAAGGAATGAGGTTCCAATTACTTGTGATGATTGGAGAAATAAACAGTTGAACGAAGCTAAAGGAAAAATTTGGAGTGAGATAAAGGTACCATAATTATGTCTTTAATTATGCCAACTAATTATGTCTTTTAAATTACTTGTACTAACGCACAATGTGTATGTTTTTCTTAGAGGTGTTTCAACATTGATGATGATAGAAGACCTTTTTGTCTCAAATTGGCCGGAAAACTTCTAAGAGGGTTTAGAACATTTTTATCAACCAAGATTCTTAGGGATGCAGAAGGTAATTTTGTTGATGCAGAGCTTCCATCTAAATATGGATGTTTGATTTCACAAAAAGAATGGGACACGTTTAAAGCCAAACGAATAACCCCAGAATTTCAAAGGGTGAGTGAAACAAATCGGGAAAGAGCATTAAGTCCCGCGTATCCAAACAGAAAAGGACGTGTTGGATATGGACGCTTAGAACAGTCTATAGTAAGTATCTATAAATTGCAATGATATACTTGTTCATCATGAGTTATATTTGATCATATTATTTGGCTTAATGTGTAGTTACAAAAGGAGAATAGTTCTGAAACATCTCTTCCGGCACATGTTTTGTGGAAGGAAGCCCGTGTGGGCAAGGATGGAGTTGTTAAAGAAGATGTTCAACAAGTATTTGAGAAATGTGTAAGTATAACATTATTTCTTTAATTAAATCAAAACTTTATTAACAAATATTTGACAAATATTCGATATTCATCTGATTTTCAGGAGACTCTATCTCAGTCTTTATCTCCAGATGAACCCAATGATTCCAGGAGCATACTTAGTCGGGCATTAGATGTTCGTGAGTATTCTGGTCGGGTGAGGGGTAAGGGATTTGGGATCACTCCAACATCCTTGAATATTAAAAAACAAAAGGCTCCTAGTAATAAAGAACTTCAGCAAAAATTGGAAGCACTGCAAGCTGAAGTTCGTGAATTAAGAAAGGAAAAAGAAAGAGATAGCGTTTCGGACAAAGATAATATCAACGGTAACTTTCAACCAAATATTCCAGAGGTAATTATATATATTTTTATGAAATTAAATTATTAGCTTAAATTATTTAATTGACATATATACACATTAACAATGTCATATTTATTATTGGTTTTAGGGCATTTCCCCTTGTCACCTCTACTTAGCGTCACCAACTTATCGGATGGTAGGCAAGGGAAAAGTGTATAACACTTTGGGAGAATTACTTCACACTAAACCGCTCCCTACTAGATGTTTGAAAGTCTCGGTTGATATTTCTTTAGATATGGATGCATTATTACCATATCCTGACGATGTTTCGGATGCAACATTGGTGGGAGATGCAATAGGTTCGTTTGTTGCATGGCCGTCAGGCCTCATTAGCGTAGGATATTAGGTATGCTTAAAATCATTATGAACCTTTGAGTATTCAAAGTTTTTACGTGCATTTTACGTACATTTTTTACATGGTAATGTTAATTAGACTCCAACAAAATCCAAAGCAAAAGATAAGGGGATTCCGCAGCATACCGAGTCCGTTGTTTCAAAAAAAAGAGGTACATCACAATTATATGATATTTATGCATGGAAAATGTTAAATTGGTGATCTTATACTTCATCTAACTAATTATATGATATATAGCTTCATGGTAAAGAGATTAGCAACGTTTCCACACAAAAAAAGGTTGTTGCTAAGAAGACCGCGCCTAGAAAAAAACCTACTTCCAAGTATAGGTCGTGCCTTCAGACATTTATAGAAATGACAAATATTCCGAATGGAGGTATTCGTCTTGTACCTATGGAGGAAGGTATTTATGGCTTTCAATATGAACAATCAATTGGTAATGAGGAATTTGAGCAAGTTTTTCGTCACGAAGAATTAGGCGTCAGTGTTATCAATACATACGTGAGGTATATCCGATCTACTTTGTTATATTAATTGAACAACTTATTTACTTTATGTTTCAAATGAATAGTCTAATGTTAATGATGTTTTTATTTAAGGTTTCTGTATGACAAATTGATGCGCCCACGTGGATTGGAGCAAAGATTCGCATTCTTAAGTCCCGCGTCTATCAACTTAGGGTTAATCATAAATAAACCAGATGATGTCATGGTGTATGTACTCAACCGCTTTATGGCCGACAAAGATACAGAAAAGTTGTTCTTTTTACCATTTAATACTGGGTTAGATTTTCATTCTAAATTCATCTATTATAATTTTTTTGTATTTTGACGTCGTGTAGAAAGTTTCCATCTAACATTTGTTTAATCTTACAGTGGACATTGGTTGTTGATCGCGATTAATCCTATCAGAGAAGTTGTGTATTATCTGGATTTGTTAGGAAATGATTGGACAACATACCCGGATATGAAGAATATGATTGATATGTAAGTTAGATTGTTCTAAATATTCATGTGTATATTTATTTATTTATTTATGTGAGTTGTTCTAAATATTCATTTATATTGTATTAGCATTATACAAGCTTTTCGAGCACAAAGAGATATCCAAGTAACAAAGAGGAGAGCCAACACCATTACATGGATTGGAGTGAAGGTATATTAATTATCACATTTTTTATTATATTAGTGATGATACTTGATAAAACTTAGGATTTATCCATATTTTCTTTTCATGTGTAGTGTCCTCGGCAACGTAACGGTATAGATTGCGGTTATTTCATGTTGAGGTTTATGAGAGAAACTCTTTTTTTGGATCGAATAGAGATTCCATCCGATGTATGTATTTCTAACTTATGAGTTATTTTAATATTTAACACATATTTCTCATATAATTAAATAGTTGAAACTAAATCAAACTATGTTATAATATTATGTAGTACTTTGATGAATTCAAGTGTGCGTATTACTCAAGAGATCATTTGGATGAAATTAAAGAGGATTGGTGTCAATTCATTATTGAGCTCGGAGTTTTATAAGGTATATTGTACTCTTACTTTAATTGATGAGAATTTTGCGTATGTATAACTTTGTAACTATAGACATTGTTTATGTCTTGTTTTAATTGAATTACAATCTTTTTGTGTTGTTTCAGGTTATATGTGCAAAGTAGAAGATAGAGTTATATTGATGTGCATTGCTTTTTGCTTAGCATTTCTATAAGTAATATGTAGATTTGAAGCAAAATGTTTTGTTGAATGAAAATTGTATATATAAATAGGCAAAATTGGTGAGTATATATTGGTTTGAAGCTCCAATTTATGATATTTTGGTGCAAAATGTGGTTGAAAAACAGGTGCAAATTGTGGTTGAAAACCTGGTGCAAATTGTGGTTTAAAAACAGGTGCATATAAACTGTATAAAACAAACAGCCCTTTTTTTCAGTAATTTGACCAAAAAGCGATAAATTGGGGTTTAGACAGCGCTTTGACCAAAAAGCAATGTCTAAGGTATACCAAAAAAAGTAAAAGCACTGTCTAAGGTATACTAAAAAAAAGGCAAAAAGCGTTGTCTAATGTTAGTCTAAAAAAACAAAAAGCGCTGTCTAAAACACCATTTAGACAGCGCTTTTACAATAAAAACGCTGTTTAAAATATAAGCAAAAGCGATGTCTATTGTAAAAGCGCTGTCTAAAGCGGTGCTTTGACAGCGCTTTTTCAGTCAAAGTACCCCTTTAGACAGCGCTTCTGATATTAACCAAAGCGCTGTCTAATCTTTTAGCAGCGCCAGTTTAGACAGCGCTTTTAAGCGCTGTGTAATGCAAAAAAAAACGATGTCTAAATGCTTTTATGGCATAGTGTGATGAGGCATGTAAGTACATCTATATTGTGATAATGATTTGCACAATGATGAGAAATCTTAGTGGTCAAAATTTGGGGTATGACACATAGTCGAATTGGGAAACGGGCACTAGCATTAACTGAGTTTTCCCTGACATACATCCCTTTAAGGGCGATGAAGGGTCAAATAGTGGCAACTTTATTGTCGACCACGCATTAGTCGAAACGTCGGTACATAGTATCGACATTGCTCCGTGGAAGTTGTGCTTCGATGGATCAAGCCATAAAAACGGGGCAGGTATTGGAATCCTAATAATATCCCCACAAGGTATTCCAACTACATTTAAATGCAAAGTCGAAGGCAAATGCTCAAATAATGAGGCAGAGTATGGAGCCTTAATCACTGGTCTCAAAATACTTAAGGATTTGGGAGACAAGGAAGTAGAGATAAGAGGAGACTCAGAATTGGTGATTAAACAAATCACAAGGGAATACAAGTGCATGAAAGAGCATCTTTTGAGTTACTTCTCATTGGCGAAACATTTGTTAGAGCATTTTGAAGTTGTCAACATTTCGCATGTGCGTAGGGTAGAAAACCATAAAGCCAATGAATTAGCATAAGTATCATCTAGTTATAAAGTGTCGGAGGGTAGGCTGAAGGATTTCATCGAAACTAGGGAAAAGATGGTGTCTAACATGCATTCACCATCAAGTTGGTCAATATCCAAGGACTCGAGGAGTTTGGTCGAAGGATTTGGAAGTTATGAGGTTTTTGTTAATAATATGTCACCAACAGATTGGCGAAGACCAATCATGGATTATTTGGAGAATCCGTTAGGCAACACTGATAGGAAGACTAAGCACAGAGCAATGAGTTATGTCCTTATGGGAAATGAGTTATTGAAGAAAACTCCAGAGGGGGTATTGCTCAAATGCTTAGGAGATACGGATGCCTATTTGGCAACTTCTGAGGTTCATAGTGGAACTTGTGGAGCTCACCAAGTTGGCCATAAAATGAAATGGATTTTGTTTCGACAAGGTGTTTATTGGCCCAGCATGTTCAAGGATTGCATATACTTCGCAAAGGGGTGCCAAGATTGCCAGAGACATGCAAATATTCAGCATGTATCGGCCAGTGAATTGCACGTTATAGTTAAACCATGGCCAATTCAAGGTTAGGCTTTGGATGTAATAGGAGAGATTCAGCCAGCTTCGTCGAAGTAACAAAGATTCATCCTTGTGGGAATAGACTATTTCACAAAGTGGATAGAGGTTGTGCCTCTAGTGAAGTTGGATTAAGAGGTCGTGATAGAATTCATCCAGAATCATATCGTGTATAGATTCGGGATACCTGAGACAATCACGACAGATCAAGGCTCTGTGTTTGTTGGGCAGAAAATGCAGGAGTTTGCAGCAGAAATAAGCTTCAAACTAGTTACTTCGAGACCATACTACGCTCAGGAGAATGGTCAGGTCGAAGCAGCTAATTAGGTGATAATTGGGCTAATCAAGAAGCATGTTGCGAAAAAGCAAAAAAACTGGCATAAAACATTAAGTCTAGTTTTGTGGGCCTGTCGAACGTCACCCAAGGAGTCGACCAATTCGACTTCATTCCATTTACCCTTCGGGCATGAGGTTGTGCTACCAGTAGAAGTATGCCTGCAATTAGTTAGAGTACAACGACAATATGGGATTCCGTTGAAGCAATATTGGGAAATGATGCTAGACAAACTCGTGGACTTAGATGAGGAAAGGATGATAACTTTAAATGTATTGCTACGCCAGAAGGCACGAGTTGCCAAGGCATACAACAAGAAGGTCAGAGAAAACCTTCCCTGTAAATGACTATGTATGGAAAGCGGTGTTGCCCATGGATCGACGGGATCGGACAATGGGAAAATGGTCACCTAACTGGGAGGGACCATTTAAGGTGACTCAAGTGTTTAGCAATAACGCATATGAAGTGCAAGAGTTAGGAATGAACCAACGAATCTTAGGAGTAAATGGGAAATATTTAAAGAAATATAGACCTATGCTACAAGAGATTCACATAAAAATGTATCTTTCTCATTGATTAAAAGCCAAAATAGGCTAGGGGGCCAAAAATGGCTTACAAAATGTCGTTACATCAGTTCAACATACAGGTTAAGGAAACTCAGGGAATCTTGACTTAAAGTCTTCAAAGAGGGTCTTCTCATGAACAATCTTGCTCTCGAGAAGCATTTTTCTTCTCTGCATGTGGTTAATAGCATCCTTGATCTTCATAGCCGCTTCGACATGAGCAATTCCTTGGGCTACCTCGTGGTCGATGGCTTCTTGAGAGGGCAGAGGCTCAGCTGTGTCTAAGGAGGCTTTCTGTTGTTCAACTTCAGCAATCTTTTTTATCATCTCTGCTATCTGGGCTTGATAGTAAGATATCTGCTGGTCGAAGGCTTGACGCTTGTCGGAGCGCTCTTGTTTTTTGGTTTCAAAATCTCCAAGCTTCTATTCACAAACTGAGCTAAGGTACCACTCATATTTCATATCATTATGTCGAAACCAAATTTGAGCGTCGACCTGATGACACATAGAAAGATCGTTGGCCAGCTGAGTGAAGAAGGCTTCGAACTCGCTCAGGTACATGGCCATAAGGGCAGGAAGCTGGAATTCAGAAAGTTCATCCAAAAGCCTGAAAACGTCGTTGGCTATGGCTGCCTCTTCTGCGACAGCCGCCAGGAACTGTTCTTTAAAAAGATAGGACCGCAACTATTGAAGTTTGAGAGAGAAAGAGGCGTCCAAATCTGGAGTTAGGATGGTTGTCGAACTGGTAGGTTGAACCTCCTCAGTCTCTTTGTGAAGTTTATGTAGCGCCTTTAGGGTCGCTGCTGGATCTGTTTGCTTGGCTGCCAAGAGTTCCTCTGGGGTAGGGGTTTTATCGACAGTAGGTGAGGTTTTCTCTGGGCTATATTCAGGGGCTTGAAATTTCTCCCCGACGTCAGCAGTGGTGACAACAGGTGAAGGATTGACATTCTCCCAAAGAGTTGCACCATCATTTCTGGTCCCAAGGTGGTCAGGTTGGGAAGGAGGCTTCTTTGCCACCAAGTTTTCCTCTGACAAGGGCATCTAGAATTCATCGACCTTCTGAGGACTTGGCGTGATCGTGATGCCAGCAGGATTGGTGTCGGCAGCCAGTTCAATATCGCTAATGTTAACAGTGGTCGAAGTGATCACATTTTCCTACAAAATAAGGTGCAGTGAGATTTTTCGCCTAAATAACACCTAAGGTACTAAAGCGGAGAAAGTAAGTACCTTCACAGGCTGAGAAGGAGTTTTCTTGGGAGGGACGACAGTAGGTATTGGCTCAAATACGTCTTCAAGATTTTTGGGGACAACCGGGGCCACCGTCTAAGTGTCGGTTCTTGAAGGTGTTCTCCTTGTCAAAGCTTTTTTCTTTTTCTACCTCACCAAAGGTGTGGATGGAGGGGATGCTGGAGCTGTTGCGGTGAAAACTCGAGACTGAGTACTCTCATTCGACTCAGTTCTTTTAGGAGAGGGTATTTTCTCAAAAGCCTGTGCGGAAATACCATCAGACAGAGAAAAGAAAAAGAAGCAGGGTAAAAATAAGATATGCCTGTGAAGTGGTGGTCCTGGGTTTTTTACCAGGCCTAGTGGAAGTCGACGCAGCAGTTGTTTCCCGTTTGTGTCCTTGAAAATAAAGATGAAACGATTCAGTTCAGACTCACAGGTGAAACAAAATCAAAGTCCAAAATCCACCTTTGTGGAGGGGGTCTTCTATGGTGTCGACGTCTTCAACAGAGGTTGCAGTCGATGATTTAGGAACACCACCAGCCAGAGAAGCAAAAGCATCAACCATATTCTCCAAGAAAAGGTTTGGAGTGAAGATTTGAGCCTGGTACTCCGACCACCAGGCGTCTAACTCTTGAGTGGTGAAAAAGGAAGGCTGGAATACAAATACCAGCAGTTCGAGATGTTGAGTGGCTCTGACGAACCTCATACAAGCCCTATGACCTACCTGAGTCAAGCGTCGGCCAGACAGTACTATATCTTCAGCATGTTTCACCAGAGACTTTGGCAACATTTGGCTCAAGCCAAATTGTCGGGCTACCAAATTTGGCTGATAGTTCATGAAACCATAACCATTGTTGCCTGTTTCGATCTGGAAAGATATTATGGTAGGAGTAAGAAACGCCTGCCATATAGAGTTGGACTGCTCAGCAACTTTGGGGGAGACTCCAGGAAATGGATTTCTAAACCATTCAGGACCAAACTTACGCTCCACAAAAGGCGTCATATCAGGGACAAAGGAAGTGATCTCGACAAACATACTAAGATACCTCATAAAAAGGGTTTTCTTAGGGCCTCTTGGGTATTCATTAGGGTGAGTCGCATTCCTTCGATAGGGCGCTCTCTGTTTAAATGCTCAATTATCACAGAAGCTGCATATCCCAATTTGTGTTCGAAAGTGGCGTTGAGCCAATGCTGCAACAGCCACATAGGCCCTGAGATGTTCAAAGCTTTGGTGGTCTGGTGGAGAAGTTTCAGCCGCATAGTCGACAAGCCAAGAGAATGGTAGAGAGAGGCTAGCAAGAGTTTGGCCAAAGATATATGTCGATCTTCATGGATCTGAATGGTCTGATTGATAAAACTTTTGGCTATTTGTAAAGAGCCAGGGAAAAACATATAGTAAGACATCCATAATGTCATAAAGGTAATATGTTCCTCATCAGAGACTTCTTTGGAGCGTTTGTCGTAATGGTCTTCAATATAATTCTGGAAGCTAGCACACTCGAAGTCGAAAGCATTGTTGGTCTCCAGGGTTGGGTCGAACGTATCGCCCAGTGGCGAAAGGCCAGTAATGGCCGCCACATCGAAAAACGTTGGTGTGAACATACCATAGGGGAGGTGGAAGGTATTTGTCGATCCTTCCCAGAAGTACATCAACGCAAGTAGAAAACAAGGGTTAACCCTATGAGCAGTTCTGGAGAGTTGGATAGCGTAAAAAATGCCATATTCTTTCCATTGCCTTTTATGTTGACCCTCGACTTTGTCAAGCCAGTCAATATAATCTTTGTTTTCTGGAGTAGGCATGGATCTAAAGACTCGAGATTTAGGCGCCATAAATTTGAGATCTAAAGTGCCGCCTTTCTCGAAAGCCGGTGGAATTGTTTGTTCAAAGCAAGGAAATAACTGTTGGAGTTCTTGTGGATTAGGTTTTTTGTCCCGAAGGGGGCCATGGAAAGCAAGAAGCTTGTTCTCCACCGCGAAGGGGATAACCATCTGGTGGCGCCAGTTGTCTACCACCGTCTTTTCAGCAGATGACGGTTGAGGAAGAGGACGGAGCATTTCTTCTTCAGAAAGCACAAACGCAAATGGGTTGTTTCTGGTGGTTTAAGGAATGGAAGTGGTAGCAGTGGTTGAGAAGCCATTGGAAAGAAAGAAATGCAGAAGGTGTTCTGAGATAAAGAGCGTTTTTGGGAAGAAAAGGGCAAAGGTTTTGTTTCAAGAACAAAGAATAAGTTTGAAGAAGAAGTTATGGAGAAATGGTGAAACAGTTTTGGGGGATGCTATTTATAAGACGCATGCAAAAGATGAAAGATCACCGAAGCTATTCAACTTCTGAAAGTGAGTGGGAGTTGGTTTCGAGGCCCATAACTCAGACGAGACTAGCCATCATTGCACTTTTCTTGGAAATCGTGGTATAAGATTGCCATCATCATGTCAGACGGTATTTGACATGTGTCTCAGGAGAAGACAAAACGTTGGTGAATATGTCGAAGAAAAAGCCATCGAAATTTCGCAAGAAACCAAAAAGCCAGATTTCTCAATCGACGTAGTGCTCAATCGAAACTGGCCTTTTGGGGGGGGGGGGGGCAATTTGTTGACAGGAGATTTCGACCAAAGGTAGAAGGGTAAGAAGAAATTTATCAGCAAGTCGACAACGAGGGAGGTTCAAAGTGTCGTTCCGACACAGGTCAAGAGGGAGCGTCGGGAAGAAGGGGACAAGCCATGGTGTCAGAGGAAAACTAGGTGAAAGGCAAGCCCAAAGTTCAAGGATAGGTACTTGGGCGGGAGAAAGTTTGAAAGTTCCAAGAATATGGGAAGTTGAAAAAAGAGTGGGGTGACACGTGTCAGCACCAAAGGAAATATGGGCAGATGAACACTTATTTTTTAGGCCTATATAAAGCATTGTATTTTCCATTTTTAGGGGTCGCATTTTGTAACATTACAAAGGGAAAACACTCAAAGTACCAAGCTTAGAGAGAAACGAGTTCAATCCCGTATAATTGCGTCCACAATTCCTTAATGCAATTTACTTTCAGAATTTAAATTACTGTTGTTTATTTGCCTCTCTTGCTTCCTTTTTTCTATTTGTTTTTTGCTTTTGGCTGTTAAGCACCCCATCCTTTATTTCTTACCTTTCCCACATTTATTATCACGCTTACAAAGAAACCGTTACGACCAGACGAGCATACGCTTCCAATCACTTGTTCTGGGATTTGTGTGGCCGGTCCCGCGAGTAAACCTGCGACAGAAGGCCAGTGGTTGTTCGCGCTGGCAAACACACCCCGTATAATATATATCTAGAATAATATCATACAAGTGTTATTAACTGGTACTGACACAATCATAAGTGCTTATTGGCATTATTTACATACTTGACCATTTTACAAAACATAAAAGATAACATATGATACAAGATATGGAAAGTTCCAAAAAAATCTAAGATCTAGGTATAATATCCTTCATTGTACACAATACACATCGAAAAAAAATCATAATACAAGCTTCCTTTGAAACATCGGTGCACAAATCCTCTGGCATATTAAACCTGTAAATAATAATTGAAAAATAGCAACAATATTGGGGTGAGATAATAATCTCAGTGAGTTCCCCTATCTTATGGGTTCACTTGACTCTACAGGGTTCTAATCAAATTTCAACTCAAGCCAAAGAGGAAAGGGGATGAGACTTGAGTTCATAAAACTCGCAATATATGGAAACATGTCTCTTAAGCTCATCAACTCAACAATCATTATTTGGAAAAATGAAAACTGTAACGCAAGGTTGATTATCCCAAACTGATCACAAGGATCTAAACAATCATCCGTCAGATATGGTCAATGGAAAAACCAAACCTTCACTGCACAGACTAACTATCTACCAAATATGGTCAATAGATACCAGACATCCACTACATGGAGTCCACCATTAGATATTGTCCATGGAATCTAGACCTCCACTGCATAGAACATCCCCTAATTAGATATGGTCAATGGGCACCAGATCTTCACTGCGTGGGCTAAACTTGCCATCAGATATGGTCAATGGATACTAGACCTCCACTGAAAGGAATGCATTAAGCCCTTTCCACCAGATATGGTAAATGGATACCGTACTTCCACTATATAGATCTCATCATCCAATAGATGTTTTCCATAGAGTCCAGACCTCCACTGCATGGAATATGCTTAATAGAGTTACAGTTATTCATCAATTACCAGGTGTGCATATTCACCCATCACATATTATTCAACATATTCCATACAAAGTGTCATACCCCAAATTTTGACCACCACGATTTCCCATCATTGTGGAGATCATTACCACAATATGGATGTACCATCATACCTCACCAATCTCTTCAAAGATGGTTGAACATCCACCACAATCAAGAATTAGGGTTTTGAGCCCTCCCAGAACATTTAGACAAAAGATCAATCAAGAAATGACATGATCTTGAACTTGTATAACCTCTTAAAACATCCACAAAGGATCAATAGGAATCTAGCATCAAAAAATTAAGCACAAAGTTGTGGCATTCTAAGTGGTTTGAGCCTCGAAACACCCGATGTCGCCAAATTAGGGTTTTGGACGACTAGGACCTCCAGAGTGAGATTTTCACAAGAGGATGAGCCAAGACTTCAACATGTGACTCAATATGATTAAAAAAAACCTAAGGATCCATTTACAAAGTTAAATTACCCCCGGAGGATGCATTCCTCAAAAGTCAGAAATTGGGATTTTACGCGTCGAACCGCTTCGGAGCCAAAAGTCAAAACATGACTTTTTTGGCAAAAATGATCCTTATGATTCATATTTTCATAAAATATGATTTATAATGTCATTTGAATAAGAATTGATTAAGAAATCAAGGTAACTTGTAAAAGGGGTAACCTTGAAAAAAATGAAATTTTTTCTAAGTTACCAAATTTGGATGGTTTTGGTGCCAACTTCCAAAGGCCATAACTTTTGATCTAGGCATCCATTTGGGGTGATCCAAAGCCTTATTTGTAGGGCTTCATACATTCTACAAAAGCTTCAACTACCTTAAACCCTAATTCTTCATGGATTTCAAGTTATGGAGTGACCAAAATGACAAAAATGAAGAAAATGACACTTTTTCAACACTTTGTGAAAATCTGCCGAAGTTACTAGCCTTGGACATCAAAGTTCATGAGGTTTTTTCAGTTGGATTCAAATAGTTTCAAGACCAACTATGGTCATACATGGATAGTACCATATGAGGGCTCTTTAAAAAAGTACAAGAGCCTCTCATAACTTAACTTGAGCAAGAAGATATGATCCATTAAAAATGGCATTTTCACTGTTTTTTGCAAGGCAGATTTGTGCATTGTTGCTCGAATTGATTAGTTTCTTTAATAACAAGCATGGTTATCCATCTGCACACCTCAATGGGGAACAACCAAGGGACAAACACTGATCCACAAGCCTCACAAGTCCATGGATCTATGTTTAGGCGTGACACCTCTAAAATTCAAGATGCTTCAAATGGTCAATTTTGTTTCCAAGCATTTAACTGATGAATAGAGGTGGCATTCATCAAGACAATGTTATCCAAGTTCAGTCAAGCCTTATCTCTGAACCAGAGAACCCATAGCTTGTGCCATAACCTCAAGTCAATGACTAGAGGAGACTTGAGATTCCATTTGATCACCATTGGCCACAGACCTAATGCAGTTGCCACTCACTATTGCAGCCAAAACAAACTTGCTCTACTATAAATAGAGATCATTTGTGATCAGTTTGAGCACACCAAAGCACCCCAACTGATGCTTTACTCAAATTCTCTCTTTCACTCCAAATTTGCCTTCTAACTCAAGTCACTATTGGGTTTTGAGTTAGAGACCAATGTAATTCAAACCAATGGTTCACACACCTCATAAACATCATATGTGAGCTGATCAAACACCTGAAACACATCTGGAACCTCAAATCCACAAAATCACCAGCCAGTTGCTCTTGTTATTGACAGAGTTGCAGTTGAGGTGCCATATCAAGTTCCAGCTCATTTCAATCCAATCTAAGCATTCAAACACGTTCCTTGGCACCTAAGGAAGTTGTACAGATCATTGGAACACATCTGTAACACCTCTACCATTGAAGCCAATCCTTCTTGCAGAGGTAACCGTCACAACTTGAACTCTTTAAATCATGCATTGCTTTGATGTCCATTGATCATGGACATCTCCTACATATCATATGTGTTGTGTTTGAACCAATTTGCCATGTTATTATTACCTGTTTGATGAGATAGCATAGAACATGCAAATCTAGGCCTATTTTGAAACCACTATCGGGTTTTAAAATAAGGACAACTTTAGAAAAATCTAAAAGCACCAATGGATTGCTCATGAAATTCTAGGTAGGATCCATCTAAATTTTGTCAAAATCCATGAAGAATGGAGGAAGTTAGAGCCTTCATGCAAGAGGCCTAAAATCAGGCCAGCCTTGGGCAAGGGCCAGGCCATGGCGCCTTGGCCAGGCCTAAAATCTTGGCACCCTTATATGCACATGGGGTGGTTTTGATGCACGGATGTATCACCACCCCAGTGGTAGCGCGCATACCCAGACCATTTTGCATTTTGTCGTTATTTTTTTTTGCTATTTTCACATTTTTCATGGTTTTTATTAATTAATTCCAATATTAATTTCTCTTTCAATCTTAATTATTTTTTATTGGTTCTTTTTGAAAAAATTCACAAAAATGTTAAAGTATTTTATTCCACAAAAAAATCAAATTTATATTATTTATTTAATATAGTTGATATTTTTGTAAACAATTTTATTTTTAATTGTTTTCAAACATTTCAAAAATGAATTTTCATCTTGGGTTTTCAAAACCAAAGGAGTTTTAATTCATCTTGTGATTAAAACATCATATTTCAAACCTTAACCAAAAATCACAAGTTGTTTGTTTAAACTTATTTGGTGTTTTTATCATTTTTTAACTAATTTTCTTTGAAAAATTACTTTAAAAATGAAATTAGGGTTTCTTTGATTTTGATCTTTTTCAAACATTTTACAAATAAACTTTGGGCCTCTAATAGAGTGTAAGTCCCATCCCTAGTTGTACATAAACTTTTTTGGGCCTCAGGTATTGTATAAGTCCCGATACGATTTCAAAAATCTCGGCGCGATCGCCGTTTTCAAACAATTTTCAATTGGGCCTTCCCTTGGTTTATAAGTCCCATTATTATTTCTTTTCAAACTCTTTGGACCTCTAATAGAGTGTAAGTCCCAATCCTTTTTGTACAAAAACCTTGTTAGGCCTCAGTTATTGTATAAGTCCCGATACGATTTTAAAAATCTCGGCGCGATCACCGTTTTTAAACAATTTTCATCTGGGTCTACCCTCGTGTTGTAAGTCTCATTCTCCTTTCTTTAAACCTTTTTGGGCCTCTAGAAGGAGTGTAAGACCCATCCCTTGTAAATATAAAACCTCTTTGGGCCTCAGTTATTGTATAAGTACCACTGTGTTTTTTAAAAACCGCAGAGCGATCGTCTCCTTTTAAAAATCATTTTGGGCCTACCCTTGTGTTGTAAGTCCCATTTCTTTTATAAAATATACACTGGGCCTCTTGAAAGATTTTTAATACCCATCCCTTTGTACATAAATAAATTTGGGCTTCAATCATTGTATAAGACCCGATACGATTTTATAAAACAACGGTGCGATCACTGTTATTCTTGGGCCTCTCCCTGAGTTATAAGCCCCATCTCTTGTACAAAAACAATCACGGTCCTCTCCTTGAGTTGTAAGACCCATCCCTTTGTAAATAAATAATTCTCTGGGCCTCTCATTGAGTATAAGCCCCAATCTTTTCTAAACAACTTTCCCTTTTGATTTAGGTTCAAATTCATAGTTGTTATCAAAACTTTCTTTAATTTCCTGAACTACTAACCATACAGCTGTTACATATATATATATATATATATATATATATATATTTGTTTGTGCTGGAAGCTTGCTCACCTGTAAGTACTCCTACCCTCATATATATATATATATATATATATATATATATATATATATATATATATATATATATATATATATATATATATATACCTGTATATTATCTGCTTAGAGTTTTCCCCGGTAATTAGGTCTAGAATTAGATAAAGCCAGTGGTCGCTCTTTCAACACTATCAAAACTAGTTCCCCATAGGAATTTCCAGATACAGTCTTGCCTCCTCTTGGGCTTATACAATATGGAACAAAGAGAAAGGCATTATTCCCAATGAAAATTTTCTCAGACTGTCACTATTAGAAATTTGTCAAAGAAATTCAGTTCCCTAGAGAGGATTAATTCCCGGTGAAACCTCTCTTGAATTTCTTCAAACTCTAGAACTGTTCACTAAAGTATTAATTCCCGGTGAAACCTTTTTGAACTTTTCTTAGGTTTGGACCCACGGGATTCCTAAAAGAATTCCCCGCCTCCTCTTAGGCTTTGTACAAGGACCCTCCGGCTTCTTAGAAGTTCTCATGCCTCCTCTTGGGCTTAGTACAAGGACCCGAAGACCTCTTAAAGGTATAGGACAGAACCTAGTCATCCTTTGTTAGAGCCGTCTTTCTAATGAGTCTAAACCTCAGACCATTATAGGGTTGATTCTCATCCCTTAAAATATCTGCCTCCTCTTGGGTATCGTACAAAGATAAACCCTTTCATACCAGTAGACTTGGACAGTCTCATCTCCTCTTGGATCTCAAAGAAATTCTCAAGTTCCTTACAAACACCAGAGAAACCTCATCCAATCAATCTCCAGCTGAGTTAAAACCTCCGTAGGTTCTATAACTCTTCACTCTTAAATTTCCCCAGCTAAGGGTTATCCTATCATTAATACAACACTAGTCAAAATCAGAACCTCAAGGCATCTGATATCTCAACTCTTCTGTAATCCTCAGCAAGAGTTGATTCCCCACTTTGGACCTGTCTCTGGATCTCAATAATCATCAGCAGAAGTCAGCCTTCTCTTAGGCTTTGTATAAGAAATTCCCCAATCAGCCTCCTCTTAGCTTTGTATAATGATTCTCCCTTTTTCCCAGCAAATTCAGCCACAATCTTGGGCTTTGTACAAGACAGATAAAAAACACTCTCTTGTTGAGTTAGACACCTCACACCACTCTCTTATTGAGTCAGTCCTTCTTTCAGACTCTCTTGTTGAGTCAATCTTCTTTCAGACTCTCTTGTTGAGTCAATCTCCTTTCAGACTCTCTTATTAAGTCAATTAAGTTAAAACACTCTCTTGTTGAATCAGATAAAAAAAACACTCTCTTGTTGAGTCAGACCTCCTTTCAGACTCTCTTATTGAGTCAATCTTTTTTTAGCCTCAATCTTGGGCTTTGTACAAGACAGATGATAAATACTCTCTTGTTGAGTCAATCACCTTAAAACACTCTCTTGTTGAGTCAATCCTCTTTTCAGCCTCCTCTTAGGCTTTGTATAATGATTTTCCTCAGTAGAGTTAGCCTCAATCTTGGGCTTTGTACAAGACACCTGAAGTATCCTCAACACTCTCTTGTTGAGTCAATCATCCCCTTTTTTAGCCTCAATCTCGGGCTTTGTACAAGACACATATAAAATTTCTTCAGTAAAGTCAAATCCTTCTAGCTTTCTCTTAAGCTCTGTATAAATATCTCCCAAGCAGAGTTAATTCCTCCCAGCTTTCTTTTAGGCTGCGTGAATAAATCTCCCTAAGCAGAGTCAATCCTCTTGTTAGCCTCAGTCTTGGGCTTTGTACAAGACAGATAATCATACTCTCCAGTAGAGTCAATAAAACTCTCTTTCAGCCTCAATCTTGGGCTTTGTACAAGACAGATAAAAATCTCTCTTCCCCCAGAGTCAGTTTCTTTTTCAGCCTCAATCTTGGGCTTTGTACAAGACAGATAAAAAACCTCCCCCAATGGAGTCAATGTCCAGCCTCATCTTAGGCTTTGTATAATGATATCCCCAAAAGAGTCAGTCTCTTTTCCAGGCTCAATCTTGGGCTTTGTACAAGACAGATCAAATTCCTCAAGCCGAGTCAGCCTTTTAGCTTCAACCTTGGGCTTTGATCAAGGCACACACATAAAAAACCAACTTCCCCTCGGAGGAAATCAAAAACCTCTCTGTAGGAAGACTTTTTCTTTATATATCACCATCAAAGCAAACCTTAATCCCAGATAATTAATGTAAGCAGCACACTTGTTGATTCAAATATCCAAACTATAGTCCGTCTTTTATCCTGGTAAATCACTTTCTTTCATCTAATTGTTGTAAGTGGAAAGCCTCTGGATTACAAAAATCCAAGCTATTGTCCCTCTCTTAGCACGAAAGATTCCTAAGGAAAAATGGCGTTGCTCTACCCTGAGTTAAAGTTTTCTCCTTCAGGACAAATCCATCATAAAGGAAATTATGGCATTGTTGGATTCTCATATCCCAGTTAAAGTAATCCTCCTTTATAATCAATCACCCAACAGTTGTGATAAACAGACGAGATGTCTCCCTTAGAGATGACAAATACTCTCTCAGTCAAACCCTTTTACCTTCAATCTTGGGCTTTGAACAAGACACAAATACTCATTTAGCTTCAATCTTGGGCTTTGAACAAGACACCAAACATCTTTTCCTCCCATATAAGAGGGAACTACGATTGCTCTGATTTCCCTGCTTATCTTTAACGGGAATACATAGGCATAAGATTGTGAAATCTTAGCGAGCATACTAATAAAAAACTTTAGGTCTACTACCTTCATACATCAATAAAAAACTATAGGTTTCATACCTTACCAAAAACATCGGAACAAACCCGAAACCAACAAAAACTCTCTCTCTCTCTCTCTCAACACTCCCAAAGGAGAAACTTTCCCAATTGACAAACAAACACCAGTAAGTAGAAAATAGTTATAATTGCTAATGATATGTGGATAACCACATATAGGATGGGTAATTAACAAGGCACCCTTGCGTCCAAGCATCACCATCTAGGTCAATTTCCATAACCTGGTTATCTTTCTAATTAATTTACCTAATTATATCTTAGGTTTCCTCACTCATCTTCACATGATTTTAAACATGTTATCACACAAATCACACAACAACAATTTACAACCTAAAGGATGCATCAAGATATATAATTCACACCATACACGTGGTACACATGAAACATAGCACAATACAACTATCAGCAAGGTTATCACACAACCCGCCTCATTCTACCTTATTCCACTCCCAAGTCTCCTAACAACATTCATCTGATTGTCCTATGGTGGGGGTTCATCGGACTTAAAGGGAATAATTGTTAGAATGGGTCATATAGGCATCTCTTTAAATCATAGTTTTCTACATTAGCTTCCTAACGCTTCCATCCTCATATCAATTGAGGCTACCCTCCCAATTTATAAAGGAAACGGGGAAACAAGGTATTACATTGATTCATCAAATCATACCTCATGATTTATTACCATTATCCTATGAATCATTGGCATATAAACATGTTTTTACTTCCCTACCAAGTAGAGCATTGAAATAGCTTTCCAATGTTTCTGACAGTGCATCAATCAGAGTTACGGTTCTTGAGATACAGGGAAAACAAGAATTAAAAACCCTGCACACTATCATGGTCACCCGGCGAGCAGCCAGCGAGGCCCAGATAGAATCAAAATTGCATCATGGTCTCCCGACGAGCAAGTAGTGAGGTAGCTCACTTTTTGTTCTCCAAACCTCGCCTGACGATGATGAGATAATTCATCTCGCCTCGAGCTCGCCAGAGCTCGCTGGACGACGCTGACAGAAATCAGCTCGCCCAACGACTCAAGCGAAACTCAAAATTATAGCGCGCAAATAGGAAGGTAACCATGGTCAAAATCTTCAATTTCCTTAACACCCAACAACATATAGCACCCAACAATCCAATTTAACATGTTACAACATAATTAAGCATGCATTTCATCAAATAATCATGTATAACACATTATCACACAAAACCTAATCCCCCATAAACTCCTAAATTTCTTCCCTTAAATGTTATACTAACTATGGAATTCACCTCTAGAGATGAAAATGATGAATTTTGGTGAAGAATTCGGGATGAAATGATGATGATGAATCCAAGATTTTCTCGTCTTTTTCCTTATCTTCCTTTCTTCTTTCCCTTTCTTCTTCTCTTTTCCTTTCTATCTTTTTCTTTTCTTTCACGCATACATATATATAATATATATACAATATAATATTATATAGTGATACAAAATATCCCAATTGATATTTTGTCATCTAGTACCTATTTACCAATTATTAATGTTACCAAGATGTCCTCTCTTGCACTTATTAATAATGGCCTGTCTCTTTTAATAATAATTGATCTCTTATGAGTTTACTAGTTACTCTATTTGTCTCAACTGACAACATTTAGGGCACTTAGGAGCTCTAATTGTTCCAACTTATAAAAGATAGAGTACATAGGAACCTAGTTTATCTCAATTGACACACAATAAAGCATTTAAGGAAATATGAGATATTACATCAACCCACTTAAGAGAGTTTGAACTTTGCATAGCTTGACTAAAGTTCATAAGATCTTCCTCAGTCAAACCAATTCCATCCTCATGATCTTGAAGAAATACAACATAATCATCTAGAATTTCACTTTTCTGTTCTCTAGTGGATCTCCTTAATGACGGCTCTTGAGGTTGTTGAGTTTAAACTATTGGCGGTGCTTGAGGAAGAAACTCACAATTGTCTTGTTCTTGATGAATATTATGAATAACATCATTGTTTATTTCAAGATATATTTCTGGAACAATGATAGATATGAAGACTTTATCATTGTGAGTAACCATTTCTTCATCAAAGGCAACACTCCTTATGCTTCCTTCCCCTCCAAACTCTACATCCTGAAGGAACCTAGCATTTCCCGTTTCAAAAAAAAATTGTTTTTGTGATAGGATTATAAAACTTGTACCAGTAAGAGTGTTCAGTGTATCTAATAAAATAACAGATAATTGTCTTTTCGTCCAACTTATCTTCATGGGGCTTATAAGACCTCGCTTCAGCTGGACATCCCCAAATGTGCAGGTGCATGGTGATGGCATTTTTCCCAGTCCATAACTCATAAGGAGTTTTACCTACTACTTTACTAGGTACTCTATTAAGGATATAAATCGTAATCTTTAATGCCTCTCCCAAAGTGACTTTGGAAGAGAAGAATGACTAATCAAGCTCCTCACCATATCCTTAAGAGTCCAATTTCATTGTTTTGCAACTCCATTCATGTTTGGTTTTTTCGGCATTGTGTATTGCATAAAAATTCCAGACTCGTCGAGGAAAAAATATGAAGGGCCCTGGACGTTGTTCCCCTGATCCATCATACCACCCATAATATTCACCACACCACAATCGAATTTGACACTCTGTATTTTCTTTCCAAGTTAAAGTTCGACCTCAACTTTGAATGACTTGAACACGTCCAAAGATTGAGATTTCTCATTAATCAAATATAGGTAACCATACCTTGATTAATCCTCTATGAACATAATAAAATATCGTTGCCCATTCCAAGAACCGGTAGGGAAAGAACCACATATATCAGTATGAATTAGTTATAAGACATCCTTAGCTCTTTCATCATGGAAGTTCCTTTTGTTTGTTTGCTTACCCTTGAAAGTCCAACAAATCAAGGGATCCAAGAATTTCTTCCGACATAAACCTCTGAATTCTCTGTTTAGAGATATGTCATAATCTCTTATTCCATAAAGTGGCATAATTCTCATTTAATTTTTTCGTTTTGTACCACGTGACTAAAGACATTCAATATCAAGAATATAACGAATATCATTCAATGAACCGTAACTAACAACATTTGAATCGTATGAGAGACTAAATTTACTATTTCTAAATGAACAAGCATAATCTGCTTTGTCCAAAATAGAAATAGAAATTTAATTTTGTCTAATAAACTATGCAACAAAAGTCTCAAGCAAATTCAAATGAAAACCATTCGTTAATAATAACCTAACAGTTCTTACATCTTCTTCTGCAACTTTATTTTCATCGCCCTCATAGATGAATCTTTTAGCATCACTTGGAGGACAGCTCCACAGGAATGCTTGCAGGGATATACTAATGTAAGTAGTAGCACCAAAATCTACCCAATAAGTATCCTTAGGTACAAAAAAACTTGAATTAATTTCAGAACAAATAAAAGAGACAAAATTACCCTTCTTATTTTCAGAAAATTTCTCGCAACCTTATCATTTTTAGCGAAGAGTTTATCCACAATTTTTAGGAACCTCTTGGCGCTTTCTCTCTTAGCAATAAAACTCATAATCATTTCATATATGGATCTTTTGATTATCACAAGGCACATCCGATTAGATCGGTCCCTTTTTTTAGTTTCTTTTGGGTTCTCAGCAATTGTTGTGGGACGCTATTTCCTTAGCGATAAATCTAAATCCTATATCCAAGAATGATCTCAACATATTTTTTCCAAGACTTGAAGTTTATCCCATTCACCATAGGGATAAAGTTCATCTGAGCAGCAAAATTTGGAGCGGTAGCAGCAACTACTGGATCGATTGAAAAGATTAACAGACATACAACCTTAATATGCATGTCAAATAGACATGCACAATATTGTTTATATGCAAATTAAATGAGACCTGAACAAGATACCAAAAACACCATCAATTACCAATCTTTGATTGCAAGAATTAACTGTAAGCGGTACTCTCACGCAATAATCAAATATTAGTAATACGTCATGTCAGTTAATGGATGTCTTTGACATCAATCATTAACCACATGGATAAACTTATTAATTACTATATATTTACCATCACATGTATGCAATTATTCGACCAAACCATGTCTTCCTTTTGGCCGACCATAACAGTTCGCATGAATAATTACACATTACATCTTTTGTGATTTTAATTTAATCAAATTTACACAACGCAGGTTACTTTTGCAACTTATTGTTTCAACCAACTAAACCAAAGTTATTAGACATTTTTAATTTAATAAATTAAATGAGAAGGTCTTAAAATTTAAACAATCATAATCCACAAATATAATGTCAAAATTGTATGTTTATCCGATCGCTTGATAATCAAATAATTATCAAAATATCCTAATTATGCAAGAAAATATTCGCATAATTTAGTCTGAAAAATTAAACACATGATTGTGTTTATGCCATATACATACCAGTATAATAAATTAGTTGTACTCAAAAGATATTAAAAAATTTAATAAAATAAAATAAATATATTTAATTATGCTCAAATATAATTAATTATGATTTAAATAAAAAAATGGCATCATTAAAAAAAATATTATACAACCACACATTTTTTTTCTTTAATTCACAAAGACCTTAAACTACAAAATTGTTACCTAATGTAGGAAAAAAAGTTCTAATTCCAATTTATCTTTTGTGTGAATATATATTCCTTAATTTTTTATTCTTAAATAAACTAAGATGATGATGTTATCATGTTAGGAAGCGAAATTGCTAACCCTAACAAGGTATAAACAACTACAAATCTAGAAGCAAACTAAGAAAATAGAGATAAAAAGATAAATTTGAATTTTCATTGATTCCTCCCAAATGTCTCTATGAGACTACATTATATAGAGCTAATACTAAAGAAAAAAGGTTTGATGGCTAAAAGCCCAACTAGACAATAAAAGCCCATTAAGATAAATTCAACTTCTAACTTAAATAATTAAGTTATTTATAAACTACTTCCATAATCCTATCATTACCAACCCCTTCAAAAACAACCTTGTCCTCAAGGTTGTAAAGCTTTATTGCTGCAATCAATTTCCTGGATCCCATTGCTTGTACCAAAAAGACTTTGTCATGGATGTGTGCTCAATATCGATCAACACAGGATAAACAAAGGGCCAATAGACAACTTGTGGAAGCTTTGTTGCATAAAGGACATGTATTTCCCCAAGCCCAATGATGCATTGTTGAAATAAGCCTTGAAAATAGTCATGCAAGTCACCATTGTTTACAGTTGGAGGGAAGAAGGGCTTCTCCTCATCAAGGAAGCTGACTGTTGCATCGCATCTCCGCACAGCGGCTTGTCCAGTAATAACCTGCTCAATGCGGTGTCACATTTGCGTGAAGCTTTCCCTCGAAAAAGAACGAAAGGTGCCACCAATTGTGACAGAGTCTAGAATAACATTGAATGCAGCACCTCCTTGAAGTTTTGCTACAGTCAAAACCGGTGAGTCGAAGGGATCAGCTTCGCGAGAATTGATATGTTGTAAGCTAACAATGACATTGGATGCTGCCAATATGGGATCTATAGAATATTGAGGAATTCCCGTATGGCCACCCATGCCGCTTATTATTACTTCAAAGAATCTACTTCCTGCAAACTGAGGACCAGACCTAGATGCCACTTCGCCTAGAGGCAAGTTATATAGGACATGCAGTCCAAATATGGCAGAGACATTTTGTAAGACTCCAGCATCTAGAATTTTCTTAGTCCTACCACATCCATTCTCTGCAGGTTGAAAAACAAGAACAACAATTCCATGTAAATATTTTGCAGCACCAAGAAGGATAGCAACATGAGCATCATGACCACATGCATGCATCTTTCCGGCTACTTTACTCTTATGCTCCCATTCCACCAATTCCTGTATAGGAAGAGCATCCATATCAGCTCTGAGAGCAACAAAAGGAGGAAGACCAGTTTCTATGGAACCAATAACACCTGTTACTGCTACTGGATGTTTATATGCAATTCCCAATTCATCCAATTTTGCTCTTATAAGCTTACTGGTTTCAAATTCTTCATAAATTGTGATGGATGGATAGTTGAAATCTTTTAAACTAAAAGATTTTGGACAAGTGTAAGGTTTTCCGTAGAACACCGTAAGTTGAGAACTATTGTATCCATGACCACATAAGTAGTTCAAATAATCAGTAACATTCAGGTCATATACAAGTCCGGGATCCACTGCATGATTAGGTCGAACATGCCCTGCACCATATGCGAAAGAAGGTGCCTTTTCAAGTGATGAATCCAATATTTGCACTCTGTTGTTGGTTATTATTGTTGTTGTGGTCATGATCGCTGACTTGATAGCAGCTGGACTCCAATAAGGATGGACAGATTTAAGTAGTCCAACAAGTCTAGCAACATGAGGACACGACATTGAAGATCCTGTCTTAGTAATAAACAGAACTCTACGCTTATCAGATGGATGTTCCGTAGGAGATGTTGCTTGAGTATATGCTGCAATTATGCTGACACCTGGTGTAGTGATGTCTGGCTTAAGGATTGTGGCGTCAAGTTTATTTGGGCCTCTTGACGAAAATGAAGGAATGGTTGGAGTGTTCTTAATGCCCAGTTGTGTTTTAACTTTAGTAAGGTAAACCACAGTAGACTTTGCGTGATCGATGTAATTATAAAGGGCACTGCTATCTGCAAAGCCAACATTTGTAGCGGGAAGCACAGTGGGATCTGTTGTAACTCCATTCCCGGATTCCTCACCGTTAGCCAATATCATTCCAATAGCACCTAAATGAGATGCTTGGATGCCCATGTCAGATCTAGCATCCCCACCTCGAAGACATACCAATACTTTTCCTTTAACCTTTTTAGGATCAAGATCTCCTTCTGGGCAATAAGCGGCCACGGCGGGAGTCGAATTAGCAAAATTGGCATCTTCAGCACTTATCAATGGATATAATTTATGAGGTGGTAAATCAGCCTCGGAAAGACTAGCTCCCTTGAATATTTTTTTGTTACTAAGAATGACATAATTTGTGAAGTCTCTATCAATTGTGCTAGCAGCAACTGTGAAAGTCCATAGTTCCAAATTTGCTACAGATAAGGGTTCAGGTCCTGAATTTCCTCCAGAGACCAAAACAACGATGTTGTTGGCAATTGCATGGAAGGAACCTATGGAAATAGCACTTTCGAAAAACTCTGTTGGAAAATCTCCAACCAAGGACACAGAAAGTACATCAACACCGTCACCAACAACAGCCTCAAAACCAGCCAAAATATCAACATCATAACATCCCTCCCAAGAGACTTTATAGGCTGCAACTCTCACTTTTGGAACCTTCAACCAATTGAAAACCCTCAAGCCCAAATGCGGCATTTTGAAGCACCTTTTCAACACTCTGTCAAAAACCTCGACATTCAGTTCACGATAACCCATATTCTCTAACCTCTCTACCAGAGAAACAGAACCATTTTCTCCTTGAATTATATCCGTAATCTTACCCACCATCCTACGTATATCTTCTTCTCCCCTTGTACTCACCCGGGTATCTTCTAAAATAGGAAAGTGCTCATCTTTAACAACTCCCAGACTCTCTTCAGCATTTTCAAAAACACGTTCAGTGCAATCATGTTTCTCCTTAAACCTAACTTTTGTGTCACGAATTTCAAATGGAAACAACAACCCAGATGGAGAATGGTCCAAGAACACAGTATCAGACCCTAAAATTTCAGTAATCTCGTTGAAAAGTGAACGCGAGGCGTCAATGTCTGAGTTGGAAAATTGTTGTGTTGTTTTATCACCTTCCTCAAACGAATCACTGCTTCCCTTCAACGTGTCTACATCAGCATTACGCTTGGAGCTGGGTGTGACCGTGGGTAGATTTGATTTCGGAGGAGAAACCCGTAGTTTATTGATGGCGTGAGTGGGTTGGGATTTAGATTTTTTTTTAAAAGAGATATGAGATACTTGCAAATGTTTCACATAATCTCTTCTATTATTAGAATGGTTTTGATAGTTGTGATGAAGTGTGGAGGAGGTGTTTGTGGATTGTAGTTGTTGATGGTAATTATTGTAGTAGTATGAATAATGAGATGATGAATAGGATGAATATGGGTTAGGTATAGGGGGTGTATACCCATGATTAAAATGCAAGCAAGGTGATGGAGTTGCAACATATGGATTTGTGTAATAAGGTGAAAAAATTTCCCATGGAAAAGATGGAAATGAGGAAGTGATCGGAGATGTAAAAGAGGGGTTTGAGGGATAGGTAGGAGGAATGCTCCATTGATGATAATCCATAGGAGGATTTGAGTACATGGATGAAAACACCAATTGTTAGGAAGCAAAATTGCTAACCCTAACAAGGTATAAACAACTACAAATCTAGAAGCAAACTAAAAAAATAGAGATAAAAAGATAAATTTAAATTTTCATTGATTCCTCCCAATTGTCTCTATGAGACTACATTATATAGAGCTAATACTAAAGAAAAAAGATTTGATGGCTAAAAGCCCAACTAGACAATAAAAGCCCATTAAAATAAATTCAACTTCTAACTTAAATAATTAAGTTATTTATAAACTACTTCCATAATCCTATCATATCATCACATCAATTTGGAAACATTATCGTTACTACATTGATAGGATTAGTTTAATGCACTGCTAGAGTATTAAGTAAACAAAATATATATAAAATCATTCATCACGAATTAGAAAGCAAAACAATATTACGACATTGTTTTCGGTGCAAATATATATTATGTCATTACTGGATATTCATTTACCACATACATAATTACAACAATTTTGATTCCGGCTCTTATTTCATTTATTGGAATTAATTTAATAACAATTAATTAAAAAAATTATAATATATAATAAGACGCAAAAAACAAACATGTATAAAATAAAATTGATTTTAGAATACTCGAATCCATTGAGAAAAATTTCTTTGATGTTAATCTTAAAATCCAGAAGTTGATGGTTTTTATGCTTTTTCTTCAACCGATACTCTTTATGTCTTGAATTCTCTTCAGATAGAAAGAAAAAAAATAATTTGCTTGTGTACGATATATTAGGACCATAGTTGATATATAGTGTGATGATCAATTAGGATTCTCATTATTCTGAAATGTGTCATCTTGATATCCACTCATATTTGAGTTCATATCTAATATTTTATTAATTAAATATTTTCTATATTAATCTAATCAATCTTTTAACTTTATTTGATCATTTTATTAATTATTTAAGATACTTAATTAATAAAATAACTAATATAATTAAATAAATATATTTGATCAAATAATTATTAAAATATTAGTATAATACTAAATTATTAAAATATTCCATAATAGTTTTGTTAAATATGTTTACATCATAAAAATAAGAGTGAATATTGATGATCCGGTTATAATTCTTGTAATTTTAGTTTAATTTTTTGCTACCTTGCAGGAGGTAATCCCTCAGATATTTTCCTGTGTCATTTAAAAAAAATTGTACTTTGCCAAGCATATACTTAGTTGATCGACACAAAATTGTACTCCGTCCGTCCCAAATTATAAATTACTTTGGTAAAAAAATTTGTCTTAAATTATAAGTCATTTTACATTCTCAATGCAATATAAATGACATCTTCCCCAATATACCCTCAAATATTTATTATTATTTATTCTTTCAACTCTTTTAATTTCTCTCTCCTATATAATTATGAGGGATATTACGGTAAAGTTATACAAAATTTGTCTTTCCCATAAAGTAATAATTAAGTTTCTTAATTTGTGTGAAAAACCCAAAACATCTTATAATTTGGGACGGAGGGAGTACTTTGCCAAGCATATACTTAGTTGATCGACACACAAATTAATAATAAATATAAATAAAATAAAGAATAATACTTTTAATAAAATATTTTTATTACATATTAATGTATTAATTTTTCCTATTTTGAGTGGAAAATAATATAATTAGTTCCAAAGTTGAGCATGATTGCATTGTCATGTGAAACAATTTTTATTTCTTTCTTTTCAGATTGGTTCAATGGGTACATACATCATTGACCAATGTGAGTCGTTAAAGACACTTTTTTTTTTTAATAATTTTAAATTGAAGTATTTTTTCCACGAGATGTTGGACATTCCTTCCCATCTCACTAAACGAAGCTTCATCACATGGCTCTCATTATCTCATTAAATAAAAAATATTGCCATTTCAGACACGTTTATCATCTTATTTATTTATTTGATTTCATTCGATAAAGTTATTCTATTAGTTTTATAAGGGTTTTATTTGAGTTAGTGATTAATTACTATGCATTATTAATAATGAAATTTTCAATTCATCACTATTATTTTGTGTTCTGGACTGGACCAATGGCTAGAATTGGCCAAATTCATTTCTGAAAATTTTACCCCATACCCCATCATTTATTCCTCTACCCCTATCTTATATTTTTTTTTACCAAAATATCCTTATATAAAAAAGTGTAAAATTTTCCCGATTTAATTATTTGATTCGGAATTTAATATATAAATCTATCTTTAAACATTATTGATTAATATTCTCAACAAACATGGCAAGTATTATATACTTTGTAATAAATTGGTTATGTTAAATATTAATAAATTATTTTCAAATATATATATTTTTTATTTTAACATATTTTTTTTATAGACGTGTTCTAATATGTTGTAGAAGTTAAAGTATTTAATTAAAATTTATTTTTATATTCACGTATAATTATTAAATAATTAATTTTATAAATTTTAGTATGGTGAAAATAAAGAATTTTTTTTATAAAAAGGTGAAATATTGTATATTTAAAAAAATGCTCATAAGGATATTTTTTTTTTAATTTCTTGGTTTATTTGACAATCTTATTTTATCTCATTCATAACAATAATTTTTATATTTTAAATTTAAATAGTTTTGATATTTTTCTCACATTTTAAAATTGATGTTATGTCTATTTTTTAATGACATTTTATTTATTTATTTATTTTATATTTAAAATTCTTTGAATGTTGATAAACTTCATTATCATAATTTTTTAATGTATAATTTGTAGTTTTTATCTTTAAAGTTATACAAAGATTATTATATGTTGATTTTTAATATTTTACAAATGATATATGGTTAAAAATTGAATACATAATCGATTTTAAACAAAAATAAGAGACCGAGAACAAAATTATTTGAATTTTAAATAAAATAATAATTTAATGAATGAAATAAAAAAATAGGAGACAACACTATAATTAAATACTTTGAATATTTTTTTTATTGAATCGTTTTTCCTCCCACGGAATAGAATTTCTCAATCCGCCATTGTGTGCACGTAAATTAAATTTTCGAATAGTATTAGTAAAAGGAAAATTTTACTAAAAAAATATTCCGTGGGAAACAATTCAATAAAAAAATATTCAAAATATTTAATTATAATGTTGTCTCATATTTTTTTACCTCATTTATTAAATTAGTTTTTTATTTAAAATTCAAATAATTTTGTTCTCATTCTCTTATATTTGCTTAAAATTGATTATGTATTCAATTTTTAACCATATATCATTTGTAAAACATTACAAATCAACATATAATAATCTTTGTATAACTTTAAAGATAAAAACTATAAATTATACATTAAAAAATTATGAGAATGAAGTTTATCAACATTCAAAGAGTTTTAAATATAAAATATATAAATTAAATGTCATTAAAAAATAGACATAACATCAATTTTAAAATGTGAGAAAAATGTCAAAACTATTTGAATTTAAAATATAGAAATTATTTCTATGAATGAGATAAAATAAGATTGTCAAATAAACCAAAAAATTGAAAAATATATTCTAATGAGCATTTTTTTAAATATACAATATTTCACCTTTTTTAAAAAATTATTTATTTTTAGCGTACTAAAATTTATAAAATAAATTATTTAATAATTATACGTGAACATAAAAATAAATCTTAATTAAATACTTTAACTTCTATAACACATTAGAACACATCTATAAAAAGAATATGTTAACATAAAAAATATATATATTTGGAAATAATTTTTTAATATTTAACATAAACAATTTATTAGAAAGTATATAATACTTGCCATGTTTGTTGAGAACATTAATCAATAATGTTTAAAGATAGATTTATATATTAAATTCCGAATCAAATAATTAAATGAAGAAAATTTTACACTTATTTATATAAGGATATTTTGGTCCAAAAAAATATAAGGTAGGGGTAGAGGAATAAATGATGGGGTATGAGGTAAAATTTTCTTCATTTCTACTCCAGAGCGGCCCAAATTGCCCAAGTCCAATCCACAGAGGGGCAAAAGTAACATTTCTGCCCCTCCAACCGGGCAAGGAATACAATGTTCCTCCCCGGAATTACTGCCCGTCACGCAGGGCTCTATTGCTCCCCGAACAGTCAAGGACAGGTGCCCGAAACCATGCATGTGCCCGACACAACGGCTAGTTTCGGGCACCCTGCCCGACGTAATGGCTACTTTGGGTAGTTACCTATTCTTTGGGGAAAACAGTTATTTCGCCCCGAAAATAGGACCGTTGGCCACGCGCTGGGGGCTCTATATAAACCCTCTCGCTTGAGAGGGTCAGGTATCCAATATTCACCCTACGAATTCATACTTTGTACTTGCCCCTTTTCTCTGATCCTTTCTTACTTGAGCGTCGGAGTGCCTTGCAGGTACACCCCCTCCTCTCCATACGACCAGCATCCCTGACGCACTTGGCGGAGTGATTCTACAGGATCTGATCCATCCTTCACGATCAGTGGCGCCGTTTATGGGAAACTTTGTTCTCCCTATCTTTCTTTCCTTAGAAACCGAAGATCAAAACAATTCTCAAACATCATCACGATCATGGCCTCCCAAGATCGCACCAAGGATGCTCTCCAAACCACCATCATCCCGGTCAACAAATCTGACGTTGAAGGTTAGACATCTCTCATCCGAGATGCCCGTTTCCTCAGGGATGAAGCCACTGCTTCTACTTTCCCTACCCCTGCTGATCGCAACAACGATTAACCTTCACTTGACGTCCAGCCCGTTCTTGTTCCGCCCAACACCGACCCGGCCGTGGCAGCCCTCCTGGAGGCGATCAACAAAACTAACACCCTGATCCTGCAGCAAAACGAGAGGATCAGGGCACTGGAAGAGTCTCACCGTCCAAGATCCCTTCCTACGCGGAGGAACCAGCGACGATCAAGAAGTTCGCAGCCACGGAGAGAAATCGACCGAAGACTGCGCCAAAAGCCTGATCCTCGCGTAGCCCGAAAGCGCGACCAGATCTCCCCGCGTGACCAGCACGCTCATGACCACAAGAGGACTCGGAGGAACGAGCAATCTCTGCCGATCAAGTCCAAAGGACGGGCCCGCTCACCTTCTCCTCGAAGGAACCGCTCACCTTCTCCGCGAAGGAACCGCCGACGCTAGCATCCCGTCCAGTCCCCATCATACACCAGTTCTAGCAGCGACGACGAGCCTCGCGGCCCGTTGTCCCAGGAGATCTTGGCCACCCGTCTCCCAAAAGGCTTGGAGAAACCCCCGTCACTTGGCACGTACGATGGGACCACTGACCCAGACGAGCACATCGAGAACATCAATGCGTTGTTAGACTACCGCGGCGTACGGGGTGCCATCAAATGCAGACTGTTCCCGACCACGCTCCGAAAGGGAGCAATGACATGGTATAAGCAACTGCCCGAGGAGTCCATCACCTCGTGGAGACAGCTGGGCAGGATGTTCTCGCGGCACTTCACAGCATCTCGCTGCCTCCCCAAAACTGAAGCCTCTCTTGGAGCCATCATCCAGGGGAAAGACGAACCTCTCTGCGCATACATCGAGAGGTTTAACAAGGAAGCAGTGCAGGTCCCGACGACAGATAAAATGAAGAAGTTCCTGCTCGAACAAGGGGTCCGCCCGGACTCCAAGTTCTCTAAAGCCATTGGCCTCGCACCACCGAGGAACTTAGATGCCCTCCTCCTCAAAGCCCAATCTCATATTCAGTACGAAGAGAAGATTGCGGCCTGCAACGTCCGAGCATTACGCCGCCAGGAGAACGCTCGGGCCTCTAAAAGAGAAGAAGCCTCGACATCTCGTCGGGGTGAACGAAGGCACGAGGACCGTCCGAGGGACTCCCGTGACAGCAAGGGGCCCTCCGGACGCTTCCATGACTATACTCCCCTGACCGTTTCCAGGGAAAAGATTTTGTCCGAATGTGCCAATTCAGAGTTCAAACAGGCTGGGGTCCGCTTCCCCAAAAAGCTGTCGAACAGACCAAACATGGACAAGTCAAAATACTGCCGCTTCCACAAAATTCACGGCCATACTACAGAGGATTGCATCCATCTGAAGGATGCCATTGAAATATTGATCAGGGACGGCCACCTGAAACAGTTCCAAAGAAGAAGGACACTCCTCGACAGGACGCCCAGGAGTCCAAAAAGGTCGAGGAGGAGGTACCCTCCTCGGAAGACGCCAATGTATAGGTCACTATGTACATATCGCGACCAGAGGACTTCAACGTCCCGGACGGGCTCAGCGCCCCTGCATATTTTGCGGTCCACAGCCTTTGGGAGACATTTCCCTCCGCCATGTAATAAGTGCAAAATGTATCTATTTTTGTATATAAGTTTTGTTGCACTTATCGTTACTTTGTGTTAAATTTGGTTGAATAAACCCCACTTTGTGTGTAAATACGTTTACTTTACGTTTTTGGTGTATAGTGCGTTACCGTGTAAATATCATTGAGTTTAATCGATTTTCATTTATTTTTATAGGTGTTCCAGCAATGGGATTTTTCCATATTCATAAAGAGCATTGAATAAGCTTTCCAACGCTTTAAACCGTGCGTCAATCGGAGTTACGGTTCAAGAGTTATGAAGAAAACAAGTTCTGGTTTTCTGTCATGTTCGCTAGGCGAACGGAGGCGAACCCCCGTGGCGAGCACTCGCTAGCGGGTTCGCTAGGCGAACCGGGGCGAACAAAAAGTTCCATAATCGTGAAAAAACTCAACTTTAAGGCGGTTTACGTTCCCGTTCGCTAGGCGAACCTGGGCAGTAACTTTTGCCCATTTAAGCCATTTTTCATCATTCTTTTAAGTTATGGTTTTGGGGATTCTTGCTCCAACTCCATCAAACTTCATTTTTTTCAGTAGATTAGCTTAGAAAACAACATGGAAGCTTGCATGTGGATGATCCGAGGTGGATTTCTCATCGATCGGCTCCGACAATCCGTGAAGTGTTTGGTTCATTTCTCTTCCTCTTTGTGTATTCTTTCTTGTTGGGTTGTGTATATGTATTTGCTATGATCTCATGTATATTTGTCGCCCATGGAGTTGTATAAAACTTGCTTTACAAATCTTTATTGGTGATTGTCTCTGATTTTTGCTTTATGCTCGGGGTTTGGGGTGCGTTAGAGATAACCGTCGCAAACTTCGATTAGGGATGATTGTCTGTTAGTTTCTGGATTCTAGAGATAGATTTAGGGCTAACAATCTTCAATAGGCGTCGAAGCTTAATGTCTTCCGTGTTTCGAGGCTTCGCTCACGAGAGTGACGAAGAGAGTAACACGGTTGTTTTCTCAACTTTGCGTTAGACATAACCTGTGTTGTGAGCGATGTTAGGTGATATTGAGGAGTATTGTAGGTGGAGTATAACTGGTCGGTAAGTTTAAGTTTGTGAGGAGTGATTTGTATGCATTGTCGGACGAGTTTTTCTTTCTGAAGAATGAATTTCTTTTTTTGTTTTAATATTTACTTTTATGTTTTCTTGTTTGAAACCAATTTAATCCAAACTCATTAACGCGAGAGATTGTCGAACGACATTTTTTCCCTCGAACCGATCTCTGTGGACACGACATAAATCCCGGAGGGAATTCTTCCGAAAATAAATATTTTTGCTTGCTTGCCCTATTCTGCAACCAACAAAATGGCGCCGTTGCCGGGGTTTGGTTTTGATATTGAATCGCATTGCGATAGTTTCTTTGTTTTTGAGTTTTGTAGATATCGTACATGTTGTATATTTTCACTTGTGTATATTGATACTTGTACATTTTGACGTTTGTTCAAGTGTTTGGTTAGGACGCTTGCTTTTGGTTGCGCGGTGAGACATCACCATGGTATGAATGAAGGAAGTCTTTAATTAAGCACCGTAAAGGCGTCGAGCTTACGACGTAAAACAAGCATGTTTTTTAGTTTTTCTTTTCGAATGTTTTTTGTTGTTGTTTGCTCACAGATTTTGATTGACTTACTTGAGGATGCTGTTGTGATTTTCCAAGTTGGTTCGTTTCAACTTACGGATGTATGGTAATGATTTTGTTAAGTTTTGTACATGTCTGAGGTATGTATTTATCGCTTTCTATACTTTAGCATATTCATGATACTTAGGCATTTTACAAACTTCCATGTCATCCATTCTTTTATATACTTGTTCTATTGTGAATCACTTTAGTACCCAACCTTTTTGTGAGGTGGCTTTCCATTGTTCATATATGCGCGGAGAACCAACATTCTTGTTATAACTGGATTTTATTATGTTGAATCTTTTATTTGTGTTGATTATGTGAATGCATGAAAAGGATCAAGGCAATTGTTTCATTTTGAGCACAACTACCTTAGCCAAATAGCCATTCACCTTGTGAGCGTGTGATATTTCGTAACCCCTTTGAGCTTTTTGATCCATGTTTTTATTTGAACTTAATGCTTGTCTATGAGTATTTAGTTCACTTATTTTTGAATGGATTTTGTTTTTTCTTGGACCTTCAACTTTGTGTTGTTGTATGAATTTTTACCTTGCCTTAGAAAGTAGGGAGTATTCACATAATGATGTGGTTGAATTCAAGTTGGGGAGAGAATGGTTGTTTACTCATTGATTGGATTCTATAAGGATTGAAAAAGAAAAGAAAAAAGAGAAAAATATGACAAAGAAAAGAAAAGAAAAAAGTGAAAAAGAAAGAAAAAAAGAAAAATCCTTGAAAAAGGAAACGAAAAGAGTTGCAATAATTGTGCTAAATAAGTATTGTGTGTTGTGTAGCACTTGGGATTTTGGAAGAAGTTGGTTGAAATTTTGTGTGTGAATCTTTGTGAGTTTTCACTCCCTTAGGTTTAGGCAAGTTTTTGCTTCAATTACCTTTAGAAATTACCCCTTGTTTGTTTACCCGACCACGCTACAACCTTGAAAAGCCCTTGTGATTCTTGCCTTTGTATTTTCAATGTGAATTTGTGGATGTATGCATAATTTAGTCTTTTGTTTGCAAGATTGTTGTGTGAGTGAAAGAACCTCATTTTGTGTTTTTCATCTACCGATGATTGTTTTTCCTAGGTGTGATTCACTTTGGAACTTGTGTTGTTTTAGAATGTTTGGCATGATTTTTGTATTTTGCATTTGTTTCGTGACTATGTTGTCGTTGTAGTTTAGTGGTAAGTCTTTACTTTTTGTGTGTACCGTTTTCAGTTGAACCATTCATTCGTTTCCGTTTTTCAAAACCTGTTGATTCGTCATTCTTTGGATATTTCTTGCGCATTTTCAAGTTTGTTTGATTCTTGTTTGTGGACAAACAATTATGTAAGTTGGGGAGAGTTTGATAAGTGCAAAATGTATCTATTTTTGTATATAAGTTTTGTTGCACTTATCGTTACTTTGTGTTAAATTTGGTTGAATAAACCCCACTTTGTGTGTAAATACGTTTACTTTACGTTTTCGGTGTATAGTGCGTTACCGTGTAAATATCATTGAGTTTAATCGATTTTCATTTATTTTTATAGGTGTTCCAGCAATGGGATTTTTCCATATTCATAAATAGCATTGAATAATTTTTCCAATGCTTCAAACCGTGCGTCAATCGGAGTTACGGTTCAAGAGTTATGAAGAAAACAAGTTCTGGTTTTCTGTCATGTTCGCTAGGCGAACGGAGGCGAACCCCCGTTGCGAGCACTCGCTAGCGGGTTCGCTAGGCGAACCGGGGCGAACAAAAAGTTCCATAATCGTGAAAAAACTCAACTTTAAGGCGGTTTACGTTCCCGTTCGCTAGGCGAACCTGGGCAGTAACTTTTGCCCATTTAAGCCATTTTTCATCATTCTTTTAAGTTATGGTTTTGGGGATTCTTGCTCCAACTCCATCAAACTTCATTTTTTTCAGTAGATTAGCTTAGAAAACAACATGGAAGCTTGCATGTGGATGATCCGAGGTGGATTTCTCATCGATCGGCTCCGACAATCCGTGAAGTGTTTGGTTCATTTCTCTTCCTCTTTGTGTATTCTTTCTTGTTGGGTTGTGTATATGTATTTGCTATGATCTCATGTATATTTGTCGCCCATGGAGTTGTATAAAACTTGCTTTACAAATCTTTATTGGTGATTGTCTCTGATTTTTGCTTTATGCTCGGGGTTTGGGGTGCGTTAGAGATAACCGTCGCAAACTTCGATTAGGGATGATTGTCTGTTAGTTTCTGGATTCTAGAGATAGATTTAGGGCTAACAATCTTCAATAGGTGTCGAAGCTTAATGTCTTCCGTGTTTCGAGGCTTCGCTCACGAGAGTGACGAAGAGAGTAACACGGTTGTTTTCTCAACTTTGCGTTAGACATAACCTGTGTTGTGAGCGATGTTAGGTGATATTGAGGAGTATTGTAGGTGGAGTATAACTGGTCGGTAAGTTTAAGTTTGTGAGGAGTGATTTATATGCATTGTCGGACGAGTTTTTCTTTCTGAAGAATGAATTTCTTTTTTTGTTTTAATATTTACTTTTATGTTTTCTTGTTTGAAACCAATTTAATCCAAACTCATTAACGCGAGAGATTGTCGAACGACATTTTTTCCCTCGAACCGATCTCTGTGGACACGACATAAATCCCGGAGGGAATTCTTCTGAAAATAAATATTTTTGCTTGCTTGCCCTATTCTGCAACCAACAAAATGGCGCCGTTGCCGGGGTTTGGTTTTGATATTGAATCGTATTGCGATAGTTTCTTTGTTTTTGAGTTTTGTAGATATCGTACATGTTGTATATTTTCACTTGTGTATATTGATACTTGTACATTTTGACGTTTGTTCAAGTGTTTGGTTAGGACGCTTGCTTTTGGTTGCGCGGTGAGACATCACCATGGTATGAATGAAGGAAGTCTTTAATTAAGCACCGTAAAGGCGTCGAGCTTACGACGTAAAACAAGCATGTTTTTTAGTTTTTCTTTTCGAATGTTTTTTGTTGTTGTTTGCTCACAGATTTTGATTGACTTACTTGAGGATGCTGTTGTGATTTTCCAAGTTGGTTCGTTTCAACTTACGGATGTATGGTAATGATTTTGTTAAGTTTTGTACATGTCTGAGGTATGTATTTATCGCTTTCTATACTTTAGCATATTCATGATACTTAGGCATTTTACAAACTTCCATGTCATCCATTCTTTTATATACTTGTTCTATTGTGAATCACTTTAGTACCCAACCTTTTTGTGAGGTGGCTTTCCATTGTTCATATATGCGCGGAGAACCAACATTCTTGTTATAACTGGATTTTATTATGTTGAATCTTTTATTTGTGTTGATTATGTGAATGCATGAAAAGGATCAAGGCAATTGTTTCATTTTGAGCACAACTACCTTAGCCAAATAGCCATTCACCTTGTGAGCGTGTGATATTTCGTAACCCCTTTGAGCTTTTTGATCCATGTTTTTATTTGAACTTAATGCTTGTCTATGAGTATTTAGTTCACTTATTTTTGAATGGATTTTGTTTTTTCTTGGACCTTCAACTTTGTGTTGTTGTATGAATTTTTACCTTGCCTTAGAAAGTAGGGAGTATTCACATAATGATGTGGTTGAATTCAAGTTGGGGAGAGAATGGTTGTTTACTCATTGATTGGATTCTATAAGGATTGAAAAAGAAAAGAAAAAAGAGAAAAATATGACAAAGAAAAGAAAAGAAAAAAGTGAAAAAGAAAGAAAAAAAGAAAAATCCTTGAAAAAGGAAACGAAAAGAGTTGCAATAATTGTGCTAAATAAGTATTGTGTGTTGTGTAGCACTTGGGATTTTGGAAGAAGTTGGTTGAAATTTTGTGTGTGAATCTTTGTGAGTTTTCACTCCCTTAGGTTTAGGCAAGTTTTTGCTTCAATTACCTTTAGAAATTACCCCTTGTTTGTTTACCCGACCACGCTACAACCTTGAAAAGCCCTTGTGATTCTTGCCTTTGTATTTTCAATGTGAATTTGTGGATGTATGCATAATTTAGTCTTTTGTTTGCAAGATTGTTGTGTGAGTGAAAGAACCTCATTTTGTGTTTTTCATCTACCGATGATTGTTTTTCCTAGGTGTGATTCACTTTGGAACTTGTGTTGTTTTAGAATGTTTGGCATGATTTTTGTATTTTGCATTTGTTTCGTGACTATGTTGTCGTTGTAGTTTAGTGGTAAGTCTTTACTTTTTGTGTGTACCGTTTTCAGTTGAACCATTCATTCGTTTCCGTTTTTCAAAACCTGTTGATTCGTCATTCTTTGGATATTTCTTGCGCATTTTCAAGTTTGTTTGATTCTTGTTTGTGGACAAACAATTATGTAAGTTGGGGAGAGTTTGATAAGTGCAAAATGTATCTATTTTTGTATATAAGTTTTGTTGCACTTATCGTTACTTTGTGTTAAATTTGGTTGAATAAACCCCACTTTGTGTGTAAATACGTTTACTTTACGTTTTCGGTGTATAGTGCGTTACCGTGTAAATATCATTGAGTTTAATCGATTTTCATTTATTTTTATAGGTGTTCCAGCAATGGGATTTTTCCATATTCATAAATAGCATTGAATAATTTTTCCAATGCTTCAAACCGTGCGTCAATCGGAGTTACGGTTCAAGAGTTATGAAGAAAACAAGTTCTGGTTTTCTGTCATGTTCGCTAGGCGAACGGAGGCGAACCCCCGTTGCGAGCACTCGCTAGCGGGTTCGCTAGGCGAACCGGGGCGAACAAAAAGTTCCATAATCGTGAAAAAACTCAACTTTAAGGCGGTTTACGTTCCCGTTCGCTAGGCGAACCTGGGCAGTAACTTTTGCCCATTTAAGCCATTTTTCATCATTCTTTTAAGTTATGGTTTTGGGGATTCTTGCTCCAACTCCATCAAACTTCATTTTTTTCAGTAGATTAGCTTAGAAAACAACATGGAAGCTTGCATGTGGATGATCCGAGGTGGATTTCTCATCGATCGGCTCCGACAATCCGTGAAGTGTTTGGTTCATTTCTCTTCCTCTTTGTGTATTCTTTCTTGTTGGGTTGTGTATATGTATTTGCTATGATCTCATGTATATTTGTCGCCCATGGAGTTGTATAAAACTTGCTTTACAAATCTTTATTGGTGATTGTCTCTGATTTTTGCTTTATGCTCGGGGTTTGGGGTGCGTTAGAGATAACCGTCGCAAACTTCGATTAGGGATGATTGTCTGTTAGTTTCTGGATTCTAGAGATAGATTTAGGGCTAACAATCTTCAATAGGTGTCGAAGCTTAATGTCTTCCGTGTTTCGAGGCTTCGCTCACGAGAGTGACGAAGAGAGTAACACGGTTGTTTTCTCAACTTTGCGTTAGACATAACCTGTGTTGTGAGCGATGTTAGGTGATATTGAGGAGTATTGTAGGTGGAGTATAACTGGTCGGTAAGTTTAAGTTTGTGAGGAGTGATTTATATGCATTGTCGGACGAGTTTTTCTTTCTGAAGAATGAATTTCTTTTTTTGTTTTAATATTTACTTTTATGTTTTCTTGTTTGAAACCAATTTAATCCAAACTCATTAACGCGAGAGATTGTCGAACGACATTTTTTCCCTCGAACCGATCTCTGTGGACACGACATAAATCCCGGAGGGAATTCTTCTGAAAATAAATATTTTTGCTTGCTTGCCCTATTCTGCAACCAACAAAATGGCGCCGTTGCCGGGGTTTGGTTTTGATATTGAATCGTATTGCGATAGTTTCTTTGTTTTTGAGTTTTGTAGATATCGTACATGTTGTATATTTTCACTTGTGTATATTGATACTTGTACATTTTGACGTTTGTTCAAGTGTTTGGTTAGGACGCTTGCTTTTGGTTGCGCGGTGAGACATCACCATGGTATGAATGAAGGAAGTCTTTAATTAAGCACCGTAAAGGCGTCGAGCTTACGACGTAAAACAAGCATGTTTTTTAGTTTTTCTTTTCGAATGTTTTTTGTTGTTGTTTGCTCACAGATTTTGATTGACTTACTTGAGGATGCTGTTGTGATTTTCCAAGTTGGTTCGTTTCAACTTACGGATGTATGGTAATGATTTTGTTAAGTTTTGTACATGTCTGAGGTATGTATTTATCGCTTTCTATACTTTAGCATATTCATGATACTTAGGCATTTTACAAACTTCCATGTCATCCATTCTTTTATATACTTGTTCTATTGTGAATCACTTTAGTACCCAACCTTTTTGTGAGGTGGCTTTCCATTGTTCATATATGCGCGGAGAACCAACATTCTTGTTATAACTGGATTTTATTATGTTGAATCTTTTATTTGTGTTGATTATGTGAATGCATGAAAAGGATCAAGGCAATTGTTTCATTTTGAGCACAACTACCTTAGCCAAATAGCCATTCACCTTGTGAGCGTGTGATATTTCGTAACCCCTTTGAGCTTTTTGATCCATGTTTTTATTTGAACTTAATGCTTGTCTATGAGTATTTAGTTCACTTATTTTTGAATGGATTTTGTTTTTTCTTGGACCTTCAACTTTGTGTTGTTGTATGAATTTTTACCTTGCCTTAGAAAGTAGGGAGTATTCACATAATGATGTGGTTGAATTCAAGTTGGGGAGAGAATGGTTGTTTACTCATTGATTGGATTCTATAAGGATTGAAAAAGAAAAGAAAAAAGAGAAAAATATGACAAAGAAAAGAAAAGAAAAAAGTGAAAAAGAAAGAAAAAAAGAAAAATCCTTGAAAAAGGAAACGAAAAGAGTTGCAATAATTGTGCTAAATAAGTATTGTGTGTTGTGTAGCACTTGGGATTTTGGAAGAAGTTGGTTGAAATTTTGTGTGTGAATCTTTGTGAGTTTTCACTCCCTTAGGTTTAGGCAAGTTTTTGCTTCAATTACCTTTAGAAATTACCCCTTGTTTGTTTACCCGACCACGCTACAACCTTGAAAAGCCCTTGTGATTCTTGCCTTTGTATTTTCAATGTGAATTTGTGGATGTATGCATAATTTAGTCTTTTGTTTGCAAGATTGTTGTGTGAGTGAAAGAACCTCATTTTGTGTTTTTCATCTACCGATGATTGTTTTTCCTAGGTGTGATTCACTTTGGAACTTGTGTTGTTTTAGAATGTTTGGCATGATTTTTGTATTTTGCATTTGTTTCGTGACTATGTTGTCGTTGTAGTTTAGTGGTAAGTCTTTACTTTTTGTGTGTACCGTTTTCAGTTGAACCATTCATTCGTTTCCGTTTTTCAAAACCTGTTGATTCGTCAATCTTTGGATATTTCTTGCGCATTTTCAAGTTTGTTTGATTCTTGTTTGTGGACAAACAATTATGTAAGTTGGGGAGAGTTTGATAAGTGCAAAATGTATCTATTTTTGTATATAAGTTTTGTTGCACTTATCGTTACTTTGTGTTAAATTTGGTTGAATAAACCCCACTTTGTGTGTAAATACGTTTACTTTACGTTTTCGGTGTATAGTGCGTTACCGTGTAAATATCATTGAGTTTAATCGATTTTCATTTATTTTTATAGGTGTTCCAGCAATGGGATTTTTCCATATTCATAAATAGCATTGAATAAGTTTTCCAATGCTTCAAACCGTGCGTCAATCGGAGTTACGGTTCAAGAGTTATGAAGAAAACAAGTTCTGGTTTTCTGTCATGTTCGCTAGGCGAACGGAGGCGAACCCCCGTTGCGAGCACTCGCTAGCGGGTTCGCTAGGCGAACCGGGGCGAACAAAAAGTTCCAGAATCGTGAAAAAACTCAACTTTAAGGCGGTTTACGTTCGCCTAGCGAACGGGGACTCGCTAGGCGAACCTGGGCAGTAACTTTTGCCCATTTAAGCCATTTTTCATCATTTTTTTAGGTTATGGTTTTGGGGATTCTTGCTCCAACTCCATCAAACTTTATTTTTTTCAGTAGATTAGCTTAGAAAACAACATGGAAGCTTGCATGTGGATGATCCGAGGTGGATTTCTCATCGATCGGCTCCGACAATCCGTGAAGTGTTTGGTTCATTTCTCTTCCTCTTTGTGTATTCTTTCTTGTTGGGTTGTGTATATGTATTTGCTATGATCTCATGTATATTTGTCGCCCATGGAGTTGTATAAAATTTGCTTTACAAATCTTTATTGGTGATTGTCTCTGATTTTTGCTTTATGCTCGGGGTTTGGGGTGCGTTAGAGATAACCGCCGCAAACTTCGATTAGGGATTATTGTCTGTTAGTTTCTGGATTCTAGAGATAGATTTAGGGCTAACAATCTTCAATAGGCGTTGAAGCATAATGTCTTCCGTGTTTCGAGGCTTCACTCACGAGAGTGACGAAGAGAGTAACACGGTTGTTTTCTCAACTTTGCGTTAGACATAACCTGTGTTGTGAGCGATGTTGGGTGATATTGAGGAGTATTGTAGGTGAAGTATAACTGGTTGGTAAGTTTAAGTTTGTGAGGAGTGATTTGTATGCATTGTCGGACGAGTTTTTCTCTCTGAAGAATGAATTTCTTTTTTTGTTTTAATATTTACTTTTATGTTTTCTTGTTTGAAACCAATTTAATCCAAACTCATTAACGCGAGAGATTGTTGAACGGCATTCTTTCCCTCGAACCGATCTCTGTGGACACGACATAAATCCCGGAGGGAATATTTCCGAAAATAAATATTTTTGCTTGCTTGCCCTATTCTGCAACCAACACCATGGTCATCTCTGGAGGGGGTTTCAACAAAGTCACTGTGGGCTCTGTGAAACGGAAGTTCAAACACCTGATCAACACAAGCTCCAACAAAGTGACCACGCTTGATCGGGCACAGAAGGGCTTCGTCCCCATCTCCTTCTACAGGGAGGAGCTCCTCGGCGGCTCCTCGAACTCAAGCATACCTTTGCTCGTCAGAGCCCAGATGGCAAACTTCGACGTTCGCAGAATACTCGTCGACCAGGGCAGCTCGGTCGACATCATGTACTCCCAGCTGTTTTCAACACTTCAGCTGGACGAATCGCACCTTACCCCCTACGAAGGGTCCGATTTGCAGGGATTCAACGGGTCCGTGACCAAGCCGTAGGGCTACGCGAGCTGATCGTGACCTTCAGATCAGCTGAAACGGCCAGGTCCATCAAGGTGCAATTTTTGGTAATCAACTGGCCGTCGCTTTACCAATGCATTTTCGGAAGGCCAACTCTGGCTGAGTTGGTAGCAGTGCCCTCAACCGTCCACCTGAAAATGAAGTATTACACTTCGAAAGGGATGGTCGCCACCCTCCACGGCAATATAGAAGTTGCCCGACGATGTTTCGAAGCAGCTACAAAACAACTCAACACCATTGCGCCCAAGCCAAAGGTGTCGAGCAAGCCAGCACTGCCAAGCAGCTCCGAGGAGGTCAAGCCTATGCCCGAGGTCGACTCTATCGACCTCGACAGTCACTTCCCCGAGGACCAACAGGAGGAACGAGCAGCTTCAGCCGGCCCATCCACGTCATCCAGCAGCGGCTCTCATCCGATGCGCCCAATCCCAGATGGCAACTTCGAGATATTTCTGTTCGGCGAAGACCCCCAACGAGGAGTGAAGATTGGAGCAGACCTGTCTGATATTGCGAGGAAGCATCTCAAAGCATGCCTCCGAGAGAATGCCGAACTCTTCGCGTGGAGCGTCGCGGAGATGCCCGGTTTGGATCCGTCCACCGCCTGTCACCAGCTGACAATTGACCCGGCCATCAAGGCCGTAGCACAACGTAGGAGAAAGCAGTCTCCGGAGAAAACGGAGGCTGCTAAAAAGGCTGTAAAGGACCTCCTCGAGGCCAAATTTATTTCAGAAGCCAAGTACACCACTTGGTTGTCCAACGTTGTATTGGTTAAAAAATCTAATGGAAAATGAAGTATGTGCATTGATTATACCGATCTCAATAAGGCATGCCCGAAGGATGCCTACCCCCTCCCCAATATTGATAAACTTGTTGATAATTCTGCTGGTTTTAAACTTTTACCATTCATGGACGCCTACTCGGGCTACAATCAAATCCCAATGGCAATGTCCGACAAAAAATATACGGCCTTCATGACCGAATCGGGAAACTATTACTACAACGTAATGCCCTTCGGCCTGAAGAACGCCGGAGCAACGTACCAACGAATGATGAACAAAGTGTTTCGGGGAGAAATAAGCGACATGCTCAAAGTCTACATGGACGACAGGATCATAAAATCCCATGAGGAAACTAATCATACTGCCCATTTACGAAAGGTCTTCGAACAGGCCAGGAAATACAAAATGCGTTTTAATCCGAAGAAGTGCACGTTCGGTGTCCGAGCAGGCAAACTCCTCGGCTTCTACTTAACAGAACGAGGAATCAAGGCCAATCCTGACAAATACCGGGCATTCTCCAAGTTTCCTACGCCCAAGTCCAAAAAATCCATCCAGTCCCTCAACGGGATGCTCGCATCACTATCTCGTTTCGTGGCCAAGTCCGCCCAGTACGCCCTACCATTCTTCAAACTCCTCCGCAAAGAGGCAGCATCCGAATGGACCGAGGAGTGCGACAAGGCCCTTCTCCATCTGAAACAATCACTCTTAGAACCACCGGTCCTCTCTCGGCCAGACAATGGAGAAACGTTGTACCTATACCTGGCCGTAGCCGCCAAAGCAGTGAGTGCCGCTCTCATCCGCGAGACACCTGATGGGCAGAAGCCAATATATTTCACGAGCAAAGCACTGCAAGGACCAGAGCTACGATACCAGCAGATAGAAAAAGTGGCATTAGCCCTCATCAATGCAACTAGAAAATTAAGACATTACTTCCTGGCTCACACGATCGTGGTTCGAACAGATCAGCCCACGAAGCAGCTGCTCGGTCGTCCAGATATGGTCGGCCGAATGCTCAAATGGTCGCTAGAACTGTCCGAATTTGACATCCAATATGAAGGCAGGAAAGCCCTCAAGGCTCAAGCTTTGGCCGACTTCGTCATGGAGATGACGTTCGCAGACTCCCCCGCGAGCGAAGCACGCAAATGGACCATCTTCGTCGACGGTGCCTCAAGCTCGGCAGGAAGCGGCGCGGGCATCATACTGGAGAGCGACGAAGGAATTATCGTCGAGGTATCACTCACACTGTCTTTCCCAACCTCCAATAACCAGGTTGAATACGAAGCCTTCCTCGCTGGGCTACGCCTTGCCGAGGACCTGGGCGCAGAAGAAGTCGTCATTTGCACGGATTCACAACTCGTGGCCCTCCAGGTCCGGGGAGAATACCAAGCCTAAAATAACAAATTGACTGAATACTTGACCCTGGTAAAGAAGGAAATGGCGAAGTTCACAACAGTAGAAGTGAAATATGTTCCCCGCGGACATAACGTGCGAGCAGACGTGCTGTCCAAAATAGCCAGCGCGAAGAAGAAAGGCGGAAACAAATCCATCATACAGGAAGTACTTCCTCGACCCAGTATCGAGAAGGCCTCCCCGACACTTGACGTGCAGGTGACCGGTGACAACAAATGCTGGATGACCCCAGTCTACAACTATCTCGCCAAAGACGAGCTGCCATCCGACCCAAAGGAGGCCAGCACAGTCAGGCAAAGAGCCTGCTCTTATGTCTTGGTCGAAGATAAACTCTACAGACGGGGATTCTCCATTCTGCTACTCAAATGTGTCGAGGAGGAAATGTCGCACACATCCTGCGTGAAATCCACGAGGGAATCAACGCCCAACATCTCAGAGGAAGGTCCCTTGCTCGAAAGGCTCTCCGGGAAGGCTATTACTGGCCGACCATGCAAAATGACGCAAAAGAACACGTGAAGAAATGCGACAAATGCCAACGGCACGAGGACATGCACCTGGCTCTGCCTAACAAGCTCAAGGCTATGTCCTCCCTGTGGCCATTCTCCTGGTGGGGCCTAGACATCCTAGGACCCTTCGTGGTAGGATCAAGTCAGAACAAATATCTCATAGTGGGCGTGGACTATTTCACAAAATGGATAGAAGCAGAAGCTCTAGCCAAAATAACTGCCCTCAACATCCTGCGTTTCTACAAACGAAACATCCTTGCACGTTTCGGTATCCCCTAAGTGATAATAATGGACAACGGGACACAATTCACGGACAGGAAGTTTCAGGACTTCGTCGCCCAACTGGGCACGAAGCAACACTTCGCATCCGTCGAGCACCCCCAAACAAACGGGTAGGATGAGACAGCTAACCGAGTCATCCTTCGAGGCCTCAAGCGAAGGCTAGATGAAACAAAGAAGGCATGGGTCGAGGAATTGCACAGCATACTGTGGGCGTACCGTACAACTCCACACTCAACGACCGGGGAAACACCTTTCTGTCTAACATACGAAACCGAGGCTGTAATTACCATCGAAGTTCACGTGCCCTCTAGGCGGACAGAGTCGCCCCTAGACGAGGAGGTGAACGACGAGTCTTTAAAGGAGGAGCTCGACCTCGTCGAGGAAATCAGAACCAGGGCAGCCCTCCGCGAAGCCTCACTAAAACAAAAATTACCATCAGGCACAACGCCAAGGTGATACGGCGAGAGTTCGATGTGGGAAGCCTTGTTCTAAGAAGAAACCACAAAGACTCTTGCGAAGGCAAACTAGCAGCCAACTGGGAAGGACCCTATCGCGTCCGGGTAAAAACGAAAAATGGGGCCTATTACCTAGAACATCTCACTGGGGAGGAACTTGCTCGAACATGGAACGCTGAAAAGCTAAAACAATATTACAGCTAAATCCTCAGTTCGACGCGTCGCAACGACGAACGTCAACTACCGACCACTATGCGCGTCTAGGTACAAGCGTCACATACGATTAAAGCAGAACCCCGCTCAGTAACGAGCCGGATAACTGCTCGACAACAGTCCTCGATCGAGCATCGCTGTTGTCAAATTACCATGATTGGCAAAACCCCAGCTCGCGATGAGACGTTCACGCCGCGAACTCAGGCCTCAAACGCGACCTGAGCTCCGCTCCCCGGCCAGGATATTCCCCGAGCGTTCGACCAGTTCCCCACACTGCCAAACACATCTATTACTAGCAATCCCCCCAAAATATTCGCACTAGTCAAATACCCCCTATCACGGACGGACATACATTCACAGCGAGCATGCATACAACACTTAGCAAAAATAAAGACAAGTAAAATCATGCAGATGACAAAGCCATAAATATAATAAGTTAACATAATGGGTGACCACGAGGGCCACAATTGTACTTAGCTACATCAAACGGGGGCCATGCTCCCCAAAAAGAAAATAAATTACAATAATTCCATGGCACGCAGGCCGAACAGATTACAACAACATCAAAATAACGAATTCCTCACTCATCAGCATGCTCGGCAGGCTCTGGCTCGGGTCCCTGTTCCTCTACGGGCTGATCCTCGGGGGTACTTCCAAGGAGACCGTCGGGCACGACAATACGGCCATCCTCAACATGCACCAGGTAGTGAGTACCCTCGGTAGAAATTTCAAGCCCAGGGTTCACCACCCGCAGCTGAGCCACAGCGTTTCTAAAGGACTCCTCCGCAACGGCGATGCCATCATCTTCGGCCAGCAGCATGTGAGCAACCAGCTTGGATCTAGTCTTCAAGTTTTTCACATTGTCCAGCTCGTCGACGCCCGGGGCATTGACCATCCCTCAGCTCCCTGATCAGCTCCTCGACAGCTTTTTTCTCCGCCGCCAGCTTAGACTTCTCCTCCTTCAGCCTGACCGCCTCCTCTTCAGCCTTCTTCCTAGCCTCTCCGGCAGTCTGGACATCTTCCTTGAGGGATGCCACAGAAGGATGGGCAGAATTGAGTTCGGACTCAGTTGCAGAGTCCCCTTCAGCATAAACAGCCGCCATCTCTAGCATCCTGACCAAGGCAGAAGCGTCTTGGGCCACCAGCGCCCTCTTGCTTGAGCGATCCATACCTTCCAAGCGAAGAGATTCTGCCCGGGGAACGACTAAAGAGTTGCCTTTGAAAAACCTCCTATCGAGGATGCAGGGAGGAAGCTCGAACTTCCCTTTCTCCCCTACCCGAGTAAGGTCCACGACATCAGTGATCCTTGGCCGCTTGGGACGCCCGCCCAAAGACAGGGGAGATCCCCGGGGAGCAGGAGTGGGAGAAGTGGAGGTCCCCGCAGCAGATTGCGCCGGAGGAGGAACACGGGCACCAGCAAACCGAGATTTCGGAGGAGCCGTTCCAACCTTGTTCCTCGCCAGAGCATTCCTCACAACCCGATCATGAGCCTGAGGCATCTCACCTGCACAAGCAAACACGAACATGTTATATACGAGGAAAAGAAATAACATGAACAAAATCTAAATAACTAAGACTACCGAGCAGCTTCTCAGCGTCCACGGGAGTCTTGCACTCCAACAGTGCCTTAACATTGATGAATCGGGGCTCGACCCTCTGACTCCCATCTTCCTCGAAGATTGGGCTGCCCTTGCTCGTCCAACACTCAGCAAGACAGAAGGAGTTGACCCACTTCACCAGCACCTCGTACGCCGCGGCGTCCTGCCCGCGCAGGTCACTCGGTTGAAAGACATAGTTGCTGGGCTTCTTGGTAAAATGGTCGGGTGCCCAGTGGAGGGGGAATCTGTAGAGCCTCCGCCTAATATAACTCCCCTCCTCGTCGTGCATCTCGTTTCCTTCCTCGTCAACCTCAATCTCCCAGACATATGTACTGTCCTGGACAACCTCAGACACGGGCTCAACGACGAAGTACCGTTCCTTGAATGCCCGGATTGACTCCAAAAACGGCTTGAACAACTTGCGAGGCTGCTTCAAAGAAACCCAACCGTACTTCCTCCCCATCAACTGTCGTTGGAGATGGAAAACAGCGAAGAACAGAGGGATTGTAGCCCCAAAGGAAAGATGCTCGCATACCAAATTGAAGGACCGGATGAAGGCCAACAAATTAGAATGCAGTTGTGTAGGGGCCAACTTTAAATGCTCGAACACTGATCGCTGGAAATCAGTGAACAGCAACCTCAAGCCCAGCTCCTTAAAGGCATATTCGTACATGGTGAAACGGTCCCCGAAGTGTGTACAGACATGATCATCTAAGGAAGGGAAGTGCACCCTCCACTCTCCTTCCGGTCCTACCTCCTTGAAGACGTCCACCAAAGACTTTGCAAACATGGACACATGCTCGGAAGGTTCAGCCACCTCCCACTCCTCCGCGGAGAACCCGTCGACGTCTTCCTCCATGGCGTCCAACTCTTCCTCCTCCCCGACATTGCTCGAGGAACTCGAAGTCGCCGAACTAGAGGTCGTCGAGCTACTCCTATCTTCAGATCCCGTCTCTTCCTCGGACATATCTATAATAACTTCTCTTTCTGGCCCCGTCGTCATTACGATCACCTGAAAAGCAGAGAAGAAAGTGAATTCGACAGCAAATCAAATCCACCCTTCCACTGCTAAGTCAAGTGAAAGGGCGCGCAAAGGGCTAAGGACAACGTCCCCGGCCTAAGCCCTAACATCAAAAGAAAGGTTGGAACCTCCCCGCGAGGAGACACTCGAAACATATCATCCCCTAGCGAGGAATTTCCCCGCACTCAATCCCAGTTTCCATTCGAAGCTCCGCCGAAAATTACAAAGCTTCACCGGAATCTGGGGTGTTCTACTGGAAAACTCATCATTCGCTCAGAAGATGAAAAAATCACGACGATTACGCAAGCGTCGCCATCGCGACGACACCGTCAGCCGCCCTTCTAACCGGAGCATACAGACACATCCGACGGCATGTCAAAAGTGAAAAAATGGCACAACCACCGTCCACCACCAACAGTCGCCAGAAATCCACTTATTTTGTCCTCTAAAACTAGCCCTAACCACATGCAATCTACCACTAACAACAAACAGAAGCAGAGCAAGCAAAGGATCAAAAAAACTTACTTGTTTTAAGTAGAAGAAAGGTGTTGCTCGGAAGCCTGTAACGGTGGTTGGAAAGGCAGAAGACGGTGATGGGCAAGAGCTTGAAGAGAAATCAGAAAGGAAAAGTTCCAAATAGAACGATTTTCCCCCTTTTATACAAAGGGGCACGTGCAAACATGCGCTCGTAGGTCATAATAACTACTCACTAGCCATCATTGCATATTAACTGCTACATGAAGCTCGAGGCACACGTGGCAACCCAACGTTTCCAATTCTATCTGACCCTTAATATCCACGAACACCGGGCAACAAGGTCACGATCACGAATCTCACGGATACAGGAAGCCACGGGCACTTTGAGACGATCCTCCTCGTCTTCAAACGACGACTCCATAATGGCTCCCCGGAGCAACGAGCAGTCCTTAAGTCATCACTCCCATGCTCGAGAGCAACGACTTGGGGGGCTCTTGTTCTGGACTGGACCAATGGCTAGAATTGGCCCAATCCGCCTCTGCTCCAGAGCATCCCAAATTGCCTAAGTCCAATCCACAGAGGGGCAAAAGTTACCTTTCTGCCCCTCCAACCGGGCAAGGAATACAACGTTCCTCCCCGGAATTACTGCCTGTCACGCACGACTCCATTTCTCCCCGAACAGTCAAGGGTAGGTGCCTGAAACCATGCCTGTGCCCGACACAACGGCTAGTTTCGGGCACCTTGCCCGACGTAATGACTAGTTTGGATAGTTACCTATTCTTTGGGGAAAACGATTATTTCGCCCCGAAAATAGGACCGTTGGTCACGCGCTGGGGGCTCTATATAAACCCTCTCGCTTGAGTGGGCCAGGTATCCAATATTCACCCTACGAATTCATACTTTGTACTTGCCCCTTTTCTCTTACTTGAGCGTCGGAGTGCCTTGCAGGTACACCCCCTCCTCTCCATACGACCAGCATCCCTGACGCACTTGGCGGCCTGATTCTACGGGATCTGATCCAGCCTTCACGATCATTTTATTTACCGTACTTTTTATATAATTAAAATAAAAAAGTCTAACATTTTTCAATATCCAACGTTTATGATTAATTGACAGTGTAAAATTCTTTTATACTGTTAATATATTTCAATTAAATTCTTTGAATTATATATATATATATATATGAAAAAAAATAGATACAAAATGAGGGGGCGAAGAACCTGACTTCAAACCTACTTACTTCTAAAGTATGGTAAGTCTAACTTGTTTTTGTTGAAATCTACTACAATCTCCGAGTGAATCTCATTCTACCAAGTAAATGGGTTAATCGATAATCCAATGTTAGCTAATATGTATGCACAATGTTTTCCTTCCCTAAATATGCGTGAAGCAAAAAAATTAAAAATTACTCAGCCTAGACAAGCAAATATCCCATCTATTTCTAATACACCAAGGAACAAAAGAGGAGTTAGCAAAAGTTAAGACAACTAATGAAGAATCAAATTTCAACCACAAGTTCTTCCAAATCCTATTAAAAGCAATTTCCATGGCTAAAATGGCCATATAAGCTCGGCCTGAATCACATTCACATAACCCAAAAAGCACCCCAAAGATGCATAGGTGATCAGCAACAGCATCACGAAAGATTCAGTCACACTCAGCCTGCAAAGGCGGACCACCAGAAGACCCATCAACATTGACTTTAATCCAACCATGCTGGGGACGATACACAAGACCTCCAACACTTTCAGAGGTTGAGGCGGATGAATATGGGTACATGATTAAATGTGTTGATTTTAATGATAAAATTAATATTATTTATTACAAAGTCCTTATAAATTAGAAGTAAGTGGAGTAGTTGAATTGAATAAAAGTTAATAAATAAATATATAAGGCTTAATTGCAATTTAGGCCCCTCTATTTTCATTATTTACTTTTGGTTCCTATATTTTAAAATCTGGAATTTTGGTTCCTCTATTTTTATCTTTATTTTAGTATTGGTCCCCTTATTTTAAAATTCGCAATTTTGATCCCCTATTTTCATTTTTTTTTTAATTTTGGTCACCCTATTAAATTGGTTCCAAATTAGAAAGTGGACTAAAATCCAAAACAAAACTTAAAATAAGGGGATCAAAAGAAAAAAAAATGAAAATAGAGGGACCAAAATTTTGGGTTTTAAAATATGAAGACCAAAAATAAAATAAAATAAAAATAGGGAACCAAAATTCTGGATTTTAAAATAAGAGAACCAAAACTATAAAAAAAAGGGGATCAAAATTGGAATTAAATCGAAATATAATAAAAAACAAATAAATATTGTATTGATATTATAAAAAGATAAATATTTTGAGATAGAAAAAAATACAAATAAAATATTTTTATGAGACTGATGGAGTAAATGAGTAAAGTATCTCAAAAAGATAACTTTTGAATGGTCTCCTTATCTATATTGTTATTGTGAAAATAAATATATGTAATTTTGAACATGCCAAAACTTAGATGTAAAAGATAAAGAATAATGATCAAATAAATAAATTCAAGTAACAAAAGCGTTAAATATATTGTTTTTCTATAATGCGAGCGAGTTTTGATTTATCTCCTATAATTTTTTTTATTCTCCTTTGTAATGTAAAGACTAGGGACGGAGCCAGGAGTTTTAAATTGTGGGGGCAAAATTTATAAATTTGTTATGCTAAAAATATAATATGTTATTTATAAATAAATATTATAATTATATTTGATAATTTTTTAATATTTTAAAATTATTAATGGGTTTCTTATTTTCTATTTATAATTATACAACATATTTTCACCAATCAATTGATATTTCATAGTTTTTTTTAAAATTCAAATAAAAAAGATAAGATAAAAACATCTTGCATATTAAAAGCTTTTTATCATTAATAGACTATTTTAGAGTAAATTTTAAAATGAAATAAGTATTGAATGTAATATACACTATTATTACTATTACTATGGGGATTATTTTACGTAAATACCCCTAATTTTAGAAAAATTTCCCTAAATAACCCATATTTTAAAAATATTCCCAAAATGTCCCCATTAGGGTTTTGGTTTGAACTATGTCGCCAATGGAATTGGCGACTCCCTTGTAGAGGTCTAACCATGTCGCCAATTCAACTGGAGACACCCTTCCAAGTCGCCAGTGCAATTGGCGACACAGTGTAAAGCTTAAACCAAGTCGTCAATCCAAGTGGAGACACAATGTAATGCTTAAACCAAGTCGCCAATTCAAGTGGAGACATGGTGTGTTTTGTGTTTTTTTTAAATATTGGAATATTATATTGATTTTGTTTGCACAATGATATAAAATTTTCATTAATTCAATAAAATATTACATTAATTAATCTTCGTGACCGGGGGAACAAGGGGGGCGAGTACAACGAGTACAACGGCTGCAACGAGTGCAACGAGCGAGGGTCCCTAGGAGATGTGGAACTGGTGGCCGGTTGGATGCACCCGGTCACGAAGATTAATTAATGTAATATTTTATTGAATTAATGAAAATTTTATATCATTGTGCAAAAAAAATCAATATAATATTCCAATATTTAAAAAAAACACAAAACACACCATGTCTCCACTTAGATTGACGACTTTGTTTAAGCATTACACTGTGTCTCCACTTGGATTGGCGATTTGGTTTAAGCTTTACACTGTGTCGCCAATTGCACTGGCGACTTGGAAGGGTGTCTCCAGTTGAATTGGCGACATGGTTAGACCTCTACAAGGGAGTTGCCAATTCCATTGGCGACATAGTTCAAACCAAAATCCTAATGGAGGCATTTTGGAAATATTTTTGAAACATGGGTTATTTAGGGAATTTTTTTCAAAATTAGAGGTATTTACGTAAAAAATTCTACTATGGGATGGTATATTGGAATTGAGATTTTAATTTTAGTGGGGGCATGAGCCTACATAGTGATGTATGTAGCTCCGTCCCTGGTAAAGACTATGTTGCTTTCTCTCCTTTAGTGACAACTTTACAAAGAATCATCATTTTTCTTAATGTGTGTGTCTAGGTAGTTTTTTTTATTATTTATTTGTTTATTAAAATCGACGTGGATTTTTTTAAAATTTATTCAAAAAAATAATTAATTTTTTTTTACTTTTTATTTTAATTATGGGGAGTAAATCAAAATCCGCTCATATTGCTAGGAGTAAACCAATATAAATCAATAACACTTCATCTTGTTTAGTTTTATGCATGTTCAAATCACCTTTAGTGGTGTTGCCAATATTGTATTCATATTTTGCATAATTTTGTATTCATACGCTTCCATGAACTTTAAATTACAAGGGGGACGAGTTTTGCTGCTTCCATGAACTTATTCCTATTGATGGCTTATGGATTGACATGAATGAAGTTTCAAATTTATGCATTGGAAAATGTATTATTTCAAAGGGAAGATTTTGTACACTTCAAGATGAAGAATTACCAAATTTAATGTGTTGCTTGGATTGCATAAACATCACAAGCACAAGATGGGATGATCCTCCATAGAAAATCAATGCTTTCGAAAATAAGCTCCAACAGACTTTAAAACAACAACTAGTGCAGTTCATTATAATAGTGTGTTGGAATATGATGTAGATAGTCTTTTTTGTTTCTTCGAAGCCATTACAACGCACAAAGCACTTCATGAACTTCAAGGTAAACGACCATTTATTTTTTCACGTTTGACTTATGTTGGAACATGAGAGGACTGGTGTCAACGAAGGAACATGAGAGGATTTAAGAGATTATATATCTACTGTTCTTAATTTTGGAATATTTGACATGTCAATGATTGGTGCAGATTTATGTGGTTTCTATCCAGCACCTACTGAAGAGCTATCTAGTAGGTGGATTGAAGTTGGTATTTTCTATCCATTCTATGAAGGTGAGAAAAATACACAAGAAGGGGGTGAATTGTGTATATGAAATTCATTTCACTTCTGAAAAAAAAAACAACTTCAGAATCTAAACAAGTTCAGATTTTGAACACAGAATAATAGTAGCAGCGAAATAATAAAGTTCAGAAGAAAGAGTAAATCAACACACAAAGTTTATCCTGGTTCCTCTCCTAACTTGAGAGTTGTCTAGTCACATTGCCTCAACAAGAGATTTCCATTATAATCAAACTAATTACAACTTTGCTCATTCAAACCAGAAAGAGACTTCACTACTGAATCAATCCAGAAAGAGACTTCTGCTCAAGCAACCTAGCAAGAGACTTCTACTCAATCACACTAGAAAGAGACTTCACTACGCAAGCACACACGCAAGAGACTTCACTGCTCAAGCACACGGGCAAGAGACTTCATTGCTCAAGCACACAGGCAAGAAACTTCACTGCTCAAACAACCTTGCAAGAGACTTCGTCTACTTTAAACAAACAGTTTAGTAGAAAAGATAACAACTATACTTTATGTTCAATCAGAGGTATAACATTTGTACAATAACCACAAAAGTTTTTAACTCTTAAGATGTCTAAAATATACAAAGATAAGATTCTCAATACCTTATGCAATAAAAGATATAAACAATAGCTCAAAGTTATGCTCAAAGATGTTCTGATGTAGTGTTGTTGTCCTTCTTTCAAATCTTCATCTCTCTTTATAGAGGCAGAAAAAGAGTCGTTGGAGGGAGACTTGCATAAGGGGTTCTTTGTTGGGAAGCAAACCAAGAGAGACATTGGAGGATGAAACCAGTTAAGATTATACTCCATTGAGTAATAGCATTGTCCATAACATCTTTTGCATACTAGGTATCTATCAAAAGGATGAAGCAGACTTAAGAGGTCGCATCACCATTCCTTGAGCCTTGCAAAATGGAACCCTAGTTGACTCTCTTTAAACTCTGGTGTTTTGACAAGACTGGTATGGTTTTGGTACATAGTACATATCATAGGCTGAGCACCTTTAGTTGAGGTCTTCAGACTCTGAGCTTTCACCAGAGGCAGGGATACCATGATTAGAGTTTGAACCTTCAGAGGCAAAACCACCACATTCAGAGTCTGATCCTTCATAGTCATCTGATTCTGATCTTTCAGAATCTGAGTCACTTTGTTTCTCTTTGTATGCTTTTATCAAGGTTAATTTAGAGTTGAATTCTAAGCTTATGATCCTGTATAGTTGAACATATGTTAGTATACCTATTTGTTCTTTAAGTACTTTGTTATCATCAAAATCCAAGGGATATGAACAATTTTTTTCCAACATTCTCAATGGATCATTCAAGTGTTATTAATGAAGCCCCAATTTCTCGACCTCTTTTCTTTTCAAGATGGAACATCAAACTGAAAGTCTGAAGCTGATTGGACAAATGTTGAATATGATGAAGCTCTTGGAAATTCCAAGGCATTAAAGGTTATTTTCAATGGTGTTGACAAAAACATGTTTAGATTTATCAACACATGTACTGAAGCCAAATAAGTATGGGAGATTCTCTAAACTTCTCATGAAGACCCATCCAAGTTTAAAATGTCAAGGTTGCAGCTCCTCGCTACTAAGTTTGAAATCTGAGGATGAATGAAGATGAATCTAATTTTAACTTCAACATGAAACTGCATCACATAGCCAATGTAACATCCCATACGACTTTTAGGATTACCGATTGACCCCACAAATCAACACGAGTCTTTTTTCAGCATGCTTTGTCCTCACTAACATGCTCTTCGGGAAACTTCCCAGAAGATCACCCAAATACTACACCAAGCCAAGCACGCTTAACTATGGAGTTCTTATTTGTTAGGCTACCGAAAAGAAGATGCTTCATGTTGGTATAGGTAGTATCAATCAATCTTCATAATCCTTCCTTCAATCATGCAGTCTCATACCTGCACAGCCTCAGGATCCTCTCATTCCTATGCGAATTCGAGCGATCACTCCTCGCCCTATTCAGCCTCAGGTGTTACAACCAATCCTCGCCCTCTTCGAACTTGAATGTTACATGCCCACCATCTTCCGCTTGGTTCACCCTGAACCACTTTGTACTGGGAGAGGTCTACTATAATACCATTTGTAACACCCCAGACTGCTTTCAGGATTACCGAATGACCCTACAAACTAACACATGTCTTTTCAGTATGCTTTGTCCTCACTCACACGTTTTCCAAAAATCTTCTCATAAGGCCACTAATCCAAATACTAATCCAAGTTAAGCGCTCTTAACTATGGAATTCTTATTTGTTAGGCTACTGAAAAGAATATGCATTTTTTTGGTATGTGTAGTACCAATCAATCCTTAAAAGCATTCCTTCAACCATGTAGTCTCATACCTGCATAGCCTCAGGATCATTTCATTCTGATGTGAATTCGGACGACCACTTCGCGCCCTCTTTGGCCTCAGATGTTACAACCACTCCCTATCCTCTTCGGCCTCGGGTGTTACATCCAAAACCATTATTGCATTAGGAGAAAAGATGTCTTGATAAAAGTTGGCTAGAAATATCCTAAGATATGTTCCTAAGAAGTTTGATATGAAGGTCACAACTATTGAAGAAGCCCAAGACCTAAGCAAAATCAATGTAGATGAACTCATTGGTTCTTTATAAACCTTTAAGATAACTTTAAATGATAGGTCTGAGAAAAAGAACAAAAGTATAGCTTTTGTGTCCAACACTTAAGAGGATGAAGATCAAGGTAAAGAAAGTCTATCAGAGGCTATGACCTTTGTTGGGGGCAAGTTTAATAAAGTTTTGAGAAGGCTGGGCAGAAATTAAAGGACAAATGTCCTAGATAAGGTGTTAGACATCAGTCCCCTGAACAAGAGCATAGATGATCAAAAACCTAACAAAGGCAAATGAGCACAATGTTTTGAATGTGAACGGTTTAGTCACATTAAATATGAATGTCCTACTTTTCTAAAGAAATAGAAAAATAGATGGTCAATCACTTGGTCTGATTTTGATGATGAAAGCAAAGGATAAATAGTATACAATTTAGAATTGATTCTAAAATTATGAAACATAAGTTTTTGCAATTGGATCAAGAATCCCAATTTTTGAATATAAGTAAAGGATCCAGGGAGAAAGATATCTAAAATTTGTTTACAATCGTAACTAAATCTTCCCATTTTTTTATTATTTGTTTTGTATAGGAGAGAGTGAAGCAAAATAGCTATTAAAGGATTTTTTTAGTTTACTAGAAACATCGATATATTTTTTTAGCTCGACGGAAATTGTATTCTTTTCCTAAAGATTGTATCAAATAGAAATAGAGAACGAAGTAACTAGAAAAAAGAGATTGTTCAAATACTCCTTTTCTATAGGGATCATCTAAAAAGCAACATCCATTGTATTTACTAAGGTTATGGCTTTCACTGTAAATACGGCTCTTGTAGTGAGTTTAGTGATGAAGATATCTCAGAAGAAGAGCTATCTGAAACACATAGACTTCTACTTACTCGGTGGAAGGAATCTTGCTTGAGAGAAGAGAAATAAAAGAAGACCATAAGTGTTCTACTTCAGGAAAATGAGAAGTTGGCTCAACCATTGTAGATTTGGAAGAGGAAGTCACATTGTTAAAGTCCAAACTTGATAATATGAAAAAAAAATTGTAAGACTATATGGTTATCCTCAATCTCATAGTCAGCCAAGGTTCAACAAAATGAAAGATAAGACAACTCAAGCTAATAAGGAGTGGAAACCCAAGGAAATTGTCACTTGTCTCATTGCTCATACCTCTCCTAGAGTTTCCTCAAGAGCATATTGATATTTTGATAGTTGATGCTCAAGGCACATGGTTAATGATAAAATCTATCTTGAAGAGTTAAAGTCGTACTTTAATAGTTATATTACCTTTAGCTATGGAGCTAGAGGAATAATCAAAGGGATAAGAAAACTGGTTAGTCCGGGTCTTCCTTGTCTTAATGATGTGCTCCTAGTAGATAATTTGACTACAAACGTGATCAATATAAGTCAACTATGTTATCAAGGTTTGAATATGAACTTCAATAAGTCTGAATGCATTACTTCCACTAAAGATCAAGAGGTTTTAATGAAAGGATATAGATCCAAATACAATTGTTACTTATGGATATCTATAAAAAAAAGTTAGCAATCAACATGATTGATATCCAAGGTTAATGAGACTAAGTTATGGCACCATAAACTTGGTTATATCAACCTCAACAGTATAAGAAAGATCATATTTAAATATGCTATCAGGGGATTTTCAAAACTCAATATTGAAGAAGGGGAAATTTGTGGTGAATGCCAAATAGGCAAGCAGACTAAGATGTCCCATAAGAAGCTCCAACATCTTTCCACCGCCAAAGTTTTAGAGTTACTTCATATGGACCTTATCGGGCCTATGAAAGTTGAAAGCTTAGGTGGGAAAAGATATGTTTTTCTGTGTGTGGATGATTTCTCTAGCTGTACTTGGGTCAAGTTTATCAAAGAAAAATTTGACACTTTTGATGTTTTCAAAGAGCTATGTCAATAGCTCTAATGAGAAAAAGGGAGTGGGAGTGAGGATAAGAAGTGGCCATGGAAAAGAATTTGAAAACTCAAAATTCTCTGAGTTTTGTTCCTCTAAAGGGATTGGTCATGAATTCTCAACACCTATCAGACCTCAGTAGAATGGAACGGTTGAGAGAAAGAATAGGACATTGGAATAGACATCTAGAGTTATATTTCATGTCAAAAACTTAACTTACTATTCATAATCGTTTGACAATTAGACCTGGAACCAAAGCTACTCGGTATGAACTATGGAAAGGGAGAAAACCAATTGTTAGATACTTTCATGTGTTTGGTAGCAAGTGCTACATCTTGTCAGATTGTGAGAAAAAAAGGAAGATGGATCCAAAGAGTGATGAGGAATTTTCCTTGGATATTCCATCAATAGCAGAGCTTTTAGGGTATATAAAAAATTTACCAAGACATTGATGGAATCAATAAATGCTGTCATTAATTATACTCTTGAAGGTAAGTAAGAAGATGAAGAAGATTATGTATCTCCTCAACAAATAGATGTCCTAGACAAGGGGTCTGATATTGAGTCTGTAACCACAAATTTTGAAGACACTCTGTTAAGTGCAAATTTTGACTTAAAATCAACTATCTTTCTTGGCACTTTTCAACCCAATTCTCATGTTTTCTTAGATTTTATTCTTGAATTGTTGTCATTCTTCAACATTATGAAAATATCTTTGGTGCTTGTAATATGTGTGTTATTGTGCAGGAAAAGGCTCTAATTGATCAAAGATGTAAGACACAAAGAAATGATACAAGTTGCCAAAGAAATGAAGAAACTTCAGCAAGTTCACTTTGCGAACTTGCCATCGAATGTTCGCTTTGTGAACAACTGGCGAAGCTCCAGCGAATGGTCCAAGACTTTGGACATAAAGAAAAGGGACTAAAGTTCGCTTTGCGAACTTCCCAGCGAAGGTTCGCGAATTCATCGCTTTGCGAAGACCTGGCGAAGGACACCTTGGATATGGCAGAAGGAAAAGGGACCTAAGTTCGCTTTGCGAACTTGAAGGCGAATGTTCGCTTTGCGAATAATCCTTCGCATTGCGAACTTATGCTGAAATTCTGAGGCGGTTTAAGCAGATCAGAGGCACATCAGGTGCCTATTTTGTTGTTCTCTAGGCGAACGAAAAGTTCGCAGTGCGAACTTGAAAATTTCTGAATGTATTATATATATATATATATATATTACACTTTTTAGAGATATATAGATATTTTTCAGCATAGAACTTGGTCTCTCTCCATTTCAAGCATGTTCTAGGGAGAGAAACTCAAACCATAAAAGGGAGAAGGTAAGATCTTTGATCTCTTGTTGGGTTTGGATGTAATCTTTTGATACCTTATCTATTTCATCTAATGTATGTTTGTGAATTAGTTTTGATTCTCTATTGTTGATTGTCTTTGATTGTTTGTTTGTGAGTATTGACAAAACTATTTTCAAATCTTTGATCTTATATTTTCATCTATTAATGAGCAAACTTTTGACATGGTTTTGTGAGTTAATATTCAGTTGTATCTTTTATTGTATTGTGTTAATTAGTAGCATGAATAGCATGAGTAGGATCGATACGGTATTGTGAGGATACGTGATAATAGTGATGAAGAACAATATTCATATACATTTGGCAAATTAGTTGAATACATGTAAAAAGGGTTAAGTGTATGTACGTATTCTGATCATGGCATTTAATATGAAGCAGTCATTTATCTCATTTGGGTGTCGTCTTTGTTTACCTGTTTACCTTTGATTTGAACCGCTATAGACACATACTCTTCAGATCAGGATCTAGGATGATTACCTGTTAGGTTCTAATATCTAGACATATATTTAGGTTTAGCATTTGTGTGAGTATCAGTTCTTAATGCTCTGTGTTGGTTTTGTTGCGTGAGACATCACCAATGAGACAATACGGTTGTTCTCTCGACATTGCGTTAGACATAACCTCTGTTGTGAGTGATGCGTGAGGATATTAGGCGAATGATTGATTTGTTTTTACTTGATTAGAAGAATGCATGTGTTATCAATTGATGAGATTCAATCCCAACAAGGCCCCGTTTATAATTCAGTCTTTACTTTATATTTTTAGACTTTATATTTTCTGCCTTTAATTTTGGTTCCTTAAATCTTTTGAACCAAAACGTTTGCACCATAAGCTTAGAAATGTAAAGACCGTTGAACGACGTTCTTTATCGCACCGATCCCTGTGGAGACGACAAAACTGGGTACTTAATTAATTTTTGCTTGCTGCTATACCGTACCAACAAAATGGCGCCGTCACCGGGGATTGGTGTTTGGATATTGAATCGCATTGCGATAGTTTCTATATTTTTGAGCTTTGTACATTTGTTTAAATTGTATATATTTGTTTTGTTTAATGTTTTCTCTAGTGTGAATAGGAATGATGAGAACTCTTTCTAGATTGGTTGCTATTTGTAAAAAAAGTATTCAATGAAGCTTCGACCGAGTATGGATGGTGATGATAGGATGGTGAGCATTGAATGTATGCAAGGTAAATTATACCGCTTTATAGCATGTTAGATTGATTTAAGAATTTTGTGCTTTGTACAAATGTGTATTCTTGTTTCATTTTGCAACTTGTTTGAATGCTTGTTTCACTTAGGTCCAAAAGCCACAAATTGTGAGAAACCTCCATTGTTTACTATATGCTAGGATGACTGATAACTTTGGTTAATTCGTTTGATTCATGCTTTATCCGTTGATTAATGTGATTTTGTGGAAGCATTAGAAATGATCAAGGCATTTGTTTATATTGAGCACAACCGTATCCAAAAGTATCTTACCCGTGAGTAGTGAGAACTCATTAACCCCTTTGAGCCTAAACATATTAGATCTCATTTTAGTGATGAACTTGGTTAATGTACACAATTTGAAAGTATAGTTCATCATTGAATTTTGTGAGGTTCTAAAAATTTCTTCTTGAACCTTTGAACATTGTATTCATTGATTTCCTTGCCATAAAAAGCAAGGAGCATTCATTTGAGGTTTGGTTGAATTTAAGTTGGGGAGAATGAAAAAGAAGAATGGTAGGTTGCTTTAAACTTTTGAAAAATTTCAAACAAGCATGAAAACAAAAAGTGTGAATATGAATGTGAAAAACAAAAGAAAAAGAATGCTTGTTTGAATAAGAAAAATAGAGAATGAAATATTTGTGCATAAGGAAGTTTGAGAAGGTTTGTGGTAAAGGAATGAAAATGGTGAATGAAGTTGTGATGTGTAAATATGATGTATAGTGAATGTTTCTTTTTGCATCGGCAACTTTGACTCAATGACCTTTAGAAATGTCCCTTTATTGTGAACCCGACCAAACTACAACCTTTAGAGTCCCTAATGATCTTTTTACTTCCAGGTTTTCATTTTTGATTGTTAGATGTTGTATGAATTGAATTATTATTAGCATTGCTTTCCAGGTGAGTGAAATTGCCCCGCGGTTGCAAACGCGTTAATTTCTTCATTCTTATTTTGAAGAGGAGTGTTAGAGTGATTCAAGTATGAAAATTTAGTTGTTAATTGAAATATTCTATGATAATTACTTAAGAACTTAATTCTTTGTCATTGTTCGATTCTATTGAGTGGTGAACGTTGCTTGTGCGCATTTTCATGCTTGACCAAATCCTCTTATTTGAGAAAAATTTTCTTGTGTGAAGTTGAACTGTTAATCCTTTCTTGGTTGAATCTATTGCTTGAGCAAATCCTCTTGTTTTCATGAGGGGCATACTTTGCTTGAGGACAAGCAAAAATCTAGTTGGGGAGAGTTGTTAAGTGCAAATTTTGACTTAAAATGAAATATCTTTCTTGGCACTTTTCAACTCAATTCTCATGTTTTCTTAGATTTTATTCTTGAATTGTTGTCATTCTTCAACATTATGAAAATACCTTTGGTGCATGTAATATGTGTGTTATTGTGCAGGAAAAGACACTAATTGATCAAAGATGTAAGATAGAAAGAAATGATACAAATTGCGAAAGAAATGAAGAAACTTCAGCAAGTTCACTTTGCGAACTTGGCAACGAATATTAGCTTTGCGAACAACCGGCGAAGCTCCAAAATGGTCCAAGACTTTGGACAGTAAGAAAATGGACTAAAGTTCGCTTTGCAAACTTCCCAGCGAAGGTTCGTTGATTCATCGCTTTGCGAAAACCTGGCGAAGGACACCTTGGATATGGAAGAAGAAAAAGGGACCTAAGTTCGCTTGCGAACTTGAAGGCGAATGTTTGCTTTGCGAATAATCCTTCACATTGCGAACTTATGCAGAATTTATGAGGCGGTTTAAGCAGATCAGAGGCACATCAGGTCCCTATTTTGTTGTTCGCTAGGCGAATGAAAAGTTCGCAGTGCGAACTTGGAAATTTTTGAATGTATTATATATATATATATATATATATATATATATATATATATATATATATATATATATATATATATATATTTTACACTTAAAGAGATATATGGATATTTTTCAGCATAGAACTTGATCTCTCTCCATTTCAAGCATATTGTAGAGAGAGAAAATCAAACCATAAGAGGGAGAAGGTAAGATCTTTGATCTCTTGTTGGGTTTGGATGTAATCTTTTGATACCTTATGTATTTTATCTAATGTATGTTTGTGAATTAGTTTTGATTCTCTATTGTTGATTGTCTTTGGTTGTTTATTTGTGAGTCTAGACAAAACCCTTTTCAAATCTTTGATCTTATATTTTCATCTATCAATGAGCAAACTTTTGACATGGTTTTGGGAGTTGATATTCACTTGTAACTTGTATTGTATTGTGTTGATTAGTAGCACGAATAACATGAGTAGGATCGATACGGTATTGTGAGGATACGTGATAATAGTGATAAAAAACGATATTCACATACATTTGGCAAATTAGTTGAATACATGTAAATAGGGTTAAGTGTATGTACGTATTCTGATCATGGCATTTATTATGAAGCAGTCATTTATCTGATTTGGGTGTCGTCTTTATTTACTTGTTTATCTTTGATTTTAACCGCTATAGACATTTACTCTTCCGATCGGGATCTAGGATGATTACCTGCTAGGTTCTAAACTCTAGACATAGATTTAGGCTTAGCATTTGTGTTAGTATCAGTTCTTAATGCTCTGTGTGGGTTTTGTTGTGTGAGACATAACCAATGAGACAATACGGTTGTTCTCTCGACGTTGCGTCAGACATAACCTCTGTTGTGAGTGATGTGTGAAGATATTAGGCGAATGATTGATTTGTTTTTACTTGATTAGAAGAATGCATGTGTTATCAATTGATGAGATTCAATCCCAACAAGGCCCCGTTTATAATTCAGTCTTTACTTTATATTTTTAGACTTTATATTTTCTGCCTTTAATTTTGGTTCCTTAAATCTTTTGAACCAAAACGTTTGCACCATAAGCTTAGAAATGTAAAGACCGTTGAACGACGTTCTTTATCGCACCGATCCCCGTGGAGACGACAAAACTGGGTACTTAATTAATTTTTGCTTGCTGCTATACCGTACCAACAAAATGGCGCCGTCACCGGGGATTGGTGTTTGGATATTGAATCGCATTGCGATAGTTTCTATATTTTTGAGCTTTGTACATTTGTTTAAATTGTATATATTTGTTTTGTTTAATGTTTTCTCTAGTGTGAATAGGAGTGATGAGAACTCCTTCTAGATTGGTTGCTATTTGTAATAAAAGTATTCAATGAAGCTTCGACCGAGTATGGATGGTGATGATAGGATGGTGAGCATTGAATGTATGCAAGGTAAATTGTACCGCTTTATAGCATGTTAGATTGATTTAAGAATTTTGTTCTTTGTGCAAATGTGTATTCTTGTTTCATTTTGCAACTTGTTTGAATGCTTGTTTCACTTAGGTCCAAAAGCCAAAAATTGTGAGAAACCTCCATTGTTTACTATATGCTAGGATGACTGATAACTTTGGTTAATTCGTTTGATTCATGCTTTATCCGTTGATTAATGTGATTTTGTGGAAGCATTAGAAATGATCAAGGCATTTGTTTATATTGTGCACAACCGTATCCAAAAGTATCTTACCCGTGAGTAGTGAGAACTCATTAACCCCTTTGAGCCTAAACATATTAGATCTCATTTTAGTGATGAACTTGGTTAATGTACACAATTTGAAAGTATAGTTCATCATTGAATTTTGTGAGGTTCTAAAAATTTCTTCTTGAACCTTTGAACATTGTATTCATTGATTTCCTTGCCATAAAAAGCAAGGAGCATTCATTTGAGGTTTGGTTGAATTTAAGTTGGGGAGAATGAAAAAGAAGAATGGTAGGTTGCTTTAAACTTTTGAAAAATTTCAAACAAGCATGAAAACAAAAAGTGTGAATATGAATGTGAAAAACAAAAGAAAAAGAATGCTTGTTTGAATAAGAAAAATAGAGAATGAAATATTTGTGCATAAGGAAGTTTGAGAAGGTTTGTGGTAAAGGAATGAAAATGGTGAATGAAGTTGTGATGTGTAAATATGATGTATAGTGAATGTTTCTTTTTGCATCGGCAACTTTGACTCAATGACCTTTAGAAATGTCCCTTTGTTGTGAACCCGACCAAACTACAACCTTTAGAGTCCCTAATGATCTTTTTACTTCCAGGTTTTCATTTTTGATTGTTAGATGTTGTATGAATTGAATTATTATTAGCATTGCTTTCCAGGTGAGTGAAATTGCCCCGCGGTTGCAAACGCGTTAATTTCTTCATTCTTATTTTGAAGAGGAGTGTTAGAGTGATTCAAGTATGAAAATTTAGTTGTTAATTGAAATATTCTATGATAATTACTTAAGAACTTAATTCTTTGTCATTGTTCGATTCTATTGAGTGGTGAACGTTGCTTGTGCGCATTTTCATGCTTGACCAAATCCTCTTATTTGAGAAAAATTTTCTTGTGTGAAGTTGAACTGTTAATCCTTTCTTGGTTGAATCTATTGCTTGAGCAAATCCTCTTGTTTTCATGAGGGGCATACTTTGCTTGAGGACAAGCAAAAATCTAGTTGGGGAGAGTTGTTAAGTGCAAATTTTAACTTAAAATGAAATATCTTTCTTGGCACTTTTCAACTCAATTCTCATGTTTTCTTAGATTTTATTCTTGAATTGTTGTCATTCTTCAACATTATGAAAATACCTTTGGTGCATGTAATATGTGTGTTATTGTGCAGGAAAAGACACTAATTGATCAAAGATGTAAGATAGAAAGAAATGATACAAATTGCGAAAGAAATGAAGAAACTTCAGCAAGTTCACTTTGCGAACTTGGCAACGAATATTAGCTTTGCGAACAACCGGCGAAGCTCCAAAATGGTCCAAGACTTTGGACAGTAAGAAAATGGACTAAAGTTCGCTTTGCAAACTTCCCAGCGAAGGTTCGTTGATTCATCGCTTTGCGAAAACCTGGCGAAGGACACCTTGGATATGGAAGAAGAAAAAGGGACCTAAGTTCGCTTGCGAACTTGAAGGCGAATGTTTGCTTTGCGAATAATCCTTCACATTGCGAACTTATGCAGAATTTATGAGGCGGTTTAAGCAGATCAGAGGCACATCAGGTCCCTATTTTGTTGTTCGCTAGGCGAATGAAAAGTTCGCAGTGCGAACTTGGAAATTTTTGAATGTATTATATATATATATATATATATATATATATATATATATATATATATATATATTTTACACTTAAAGAGATATATGGATATTTTTCAGCATAGAACTTGATCTCTCTCCATTTCAAGCATATTGTAGAGAGAGAAAATCAAACCATAAGAGGGAGAAGGTAAGATCTTTGATCTCTTGTTGGGTTTGGATGTAATCTTTTGATACCTTATGTATTTTATCTAATGTATGTTTGTGAATTAGTTTTGATTCTCTATTGTTGATTGTCTTTGGTTGTTTATTTGTGAGTCTAGACAAAACCCTTTTCAAATCTTTGATCTTATATTTTCATCTATCAATGAGCAAACTTTTGACATGGTTTTGGGAGTTGATATTCACTTGTAACTTGTATTGTATTGTGTTGATTAGTAACACGAATAACATGAGTAGGATCAATACGGTATTGTGAGGATACGTGATAATAGTGATAAAAAACGATATTCACATACATTTGGCAAATTAGTTGAATACATGTAAATAGGGTTAAGTGTATGTACGTATTCTGATCATGGCATTTATTATGAAGCAGTCATTTATCTGATTTGGGTGTCGTCTTTATTTACTTGTTTATCTTTGATTTTAACCGCTATAGACATTTACTCTTCCGATCGGGATCTAGGATGATTACCTGCTAGGTTCTAAACTCTAGACATAGATTTAGGCTTAGCATTTGTGTTAGTATCAGTTCTTAATGCTCTGTGTGGGTTTTGTTGTGTGAGACATAACCAATGAGACAATACGGTTGTTCTCTCGACGTTGCGTCAGACATAACCTCTGTTGTGAGTGATGTGTGAAGATATTAGGCGAATGATTGATTTGTTTTTACTTGATTAGAAGAATGCATGTGTTATCAATTGATGAGATTCAATCCCAACAAGGCCCCGTTTATAATTCAGTCTTTACTTTATATTTTTAGACTTTATATTTTCTGCCTTTAATTTTGGTTCCTTAAATCTTTTGAACCAAAACGTTTGCACCATAAGCTTAGAAATGTAAAGACCGTTGAACGACGTTCTTTATCGCACCGATCCCTGTGGAGACGACAAAACTGGGTACTTAATTAATTTTTGCTTGCTGCTATACCGTACCAACAAAATGGCGCCGTCACCGGGGATTGGTGTTTGGATATTGAATCGCATTGCGATAGTTTCTATATTTTTGAGCTTTGTACATTTGTTTAAATTGTATATATTTGTTTTGTTTAATGTTTTCTCTAGTGTGAATAGGAGTGATGAGAACTCCTTCTAGATTAGTTGCTATTTGTAATAAAAGTATTCAATGAAGCTTCGACCGAGTATGGATGGTGATGATAGGATGGTGAGCATTGAATGTATGCAAGGTAAATTGTACCGCTTTATAGCATGTTAGATTGATTTAAGAATTTTGTTCTTTGTGCAAATGTGTATTCTTGTTTCATTTTGCAACTTGTTTGAATGCTTGTTTCACTTAGGTCCAAAAGCCAAAAATTGTGAGAAACCTCCATTGTTTACTGTATGCTAGGATGACTGATAACTTTGTTTAATTCGTTTGATTCATGCTTTATCCGTTGATTAATGTGATTTTGTGGAAGCATTAGAAATGATCAAGGCATTTGTTTATATTGAGCACAACCGTATCCAAAAGTATCTTACCTGTGAGTAGTGAGAACTCGTTAACCCCTTTGAGCCTAAACATATTAGATCTCATTTTAGTGATGAACTTGGTTAATGTACACAATTTGAAAGTATAGTTCATCATTGAATTTTGTGAGGTTCTAAAAATTTCTTCTTGAACCTTTGAACATTGTATTCATTGATTTCCTTGCCATAAAAAGCAAGGAGCATTCATTTGAGGTTTGGTTGAATTTAAGTTGGGGAGAATGAAAAAGAAGAATGGTAGGTTGCTTTAAACTTTTGAAAAATTTCAAACAATCATGAAAACAAAAAGTGTGAATATGAATGTGAAAAACAAAAGAAAAAGAATGCTTGTTTGAATAAGAAAAATAGAGAATGAAATATTTGTGCATAAGGAAGTTTGAGAAGGTTTGTGGTAAAGGAATGAAAATGGTGAATGAAGTTGTGATGTGTAAATACCATGTATAGTGAATGTTTCTTTTTGCATCGGCAACTTTGATTCAATGACCTTTAGAAATGTCCCTTTGTTGTGAACCCGACCAAACTACAACCTTTAAAGTCCCTAATGATCTTTTTACTTCCAGGTTTTCATTTTTGATTCATAGATGTTGTATGAATTGAATTATTATTAGCATTGCTTTCCAGGTGAGTGAAATTGCCCCGCGGTTGCAAACGCGTTAATTTCTTCATTCTTATTTTGAAGAGGAGTGTTAGAGTGATTCAAGTATGAAAATTTAGTTGTTATTTGAAACATTCTATGATAATTACTTAAGAACTTAATTCTTTGTCATTGTTCGATTCTATTGAGTGGTGAACGTTGCTTGTGCGCATTTTCAGGCTTGACCAAATCCTCTTATTTGAGAAAAATTTTCTTGTGTGAAGTTGAACTGTTAATCCTTTCTTGGTTGAATCTATTGCTTGAGCAAATCCTCTTGTTTTCATGAGGGACATACTTTGCTTGAGGACAAGCAAAAATCTAGTTGGGGAGAGTTGTTAAGTGCAAATTTTGACTTAAAATGAAATATCTTTCTTGGCACTTTTCAACTCAATTCTCATGTTTTCTTAGATTTTATTCTTGAATTGTTGTCATTCTTCAACATTATGAAAATACCTTTGGTGCTTGTAATATGTGTGTTATTGTGCAGGAAAAGACACTAATTGATCAAAGATGTAAGATAGAAAGAAATGATACAAATTGCGAAAGAAATGAAGAAACTTCAGCAAGTTCACTTTGCGAACTTGGCAACGAATATTAGCTTTGCGAACAACCGGCGAAGCTCCAAAATGGTCCAAGACTTTGGACAGTAAGAAAATGGACTAAAGTTCGCTTTGCAAACTTCCCAACGAAGGTTCGTTGATTCATCGCTTTGCGAAAACCTGGCGAAGGACACCTTGGATATGGAAGAAGAAAAAGGGACCTAAGTTCGCTTGCGAACTTGAAGGCGAATGTTTGCTTTGCGAATAATCCTTCACATTGCGAACTTATGCAGAATTTATGAGGCGGTTTAAGCAGATCAGAGGCACATCAGGTCCCTATTTTGTTGTTCGCTAGGCGAATGAAAAGTTCGCAGTGCGAACTTGGAAATTTTTGAATGTATTATATATATATATATATATATATATATATATATATATATATATATATATATATATATATATATATATATTTTACACTTAAAGAGATATATAGATATTTTTCAGCATAGAACTTGATCTCTCTCCATTTCAAGCATATTGTAGAGAGAAACTCAAACCATAAGAGGGAGAAGGTAAGATCTTTGATCTCTTGTTGGGTTTGGATGTAATCTTTTGATACCTTATGTATTTTATCTAATGTATGTTTGTGAATTAGTTTTGATTCTCTATTGTTGATTGTCTTTGGTTGTTTATTTGTGAGTCTAAACAAAACCCTTTTCAAATCTTTGATCTTATATTTTCATCTATCAATGAGCAAACTTTTGACATGGTTTTGGGAGTTTATATTCACTTGTAACTTGTATTGTATGGTGTTGATTAGTAGCACGAATAACATGAGTAGGATCATTACGGTATTGTGAGGATACGTGATAATAGTGATAAAAAACGATATTCACATACATTTGGCAAATTAGTTGAATACATGTAAATAGGGTTAAGTGTATGTACGTATTCTGATCATGGCATTTATTATGAAGCAGTCATTTATCTGATTTGGGTGTCGTCTTTATTTACTTGTTTATCTTTGATTTTAACCGCTATAGACATTTACTCTTCCGATCGGGATCTAGGATGATTACCTGCTAGGTTCTAAACTCTAGACATAGATTTAGGCTTAGCATTTGTGTTAGTATCAGTTCTTAATGCTCTGTGTGGGTTTTGTTGTGTGAGACATAACCAATGAGACAATACGGTTGTTCTCTCGACGTTGCGTCAGACATAACCTCTGTTGTGAGTGATGTGTGAAGATATTAGGCGAATGATTGATTTGTTTTTACTTGATTAGAAGAATGCATGTGTTATCAATTGATGAGATTCAATCCCAACAAGGCCCCGTTTATAATTCAGTCTTTACTTTATATTTTTAGACTTTATATTTTCTGCCTTTAATTTTGGTTCCTTAAATCTTTTGAACCAAAACGTTTGCACCATAAGCTTAGAAATGTAAAGACCGTTGAACGACGTTCTTTATCGCACCGATCCCTGTGGAGACGACAAAACTGGGTACTTAATTAATTTTTGCTTGCTGCTATACCGTACCAACAAAATGGCGCCGTCACCGGGGATTGGTGTTTGGATATTGAATCGCATTGCGATAGTTTCTATATTTTTGAGCTTTGTACATTTGTTTAAATTGTATATATTTGTTTTGTTTAATGTTTTCTCTAGTGTGAATAGGAGTGATGAGAACTCCTTCTAGATTGGTTGCTATTTGTAAAAAAAGTATTCAATGAAGCTTCGACCGAGTATGGATGGTGATGATAGGATGGTGAGCATTGAATGTATGCAAGGTAAATTGTACCGCTTTATAGCATGTTAGATTGATTTAAGAATTTTGTTCTTTGTGCAAATGTGTATTCTTGTTTCATTTTGCAACTTGTTTGAATGCTTGTTTCACTTAGGTCCAAAAGCCAAAAATTGTGAGAAACCTCCATTGTTTACTGTATGCTAGGATGACTGATAACTTTGTTTAATTCGTTTGATTCATGCTTTATCCGTTGATTAATGTGATTTTGTGGAAGCATTAGAAATGATCAAGGCATTTGTTTATATTGAGCACAACCGTATCCAAAAGTATCTTACCTGTGAGTAGTGAGAACTCGTTAACCCCTTTGAGCCTAAACATATTAGATCTCATTTTAGTGATGAACTTGGTTAATGTACACAATTTGAAAGTATAGTTCATCATTGAATTTTGTGAGGTTCTAAAAATTTCTTCTTGAACCTTTGAACATTGTATTCATTGATTTCCTTGCCATAAAAAGCAAGGAGCATTCATTTGAGGTTTGGTTGAATTTAAGTTGGGGAGAATGAAAAAGAAGAATGGTAGGTTGCTTTAAACTTTTGAAAAATTTCAAACAAGCATGAAAACAAAAAGTGTGAATATGAATGTGAAAAACAAAAGAAAAAGAATGCTTGTTTGAATAAGAAAAATAGAGAATGAAATATTTGTGCATAAGGAAGTTTGAGAAGGTTTGTGGTAAAGGAATGAAAATGGTGAATGAAGTTGTGATGCGTAAATACCATGTATAGTGAATGTTTCTTTTTGCATCGGCACCTTTGATTCAATGACCTTTAGAAATGTCCCTTTGTTGTGAACCCGACCAAACTACAACCTTTAAAGTCCCTAATGATCTTTTTACTTCCAGGTTTTCATTTTTGATTGTTAGATGTAGTATGAATTGAATTATTATTAGCATTGCTTTCCAGGTGAGTGAAATTGCCTCGCGGTTGCAAACGCGTTAATTTCTTCATTCATATTTTGAAGAGGAGTGTTAGAGTGATTCAAGTATGAAAATTTAGTTGTTATTTGAAACATTCTATGATAATTACTTAAGAACTTAATTCTTTGTCATTTTTCGATTCTATTGAGTGGTGAACGTTGCTTGTGCGCATTTTCAGGCTTGACCAAATCCTCTTATTTGAGAAAATTTTTCTTGTGTGAAGTTGAACTGTTAATCCTTTCTTGGTTGAATCTATTGCTTGAGCAAATCCTCTTGTTTTCATGAGGGGCATACTTTGCTGGAGGACAAGCAAAAATCTAGTTGGGGAGAGTTGTTAAGTGCAAATTTTGACTTAAAATGAAATATCTTTCTTGGCACTTTTCAACTCAATTCTCATGTTTTCTTAGATTTTATTCTTGAATTGTTGTCATTCTTCAACATTATGAAAATACCTTTGGTGCTTGTAATATGTGTGTTATTGTGCAGGAAAAGGCATTAATTGATCAAAGATGTAAGATATAAAGAAATGATACAAATTGCCAAAGAAATGAAGAAACTTCAGCAAGTTCGCTTTGCGAACTTGCCAACAAATATTAGCTTTGCGAACAAATGGCGAAGCTCCAAAATGGTCCAAGACCTTGGACAGTAAGAAAATGGACTAAAGTTCGCTTTGTAAAATTCCCAGCGAAGTTTCGTTGATTCATCGCTTGGCGAAAACCTGGCGAAGGACACCTTGGATATGGAAGAAGAAAAAGGGACCTAAGTTCGCTTGCGAACTTGAAGGCGAATGTTCGCTTTGCGAATAATCCTTCACATTGCGAACTTATGCAGAATTTATGAGGCGGTTTAAGCAGATCAGAGGCACATCAGGTCCCTATTTTGTTGTTCTCTAGGGGAATGAAAAGTTCGCAGTGCGAACTTGGAAATTTCTGAATGTATTATATATATATATATATATATATATATACACTTTTTAGAGATATATAGATATTTTTCAGCATAGAACTTGATCTCTCTCCATTTCAAGCATATTGTAGAGAGAGAAACTCAAACCATAAGAGGGAGAAGGTAAGATCTTTGATCTCTTGTTGGGTTTGGATGTAATCTTTTGATACCTTATGTATTTTATCTAATGTATGTTTGTGAATTAGTTTTGATTCTCTATTGTTGATTGTCTTTGGTTGTTTATTTGTGAGTCTAGACAAAATTCTTTTCAAATCTTTGATCTTATATTTTCATCTATCAATGAGCAAACTTTTGACATGGTTTTGGGAGTTGATATTCACTTGTAACTTGTATTGTATGGTGTTGATTAGTAGCACGAATAACATGAGTAGGATCGATACGGTATTGTGAGGATACGTGATAATAGTGATAAAAAATGATATTCACATACATTTGGAAAATTAGTTAAATACATGTAAAAAGGGTTAAGTGTATGTACGTATTCTGATCATGGCATTTATTATGAAGCAGTCATTATCTGATTTGGGTGTCGTCTTTGTTTACCTGTTTATCTTTGATTTTAACCGCTATAGACATATACTCTTCAGATCTGGATCTAGGATGATTACCTGTTAGGTTCTAAACTCTAGACATAGATTTAGGCTTAGCATTTGCGTGAGTATCAGTTCTTAATGCTCTGTGTTGGTTTTGTTGTGTGAGACATCACCAATGAGACAATACGGTTGTTCTCTCGACGTTGCGTCAGACATAACCTCTGTTATGAGTGATGCGTGAGGATATTAGGTGAATGATTGATTTGTGTTTACTTGATTAGAAGAATGCATGTGTTATCAATTGATGAGATTCAATCCCAACAAGGCCCCGTTTATAATTCAGTCTTTACTTTATATTTTTAGACTTTATTGTGAGCAAGCCTTTAAGTTTTTGTATGATTGCAAATTGTGTGATATGCATGATATAAGATTTGTATGCATGATTAGTTTGTACATACATATGATTTCATACCTACAATGATTTAAAAGACAATGCAAATTGATTCATATCATCATTGTAATCATAAAAACGTTTTTCCCTATGTATGCATCGATTCATACGTGGCTTGTATCGACACATACCTTTGATAAACTCACAAAAAAAACCGTTTTGCTTCAGTATGTATCGATTCATACGACACTTGTATCGATACATGATCCTTTGTAACTAGGGTATGTATCGACGCATACGTATCATGTATCGATGCATGATTTACTTCACATTCTGAAATAATTTTGCTTCAGTATGTATCGATTCATACGATACTTGTATCGACACATGTTCCTTTGTAATTGAGCTATGTATCGACGCATGTGCATCATGTATCAATGCATGATTTATTTTACATACTGAAAATTAACAGGTACAGTATGCATCGATGCATACAACCATGTGTCGACTCATGCATGTGTTATACTCACTATGTATCGACGCATACGACTCTTGTATCGATACATAGAGCTGTTTGTTGCTTTTAACCGTTTCTGTTTTCATATATAAGTGTTATGACAGTTCAGTTTGGAGGGAGAATCCTGGTTAGAGGGAAAAAGTGCAATCAAAGCAAAAGACAAGTTTGGTGTGCATGATTTTTCAAGAGCAGTGTTAGAAACCTGAAAGAGACTTTGTCTTCATCATCTTCTCAATCTCGTTAATTCAAGAACATCAACACATAATCATTTTTGTTCTTCGGATTAAGGGATCTTTGAGATAACGTTCAGTGGTACGATCATTGATCTAGCTGAGTTGAAGATACAAAGGGGGTTTCGAGGAAAAACCATTTGGTTTGTCCTTCAAGAACGGGTGTGTTCTTGAGGGTTTGTTAGTCACGATTGCAGAACAGATTCAGCTGCAGCGTAGGGTTTGGAAATCTGGAGATTTCGCAAACAGGTCGTGGAACCGGTGAATTGTCTGTATTTCTTGCAGGAAAATTCTTGATCAAGCTCAGATCAAGTGAAGGTTCATACAATAGGAAGATCTTGGGGTTTAGATTTCTGGATTTGTATTGTAACCTTGTAAAGAACGAATTCAGCATTATTGATATAACAGGTCTCAATTTCATTTTGAAATTGAGAGGGAGACGTACCCACACGCGAGGACGGAAGTGGGGAACTTCCTTACCAAATCTCTGCGTATCGTATTCTATCTTTATCTCTTTACGCTTTCAACAATTTTGTGATTCGTTTGGTGTGTTGCGTATTAAAGTTTCAAGATACAATAGTGGTACGAAAATCTTTGTCAAAATCACCATTATTGTTAATCGTTGAATGCATACACGCCAAGTGTTTGACAAAATTGTTTGCTGTGTTTTTGTTCATTGGAAACAATCTTTGTATGATAAGTGCATTTGAGTCGATTCATATCTGGTGTTAATATATCTTTGTCATCCTAATAAATCTAGCATAAACTCGTGTGTCCGGTTTTCTAGTAGCTGGTTCAGAATAGACGGAAGTCGATTCGGGATCATAATTTTTCCGCTAACTTGAAAGACTCTGATAAACTTTTTTAAATCCTTGAGTTTCAAGGAAGTGATCTATTCACCCCCCCTCTCGATCACTAGCCACACCGTCTAACAAGTGGTATCAGAGCGCCGGTTCGCTGGTGCTTTGTGGCTGCTTATAACGATATGGATTCTGAACCAAAGGGGGCGTATAATAGAGCGCCTGTTTTCAACGGTGAAAATTATGGCTACTGGAAAGACTGCATGCGAGTTCATATAAATTCTGTGGATAGGAATGTGTGGGCTGCCATTCAAAATAGTCCTTTTCAAATTACTATGAGAAATGAGGCTGGCGCCATAGTTCCTAAACCAGAAGATGATTACGATGAGAAAGATGAGAAAAAGTGGTCGAGTGATTGGAGAGCTCGAAATATGCTAATTTCAGCACTTAGTGCTGATGAGTATTATCGGGTATCCCATTGCTCGACAGCTAAAGAAATGTGGGATGCTTTAGAAATTGCCCATGAGGGTACTACTGAAGTAAAACAGTCCCGTATTAACACACTTAATCAAGAGTTCGAGCTCTTTCGCATGAAACAAGGAGAATCTATCTCTGACATGCAAAAGAGATTCGTTCATCTCATAAATCGGTTGAATGCACTTGGAAAACCTGTTTCCAATGAAATAGCCACTAATAAAATTCTGAGGTGTCTTAGCAGGGAATGGCAACCTAAAGTAACAGCTATTAAGGAAGCCAACGACCTCACGACGCTTACTATTACAACTTTATTCGGCAAGCTGGAAGAACATCAGCAAGAACTGGAAAGTCTCGAAATATTTGAGAAAAAGAGTAAAAAGGAAAAGAATAAAGACAAAGAGAGTGAGAAGAAGCCAATAGCTCTTGTGGCCTCTAACTCAAAGTCCTCACAAAAAGAGCAAAGCGACAATGATTCAAGTAGTGACGAAGATTCGGGTGATGAAGAAATGGGACTTTTTGTTAAGAGATATAATAGATTCATTCGAAAGAATGGAATCCAGCATTCCGACAAAAATCTCATTAAGTTTCGAAGACAATCTGTAGAGTCAAAACAGGAAGAGAATAAGAAGCATAGAGTAAAAGGATCGTGTTTTAATTGTGGTAAATCTGGACATTATAAAATAGAATGCCCTATGAAGAAAAAGGACAAAGGAAAAGCTCAACCAAGAAGGTCAAATAAACAAAGAAGAGCTTACATAGCATGGGAAAGCGATAGTGACTCATCAAGCTCACAAAGTTCAAATGATAGTGATGAGACAGCAAATCTGTGTCTTATGGCTCACACCAAAAATCAGTCCTACCACAAGAAGAAAATCAACGATAAGAAAGATGAGTGTCTTGCATCCGTAGATAGAAGATGGTTTCTAGACAGCGGGTGCTCAAGGCACATGACGGGTGACATATCGCTTTTTATAGACTTCAAAGCAAAGAAGAAGGGATATGTTACTTATGGAGACAATAACAAAGGAGCTATACTTGGCAAAGGTAGTGTAGGTAATCCCTCTACCACTACTATTTCTGATGTCCATCTAGTTGAGGGGCTTAAACACAATTTGTTAAGTATTAGTCAATTGTGCGACAAGGGTTACAAGGTTTCTTTCACAAAAACTTGCTGCACAATTGAACATACTGAACAGAATATTGTGTTTAAGGGTGTAAGAGTAAACAATATCTATATGCTTGATCTTTTTGATGTACCTTTAACAAGCTCTAAGTGTCTAGTTGCCTTGAATGATGATTCTTGGCTTTGGCACAGACGCTTAGCGCATGTTAATTTCGATTTGCTTAATAAGGTTGTATCTAAGGATCTAGTAGTCGGTCTTCCAAAGATAAAATTTTCAAAAGACCATCTATGTGACGCGTGCCAAATGGGAAAGCAAACAAGGGTATCTTTTAAATCCAAAAATGTAATTTCAACTTCACGACCCCTTGAGCTTCTCCATATGGATCTCTTTGGACCTTCTAGGACAAAGAGTCTAGGCGGAAACTATTATGGTTTAGTAATCGTTGATGACTATTCTAGATTTACTTGGACTATATTCCTTCATAGCAAAGATGAAACGTTTTCCGCTTTTAAGAGTTTTGCAAAACTGTCCCAAAATAAAATGAATTCTAAAATAGTTACAATTCGAAGCGATCATGGAGGAGAATTTCAAAACTATCTCTTTGATAAGTACTGTGATAAGTATGGTATTGAGCATAACTTTTCAGCTCCTCGAACTCCACAACAGAATGGCGTTGTGGAGCGCAAAAATCGCGTTTTAGAAGAGCTGGCAAGAACAATGCTAAATGAGGGTGGATTGCCAAAATATTTTTGGGCTGATGCAGTTAGCACAGCCTGTTATGTTCTAAACAGGATTCTAATTCGCCCTATTTTAAATAAAACCCCTTATGAGCTTTTAAAAGGAAGAAAGCCAAACTTATCACATCTTCACGTATTCGGTTGTAAGTGTTTTGTTTTGAATAATGGTAAGGAAAAACTTGGGAAGTTTGATGCAAAAGCGGATGAAGGTATTTTTCTTGGTTATTCACAATCAAGTAAAGCATATAGAGTGTATAATAAGCGTTTACTTTCCGTTGAAGAATCTGTTCATGTCTCTTTTGATGTGTCTTATCCGAAAAATGTCAGAAAAGGTATTTCTTTTAATGACACAGGTATATCTACAGAAGACATACTCAAAGAAGTTGTTTCGGAAACTGATCAGTCCAAAACAGAAGACAATGAGGAGGAGGAAGATACCAGTCATGTCAAAGATAAGGAAGAAGGACAAACTGAAGTGAATGTCCTTCCACCAACTTGGAGATCTTCAAAAGATCATCCTATTGACAACATCTTGGGAGACATTTCAAAGGGAGTCATGACTCGTTCTAGGATAAGTAATTTCTGCTCTCACTTCGCTTTTGTTTCACAAGTAGAACCTAAAAATGCCAAAGAGGCCTTGATTGATGAATTTTGGCTAATGGCCATGCAAGAAGAGCTTAATCAATTTAAAAGAAATGACGTTTGGGAACTTGTTCCTCGTCCGCGAGATCATCATATCATAGGTACTAAATGGGTTTTTAGAAATAAGCTTGATGAAAACGGAGTGATAACTAGGAATAAGGCACGTTTAGTGGCACAAGGGTATAACCAAGAGGAGGGCATAGACTATGAGGAAACTTATGCTCCAGTTGCTCGCCTCGAAGCTATACGTCTCTTGCTTGCTTATGCGTGTTCTAGAGATTTTAAGCTTTACCAAATGGACGTAAAGAGTGCGTTTCTAAATGGTGTCCTAAATGAAGAGGTATATGTCTCACAACCTCATGGTTTTGAGAATGCTGAATATCCAGATTATGTTTACAAATTAAAACGAGCTTTGTACGGTCTTAAGAAAGCCCCTCGGGTTTGGTATGAAAGACTTAGCAAAGTTCTACTTGATCATGGATATTCAAGAGGTAAAGTGGATACCACCCTCTTCATTAAACACAAGGGAAAACACATTCTTTTAGTTCAAGTTTATGTAGACGATATAATTTTTGGTTCAACTAACATACACTTGGTCGAAGAGTTTTCAAAAGTTATGCAGGGTGAATTTGAAATGAGTCTTATGGGGGAGCTTAATTTCTTCCTCGGTCTCCAAATAAAGCAGCTTGATGAGGGTACAGCTGTGAGTCAAACAAAATACTGCAGAGAGCTGCTCAAGCGCTTTGGAATGAACGACTCAAAATCAATAGACACACCTATGCCTACCAACGGAAATCTAGATAAAGATGAACACAGTAAGAGTGTAGATGTCAAACAGTATAAAGGTATGATTGGGTCTCTCTTGTATCTTACTGCGTCTAGACCTGACATCATGTTTAGTGTCTGCATGTGTGCACGATATCAATCGAATCCTAAAGAGTCACACTTGAAAGCTGTCAAGCGCATATTTAGATATCTTCATGGAACATCTAAGTATGGGCTCTGGTATTCAAAAGGAAGCGATTGTAGCTTAGTAGGTTACTCCGATTCTGATTTTGCTGGCTGCAAATCAGATAGGAAAAGTACTAGTGGTACATGTCACTTATTTTCAAACTCTTTGGTCAGTTGGCATAGCAAGAAACAGGTGTCTGTCGCATTGTCAACTGCTGAGGCTGAGTACGTTGCAGCCGGTAGCTGTTGCGCTCAGATCTTGTGGCTGAAGCAACAACTACAAGATTTCGATATTCAACTCAAACGCATTCCAATAAAGTGTGACAACACCAGTGCTATAAATCTTACTAAGAATCCTGTTTTACACTCACGCATTAAACACATAGAGATTAGGCATCACTTTCTTCGCGATCATGTTGAAAAAGAGGACGTTGTATTTGAGTATGTTGATACTAAAAACCAACTTGCTGACATTTTTACTAAACCATTAGCAACGGAACCGTTCTTCAACATTCGTCGTGAATTAGGGATTTTAGATCTCTCCTCATCGATGTCTTAAGCATGTTGGTCCTTATTTATATATATCTCACTTTGGCTGTTAAGCTTTGTTTTTAGACATCACTCAGACTCCATAAGGTTTCATCAACAGAGGTAATATCATTCCTTTCTAAAATCTCTTTGGAACTTTGTGATTAGTGTATGGTAGAACAAATTCGTTAAGATCATTTATATGTATTTCATTGCATATGTTGTTTGAACATTAACGTTTGATTCATGAATTGTACTTGAGCATCATTATCATGACATCATCTATACTGCATTGACTCAAGAGCTGTTCACAGGTTTCTAACTCAACAGGTAGTCACAAATCAGTTAAAACATGTTTTAGCATCAAGTATGTATCGATACAACAAGAACATGTGTCGACACATTAGAGTTTCCGATCGATACATTCGTGATATGTGTCGATTCATGTCTTTTCATTTTCAATTTTTTTTAAAACTTGTTTCAGTATGTGTCGATGCATCCGTGCTTTGTGTCGACACATAGGACACTTTCAAAAACAAAAATTTCGCGATATGAATCGATCCATACCCTTTGTATCGATACATACTGTTTCTTTTACAATAAATGCATGTTCAAATCAGTTGTGGATCGACACATCAGCTAATTTTAAAGGGATAATTCACTCTAACCTCTCTTCTCCTCTCATACCCACACGGCTAACCCTAACCTTCTCAAACATCTTCATCTCCAAAACCCTAATTCACATCTTAACCCCTCTACAATTCATCACCATGCCTCCCAGAATTATACCGGCTAGACAAAGAGGAAAAGGAAAGGAACCCATTGGGACGTCTGGTCAGTCTCCACAACCTCCAGAAATCCCTCCCAGTGCTCTCACTCTTCTTCATCCTGCCATCGCTGAGGAGTTTGAGACCTCTTTCAAGACAAGGTTAGTTATGAAACCTCATGTCTTTGATAAAACTGATGCATCTGCCCTCCATCTCAACGATGTCGTTGATTTATTGAAGGCACAAACCCTTGGTACATTTTTGGCCATAAATGATGCCTATCATGAGGATTTTATTCGTATATTTTATGCTGGTCTGCAAACTGGTAGAGGCTATATGTTCAGATGCTCAATTGGCACCAAAACTTACACTTTTGAAGCCACTGATTGGGAGAAAGTGTTTCAAATTCCGCTTGGGGTGCCTGGACTGAAAAAATGGCATGACCAAAGTTATGATACGGAGTTTAAAATAAGGGACTATGTTGCATCTATTTCCAAATTGGATAGACCTCTCGGAGAGGATGAACCCATCACTTCTGGTATGATTACAAGCATACCTAGAATACTTCACTGGATTGTCTCGCACATCTTGCGTCCAAAGTCTGGTGGTCATTCTAGGTTGGATCGATCAGACATTCATCTTGTGTACCTTCTTCACAAAAAGGTCCCACTTAATTGGCCAAACTACTTTGTGAAACGCATGTTTCTTATGCGTAACAGTATGAAGAATATCACACTTGGATATGCTGCCCAAATTATGCGAATCATCAAATACTGGAATGTAACCATCCCTTTAATACCCCTTACATCTTCCTCTTCCGCCCAAGAGTTCAACACTGCTACTTTATCTCATATGGGATACCGGTGGGACAAGGAGCGTCAATGTTTTTATTTTCTGGACAGAGGATCCAAAACAAGGGTGTACAATTTTGATGTGCCATCTGAACAAGTGTTTGTGCCTGAAGACCAACTGGATGAAGAAATGCATGAGGCCAATGACGAGAATCAGCCTGAAGCAGATGCTAATGCTGGCTGGGGTGATTGGGTGCCACAAAGGTGGTCTCCAACAAATTATGAACCAGGTCCACGTGTTCCTCCGTTCTCTGGCGCTGCCTCCTCTTCAACTGCCCCTGAGTACTTGACTCAAATGTTTCAGCAAATGGAGCTTACAAATCAAGCCCGTCATGAACAGGCGCTTGCTTGGCATGTGCAGCAAAATGAGTGGCATAAGGAGCATCGTGAGTGGCATGATGAACACACAAGGATGTATCATAATCAGTATGCTTGGCACACGGAATTGGTTAAATGGCATCAAGTCTTTTACAATGAAACGATTGTCGTGCACATCCTGGTATCATGGACAGATTCAGAAGTGTTGAAGTTCAGAACCGGTTCCGGCGATACAATTTCATGGGCCATAATCCTGATGAGATGCCTCCTCCGCCGCCTCCACCAAGCTTCAGAGATCCTGATAGAGAGGATGAGGAGTCCTGTGGAGGCCATAACCCTTTTTAGGCTAGCATCATGTCATTTCATTACATTTCATTTCATCATCATGTTGTTTTAGTTTCCTTGCTACATTGTTCAAACTTCATTTGTTTTGGTTCTGCTTATGTAAACTCCAAGTACTTTCTTAAAATTTTAATGCTTATTTCTTTTAGTTCTGTTTACTTGTGTTAGTCTTTCCCTGTCTTATCATTCTCTGTGAATGATTCTGTTATGTTAAGCTTCATTCTTGGTGATTGTGAGCTTCTATATCAATATTGCTGTCTATTGTTACATCAATTTTGCTGTCTAAGCTTTGGGACTATTTCACCAGACTGTATATCTCTTCTTTTTGATGTTGACAAAGGGGGAGAAGAAAGACAACAAGATGTTGACAGCCATGCACAAACTCAGGGGGAGTGCTCTATCACATCTTGCAAATTTGCCATCATCAAAAAGGGGGAGTTTGTGAGCAAGCCTTTAAGTTTTTGTATGATTGCAAATTGTGTGATATGCATGATATAAGATTTGTATGCATGATTAGTTTGTACATACATATGATTTCATACCTACTATGATTTAAAAGACAATGCAAATTGATTCATATCATCATTGTAATCATAAAAACATTTTTCCCTATGTATGCATCGATTCATACGTGGCTTGTATCGACACATACCTTTGATAAACTCACAAAAAAAACCGTTTTGCTTCAGTATGTATCGATTCATACGACACTTGTATCGATACAAGATCCTTTGAAACTAGGGTATGTATCGACGCATACGCATCATGTATCGATGCATGATTTACTTCACATTCTGAAATAATTTTGCTTCAGTATGTATCGATTCATACGATACTTGTATCGACACATGTTCCTTTGTAATTGAGCTATGTATCGACGCATGTGCATCATGTATCGATGCATGATTTATTTTACATACTGAAAATTAACAGGTACAGTATGCATCGATGCATACAACCATGTGTCGACTCATGCATGTGTTATACTCACTATGTATCGACGCATACGACTCTTGTATCGATACATAGAGCTGTTTGTTACTTTTAACCGTTTCTGTTTTCATATATAAGTGTTATGACAGTTCAGTTTGGAGGGAGAATCCTGGTTAGAGGGAAAAAGTGCAATCAAAGCAAAAGACAAGTTTGGTGTGCATGATTTTTCAAGAACAGTGTTAGAAACCTGAAAGAGACTTTGTCTTCATCATCTTCTCAATCTCGTTAATTCAAGAACATCAACACATAATCATTTTTGTTCTTCGGATTAAGGGATCTTTGAGATAACGTTCAGTGGTACGATCATTGATCTAGCTGAGTTGAAGATACAAAGGGGGTTTCGAGGAAAAACCATTTGGTTTGTCCTTCAAGAACGGGTGTGTTCTTGAGGGTTTGTTAGTCACGATTGCAGAACAGATTCAGCCGCAGCGTAGGGTTTGGAAATCTGGAGATTTCGCAAACAGGTCGTGGAACCGGTGAATTGTCTGTATTTCTTGCAGGAAAATTCTTGATCAAGCTCAGATCAAGTGAAGGTTCATACAATAGGAAGATCTTGGGGTTTAGATTTCTGGATTTGTATTGTAACCTTGTAAAGAACGAATTCAGCATTATTGATATAACAGGTCTCAATTTCATTTTGAAATTGAGAGGGAGACGTACCCACACGCGAGGACGGAAGTGGGGAACTTCCTTACCGAATCTCTGCGTATCGTATTCTATCTTTATCTCTTTACGCTTTCAACAATTTTGTGATTCGTTTGGTGTGTTGCGTATTAAAGTTTCAAGATACAATAGTGGTACGAAAATCTTTGTCAAAATCACCATTATTGTTAATCGTTGAATGCATACACGCCAAGTGTTTGACAAAATTGTTTGCTGTGTTTTTGTTCATTGGAAACAGTCTTTGTATGATAAGTGCATTTGAGTCGATTCATATCTGGTGTTAATATATCTTTGTCATCCTAATAAATCCAGCATAAACTCGTGTGTCCGGTTTTCTAGTAGCTGGTTCAGAATAGACGGAAGTCGATTCGGGATCATAATTTTTCCGCTAACTTAAAAGACTCTGATAAACTTTTTTAAATCCTTGAGTTTCAAGGAAGTGATCTATTCACCCCCCCCCCCTCTCGATCACTAGCCACACCGTCTAACATTTATATTTTCTGCCTTTAATTTTGGTTCCTTAAATCTTTTGAACCAAAACGTTTGCACCATAAGCTTAGAAATTTAAAGACCGTTGAACGACGTTCTTTATCGCGCTGATCCCTGAAGAGAGGACAAAACTGGGTACTTAATTAATTTTTGCTTGCTGCTATACCGTACCAACAAAATGGCGCCGTCACCGGGGATTGGTGTTTGGATATTGAATCGTATTGCGATAGTTTCTATATTTTTGAGCTTTGTACATTTGTTTAAATTGTATATATTTGTTTTGTTTAATGTTTTCTCTAGTGTGAATAGGAATGATGAGAACTCCTTCTAGATTGGTTGCTATTTGTAAAAAAAAGTATTCAATGAATCTTCGACCGAGTATGGATGGTGATGATAGGATGGTGAGCATTGAATGTATGCAAGGTAAATTGTACCGCTTTATAGCATGTTAGATTGATTTAAGAATTTTGTTCTTTGTGCAAATGTGTATTCTTGTTTCATTTTGCAACTTGTTTGAATGCTTGTTTCACTTAGGTCCAAAAGCCACAAATTGTGAGAAACCTCCATTGTTTACTATATGCTAGGATGACTGATAACTTTGTTTAATTCGTTTGATTCATGCTTTATCCGTTGATTAATGTGATTTTGTGGAAGCATTAGAAATGATCAAGGCATTTGTTTATATTGAGCACAACCGTATCCAAAAGTATCTTACCTGTGAGTAGTGAGAACTCGTTAACCCCTTTGAGCCTAAACATATTATATCTCATTTTAGTGATGAACTTGGTTAATGTACACAATTTGAAAGTATAGTTCATCATTGAATTTTGTGAGGTTCTAAAAATTTCTTCTTGAACCTTTGAACATTGTATTCATTGATTTCCTTGCCATAAAAAGCAAGGAGCATTCATTTGAGGTTTGGTTGAATTTAAGTTGGGGAGAATGAAAAAGAAGAATGGTAGGTTGCTTTAAACTTTTGAAAAATTTCAAACAAGCATGGAAACAAAAATTGTGAATATGAATGTGAAAAACAAAAGAAAAAGAATGTTTGTTTGAATAAGAAAAATAGAGAATGAAATATTTGTGCATAAGGAAGTTTGAGAAGGTTTGTGGTAAAGGAATGAAAATGGTGAATGAAGTTGTGATGTGTAAATACCATGTATAGTGAATGTTTCTTTTTGCATCGGCAACTTTGATTCAATGACCTTTAGAAATGTCCCTTTGTTGTGAACCCAACCAAAATACAACCTTTATAGTCCCTAATGATCTTTTTACTTCCAGGTTTTCATTTTTGATTGTTAGATGTTGTATGAATTGAATTATTATTAGCATTCCGTTCCAGGTGAGTGAAATTGCCCCGCGGTTGCAAACACGTTAATTTCTTCATTCTTATTTTGAAGAGGAGTGTTAGAGTGATTCAAGTATGAAAATTTAGTTGTTATTTGAAACATTCTATGATAATTGCTTAAGAACTTAATTCTTTGTCATTGTTCGATTCTATTGAGTGGTGAACGTTGCTTGTGCGCATTTTCAGGCTTGACCAAATCCTCTTATTTGAGAAAATTTTTCATGTGTGAAGTTGAACTGTTAATCCTTTCTTGGTTAAATATATTGCTTGAGAAAATCCTCTTGTTTTCATGAGGGGCATACTTTGCTTGAGGACAAGCAAAAATCTAGTTGGGGAGAGTTGTTAAGTGCAAATTTTGACTTAAAATGAAATATCTTTCTTGGCACTTTTCAACTCAATTCTCATGTTTTCTTAGATTTTATTCTTGAATTGTTGTCATTCTTCAACATTATGAAAATACCTTTGGTGCTTGTAATATGTGTGTTATTGTGCAGGAAAAGGCACTAATTGATCAAAGATGTAAGATATAAAGAAATGATACAAATTGCCAAAGAAATGAAGAAACTTCAGCAAATTCGCTTTGCGAACTTGCCAACGAATATTAGCTTTGCGAACAACTGGCGAAGCTCCAAAATGGTTCAAGACTTTGGACAGTAAGAAAATGGACTAAAGTTTACTTTGCAAACTTCCCTGCGAAGGTTCGTTGATTCATCGCTTTGCGAAAACCTGGCGAAGGACACCTTGGATATGGAAGAAGAAAAAGGGACCTAAGTTCGCTTGCGAACTTGAAGGAGAATGTTCGCTTTGCGAATAATCCTTCACATTGCGAACTTATGCAGAATTTATGAGGCGGTTTAAGCAGATCAGAGGCACATCAGGTCCCTATTTTGTTGTTCGCTAGGCGAATGAAAAGTTCGCAGTGCGAACTTGGAAATTTCTGAATGTATTATATATATATATATATATATATATATATATATATATATATATATATATATATATATATATATATATATATATATATATATATATATATATACACTTTTTAGAGATATATAGATATTTTTCAGCATAGAACTTGATCTCTCTCCATTTCAAGCATATTGTAGAGAGAGAAACTCAAACCATAAGAGGGAGAAGGTAAGATCTTTGATCTCTTGTTGGGTTTGGATGTAATCTTTTGATACCTTATGTATTTTATCTAATGTATATTTGTGAATTAGTTTTGATTCTCTATTGTTGATTGTCTTTGGTTGTTTATTTGTGAGTCTAGACAAAACTCTTTTCAAATCTTTGATCTTATATTTTCATCTATCAATGAGCAAACTTTTGACATGGTTTTGAGAGTTGATATTCACTTGTAACTTGTATTGTATTGTGTTGATTAGTTGCACGAATAACATGAGTAGGATCGATACGGTATTGTGAGGATACATGATAATAGTGATAAAAAACGATATTCACATACATTTGGCAAATTAGTTAAATACATGTAAAAAGGGTTAAGTGTATGTTCGTATTCTGATCATGGCATTTATTATGAAGCTGTCATTTATCTGATTTGGGTGTCGTCTTTGTTTACCTGTTTATCTTTGATTTTAACCGCTATAGACATATACTCTTCAGATCTGGATCTAGGATGATTACCTGTTAGGTTCTAAACTCTAGACATAGATTTAGGCTTAGCATTTGCGTGAGTATCAGTTCTTAATGCTCTGTGTTGGTTTTGTTGTGTGAGACATCACCAATGAGACAATACGGTTGTTCTCTCGACGTTGCGTCAGACATAACCTCTGTTGTGAGTGATGCGTGAGGATATTAGGTGAATGATTGATTTGTGTTTACTTGATTAGAAGAATGCATGTGTTATCAATTGATGAGATTCAATCCCAACAAGGCCCCGTTTATAATTCAGTCTTTACTTTATATTTTTAGACTTTGTATTTTCTGCCTTTAATTTTGGTTCCTTAAATCTTTTGAACCAAAACATTTGCACCATAAGCTTAGAAATGTAAAGACTGTTGAACGACGTTCTTTATCGCGCTGATCCCTGAGGAGACGACAAAACTGGGTACTTAATTAATTTTTGCTTGCTGCTATACCGTACCAACAAAATGGCGCCGTCACCGGGGATTGGTGTTTGAACATTGAATCGCATTGCGATAGTTTCTATATTTTTGAGCTTTGTACATTTGTTTATATTGTATATATTTGTATTGTTTAATGTTTTCTCTAGTGTGAATAGGAATGATGAGAACTCCTTCTAGATTGGTTGTTATTTGTAAAAAAGTATTCAATGAAGCTTTGACCTAGTATGGATGGTAATGAATGTATGCAAGGTAAATTGTACCGCTTTATAGCATGTTAGATTGATTTAAGAATTTTGTTCTTTGTGCAAATGTGTATTCTTGTTTCATTTTGCAACTTGTTTGAATGCTTGTTTCACTTAGGTCCAAAAGCCACAAATTGTGAGAAACCTCCATTGTTTACTATATGCTAGGATGACTGATAACTTTGTTTAATTCGTTTGATTCATGCTTTATCCGTTAATTAATGTGATTTTGTGGAAGCATTAGAAATGATCAAGGCATTTGTTTATATTGAGCACAACCGTATCCAAAAGTATCTTACCTGTGAGTAGTGAGAACTCGTTAACCCCTTTGAGCCTAAACATATTAGATCTCATTTTAGTGATGAACTTGGTTAATGTACACAATTTGAAAGTATAGTTCATCATTGAATTTTGTGAGGTTCTAAAAATTTCTTCTTGAACCTTTGAACATTGTATTCATTGATTTCCTTGCCATAAAAAGCAAGGAGCATTCATTTGAGGTTTGGTTGAATTTAAGTTGGGGAGAATGAAAAAGAAGAATGGTAGGTTGCTTTAAACTTTTGAAAAATTTCAAACAAGCATGAAAACAAAAAGTGTGAATATGAATGTGAAAAACAAAAGAAAAAGAATGCTTGTTTGAATAAGAAAAATAGAGAATGAAATATTTGTGCATAAGGAAGTTTGAGAAGGTTTGTGGTAAAGGAATGAAAATGGTGAATGAAGTTGTGATGTGTAAATACCATGTATAGTGAATGTTTCTTTTTGCATCGACAACTTTGATTCAATGACATTTAGAAATGTCCCTTTGTTGTGAACCTGACCAAACTACAACCTTTAAAGTCCCTAATGATCTTTTTGCTTCCAGGTTTTCATTTTTTATTATTAGATGTTGTATGAATTGAATTGTTATTAGCATTGCTTTCCAGGTGAGTGAAATTGCCCCGCGGTTGCAAACGCGTTAATTTATTCATTCTTATTTTGAAGAGGAGTGTTAGAGTGATTCAAGTATGAAAATTTAGTTGTTATTTGAAATATTCTATGATATTTGCTTAAGAACTTAATTCTTTGTCATTGTTCGATTCTATTGAGTGGTGAACGTTGCTTGTGCGCATTTTCATGCTTGACCAAATCCTCTTATTTGAGAAAATTTCTCTTGTGTGAAGTTGAACTGTTAATATTTTCTTGGTTGAAGCTATTGCTTGAGCAAATCCTTTTGTTTTCATGAGGGGCATACTTTGCTTAAGGACAAGCAAAAATCTAGTTGGGGAGAGTTGTTAAGTGCAAATTTTGACTTAAAATGAAATATCTTTCTTGGCACTTTTCAACTCAATTCTCATGTTCTCTTAGATTTTATTCTTGAATTATTGTCATTCTTCAACATTATGAAAATACCTTTGGTGCTTGTAATATGTGTGTTATTGTGCTGGAAAAGGCATTAATTGATCAAAGATATAAGACACAAAGAAATGATACAAGTTGCCAAAGAAATGAAGAAACTTCAGCAAGTTTGCAATTCACTTTCCGAACAACTGGCGAAGCTCCAGCAGATGGTACAAGACTTTGGACAGTAATAAAATGGACTAAAGTTCGCTTTACGAACTTCCCAGCGAAGGTTCGCTGATTCATCGCTTTGCGAAGACCTGGCGAAGGACACCTTGGATATGGCAGAAGAAAAAGGGACCTAAGTTCGCTTTGCGAACTTGAAGGCGAATGTTCGATTTGCGAATAATCCTTCGCATTGCGAACTTATGCAGAATTTATGAGGCCATTTAACTAGTTCAGAGGCACATCAGGTGCCTATTTTTTTGTTCACTAGGAGAATGAAAAGTTCGCAGTGCGAACTTGGAAATATCTGAATGTATTATATTTATATATATATATATATATATATATATATATATATATATATATATATTTTTTTTTTACACTTTTTAGAGATATATAAATATTTTCCAGCATAGAACTTGATCTCGCTCCATTTCAAGCATATTCTAGGGAGAGAAACTCAAACCATAAGACGGAGAAGGTAAGATCTTTGATCTCTTGTTGGGTTTGGATGTAATCTTTTGATACCTTATGTTTTTCATCTAATGTATGTTTGGGATTTAGCTTTGATTCTCTATTGTTGATTGTCTTTGATTGTTTATTTGTGAGTCTTGACAAAACTCTTTTCAAATCATTGATCTTATATTTTCATCTATCAATGAGCAAACTTTTGACATGGTTTTGTGAGTTGATATTCACTTGTAACTTTTATTGTATTGTGTTGATTAGTAGCATGAATAGCATGAGTAGGATCGATACGGTATTGTGAGGATACGTGATAATAGTGATGAAGAACGATATTCACATACATTTGGAAAATTATTTGAATACATGTGAAAAGGGTTAAGTGTATGTACGTATTCTGATCATGAGATTTATTATGAAGCAGTCATTTATCTGATTTAGGTGTCGTCTTTGGTTACCTGTTTATCTTTGATATGAACCGCTATAGACATACACTCTTCAAATATGGATCTAGGATGATTACCTGTTAGGTTCTAAACGCTAGACATAGATTTAGGCTTAGCATTTGCGTGGGTATCAGTTCTTAATGCTCTGTGTTGGTTTTGTTGCGTGAGATATCAACAATGAGGCAATACGGTTGTTCTCTCGACGTTGCGTTAGACATCACCTCTGTTGTGAGTGATGCGTGAGGATATTAGGCGAATGATTGATTTGTGTTTATTTGATTAGAAGAATGCATATGTTATCAATTGACGAGATTCAATCCCAACTAAGCCCCATTTATAATTCAGTCACTTTATATTTTCAGTCTTTATATTTTCTGCCTTTAATTTTGGTACCTTAAATCTTTTGAACCAAAACTTATGCACCATAAGCTTAGAAATGTAAAGACCGTTGAACGACATTCTTTATCGCACTGATCCCTGTGGAGACGACAAAACTGGGTACTTAATTAATTTTTGCTTGCTGCTATACCGTACCAACAAAATGGCGCCGTCACCGGGGATTGGTGTTTGAACATTGAATCGCATTGCGATAGTTTCTATATTTTTGAGCTTTGTACATTTGTTTATATTGTATATATTTGTTTTGTTTAATGTTTTCTCTAGTGTGAATAGGAATGATGAGAACTCCTTCTAGATTGGTTGTTATTTGTAAAAAAGTATTCAATGAAGCTTTGACCTAGTATGGATGGTAATGAATGTATGCAAGGTAAATTGTACCGCTTTATAGCATGTTAGATTGATTTAAGAATTTTGTTCTTTGTGCAAATGTGTATTCTTGTTTCATTTTGCAACTTGTTTGAATGCTTGTTTCACTTAGGTCCAAAAGCCACAAATTGTGAGAAACCTCCATTGTTTACTATATGCTAGGATGACTGATAACTTTGTTTAATTCGTTTGATTCATGCTTTATCCGTTAATTAATGTGATTTTGTGGAAGCATTAGAAATGATCAAGGCATTTGTTTATATTGAGCACAACCGTATCCAAAAGTATCTTACCTGTGAGTAGTGAGAACTCGTTAACCCCTTTGAGCCTAAACATATTAGATCTCATTTTAGTGATGAACTTGGTTAATGTACACAATTTGAAAGTATAGTTCATCATTGAATTTTGTGAGGTTCTAAAAATTTCTTCTTGAACCTTTGAACATTGTATTCATTGATTTCCTTGCCATAAAAAGCAAGGAGCATTCATTTGAGGTTTGGTTGAATTTAAGTTGGGGAGAATGAAAAAGAAGAATGGTAGGTTGCTTTAAACTTTTGAAAAATTTCAAACAAGCATGAAAACAAAAAGTGTGAATATGAATGTGAAAAACAAAAGAAAAAGAATGCTTGTTTGAATAAGAAAAATAGAGAATGAAATATTTGTGCATAAGGAAGTTTGAGAAGGTTTGTGGTAAAGGAATGAAAATGGTGAATGAAGTTGTGATGTGTAAATACCATGTATAGTGAATGTTTCTTTTTGCATCGACAACTTTGATTCAATGACATTTAGAAATGTCCCTTTGTTGTGAACCTGACCAAACTACAACCTTTAAAGTCCCTAATGATCTTTTTGCTTCCAGGTTTTCATTTTTGATTATTAGATGTTGTATGAATTGAATTGTTATTAGCATTGCTTTCCAGGTGAGTGAAATTGCCCCGCGGTTGCAAACGCGTTAATTTATTCATTCTTATTTTGAAGAGGAGTGTTAGAGTGATTCAAGTATGAAAATTTAGTTGTTATTTGAAATATTCTATGATATTTGCTTAAGAACTTAATTCTTTGTCATTGTTCGATTCTATTGAGTGGTGAACGTTGCTTGTGCGCATTTTCATGCTTGACCAAATCCTCTTATTTGAGAAAATTTCTCTTGTGTGAAGTTGAACTGTTAATATTTTCTTGGTTGAAGCTATTGCTTGAGCAAATCCTTTTGTTTTCATGAGGGGCATACTTTGCTTAAGGACAAGCAAAAATCTAGTTGGGGAGAGTTGTTAAGTGCAAATTTTGACTTAAAATGAAATATCTTTCTTGGCACTTTTCAACTCAATTCTCATGTTCTCTTAGATTTTATTCTTGAATTATTGTCATTCTTCAACATTATGAAAATACCTTTGGTGCTTGTAATATGTGTGTTATTGTGCTGGAAAAGGCATTAATTGATCAAAGATATAAGACACAAAGAAATGATACAAGTTGCCAAAGAAATGAAGAAACTTCAGCAAGTTTGCAATTCACTTTCCGAACAACTGGCGAAGCTCCAGCAGATGGTACAAGACTTTGGACAGTAATAAAATGGACTAAAGTTCGCTTTGCGAACTTCCCAGCGAAGGTTCGCTGATTCATCGCTTTGCGAAGACCTGGCGAAGGACACCTTGGATATGGCAGAAGAAAAAGGGACCTAAGTTCGCTTTGCGAACTTGAAGGCGAATGTTCGATTTGCGAATAATCCTTCGCATTGCGAACTTATGCAGAATTTATGAGGCCATTTAACTAGTTCAGAGGCACATCAGGTGCCTATTTTTTTGTTCACTAGGAGAATGAAAAGTTCGCAGTGCGAACTTGGAAATTTCTGAATGTATTATATTTATATATATATATATATATATATATATATATATATTTTTTTTTTACACTTTTTAGAGATATATAAATATTTTCCAGCATAGAACTTGATCTCGCTCCATTTCAAGCATATTCTAGGGAGAGAAACTCAAACCATAAGACGGAGAAGGTAAGATCTTTGATCTCTTGTTGGGTTTGGATGTAATCTTTTGATACCTTATGTTTTTCATCTAATGTATGTTTGGGATTTAGCTTTGATTCTCTATTGTTGATTGTCTTTGATTGTTTATTTGTGAGTCTTGACAAAACTCTTTTCAAATCATTGATCTTATATTTTCATCTATCAATGAGCAAACTTTTGACATGGTTTTGTGAGTTGATATTCACTTGTAACTTTTATTGTATTGTGTTGATTAGTAGCATGAATAGCATGAGTAGGATCGATACGGTATTGTGAGGATACGTGATAATAGTGATGAAGAACGATATTCACATACATTTGGAAAATTATTTGAATACATGTGAAAAGGGTTAAGTGTATGTACGTATTCTGATCATGAGATTTATTATGAAGCAGTCATTTATCTGATTTAGGTGTCGTCTTTGGTTACCTGTTTATCTTTGATATGAACCGCTATAGACATACACTCTTCAAATATGGATCTAGGATGATTACCTGTTAGGTTCTAAACGCTAGACATAGATTTAGGCTTAGCATTTGCGTGGGTATCAGTTCTTAATGCTCTGTGTTGGTTTTGTTGCGTGAGATATCAACAATGAGGCAATACGGTTGTTCTCTCGACGTTGCGTTAGACATCACCTCTGTTGTGAGTGATGCATGAGGATATTAGGCGAATGATTGATTTGTGTTTATTTGATTAGAAGAATGCATATGTTATCAATTGACGAGATTCAATCCCAACTAAGCCCCATTTATAATTCAGTCACTTTATATTTTCAGTCTTTATATTTTCTGCCTTTAATTTTGGTACCTTAAATCTTTTGAACCAAAACTTATGCACCATAAGCTTAGAAATGTAAAGACCGTTGAACGACATTCTTTATCGCACTGATCCCTGTGGAGACGACAAAACTGGGTACTTAATTAATTTTTGCTTGCTGCTATACCGTACTAACAAAATGGCACCGTTGCCGGGGATTGGTTTTTGGATATTGAATCACATTGCGATAGTTTCTATATTTTTGAGCTTTGTACATTTGTTTATGTTGTATATATTTGTTTTCTTTTATGTTTTCTCTAGTGTGACTAGGAATTATGAGAACTCCTTCTATATTGGTTGGTATTTGTATAAAAGTATTCAATGAATTTTCGACCGTGTATGGATGGTGATGATAGGATGGTGAGAATTGAATGTATGCAAGGTAAATTGTACCGCTTTATAGAATGTTAGATTGATTTAAGAATTTTGTGCTTTGTGCAAATGTGTATTCTTGTTTCATTATGCAACTTGTTTGAATGCTTGTTTCACTTAGGTCCAAAAGCCATAAATTGTGAGAATCCTTCATTGTTTACTATATGCTAGGATGACTGATAACTTTGTTTAATTCGTTTGATTCACGCTTTATCTGTTGATTATTGTGATTTTGTAGAAGCATTAGAAATGATCAGGGCATTTGTTTATATTGAGCACAACCGTATCCAAAAGTATCTTACCCGTGAGTAGTGAGAATTCGTTAACCCCTTTGAGCCTAAACAGTTCAGATCTCATTTTAGTGACGAACTTGGTTTATGTACATAATTTGAAAGTATAGTTCATCATTGAATTTTGTGAGGTTCTAAAAATTTCTTCTTGAACCTTTGAACATTGTTTTCATTTATTTCCTTGCCATAAAAAGCAAGGAGCATTCACTTGAGGTTTGGTTGAATTTAAGTTGGGGAGAATGAAAAAGAAGAATGATAGGTTGCTATAAACTTTTGAAAAATTTCAAACAAGCATGAAAAGAAAAATTGTGAATATGAATTTGAAAAACAAGAGAAAAAGAATGCTTGTTTGAATAAGAAAAATAGAGAATGAAATAATTGTGCATACGGGAGTTTGAGAAGGTTTGTGGTAAAGGAATGAAAATGGTGAATGAAGTTATGATGTGTAAATACCATGTATAGTGAATGTTTCTTTTTGCATCGGCAACTTTGATTCAATGACCTTTTGAAATGTCCATTTGTTGTGAACCCGATCAAGCTACAACCTTTAAAGTCCTTAGTGATCTTTTTGCTTCCAGGTTTTCATTTTTGATTGTTATATGTTGTATGAATTAAATTGTTATTAGCATTTCTTGCCAGGTGAGTGAAATTGCCCCGCGGATACAAACGCGTTAATTTTTTCATTCTTATTTTGAAGAGGAGTGTTAGAGTGATTCAAGTATGAAAATTTAGTTGTTATTTGAAACATTCCATGATATTTGTTTAAGAACTTAATTCTTTGTCATTGTTCGATTCTATTGAGTGGTGAACGTTACTTGTCCGCATTTTCATGCTTGACCAAATTCTCTTATTTGAGAAAATTTCTCTTATGTGAAGTTGAACCGTTAATCCTTTCTTGGTTGAATCTATTACTTGAGAAAATCCTCTTGTTTGCATGAGGGGCATACTTTGCTTGAGGACAAGCAAAAATCTAGTTGGGGAGAGTTGTTAAGTGCAAATTTTGACTTAAAATGAACTATCTTTCTTGGCACTTTTCAACACAATTATCATGTTTTCTTAGATTTTATTCTTGAATTGTTGTCATTCTTCAACATTATAAAAATACCTTTGGTGCTTGTAATATGTGTGTTATTGTGCAGGAAAAAGGCACTAATTGATCAAAGCTGTCAGATACAAAGAAATGATACAAGGTGCCAAAGAAATGAAGAAACTTCAGCAAGTTTGCTTTGCGAACTTGCAAGCGAATGTTCGCTTTGTGAAAAACTGGCGAAGCTCCAGCGAATGGTACAAGACTTCAGACAGTAAGAAAAGGGACTAAAGTTCGCTTTTCGAACTTCCCAGTGAAGGTTCGCTGATTCATCGCTTTGTGAAGACCTGGCGAAGGACACCTTGGATATGGCAGAAGAAAAAGGGACCTAAGTTCGCTTACGAACTTGAAGGCGAATATTCACTTTGCGAATAATCCTTCGCATTGCGAACTTATGCAGAATTTATGAGGCGGTTTAAGCAGATCAGAGGCACATCAGGTGCCTATTTTGTTGTTCGCTAGGCGAATGAAAAGTGCGCAGTTCGAACTTGGAAATTTCTGAATGTATTATATATATATTTTTACACTTTTTTGAGATATATAGATATTTTTCAGCATAGAACTTTATCTCTCTCCATTTCAAGCATATTCTAGGGAGAGAAACTCAAACCATAAGAGGGAGAAGGTAAGATCTTTGATCTCTTGTTGGCTTTGGATGTAATGTTTTGATACCTTATGTATTTCATCTAATGTATGTTTGTGAATTACCTTTGATTCCCTATTGTTGATTGTCTTTGATTGTTTATTTGTGAGTCTTGGCAAAACTCTTTTCAAATCTTTGATCTTATATTTTCATCTATCAATGAGCAAACTTTTGACATGGTTTTGTGAGTTGATATTCACTTGTAACTTTTATTGTATTGTGTTGATTAGGAGTATGAATAGCATGAGTAGGATCGATACGGTATTGTGAGGATACGTGATAATAGTGATGAAGAATGATATTCACATACATTTGGAAAATTAGTTGAATACATGTAAAAAGGGTTAAGTGTATGTACGTATTCTGATCATGGCATTTATTTTGAAGCAGTCATTTATCCGATTTGGGTGTCGTCTTTGTTTACCTGTTTATCTTTGATATGAACCGCTATAGACATACACTCTTCAAATATGGATCTAGGATGATTACCTGTTAGGTTCTAAACTCTAGACATAGATTTAGGCTTAGCATTTGTGCGAGTATCGGTTCTTAATGCTCTGTGTTGGTTTTGTTGTGTGAGACATCACCAATAAGACAATACGGTTGTTCTCTCGACGTTGCGTCAGACATAACCTCTGTTGTGAGTGATGCGTGAGGATATTAGGCGAATGATTGATTTGTGTTTACTTGATTAGAAGAATGCATGTGTTATCAATTGATGAGATTCAATCCCAACAAGGCCCCATTTATAATTCAATCTTTACTTTATATTTTCAGTCTTTATATGTTCTGCCTTTAATTTTGGTTCCTTAAATCTTTTGAACCAAAACGTTTGCACCATAAGCTTAGAAATGTAAAGACTGTTGAACGACGTTCTTTATCGCACTGATCCCTGTGGAGACGACAAAACTGGGTACTTAATTAATGTTTGTTTGCTGCTATACCGTACCAACAAAATGGCGCCGTCACAAGGGATTGGTGTTTGGACATTGAATTGCATTGCGATAGTTTCTATATTTTTGAGCTTTGTTTATTTGTTTATATTGTACATATTTGTTTTGTTTAATGTTTTCTCTAGTGTGAATAGGAATGATGAGAACTCCTTCTAGATTGGTTGCTATTTGTATAAAAGTATTCAATGATGCTTCGACCGAGTCTGGATGGTGATGATAGGATGGTGAGCATTGAATGCATGCAAGGTAAATTGTACCGCTTTATAGAATGTTAGATTGATTTAAGAATTTTGTGCTTTGTGCAAATGTGTATTCTTGTTTCATTTTGCAACTTGTTTGAATGCTTGTTTCACTTAGGTCCAAAAGCCACAAATTGTGAAAAATCTCCATTGTTTAATATATGCTAGGATGACTGATAACTTTGTTTAATTCGTTTGATTCATGCTTTATCTGTTGATTATTGTGATTTTGTGGAAGCATTAGAAATGATCAGGGCATTTGTTTATATTGAGCACAACCGTATCCAAAGTATCTTAACCGTGAGTAGTGAGAATTCGTTAACCCCTTTGAGCCTAAACACTTTAGATCTCATTTTCGTGATGAACTTGGTTTATGTACACAATTTGAAAGTATAGTTCATCATTGAATTTTGTGAGGTTCTAAAAATTTCTTCTTGGACCTTTGAACATTGTTTTCATTAATTTCCTTGCCATAAAAGGCAAGGAGCGTTCACTTGAGGTTTGGTGGAATTTAAGTAGGGGAGAATGAAAAAGAAGAACGGTAGGTTGCTATAAACTTTTGAAATATTTCAAACAAGCATGAAAAGAAAAAGTGTGAATATGAATGTGAAAAACAAAAGAAAAAGAACGTTTGTTTGAATAAGAAAAATAGAGAATGAAATAATTGTGCATAAAAAGTTTTGAGAAGGTTTGTGGTAAAGTAATGAAAATGGTGAATGAAGTTGTGATGTGTAAATACTATGTATAGTGAATGTTTCTTTTTACATCGACAACTTTAATTCAATGACATTTAGAAAAGTCCCTTTGTTGTGAACCCGACCAAGCTACAACCTTTAAACTCCTTAGTGATCTTTTTTCTTCCAAGTTTTCATTTTTGATTGTTAGATGTTGTATGAATTGAATTGTTATTAGCATTTCTTGCCAGGTGAGTGAAATTGCCCCGCGGTTGCAAACGCGTTAAATTCTTCATTCTTATTTTGAAGATGAGTGTTAGAGTGATTCAAGTATGAAAATTTAGTTGTTATTTGAAACACTCCATGATATTTGTTTAAGAACTCAATTCTTTGTCATTGTTCGATTCTATTGAGTGGTGAATGTTGCTTGTGAGCATTTTCATTCTTGACCAAATCCTCTTATTTGAGAAAATTTCTCTTGTGTGAAGTTGAACCGTTAATCCTTTCTTGGTTGAATCTATTGCTTGAGCAAATCCTCTTGTTTTCATGAGGGGAATTCTTTGCTTGAGGACAAGCTAAAATCTAGTTAGAGAGAGTTATTAAGTGCAAATTTTGACTTAAAATGAACTATCTTTCTTGGTACTTTTCAACTAAAATCCTATGTTTTCTTAGATTTTATTCTTGAATTGTAGTCATTCTTCAAAATTATGAAAAATACGTTTGGTGCTTGTAATATATGTGTTATTGTGCAGGAAAAGGCACTAATTGATCAAAGATGTAAGACACAAAGAAATGATACAAGTTGCCAAAGAAATGAAGAAACTTCAGCAAGTTCGCTTTGTGAACTTGCCAGCGAATATTAGCTTTGCGAACAACTGGCGAAGCTCCAAAATGGTCCAAGACTTTGGACAGTAAGAAAATGGACTAAAGTTCGCTTTGCAAACTTCCCAGCGAAGGTTCGTTGATTCATCGCTTTGCGAAAACCTGGCGAAGGACACCTTGTATATGGAAGAAGAAAAAGGGACCTAAGTTCGCTTGCGAACTTGAAGGCGAATGTTCGCTTTGCAAATAATCCTTCACATTGCGAACTTATACAGAATTTATGAGGCGGTTTAAGCAGATCAGAGGCACATCAGGTCCCTATTTTGTTGTTCGCTAGGCGAATGAAAAGTTCGCAGTGCGAACTTGGAAATTTCTGAATGTATTATATATATATATATATATATATATATATTACACTTTTTAGAGATATATAGATATTTTTCAGCATAGAACTTGATCTCTCTCCATTTCAAGCATATTGTAGAGAGAGAAACTCAAACCATAAGAGGGAGAAGGTAAGATCTTTGATCTCTTGTTGGGTTTGTATGTAATCTTTTGATACCTTATGTATTTTATCTAATGTATGTTTGTGAATTAGTTTTGATTCTCTATTGTTGATTGTCTTTGGTTGTTTATTTGTGAGTCTAGACAAAACTCTTTTCAAATCTTTGATCTTATATTTTCATCTATCAATGAGCAAACTTTTGACATGGTTTTGGGTGTTGATATTCACTTGTAACTTGTATTGTATTTTGTTGATTAGTAGCACGAATAGCATGAGTAGGATCGATACGGTATTGTGAGGATACGTGATAATAGTGATAAAAAACGATATTCACATACATTTGGCAAATTAGTTAAATACATGTAAAAAGGGTTAAGTGTATGTACATATTCTGATCATGGCATTTACTATGAAGCAGTCATTTATCTGATTTGGGTGTCGTCTTTGTTTACCTGTTTATCTTTGATTTTAACTGCTATAGACATATACTCTTCAGATCTGGATCTAGGATGATTACCTGTTAGGTTCTAAACTCTAGACATAGATTTAGGCTTAGCATTTGTGCGAGTATCAGTTCTTAATGCTCTGTGTTGGTTTTGTTGTGTGAGACATCACCAATAAGACAATACGGTTGTTCTCTCGACGTTGCGTCAGACATAACCTCTGTTGTGAGTGATGCGTGAGGATATTAGGCGAATGATTGATTTGTGTTTACTTGATTAGAAGAATGCATGTGTTATCAATTGATGAGATTCAATCCCAACAAGGCCCCATTTATAATTCAATCTTTACTTTATATTTTCAGTCTTTATATGTTCTGCCTTTAATTTTGGTTCCTTAAATCTTTTGAACCAAAACGTTTGCACCATAAGCTTAGAAATGTAAAGACTGTTGAACGACGTTCTTTATCGCACTGATCCCTGTGGAGACGACAAAACTGGGTACTTAATTAATGTTTGTTTGCTGCTATACCGTACCAACAAAATGGCGCCGTCACAAGGGATTGGTGTTTGGACATTGAATCGCATTGCGATAGTTTCTATATTTTTGAGCTTTGTTTATTTGTTTATATTGTACATATTTGTTTTGTTTAATGTTTTCTCTAGTGTGAATAGGAATGATGAGAACTCCTTCTAGATTGGTTGCTATTTGTAAAAAAAGTATTCAATGAAGCTTCGACCGAGTATGGATGGTGATGATAGGATGGTGAGCATTGAATGTATGCAAGGTAAATTGTACCGCTTTATTGAATGTTAGATTGATTTAAGAATTTTGTGCTTTATGCAAATGTGTATGCTTGTTTCATTTTGCAACTTGTTTGAATGCTTGTTTCACTTAGGTCCAAAAGCCACAAATTGTGAGAAAACTCCATTGTTTACTATATGCTAGGATGACTAATAACTTTGTTTAATTCGTTTGATTCACGCTTTATCTGTTAATTATTGTGATTTTGTGGAAGCATTAGAAATTATCAAGGCCTTTATTTATATTGAGCACAACCGTATCCAAAAGTATCTTACCCATGAGTAGTGAGAATTCGTTAACCCCTTTGAGCCTAAACTGTTTAGATCTCATTTTAGTGATGAACTTGGTTTATGTACATAATTTGAAAGTATAGTTCATCATTGAATTTTGTGAGGTTCTAAAAATTTCTTCTTGAACCTTTGAACATTGTCTTCATTTATTTCCTTGCCATTAAAAGTAAGGAGCATTCATTTGAGGTTTGGTTGAATTTAAGTTGGGGAGAATGAAAAAGAAGAATGGTAGGTTGCTTTAAACTTTTGAAAAATTTCAAACAAGCATGAAAACAAAAAGTGTGAATATGAATGTGAAAAATAAAAGAAAAAGAATGCTTGTTTGAATAAGAAAAATAGAGAATGAAATATTTGTGCATAAGGAAGTTTGAGAAGGTTTGTGGTAAAGGAATGAAAATGGTGAATGAAGTTGTGATGTGTAAATACCATGTATAGTGAATGTTTCTTTTTGCATCGGCAACTTTGATTAAATGACATTTAGAAATGTCCCTTTGTTGTGAACCCGACCAAACTACAACCTTTAAAGTCCCTAATGATCTTTTTGCTTCCAGGTTTTCATTTTTGATTATTAGATGTTGTATGAATTGAATTGTTATTTGCATTGCTTTCCAGGTGAGTGAAATTGCCCCGCGGTTGCAAACGCGTTAATTTCTTCATTCTTATTTTGAAGAGGAGTGTTAGAGTGATTCAAGTATGAAAACTTAGTTGTTATATGAAATATTCTATGATATTTGCTTAAGAACTTAATTCTTTCTCATTGTTCGATTCTATTGAGTGGTGAACGTTGCTTGTGCGCATTTTCATGCTTGACCAAATCCTCTTATTTGAGAAAATTTCTCTTGTGTGAAGTTGAACTGCTAATCCTTTCTTGGTTGAAGCTATTGCTTGAGCAAATCCTCTTGTTTTCATGAGGGGCATACTTTGCTTGAGGACAAGCAAAAATCTAGTTGGGGAGAGTTGTTAAGTGTAAATTTTGACTTAAAATGAAATATCTTTCTTGGCACTTTTCAACTCAATTCTCATGTTTTCTTAGATTTTATTCTTGAATTGTTGTCATTCTTCAACATTATGAAAATACCTTTGGTGCTTGTAATATGTGTGTTATTGTGCAGGAAAAGGCACTAATTGATCAAAGATGTAAGACACAAAGAAATGATACAAGTTGCCAAAGAAATGAAGAAACTTCAGCAAGTTCGCTTTGTGAACTTGCCAGCGAATATTAGCTTTGCGAACAACTGGCGAAGCTCCAAAACGGTCCAAGACTTTGGACAGTAAGAAAATGGACTAAAGTTCGCTTTGCAAACTTCCCAGCGAAGGTTCGTTGATTCATCGCTTTGCGAAAACCTGGCGAAGGACACCTTGGATATGGAAGAAGAAAAAGGGACCTAAGTTCGCTTGCGAACTTGAAGGTGAATGTTCGCTTTGCAAATAATCCTTCACATTGCGAACTTATACAGAATTTATGAGGCGGTTTAAGCAGATCAGAGGCACATCAGGTCCCTTTTTTGTTGTTCGCTAGGCGAATGAAAAGTTCGCAGTGCGAACTTGGAAATTTCTGAATGTATTATATATATATATATATATATATATATATATATATATATATATATATATATATATATATATATATTACACTTTTTAGAGATATATAGATCTTTTTCAGCATAGAACTTGATCTCTCTCCATTTCAAGCATATTGTAGAGAGAGAAACTCAAACCATAAGAGGGAGAAGGTAAGATCTTTGATCTCTTGTTGGGTTTGTATGTAATCTTTTGATACCTTATGTATTTTATCTAATGTATGTTTGTGAATTAGTTTTGATTCTCTATTGTTGATTCTCTTTGGTTGTTTATTTGTGAGTCTAGACAAAACTCTTTTCAAATCTTTGATCTTATATTTTCATCTATCAATGAGCAAAATTTTGACATGGTTTTGGGAGTTGATATTCACTTGTAACTTGTATTGTATTTTGTTGATTAGTAGCACGAATAGCATGAGTAGGATCGATACGGTATTGTGAGGATACGTGATAATAGTGATAAAAAATGATATTCACATACATTTGGCAAATTAGTTACTTACATGTAAAAAGGGTTAAGTGTATGTACATATTCTGATCATGGCATTTACTATGAAGCAGTCATTTATCTGATTTGGGTGTCGTCTTTGTATACCTGTTTATCTTTGATTTTAACTGCTATAGACATATACTCTTCAGATCTGGATCTAGGATGATTACCTGTTAGGTTCTAAACTCTAGACATAGATTTAGGCTTAGCATTTGTGTGAGTATCAGTTCTTAATGCTCTGTGTTGGTTTTGTTGTGTGAGACATCACCAATAAGACAATACGGTTGTTCTCTCGACGTTGCGTCAGACATAACCTCTGTTGTGAGTGATACGTGAGGATATTAGGCGAATGATTGATTTGTGTTTACTTGATTAGAAGAATGCATGTGTTATCAATTGATGAGATTCAATCCCAACAAGGCCCCATTTATAATTCAATCTTTACTTTATATTTTCAGTCTTTATATGTTCTGCCTTTAATTTTGGTTCCTTAAATCTTTTGAACCAAAACGTTTGCACCATAAGCTTAGAAATGTAAAGACTGTTGAACGACGTTCTTTATCGCACTGATCCCTGTGGAGACGACAAAACTGGGTACTTAATTAATTTTTGTTTGCTCCTATACCGTACCAACAAAATGGCGCCGTCACCGGGGATTGGTGTTTGGACATTGAATCGCATTGTGATAGTTTCTATATTTTTGAGCTTTGTACATTTGTTTATATTGTATATATTTGTTTTGTTTAATGTTTTCTCTAGTGTGAATAGGAATGATGAGAACTCCTTCTAGATTGGTTGCTATTTGTAAAAAAAGTATTCAATGAAGCTTCGACCGAGTATGGATGGTGATGATAGGATGGTGAGCATTGAATGTATGCAAGGTAAATTGTACCGCTTTATAGAATGTTAGATTGATTTAAGAATTTTGTGCTTTATGCAAATGTGTATGCTTGTTTCATTTTGCAACTTGTTTGAATGCTTGTTTCACTTAGGTCCAAAAGCCACAAATTGTGAGAAAACTCCATTGTTTACTATATGCTAGGATGACTGATAACTTTGTTTAATTCGTTTGATTCATGCTTTATCTGTTAATTATTATGATTTTGTGGAAGCATTAGAAATTATCAAGGCATTTATTTATATTGAGCATAACCGTATCCAAAAGTATCTTACCCATGAGTAGTGAGAATTCGTTAACCCCTTTGAGGCTAAACTGTTTAGATCTCATTTTAGTGATGAACTTGGTTTATGTACATAATTTGAAAGTATAGTTCATCATTGAATTTTGTGAGGTTCTAAAAATTTCTTCTTGAACCTTTGAACATTGTCTTCATTTATTTCCTTGCCATAAAAAGTAAGGAGCATTCATTTGAGGTTTGGTTGAATTTAAGTTGGGGAGAATGAAAAAGAAGAATGGTAGGTTGCTTTAAACTTTTGAAAAATTTCAAACAAGCATGAAAACAAAAAGTGTGAATATGAATGTGAAAAATAAAAGAAAAAGAATGCTTGTTTGAATAAGAAAAATAGAGAATGAAATATTTGTGCATAAGGAAGTTTGAGAAGGTTTGTGGTAAAGGAATGAAAATGGTGAATGAAGTTGTGATGTGTAAATACCATGTATAGTGAATGTTTCTTTTTGCATCGGCAACTTTGATTCAATGACATTTAGAAATGTCCCTTTGTTGTGAACCCGACCAAACTACAACCTTTAAAGTCCCTAATGATCTTTTTGCTTCCAGGTTTTCATTTTTGATTATTAGATGTTGTATGAATTGAATTGTTATTAGCATTGCTTTCCAGGTGAGTGAAATTGCCCCGCGGTTGCAAATGCGTTAATTTCTTCATTCTTATTTTGAAGAGGAGTGTTAGAGTGATTCAAGTATGAAAATTTAGTTGTTATATGAAATATTCTATGATATTTGCTTAAGAACTTAATTCTTTGTCATTGTTCAATTCTATTGAGTGGTGAACGTTGCTTGTGCGCATTTTCATGCTTGACCAAATCCTCTTATTTGAGAAAATTTCTCTTGTGTGAAGTTGAACTGCTAATCCTTTCTTGGTTGAAGCTATTGCTTGAGCAAATCCTCTTGTTTTCATGAGGGGCATACTTTGCTTGAGGACAAGCAAAAATCTAGTTGGGGAGAGTTGTTAAGTGCAAATTTTGACTTAAAATGAAATATCTTTCTTGGCACTTTTCAACTCAATTCTCATGTTTTCTTAGATTTTATTCTTGAATTGTTGTCATTCTTCAACATTATGAAAATACCTTTGGTGCTTGTAATATGTGTGTTATTGTGCAGGAAAAGGCACTAATTGATCAAAGATATAAGACACAAAGAAATGATACAAGTTGCCAAAGAAATGAAGAAACTTCAGCAAGTTCGCAATTCGCTTTGCGAACAACTGGCGAAGCTCCAGCAGATGGTCCAAGACTTTGGACAGTAAGAAAATGGACTAAATTCGCTTTGCGAACTTCCCAGCGAAGGTTCTCTGATTCATCGCTTTGCGAAGACCTGGCGAAGGACACCTTGGATATGGCAGAAGAAAAAGGGACCTAAGTTCGCTTTGTGAACTTGAAGGCGAATGTTCGCTTTGCGAATAATCCTTCGCATTACGAACTTATGCAGAATTTATGAGGCCGTTTAACCAGTTCAGAGGCACATCAGGTGCCTATTTTTTTGTTCGCTAGGCGAATGAAAAGTTCGCAGTGCGAACTTGGAAATTTCAGAATGTATTATATATATGTACTTTTTAGAGATATATAAATATTTTCCAGCATAGAACTTGATATCTCTCCATTTCAAGCATATTCTAGGGAGAGAAACTCAAACCATAAGATGGAGAAGGTAAGATCTTTGATCTCTTGTTGGGTTTGGATGTAATCTTTTGATACCTTATGTTTTTCATCTAATGTATGTTTGCGAATTAGCTTTGATTCTCTATTGTTGATTGTCTTTGATTGTTTATTTGTGAGTCTTGACAAAACTCTTTTCAAATCTTTGATCTTATATTTTCATCTATCAATGAGCAAACTTTTGACATGGTTTTGTGAGTTGATATTCACTTGTAACTTTTATTGTATTGTGTTGATTAGTAGCATGAATAACATGAGTAGGATCGATACGGTATTGTGAGGATACGTGATAATAGTGATGAAGAACGATATTCACATACATTTGGAAAATTATTTGAATACATGTGAAAAGGGTTATGTGTATGTACGTGTTCTGATCATGGCATTTATTATGAAGCAGTCATTTATCTGATTTAGGTGTCGTCTTTGTTTACCTGTTTATCTTTGATATGAACCGCTATAGACATACACTCTTCAAATATGGATCTAGGATGATTACCTGTTAGGTTCTAAACTCTAGACATAGATTTAGGCTTAGCATTTGCGTGAGTATCAGTTCTTAATGCTCTGTGTTGGTTTTGTTGCGTGAGATATCACCAATGAGGCAATACGGTTGTTCTCTCGACATTGCGTTAGACATCACCTCTGTTGTGAGTTATGCGTGAGGATATTAGGCGAATGATTGATTTGTGTTTACTTGAATAGAAGAATGCACGTGTTATCAATTGATGAGATTCAATCCCAACAAAGCCCCGTTTATAATTCAGTCTTTACTTTATATTTTCAGTCTTTATATTTTCTGCCTTTAATTTTGGTTCCTTAAATCTTTTGAACCAAAACTTTTGCACCATAAGCTTAGAAATGTAAAGACCGTTGAACGACATTCTTTATCGCACTGATCCCTATGGAGACGACAAAACTGGGTACTTAATTAATTTTTGCTTGCTGCTATACCGTACTAACAAAATGGCACCGTTGCCGGGGATTGGTTGTATATATTTGTTTTCTTTTATGTTTTCTCTAGTGTGACTAGGAATTATGAGAACTCCTTCTATATTGGTTGGTATTTGTATAAAAGTATTCAATGAAGTTTCGACCGTGTATGGATGGTGATGATAGGATGGTGAGAATTAAATGTATGCAAGGTAAATTGTACCACTTTATAGAATGTTAGATTGATTTAAGAATTTTGTGCTTTGTGAAAATGTGTATTCTTGTTTCATTTTGCAACTTGTTTGAATGCTTGTTTCACTTAGGTCCAAAAGCCACAAATTGTGAGAAACCTTCATTGTTTAATATATGCTAGGATGACTGATAACTTTGTTTAATTCGTTTGATTTATGCTTTATCTGTTGATTATTGTGATTTTGTGGAAGCATTAGAAATGATCAGGGCATTTGTTTATATTGAGCACAACCGTATCCAAAAGTATCTTACCCGTGAGTAGTGAGAATTCGTTAACCCCTTTGAGCTTAAATAGTTTAGATCTCATTTTAGTGACGAACTTGGTTTATGTACATAATTTGAAAGTATAGTTCATCATTGAATTTTGTGAGGTTCTAAAAATTTCTTCTTGAACCTTTGAACATTGTTTTCATTTATTTCCTTGCCATAAAAAGCAAGGAGCATTCACTTGAGGTTTGGTTGAATTTAAGTTGGGGAGAATGAAAAAGAAGAATGGTAGGTTGCTATAAACTTTTGAAAAATTTCAAACAAGCATGAAAAGAAAAATTGTGAATATGAATGCGAAAAACAATAGAAAAAGAATGCTTGTTTGAATAAGAAAAATAGAGAATGAAATAATTGTGCATAAGGGAGTTTGAGAAGGTTTGTGGTAAAGGAATGAAAATGGTGAATGAAGTTGTGATGTGTAAATACCATGTATAGTGAATGTTTCTTTTTGCATCGGCAACTTTGATTCAATGACCTTTAGAAATGTCCCTTTGTTGTAAACCCAACCAAGCTACAACCTTTAAAGTCCTTAGTGATCTTTTTGCTTCCAGGTTTTCATTTTTGATTGTTATATGTTGTATGAATTGAATTGTTATTAGCATTTCTTGCCAGGTGAGTGAAATTGCCCCGCGGTTGCAAACACGTTAATTTTTTCATTCTTATTTTGAAGAGGAGTGTTAGAGTGATTCAAGTATGAAAATTTAGTTGTTATTTGAAACATTCCATGATATTTGTTTAAGAACTTAATTCTTTGTCATTGTTCGATTCTATTGAGTGGTGAACGTTACTTCTCCGCATTTTCATGCTTGACCAAATTCTCTTATTTGAGAAAATTTCTCTTGTGTGAAGTTGAACCGTTAATCCTTTCTTGGTTGAATCTATTGCTTGAGAAAATCCTCTTGTTTTCATGAGGGGCATACTTTGCTTGAGGACAAGCAAAAATCAAGTTGGGGAGAGTTGTTAAGTGCAAATTTTGACTTAAAATGAACTATCTTTCTTGGCACTTTTCAACACAATTCTCATGTTTTCTTAGATTTTATTCTTGAATTGTTGTCATTCTTCAACATTATAAAACTACCTTTGGTGCTTGTAATATGTGTGTTATTGTGCAGGAAAAAGGCACTAATTGATCAAAGATGTCAGATACAAAGAAATGATACAAGGTGCCAAAGAAATGAAGAAACTTCAAGCGAACTTGCAAGCGAATGTTCACTTTCCGAACAACTGGCGAAGCTCCAGCGAATGGTACAAGACTTTGGACAGTAAGAAAAGGGACTAAAGTTTGCTTTCTGAACTTCCCAGTGAAGGTTCGCTGATTCATCGCTTTGCGAAGACCTGGCGAAGGACACCTTGGATATGGCAGAAGAAAAAGGGACCTAAGTTCGCTTGCGAACTTGAAGGCGAATGTTCGCTTTGCGTATAATCCTTCGCATTACGAACTTATGCAGAATTTATGAGGTGGTTTAAGCATATCAGAGGCACATCAGGTGCCTATTTTGCTGTTCGCTAGGCGAATGAAAAGTTCGCAGTGCGAACTTGGAAATTTCTGAATGTATTATATATATATATATTTTACACTTTTTAGAGATATATAGATATTTTTTAGCATAGAACTTGATCTCTCTCCATTTCAAGCATATTCTAGGGAGAGAAACTCAACCTATAAGAGGGAGAAGGTAAGATCTTTGATCTCTTGTTGGGTTTGGATGTAATCTTTTGATACCTTATGTATTTCATCTAATGTATGTTTGTGAAATTGTTTTATTTCTCTATTGTTGATTGTCTTTGATTGTTTATTTGTGAGTCTTGACAAAACTCTTTTCAAATCTTTGATCTTAGATTTTCATCTATCAATGAGCAAACTTTTGACATGGTTTTGTGAGTTGATATTCACTTGTATCTTTTATTGTATTTTGTTGATTAGTAGCATGAATAGCATAAGTAGAATCGATACGGTATTGTGAAGATACGTGATAATAGTGATGAAGAACGATATTCACATACGTTTGGCAAATTAGTTGAATACATGTAAAAAGGGTTAATTGTATGTATGTATTCTGATAAGGCATATAATATGAAGAAGTCATTTATCTGATTTGGGTGTCATCTTTGTTTACATGTTTATCATTGATTTGAACCGCTATAGACATATACTCTTTAAAATCTGGATCTAGGTTGATTATCTGTTAGATTCTAAACTCTAGACATCGATTTAGGCTTAGCATTTGCGTGAGTATCAGTTCTTAATGCCCTGTGTTGGTTTTTTTGCGTGAGACATCACCAATGAGACAATACGGCTGTTCTCTCGACGTTGCGTTAGACATAACATCTGTTGTGAGTGATGCGTGGGGATATTAGGCGAATGATTGATTTGTGTTTACTTGATTAGAAGAATGCATGTGTTATCAATTTATGAGATTCAATCCCAACAAGTCCCCGTTTATACTTCACTCTTTACTTTATATTTTCAGTCTTTATATTTTCTGCCTTTAATTTTGGTTTCTTAAATCTTTTGAACCAAAATTTTTGCACCATAAGCTTAGAAATGTAAAGATCGTTGAATGGCATTCTTTATCGTACTGATCTCTGTGGAGACTACAAAACTGGGTACTTAATTAATTTTTGCTTGCTGCTATACCGCACCAACAAAATGGCGCCTTTGCCGAGGATTGGTGTTTGGATATTGAATCGCATTGCGATAGTTCCTATATTTTTGAGCTTTGTACATTTGTTTATATTGTATATATTTGTTTTCTTTTATGTTTTCTCTAGTGTGACTAGGAATGATGAGAACTCCTTCTAGATTGGTTGCTATTTGTATAAAAGTATTAAATGAAGCTTCGACCGAGTCTGGATGGTGATGATAGGATGGTGAGCATTGAATGTATATAAGGTAAATTGTATCGTTTTATAGAATGTTAGATTGTTTAAGAATTTTGTGCTTTGTGCAAATGTGTATTCTTGTTTCATTTTGCAACTCTTTTGAATGCTTGTTTCACTTAGGTCCAAAAGCCACAAATTGTGAGAAACCTCCATTGTTTACTATATGCTAGGATGACTGATTACTTTCTTTAATTAATTTGATTCATGCTTTATCTGTTGATTAATGTGATTTTGTGGAAGCATTAGAAATGATCAAGGCATTTGTTTATATTGAGCACAACCGTATCCAAAAGTATATTACCTGTGAGTAGTGAGAACTCGTAAACCCCTTTGAGCCTAAACATATTAGATCTCATTTTAGTGATTAAATTGGTTAATGTACACAATTTCAAAGTATAGTTCATCATTGAATTTTGTGAGGTTCTAAAAATTTCTTCTTGAACCTTTGAACATTGTTTTTATTGATTTCCTTGCCATCAAATGCAAGGGGCATTCACTTGAGGTTTGGTTGAATTTAAGTAGGGGAGAATGAAAAAGAAGAATGGTAGGTTGTTATAAACTTTTGAAAAATTTCAAACAAGCATGAAAAGAAAAAATGTGAATATGAATGTGAAAAACAAAAGAAAAAGAATGCTTGTTTGAATAAGAAAAATAGAGAATGAAATAATTGTGCATAAGGAAGTTTGAGAAGGTTTGAGGTAAAGGAATGAAAATGGTGAATGAAGTTGTGATGTGTAAATACCATGTATAGTGAATGTTTCTTTTTGCATCGGCAACTTTGATTCAATGACCTTTAGAAATGTCCCTTTGTTGTGAACCCGACCAAGCTACAACCTTTAAACTCCTTAGTGATCTTTTTTCTTCCAGGTTTTCATTTTTGATTATTATATGTTGTATGAATTGAATTGTTATTAGCATTGTTTTCCAGGTGAGTGAAATTTCCCCGCGGTTGCAAACGGGTTAATTTCTTCATTCATATTTTTAAGAGGAGTGTTAGAGTGATTAAAGTATGAAAATTTAGTTGTTATTTGAAACATTCCATGATATTTGTTTAAGAACTTAATTTTTTGTCATTGTTCGATTCTATTGAGTGGTGAACGTTGCTTGTGCGCATTTTCATACTTGACCAAATCCTCTTATTTGAGAAAATTTCTCTTGTGTGAATTTGAACCGTTAATCCTTACTTGGTTGAATCTATTGCTTGAGAAAATCCTTTTGTTTTCAGAAGGGGCATACTTTGCTTAAGCCAAGCAAAAATCTAGTTAGGGAGAGTTGTTAAGTGCAAATTTTGACTTAAAATGAACTATCTTTCTTGGCACTTTTCAACTCAATTCTCACGTTTTCTTAGATTTTATTCTTGAATTGTTGTCATTCTTCAACATTATCAAAATACCTTTGGTGCTTGTAATATGTGTGTTATTGTGCAGGAAAAGGCACTAATTGATCAAAGATATAAGACACAAAGAGATGATACAAGTTGCCAAAAAAATGAAGAAACTTCAGCAAGTTCACTTTTCGAACTTGCCACAACTGGCGAAGCTCCAGCGAATGGTCCAAGTCTTTGGACAGTAAGAAAAGGGACTAAAGTTCGCTTTGAAAACTTTCCAGTGAAGGTTCACTGATTCATCGCTTTGCGAAGACCTGGCGAAGGACACCTTGGATATGGCAGAAGAAAAAGAGACCTAAGTTCGCTTTGGGAACTTGAAGGCGAATGTTCGCTTTGCGAACTTATGCATAATTTATGAGGCGGTTTAAGCAGATCAGATACACATCAGGTGCCTATTTTGTTGTTCGCTAGGCGAATGAAAAGTTTGTAGTGCGAATTTGGAAATTTCTGAATGTATTATATATATATATATATATATATATATATATATATATATATATATATATATATATATATGTTTTACACTTTTAGAGATATATAGATATTTTTCAGCTTAGAACTTGAACTCTCTCCATTTCAAGCATATTCTAGGGAGAGAAAATCAAACCATAAGATGGAGAAGGTAAGATCTTTGATCTCTTGTTGGGTTTGGATGTTATCTTTTGATACCTTATGTATTTCATCTAATGTATGTTTGTGAATTAGTTTTGATTCTCTATTGTTGATGGTCTTTGATTGTTTATTTGTGAGTCTTGACAAAACTCTTTTCAAATCTTTGATCTTAGATTTTCATCTATCAATGAGCAAACTTTTGACATGGTTTTGTGAGTTGATATTCACTTGTATCTTTTATTGTGTTGTGTTGATTAGTAGCATGAATAGCATGAGTAAGATCGATACGGTATTGTGAGGATTCGTGATAATAGTGATGAAGAACGATATTCACATACATTTGGCAAATTAGTTGAATACATGTAAAAAGGGTTAAATGTATGTACGTATTCTGATCATGGCATTTAATATGAAGCAGTTATTTATCTGATTTGGGTGTCGTCTTTGTTTAACTGTTTATCTTTGATTTAAACCGCTATAGACATATACTCTTCAGATTTGGATCTTGGATGATTACTTGTTAGGTTCTAAACTCTAGACATAGATTTAGGCTTCGCATTTGCGTGAGTATCAGTTCTTAGAAATGTAAAGACCATTAAACGATATTCTTTATCGCACTGATCCCTGTGGAGACTACAAAACTGGGTACTTAATTAATTATTTTTTTGCTACTATACCACACTAACACACTCCTATCAACAAGGGACTATCTATCATAATTAAGAAGGATCATCCCATTGAAAATTTCATAGGAAGTCTAAATGAAGGAGTTATCACAAGATCAATATAGATGATTACCAACACTTGTTTCATTTCCATGATTGAACCCAAGAACATCAACGAAGCACTGGCTGATGAATTTTGGTTAAATGTCATGCAAGAGGAGTTGTTTCAATTCAAAAGAAGTAATGTATGGAAATTATTTTTAAGAACTGAAGATGTGAATTTCATTGGTTCCAAATGCATGTTAGATTACTACTTGGAATTTCTTGCGTGTTTAAATTCAGGTTATTTCAAATGGATGTTAAAAGTGCCTTCTTGGATGGCTATATGAATGAAGAAGTTTATGTTGAGCAACCAAAGGGATTTGTCGATCCTAGTTTTCCAGATCATGTGTATAAGTTAAAGAAAGCTCTTTTTGTTTAAAGCAAGCCCTAAGAGGTCTGTATGAAAGATTAACTGAGTTCATGGTCAACAATGGATACAAAAGAGGTGGAATAGATAAAATACTCTTTGTGAAGAATAATGGTGGAAAGCTCGTGATAGCACAAATTTATGTTGTTGATATAGTCTTTGGTAGGATGTAAAACCCAATGGTAGAACATTTTTTCTAACAAATGAAGTCTTAATTTGAGATGAGTCTTGTAGAAGAACTCACTTTTTTTCTTGGTCTTCAAGTAAAGCAAATGGAAGACAACATTTATGTATCTTAAAGCAAGTATGCTAAGAGGATAGTGAATAAGTTTGGGCTTGAAAATGCAAGTAAAAAATAACTCCTACTGGAACATATGTGAAAGCAACCAAAGATGAAAAGGGTGTTGATGTAAACCAAGTTTACACAGAAGCATGATTGACAGTCTACTCTACCTCATTGCAAGCAGATCTGACACCACTTTTTTGTAGGTGTTTGAGCAAGATATCAAGCTAAACCCAATTCTAGTAATCTCACTCAAGTGAAGATAATTTTGAAATATGTAAATGGGACTTGTGACTATGGTAGTATTCTTTATTTATAGAGTACAAATTCAATACTAGTAGGATACTGTGATGCTAATTAGGTTGAAACTGCTTATAATAGAAAGAGAACATATGGTGGATGTTTCTTTATTGGCAATAATTTAATCTCGTGGTTAAAAAGAAACAGAATTGTGTCTCATTATTTACTGTTGAAATTGAGTATATTTTTACAGGGAGCAGTTGCACTCAATTTCTCGGGATGAATCATATGTTGAAGGAGTATAATGTCAAACAAGATGCCATGACATTATTATGTGACAGCTTGAGTGCTATCAATATTCAAAGAGTCTTGTTCAACACAGTAGAACCAAGCACATTGACATTCATCATCATTTCATAAGGGAACTCATGGAAGATAAAGTTGTAAATCTTGAGCATATAACAATTGAAAAATAGTTGGCTGACATATTCACGAAGGCTTTGGATGTAGCTCAACTTGAAAAACTAAGGAATGCCCATGGGAGGTGCGCAATAATATGTTTTCTTTCTCTAAAGACAAATGTTGCACGTTGAATAAGGTTGGTTGCAAAGTTGCTTCATAACTAATCCATCGTTACAAGCAAGAATAATCTTTTTATCTTTATCTATTGTAATCAAAAAATTATTCTCTATGCCTTCTATCAATTGTTTCCATTATGTTCGAAAATGAGTTAATCATTTGGAAAAGCTAAAGCTAAGGAGATCAATATGCTGGAAGATAAGTCTGGGAAGAAGGCTAGGGCTCTAGAGTCAAAGAAGAAGGATTTAGAAAAGAATGAATCCAAGGTCGGGATACATGCTAGACCATATGTTGGAGTATTTGTGACTGGGAAGAAGTCTGTAACAAAGATGAAGTCTTTGAATAACAGACGTGTTCAAACACATGAATTTGACTTAGATAATGATGAGGATTGTGTTACCTTCATTGAATCAGGTGGTTTGTAATTCCCCGCATTACTTAATTGCTCAATTGGAAATCAGAAGAGATCAATTATTTTATTAAAGAGACGGATAGATTTTATTAGTTTAAAAGAGGATTTTAAGGTAACTCTAATAATTGATCGACTGGTTTGAGATGACAAAATATCAATTGGAGATATTTTGATCTATTGGATTACATATTATTATAAGTTTATTTATATATATATATATATATATATATATATATATATATATATTTTTTTTTTTTTTTTGTTAGAAAGAAAAAGAAATAGAAAGAAGAAGAAGAAAAAGAGGAAGAAGAGAAAGGAGGAGAAGAGGAAAAGAGAGAAAAAGCTTGGATCATCATCTTCTTCAAACTCCTCTTCGATTATCAGGTGGGTTCTAGATAGAAACACTAAGTTCTAGAAATCAATGATTTGAACTTAGGTTAGATTTGAGAGGAAATGATTAATCGGATAAAATCAATGAATCTAACGGATGAAATGTGATATAAAATGTGTAGAATACTTATTGTTATTATTGGAGTATGTTTTGATTGTTATGGTATGATTTGGAAGTGTTTGGATTAAGAAAATAATTGTTTTGGATGAGTAACAGCGCTGCTGAGATGTTGGGTTTCGCATGGTTCGCCTAGCGAACCTGGGGCGAAGCGCAGCGAACAGCTTTCGAGGGTTCGCCTAGCGAACCCGGCAGTGAAGGTCAGCAAATGTTCGCCAAGCTGTTCGCCTAGCGAATTTTGCATCTTTTTAGTTCTGTTTGGTTCTGCCTTGGTTCGCCCAGAGGTTCGCGAAGCAAAGGGCAAGGCGAAGGTTCGCCAAGGGGTTCGCCTAGCGAACTTTGTGTCTGTTATGGTCTGGTTGTTGATTCGTCTGGAGCTTCGCCTAGCGAAGGCGGTAGCGAACGCTCGCTGGGAGGTTCGCCTAGCGAACGTGGCAGTTTGTGAAGTTTTGTTTCCTTCATAACTTTGATCCGTAACTCGGATCGGGACGTTCTCGGATCGGGATTGAGTATGATGTGGGATTAATTAATTAGTGGCATTTGAATGATAACAATGTCATGTGTTATGTTGTGTTATGTTGAAATCCATATCTTTTGGATCGTAAATCTGATCGCGGCATAGTGATAGCCGATGTGAAGCTGTGGGAATATCCTACGGGATAAGAAGTGAAAGTATTGATTGCGATACCCGATTAAATGATTCGGAGGGAACCCAAAATGTGATGTTTTATGTGATATGTGTTTACTTGTAATATTTGTGTTATGCCATGTCTATATAATTGTTGTTAAGTATGAATGAGAGAATATGCATGCTTAAAACAAATTAGGAAGAGTGAGGAAACCTTACCCCAAACCTAATGATATGATTCTAGGTTGTGACTAGGATTGATAAATAATCTAGATGGCGATGCTCGTGCATTCGATGTAGATGTGCATCCTTGCCGAGTAATGGTCTAGAGGTGAGTGAGACACTAGTATGGAACATGTGTGTGAACCTTGTGTTCTTTGAGAAAAGGCGAATGTGGCCTTAAGGCATTGTGGCCTTGTGATTGTCGAATACAATCACGTTTATGTGTGAGATCACGTAATTGTAACCGGTTATCTTGCGAGTGCGTTTCATGGGTCTCGAGCTGCTCTGAAACATGTGCACAACTACTTGGCAGGTTTAATTCCTGCGTACAGTACGAATGGCGCTCAGGGAGCGTATGCTTGTGACGGTTAATGGCCCGTGTGAAGTGACGGTTCATAACGGTTAATGGCCCGTAGAACTCGAATCCATTCGTATGTCAAGTAGGTTACCAGGATCCATGAATCGGGTCGACTTCTAGACGTAGAAGCGGACGGGAAAAGGGGATGCCTTGGTGTGGTTATCGATTAGTGATATTTTGAGTTGATGAACTCATGACATGTTTCCATATAGTGTGAGATTGTGAATTGTGCACTCAAAGTCATTTCCCTTCCCCTTGACTTGAGTTAGGATTGATAGAACCTTGTAAAGCCGAGAGGACCTATAAGATAGGGAACTCACTGAGATTTGTTGTATCTCACCCCACTATAGTTGCTATATTTCAGGTGTGGTTTGCAGGTTTGATTTACAAGTGGAGCGATGCTGAGATGTTTCAAGAGAAGCTTGGCTTTAGTATTTCCGCTGTGTATTATTTTGTTGTATACAATTGAGGATATTGTATATTATTCTTAGATTTTTATTTTTGGCTAGTTTCCATAGCTTGTACCATAGTTTGTATTTATGTATTAGAAATGGTCAAGTATGTGAATAACGCCATTAGGCACTTATGATGGTGTCAGTACCAAATAAAGTGCGTGTATTGTATTATTCTAGATAAATATTATACAGGGCATTACATGGTTGGTCTGGAGATCAAGTCTAAAGATTGACTTTTCTAAGTGTTTATGTTTCATTATGATTGTATCTGTAATAACTCCTTAACAATCCTGGATCTATTGTGATATCCTATGGATTTGGCAACATGTATCTAGTTTTCATTTCTTTCTATACCTTTGCCAAATTATGGCAAAGTGGGGGAATAATGGTAGTAGCGGTGTGCTTGATGAGTAACTTAATTACTAACTGTTTATGGAGCAATGTTTAGCTTATGTGTTGTAAGGTGTATGTGTTGCATTATTAATGTATGTTGATACTGATGTGTGCTCACATGCTGGAGCATTTGGCTTGGCATCTGACCTTTGAGCATGTGTGAGTTGATCTGCTAATTGTGTATGAACTCTGATGTTCTTGATGTGTAATAGCAGTGGTGTGTGCTTACTTCTGACCTAACTGACTTCAATTAACTACTGATTGTGCACATGCATGACTGATTGTGTGTGCCTGGCTATTGTGGAGCATTATTTGTTTTGATGTAGCAACCACAGGTAATGTATTATGTTTGTGTTACTTATTTTGTTGTTGATGTTTGCTTATGGTGTGATTTGATGCTCAATGTGTATTAAACATCTTGTAAGTTGTGATAGAGTTGTTTTGCCAAAATTTACCAAAGGGGCACTACTACGAAAAACCCATTTAACAACGGTTGAAAATGACATATAATGACGCGGGCGAAGGCGTTGTTATGTAGATTGTCGTTGTAAGTTAGTTGTTTCTACAACGGGCTGGAAGCCCTTAATGAAAGGTAGGGCGCGAGCCATATATCACAACGGTTATGATAATAAACCGTTGTGATACATACACTTATGTTCTGGGTTCGAAACCCATCAGCAGCGAAATTATATAAAACATAAATTATTTATGATATCGGTTACAATAGATAATCATTGTTGTAAGTACCCTAAGTTTATTATATTAAATGTAGATTGCTTGTTTTCTAAACACCTCGCTAAATAAATATACATGGATTCAATTTAATGAAGATGTCTATAATCTGCAAATTAAACTGTTCTTAAAAACCAACTTAAACAAACCAATGTTGTTTTCTGATTGCATTCGTCTCATCGTGCATTTCACTCTCTTTTACATATATTGTGGTTTATTGATCTGACTCATTCGATATATCACTATATTCGATTATAGTTAAATTTCCATAAGATCAACAAGACATTGGATAATCTGCCTCATCTTTGATTTAACTATAATGGAAGATGGCGATGCATCTAAGGAACCAGATCATTATACCATAATCTTTATGTAAAAGAACGTGAGATAAATGATGAGAGGCATGCAACCAGAAAACAACATTGGTTTGTTTAAGTTGGTTTTCAAATACAACTTAATTTGCAGATTATAAGTATCTATGTCAAATTAACTGAATGTATTTTAAGTGAGGGTTAGTGAAACAAACAATCTACATAGAATATAATAAACTCAAAGAACATTCTATACCAGATCCAGATATTATAAACTTATATAATACGCTTGCTACCACCAGCAAACTTTAAGTGAGGGTTAGTTATACAAATAATGTAAATAGAATATAATAAACTCAAACAACATTCTATACCAGATCCAGAAATTATAAACTGGTATAATACGCTTGCTTCCACCAGCATCATCACCTTGTATCAACTCCTTAACCTGAAACGAAACAAAGCAAACTTCAAAATTGAGCATCCTCAGTTGAAAACAAACCCTAAAACCATAATCCAGTGAAGAGTAAAGAGAGGAACATGAATAACGCACCTTTTAATGAAACTAATCACGGAACAGGAATTAATTATGATGTTGAACTAGTTTGGGAAGCAATGAAAAAGAAATATAAGGAAGAATAAGCTTACACAAAAGCTTCATACTTCTTTTACTTCTTTTCATTGTTTCTAAAATTAGATAAAGTTTGCTTACACTGTTGTTTCTTCATTTATTAACATCTTGTTCGTGATGCTATGAAGTTTCCAAAGTATGGTCTTTGTTAAGGTAGTGAAAACGAATCTGAAAAAATGAGAACAATCAACAAAAACAACATGCAACAAACGATATAATGGGAAATATCTAACAATAGATTGAAGAAGAAGAATACCTTAATGTATGATTCACGGATAATGGTAAAAACAAAGAGAAAAAATGGGTTCTAGGGTTTCACTTTGAAGGCAACGACGTTACTGTCAATTAAGTGAAAGTTATTTTGCTTATATATGGGTAAACTATTTCACAACCGTTAACAATAACAACCGTATAGATAGGTATTTATTTATTATAAATATATCACTACGGTTAACTAGAATAACCGTAGTGATAACCCTTTTATCTGTGAATTTTAAAATAAATAAAAACCATATAGATAGGTATTTATTTATTATAAATATATCACTACGGTTGACCAGGAGAACCGTAGTGATAGCCCTTTTATTTGTGAATTTTAAAATAAATAAAAAAGAAAAGGTGTGCCTTAACTTCTCACTTAATGCATCTGCAGTTTAAACATCAACAATGTAATTCACAGTGGATCTACAGTTTAAACATCAACAATGTAATTCAAACCCTAATTCAACTATTACATTTCATAACAAAGTAAACATTGAACATAAAGGAGACAAGAAAACATAACATCTTGATATTTCCAGAAAATATCTCTGATTTCAGTTTGTTCTTCAAATTCTTGTTCTTTTTCTTTAAATCCTCATACATAACCTTCAGATAGCCCACAACTTCTAACTCGGACTTCATAATTCTCTCATCGTCATTTCCATCTCTTTCTCCCACGTCTTCATCCCATATGAACAAATTACATGTTTCATCGCTCCTCCAAAATGGACATCTCCAAAAAAGCCTTCCTTTATTTTGTCCCTTCTTGCATTGATACGAAACCATACGACCATCACAACCACAGAAATTTCTAGATCGAGATTTTACACTGGAAGAAGACGTAGAAACACCTTTGGATGATTTTGTCTTCAAATGTGACATTGCAACACCTTAAAGTATAACACTTTCTTGTTGTTGTTGTTGTCTTCTTCCCGACAATGGTGATGGCGTTGGTGTTAGGGTTGTTTCGTCTTGTTTCTTTTTTCAATGGATAAATTGATATATACTTGGTGTTTAAAATACATAACAGTTTGTAACAACGGTTTAAAGAAAACGCCGTCGTGATATCATTATTATTTTTGAGTTAAATATTAATAAAACTTAAAATGGGAGCATTTACGTCAAAGGGATAAACTATTTGAGGGCGATGAGGTTCGAACCCATGATAGCTAGATTGTATCACGACGGTTTTCATAATAACCGTTATTATACCCTTGAGATTTCTAATTAAAATAATGCGCGCGCATCCAGTACGCACTATAAGAACGGTGTATAGGATGTCGTTGTAAACCTCGCGTTGTTGTTAGGATGTTTTGTAGTAGTGGGGATATCATTGTATCTTTTGGATTGGCTACATTATGAAAAACGACATGGTATGCACAAGATGTTTTGGTGAAGATATTCCAGCATGTGTGTAACCTCTAGCCCTTGTTAGCAGGCCATGATGGATGTTGTCTGGAGCATGATTTTCTAATTAGATCTCAATCAGATTTGTTGCAAATTTGTTGCTATCTTTTAACAATGCATTTATGTAGATTTAATTGATTAAATTGGACGTGATCAAATCAATTTAAATGGAGATTTAAAATTAAATCAAATTAAATATTTTTGGAGGATATTTGAAAAACAAATCTTAATAGAATATCCTAAAATTTTGGATGTGATCTAGTGCCCATTGGAAAAAGCCCATAGTTTGCTTTGCTATTTAAGGAGACTCAAACCTAACGTTTGAAATATGCGAGTATTAAAGATTCCTTGTGTTAAAGTTTATCTTTTGAGTCTTTGTTAGTGTTATTGCTTGTGCACCACTCTAGCGCTTTCATTTATATCTTAAAGCATAAAATTTGGTTTGTTAATTGAGTTATAATTCAACATTTATTATTCTAATTATTGTAGTGGTCATTTGGGATTAGTGATTGAGAGAAAGTGAGACGGGTTCTCATATTTAGAGGGAGTAGTAAATAGAAAGTCACTAGGATTAGAAGAGGTATTGAGCAACATGGGGTTGTTGTTCCTATAAGACTAATTGTACTAATTTGAAATAATGGATTTAATTTCTTAGGTTAGAAGCCCCCCGGACATAGGTGAGGTTGCACCGAACTGGGTTAACAATTCTTTATGTTCTTTTATTGCTTTATGCACTTATAGTCTTATTAATCAATAATCTATCAATTCTAGTTTAAGATGTTGAACACTTTGGCTTAAACATCTAGTCCAACATTTATCCCCTTAATAACAGAATTTCAATTGGTATCAGAGCCGACACCCTATTCTATTTGGGTGAGCTCCAGTGAAGATATTTTCAATTCAAACGGACAACATTCATGATGGAAGGTATGTCCATAGACCACTTGTTTTAGATGTCACCAACTATGTTTATTGGAAAGTTGAGATGATTGTTTTTCTCAAATCGATGGACAACAAAACATGGAAGAGTGTTATAAAAGGTTGGAAACACCCGGTGATTACTTATCAAGATGGAACATTAACCTTAAAGCCTAAAGTTGATTGGAAAAATGTTGAAGCTCTTGGAAATTCAAAGGAATTATGTGTTATTTTCAATGGTGTTGACAAAAACATGTTTAGATTTATTAACACATGTACTGAAGTCAAAGAAGCACGAAAAATTCTCAAAACTGCTCATGAAGGCACGTCCAAGGTTAGAATGTCAAGGTTGCAACTCCTCACTACTAAGTTTGAAAATCTGAGGATGAATGAAGATGAATCTATTTCTTACTTTAACATCAGACTGTGTGACATTGTTAACACTTTTTTTGTATTAGGAGAAAAGATGTATGAAGAAAAGTTGGTCATAAAGGCCCTAAGATCTCTTCCTAAGAAGTTAGATATGAAGGTCACACTTATTGAAGAAGCGTAATCCAAGCAACATCAAAGTAGATGAACTCATTGGTTCTTTACAAACCTTTGAGATGACATTAAATGATGATAGGTTTGAGAAGAAGAACAAAAGTATAGTTTTTTTGACCAACACTAAAGAAGATGAAGATCAAGGTGAAGAAAGTTTATCAGAAATTATAACTCTTGTTGGAAGGAAGTTTAATAAAGCTTTGAGAAGGTCGGACATAATTCCAATGCATAAAAAAGATTTTTGAAATACAAAACCAATACTAATTAAATAACTTAAATTTTATTTTTAAAACTCTTAATTTTAGCTTTAGATGTAAAACAACTTCTAAGTCGTAAGATTTTAATCCAAACACACCCTAAACAGTATACAGAGTACTCTATTTATTCTATTTTATAAGCAATTTTTTATTTTTAGATTTATTTTATAATTGATATATATATATATATATATATATATATATATATATATATATATATATATATATATATATAATTTATATATAGTCTAAATATATCATTTATTCAGTAAACCTTAAAATTAAAATTTATTTATAAAAGAGAATAGAAATACTATTCATTATCACATTATAATTGTTCTAGACTGGACCAATGGCTAGAATTGGCCCAATCCGCTTCTGCTCCAGAGCGGCCCAAATTGCCCAAGTCCAATCCATAGAGGGGCAAAAGTTACCTTTCTGGCCCTCCAACCGGGCAAGGAATACAACGTTCCTCCCCGGAATTACTGCCCGTCACGCACGGCTCCATTGCTCCCCGAACAGTCAAGGGCAGGTGCCCGAAACCATGCCTGTGCCCGACACAATGGCTAGTTTCGGGCACCCTGCCCAACGTAACGGCTAGTTTGGGTAGTTACCTATTCTTTGGGGAAAACAGTTGTTTCGCCCCGAAAATAGGACTGTTGGCCACGCGCTGGTGGCTCTATTTAAACCCTCTCGCTTGAGAGGGTCAGGTATCCAATATTTGCCCTACGAATTCATACTTTGTACTTGCCCCTTTTCTCTGACCATTTCTTACTTGAGCGTCGGAGTACCTTGAAGGTACACCCCCCTCCTCTCCATACGACCAGCATCCCTGACGTACTTGGCGGCCTGATTCTACAAGATCTGATCCAGCCTTCACGATCAGTGGCGTCGTCAGTGGGAAACTTTGTTCTCCCCATCTTTCTTTCCTCAGAAACCGAAGATCAAAACAATGCTCAAACATCATCACGACCATGGCCTCCCAAGAGTTTCACCATCCAAGATCCCCTCCTACGCAGAGGAACACGCGACGATCAAGAAGCCCGCAGCCACGGAGAGAAATCGACCGAAGATTACGGTAAGAGCCTGATCCTCGCGTAGCCTGAAAGCGCGACCAGATCTCCCCGCATGACCAGCACGTTCATGACCATAAGAGGACTCGGAGGAATGTGCAATCTCTGCTGATCAAGTCCAAAGGACGGGCCCGCTCACCTTCTCCTCGAAGGAACCGTTCACCTTCTCCTCGAAGGAACCGCTCACCTTCTCCTCGAAGGAACCGTTCACCTTCTCCGCGAAGGAATCGCCGACGCGAGCATCCCGTCCGGTCCCCATCATACACCAGTTCTAGCAGCGACGACGGCCTCGCGGCCCATTGTCCCAGGAGATCTTGGCTACCCGTCTCCCAAAAGGCTTAGAGAAACCCCCGTCACTTGGCACGTACGACGGGACCACTGATCCAGACGAGCACATCGAGAACATCGATGCGCTGTTAGACTACCGCGGCGTACGGGGCGCCATCAAATGCAAACTGTTCCCGACCACGCTTCGAAAGGGAGCAATGACATGGTATAAGCAACTTCCCGAGGAGTCCATCACCTCGTGGAGACAGCTGGGCAGGATGTTCTCGCGGCACTTCACAGCAACTCGCCGCCACCCCAAAACTGAGGCCTCTCTTGAAGCCATCATCCAGGGGAAAGACGAACCTCTCTGCGCATACATCGAGAGGTTCAACAAGGAAGCAGTGCAGGTCCCGACGACAGATAAAATGAAGAAGTTCTTGCTCGAACAAGGGGTCCGCCCGGACTCCGAGTTCTCTAAAGCCATTGGCCTTGCACCACCGAGGAACTTAGACGCCCTCCTCCTCAAAGCCCAATCTCATATTCAGTACGAAGAGAAGATTGTGGCCTGCAACGTCCGAGCATCACGTCGCTAGGAGAACGCTCGGGCCTCTAAAGGAGAAGAAGCCTCGACATCTCGTCGGGGTGAACGAAGGCACGAGGACCGTCCGAGGGACTCTCGCGACAGCAAGGGGCCCTCCGGACGCTTCCATGACTACACTCCCCTGACCGTTTCTAGGGAAAAGATTTTGTCTGAATGCGCCAATTCAGAGTTCAAACAGGCTGGGGTCCGCTTCCCCAAATAGCTGTCAAACAGACTAAACGTGGACAAGTCAAAATACTGTCGCTTCCACAAAAGTCACGACCATACTACGGAGGACTACATCCATCTGAAGGATGCCATTGAAATACTGATCAGGGACGGCCACCTGAAATAGTTCGCGAAGAAGAAGGACACTCCTCGACAGGACGCCCAGGAGTCCAAGAAGGTCGGGGAGGAGGTACCCTCCTCGGAAGATGCCAATGTACAGGTCGCAATGTCCATATCGCGACCAGAGGACTTCAACGTCCCGGACGGGCTCAGCGTCCCTGCATACTTCGCGGCCCACAGCCCGTGGGAGACATTTCCCTCCGCCATGGTCATCTCTGGCGGGGGTTTCAACAAAGTCATTGTGGGCTCCATGAAACGGAAGTTCGAACACCTGATCAACACAAGCTCTAACAAAGTGACCACGCTTGATCGGGCACAGAAGGGCTCCGTCCCCATCTCCTTCTACAGGGAGGAGCTCCTCGACGGCTCCCCGAACTCAAGCATACCTTTGCTCGTCAGAGCCCAGATGGCGAACTTCGACGTTCGCAGAATACTCGTCGACTAGGGCAGCTCGGTCGACATCATGTACTCCCAGCTATTTTCAACACTTTAGCTGGACGAATCGCACCTTACCCCCTACATAGGGTCCGATTTGCAGGGATTCAATGGGTCCGTGACCAAGCCGTGGGGCTACGTCGAGCTGATCGTGACCTTCAGATCAGCTGAAACGGCCAGATCCATCAAGGTGCAATTTCTGGTAATCGACTACCCGTCGCTTTGCCAATGCATTTTCGGAAGGCCAACTCTGGCCGAGTTGGTAGCAGTGCCCTCAACCGTCCACCTGAAAATGAAGTATTACACTTCAAAAGGGATGGTCTCCACCCTCCACGGCGATATAGAAGCTGCCCGACGATGTTTCGAAGCAGCTACAAAGGGACTCAACACCATTGCGCCCAAGCCAAAGGTGTCGAGCAAGCCAGCACTGCCAAGCAGCTCTGAGGAGGCCAAGCCTCTGGCCCAAGTCGACTCTATCGACCTCGACAATCGCTTCCCCGAGGACCAACAGGAGGAACGAGCAGCTTCAGCCGGCCCATCCATGTCATCCAGAAGCGGCTCCCATCCGATGCGCCCAATCCCGGATGGCAATTCGAGATAGTTCTGTTCGGCGAAGACCTCCAACGAGGAGTGAAGATTGGAGCAGACCTGCCCAATATTGCGAGGAAACAGCTCAAAGCATGCCTCCGAGAGAATGTCGACCTCTTGGCGTGGAGCGCCGAGGAGATGTCCGATTTGGATCCGTCCACCGCCTGTCACCAGCTGACTATTGACCCGGCCATCAAGGCCGTAGCACAATGTAGGAGAAAGCAGTCTCCGCGGAAAACAGAGGTTGCTGAAAAAGCTTTAAAGGACCTCCTCGAGGCCAAATTTATTTCGGAAGCCAAGTACACCACTTGGCTGTCCAACGTTGTATTGGTTAAAAAATCTAATAGAAAATGGCGCATGTGCATTGATTATACCGATCTCAATAAGGCATGCCCAAAGGATGCCTACCCCCTCCCCAATATTGATAAACTTGTTGATAATTCTGCTGGTTTTAAACTTTTATCGTTCATGGACACCTACTCGGGCTACAATCAAATCCCAATGGCAATGTCTGACAAAAAATATACGGCCTTCATGACCGAATCGGGCAACTATTACTACAACGTAATGCCCTTCGGCCTGAAGAACGCTGGAGCAACGTACCAACGAATGATGAACAAAGTGTTTTGGGGAGAAATAGGCGACATGCTCGAAGTCTTCATGGACGACATGATCGTAAAATCCCACGAGGAAAATGATCATACTGCCCATCTACGAAAGGTCTTCGAACAGGCCAGGAAATACAAAATGTATTTTAATCCGGAGAAGTGCACGTTTGGTGTCCGAGCAGGCAAATTCCTCGGTTTCTACCTAACGGAACGAGGAATCGAGGCCAATCCCGACAAATGTCGGGCATTATCCGAGTTTCCAACACCCAAGTCCAAGAAATCCATCCGGTCCCTCAACGGGATGCTTGCATCACTATCTCGTTTCGTGGCCAAGTCCACCCAGCACGCCCTACCATTCTTCAAACTCCTCTGCAAAGAGGCAGCATTCGAATGGACCGAGGAGTGTGACAAGGACCTTCTCCATCTAAAACGAGCACTCTCAGAACTACCGGTCCTCTCTCGCCCAGACAATGGAGAAACATTGTACCTATACCTGGCCGTAGTCGCCAAAACAGTGAGTACTGCTCTCATCTGCGAGACACCTGATGGGCAGAAGCCCATATATTTCACGAGCAAAGCACTGCAAGGACCAGAGCTACGATACCAGCAGATAGAGAAAGTGGCATTAGCCCTCATCAACGCAGCCAGAAAATTAAGACATTACTTCCTGGCTCACACGATCGTGGTTCGAACAGATCAGCCCATAAAGCAGCTGCTCGATCATCCAGATATGGCAGGCCGAATGCTCAAATGGTCGCTAGAACTGTCCAAATTTGACATCCAATACGAAGGCAGAAAAGCTCTTAAGGCCCAAGCTCTGGCCGACTTCGTAGCGAAGATGTCGTTCGCAGACTCCCCTACGAGCGAAGCACGTAAATGGACCATCTTTGTCGACGGTGCCTCAAGCTCGGCAGGAAGCGGCGCGGGCATCATACTAGAGAGCGACGAAGGAATTATCGTCGAGGTATCACTCACACTGTCTTTTCCAACCTCCAATAACCAGCCTGAATACGAAGCCTTCCTCACTGGGCTACGCCTTGCCGAGGACCTGGGCGCAGAAGAAGTCGTCATTAGCACGGATTCACAACTCGTGGCCCTCTAGGTACGAGGAGAATACCAAGCCAAAAACGACAACCTGGCCGAATACTTGGCCTTGGTAAAGAAGGAAATGTCAAAGTTCACAACAGTAGAAGTGAAACATGTACCCCGCGAACATAACGTGCGAGCAGATGTGCTGTCCAAACTAGCCAGCACGAAGAAGAAAGGCGGAAACAAACCCGTCATACAGGAAGTACTTCCTTGACCCAGTATCGAGAAGGCCTCCCAGACACTTGACGTGCAGGTGATCGGCGACAACAACTGCTGGATGACCCCAGTCTATAACTATCTCGCCAAAGGCGAGCTGCCATCCAACCCAAAGGAGGCCAGGACAGTCAGGCGAAGAGCCTGCTCTTATGTCTTGGTCGAAGATAAACTCTACAGATGGGGATTCTCCATTCCACTGCTCAAATGTGTTGAGGAGGAAATGGTCGCACACATCCTACGCGAAATCCACGAGGGAATCAATGCCCAACATCTCGGAGGATGGTCCCTTGCTCGAAAGGCTCTCCGGGCAGGCTATTACTGGCCGACCATCCAAAACGACGCAAAAGAACACGTGAAGAAATGTGACAAATGCCAACGGCACGGGGACATGCACCTGGCTCCGCCTAACGAGCTCAAGGCTATGTCCTCCCTGTGGACATTCGCCAGGTGGGGTCTAGACATCCTAGGACCCATCGTGGTAAGATCAAGTCAGAAGAAATATCTCATAGTGGGCGTGGACTATTTCACAAAATGGATAGAAGCAGAAGCTCTAGCCAAAATAACTGCCCTCAACATCCTTGCACATTTCGGTATCCCCTAAGTGATAGTAACGGACAACGGGACGCAATTCACGGACAGGAAGTTTCAGGACTTCGTCGGCCAACTGGGCACGAAGCAACACTTCGTATCCATCGAGCACACCCAAACAAACGGGGAGGCTGAGGCAGCTAACCGAGTCATCCTTCGAGGCCTCAAGCGAAGGCTAGAAGAAACAAAGAAGGCATGGGTCGAGGAACTGTACATCATACTGTGGGCGTACCATACAACTCTACACTCAACGATCGGGGAAACACCTTTCCGTCTAGCATACCGAACCGAGGCTGTAATTCCCGTTGAAGTTCACGTGCCCTCTAGGCGGACAGAGTCGCCCCTAGATGAGGAGATGAACGACGAGTCTTTAAGGGAGGAGATCGACCTCATCGAGGAAATCAGAACCGGGGCAGCCCTCCGCGAAGCCTCACTAAAACAAAAAATTACCATCAGGCACAACGCCAAGGTGATACGGCGAGAGTTCGACGTGGGAAGCCTTGTTCTAAGAAGACTCTCGCGAAGGCAAACTAGCAGCCAACTGGGAAGGACCCTATCGCGTCTGGGCAAAAACGGAAAATGAGGCTTATTACCTAGAACATCTCACTAGGGAGGAACTTGCTCGACCATGGAACGCTGAAAAGCTAAAACAATATTACAGCTAAATCCTCGGTTCGACCCGTCGCAATGACGAACGTCAGCTACCGACCACTATGCGCGTCTAGGTGCAAGCGTCGCATACGATTAAAGCAGAACCCCGCTCAGTAACGAGCCGGATAACTTCTCGACAGTGGTCCTCGATCGAGCATCGCCGTCATCAAAGTACTATGATTGGCAGAACCCCAGCTCGTGATGGGACGTTCACGCCGCGAACTCAGGCCTCAAACGCGACCTGAGCTCCACTCCCCGACCAGGATATTCCCCGGCCGTTCGACCAGTTCCCCACACTGCCGAACACATCTATTACGAGCAATCCCCCCAAAATATTCGCACTAGTCAAATACCCCCTATCACGGGCAGACATACATTTACAGCGAGCATGCATACAACACTTAGCTAAAATAAACGCAAGTAAAATCATGCAGATGACAAAGCCAAAAATATAATAAGTTAACATAATGGGTGACCACGAGGGCCACAATTGTACTTAGCTACATCAAACGGGGGCCATGCCCCCCGAAAAGAAAATAAATTACAATAATTCCACGGCACGCAGGCCGGACAGATTACAACAACATCAAAATAACAAATTCCTCACACATCAGGATGCTCGGCAGGCTCTGGCTCGGGTCCCTGGTCCTCTGCGGGCTGATCCTCGGGGGTACTTCCAAGGAGACCGTCGGGCACGACAATACGACCATCCTCAACATGTGCCAGGTAGTGAGTACCCTCGGCAGAAATTTCAAGCCCAGGGTTCACCACCCGCAACTGAGCCACAGCGTTTCTAAAGGACTCCTCCGCAACGGCAATGCCATCATCTTCGGCCAGCAGCATGCGAGCAACCAGCTTGGATCTAGTCTACAAGTTTTTCACATCGTCCGGCTCGTCGACACCTGGGGCATTGACCGCCCTCAGCTCCCTGATCAGCTCCTCGGCAGCTTTTTTCTCCGCCGCCAGCTTAGAGTTCTCCTCCTTTAGCCTGGCCGCCTCCTCTTCAGCCTTCGTCCTAGCCTCGCCAACAGTCTTGACCTCTTCCTTGAGGGATGCCACAAAAGCATGAGCAGCATTGAGTTCGGACTCAGTTGCAGAGTCCCCTTCAGCATAAACAGCCGCCATCTCTAGCATCCTGACCAAGGCAGAAATGTCTTGGGCCACCAGCGCCCTCTTGGTCGGGCGATCCATACCTTCCAAGCGAAGAGATTCTGCCCGAGGAACGACTAAAGAGTTGCCTTCGAAAAACCTCCTATCGAGGATGCAGGGAGGAAGCTCGAACTTCCCTTTCTCCGGTACCCGAGTAAGGTCCACGACATCAGTGATCCTTGGCCGCTTAGGACGCCCGACCAAAGACAGGGGAGATCCCCGGGGAGCAGGAGTGGGAGAAGTAGAGGTCCCCGCAGCAGATTGCGCCGAAAGAGGAACACGGGCACCAGCAAACTGAGATTTTGGAGGAGCCGTTCCAACCTTGTTCCCCGCCAGAGCATTCCTCACAACTCAATCATGAGCCTGAGGCATCTCACATGCACAAGCAAACACGAACATGTTAGATACGAGGAAAAGAAATAACATGAACAAAATCTAAATAACTAAGACTACCGAGCAGCTTCTCAGCGTCCGCGGGAGTCTTGCACTCTAGCAGTGCCTTAACGTTGATGAATCGGCGCTCGACCCTCTGACTCCCATTTTCCTCGAAGATCGGGCTGCCCTTGCTCGTCCAACACTCAGCAAGACAGAAGGAGTTGACCCACTTCACTAGCACCTCGTACACCGCGGCGTCCTGCCCGCGCAGGTCGCTCGGTTGAAAGACATAGTCGCTGGGCTTCTTGGCAAAATGATCGGGTGCCCAGTGGAGGGGGAACCTGTAGAGCCTCCGCCCAATATACATCCCCTCCTCGTCGTGCAGCTCATTTCTGTCCTCGTCAACCTCGATCTCCCAGACATATGTACTGTCCTGGGCAACCTCGGACACGGGCTCAACGATGAAGTACCGTTGCTTGAATGTCCAGATTGACTCTGAAAATGGGTTGAACATCTTGCGAGGCTGCTTCAAAGAAACCTAGCCGTACTTCCTCCCCGTCAGCTGCCGTTGGAGATGGAAAACAGTGATAAACAGAGGGAGAGTAGCCCCCAAGGAAAGATGCTCGCATACCAACTCGGAGGCCCGGATGAAGGCCAAAGAATTAGGATGCAGTTGTGTAGGGGCCAACTTCAAATGCTCGAACACTGACCGCTGGAAATCAGTGAACGACAACCTCAAGCCCAGCTCCTTAAAGGCGTATTCGTACATGGTGAAACGGCCCCCGAAGTGTGTACAGACACGATCGTCTAAGGAAGGGAAGTGCACCCTTCACTCTCCTTCCGGTCCTACCTCCGTGAAGACGTCCACCAAAGACTTTGAAAACGTTGACACATGCTCTAAAGGTTCGGCCACCTCCCACTCCTCCGCGGAGAACCCGTCGACGTCTTCCTCCATGGCGTCCAACTCTTCCTCCTCCCCGACATTGCTCGAGGAACTCGAAGTCGCCGAACTAGAGGCCGTCAAGCTGCTCCTATCTTCAGAGCCTGTCTCTTCCTCGGACGTATCTATAATAACTTCTCTTTCTGGCCCCGTCACCATTACGATCACCTGAAAAATAGAGAAGAAAGTGAAAAGTAAGACATCAAAGGAAAAGTCAGAACCTCCCTGCGAGGAGACGCTCGAAACATATCATCCCCTGGCGAGGAGCTTCCCCGCACTCAATCCCAGTTTCCGTTCGAAGCTCCGCCAAAAATTATGAAGCTTCACCAGAATCTGGGGGTGTTCTGCCGGAAAACTCATCATTCGTTCAGAAGATGAAAAATCACGACGGTTACGCAAGCGTCGCCATCGCGACGACGTCGTCAACCGCTCTCCTAACCGGAGCATACAGACACGTCCGACGACATGTCATAAGTGGAAAAATGGCACGACCACCGTCCACAATCAACAGTCGCCAGAAATCCACCTATTTTGTCCTCTAAAACTAGCCCTAACCACATGCAATCTACCACTAACAACAAGCAGAAGCAGAGCAAGCAAAGGATCGAAAAACTTACTTGTTTTAAGTAGAAGAAAGGTGTTGCTCGGAAGCCTGTAACGGTGGTCGGAAAGGCAGAAGACGGTGACGGGCAAGAGCTTGAAGAGAGCGAAGAGAAATCAGAAAGGAAAAGTTCCAAATAGAACGATTTTCCCCCTTTTATACAAAGGGGCACGTGCAAACACGCGCTCGTAGGCCATAATGACTACTCACTAGCCATCATTGCCTATTAACTGCTATACGGAGCTCGAGGCACACGTGGCAACCCAACGTTTCCAATTCTATCTGACCCTTAATCTCCACGAACACCGGGCAACAAGGTCACGATCACGAATCTCACGGACACAGGAAGCCACAGGCACTTTGAGACGTTCCTCCTCATCTTCAAAGACGACTCTATAATGGCTCCCCGGAGCAACGAGCAGTCCTTAAGTTATCACTCCCATGCTCGGGAGCAACGACTTGGGGGGATCCTGTTCTGGACTGGACCAATGGCTAGAATTGGCCCAATCCGCTTCTGCCCAGAGCGGCCCAAATTGCCTAAGTCCAATCCACAGAGGAGCAAAAGTTACCTTTCTGCCCCTCCAACCGGGCAAGGAATACAACGTTCCTCACCGGAATTACTGCCCGTCACGCACGGCTCCATTTCTCCCCGAACAGTCAAGGGCAGGTGCCCGAAACCATGCCTGTGCCCGACACAACGGCTTGTTTCGGGCACCCTGCCCGACGTAACGGCTAATTTGGGCAGTTACCTATTCTTTGGGGAAAACGGTTATTTCACCCCGAAAATAGGACTGTTGGCCACGCGCTGGGGGCTCTATATAAACCCTCTCGCTTGAGAGGGTCAGGTATCCAATATTCACCCTACGAATTCATACTTTGTACTTGCCCCTTTTCTCTGACCCTTTATTACTTGAGCATCAGAGTGCCTTGTAGGTACACCCCCCTCCTCTCCATACGACCAGCATCCCTGACGCACTTGGCGGCCTGATTCTACAGGATCTGATCCAGGCTTCACGAACATTTTGTTTACCGTACGTTTTATATAATTAAAATAAAAAAGTCTAACATTTTTCAATATCCAACGTTTATGATTAATTGACAGTGTAAAATTCTTTTATACTGTTAATATATTTCAATTAAATTCTTTGAATTATATATATATATATATATATATATATATATATATATATGAAAAAAATAGATACAAAATGAGGGGGCGAAGAACCTGACTTCAAACCTACTTACTTCTAAAGTATGGCAAGTCTAACTTTTTTTTGTTGAAATCTACTACAATCTCCGAGTGAATCTCATTCCACCAAGTAAATGGGTTAACCGATAATCCAATGTTAGCTAATATGTATGCACAATGTTTTCCTTCCCTAAATATGCGTGAAGCAAAAAAATTAAAAATTACCCAGCCTAGACAAGCAAATATCCCATCTATTTCTAATACACCAAGGAACAAAAGAGGAGTTAGCAAAAGCTAAGACAACTAATAAAGAATCAAATTTCAACCACAAGTTCTTCCAATTCCTATTAAAAGCAATTTCCATGGCTAAAATGGCCACATAAGCTCGGCCTGAATTACATTCACATAACCCAAAAAGCACCCCAAAGATGCATAGGTGATTAGCAACAGCATCGCGAAAAATTCCGTCACACTCAGCCTGCAAAGGGGAACCACCAGAAGACCCATCAACATTGACTTTAATCCAACCATGCTGGGGACGAATACACAAGACCTCCAACACTTTCAGAGGTTGAGGCGGATGAATATGGGTACATGATTAAATGTGTTGATTTTAATGATAAAATTAATATTATTTATTACAAAGTCCTTATAAATTAGAAGTAAGTGGAGTACTTGCCCCTTTTCTCTGACCCTTTCTTACTTGAGCGTCAGAGTGCCTTGCAGGTACACCCCTTCCTCTCCATACGACCAGCATCCCTGACGCACTTGGCGGCCTGATTCTAGAGGATCTGATCCAGCCTTCATGGTCAATAATCATGTTATAATTTTTTATTTTATTTTTCACGATGGCGTGTGAAATAAGTTACACTGATTGTCTTGGTCATAGTTTTAAAAACCGGACCGGACCGGCCGGTTGAACCGGGAATCGGGGTGGTAACTGGTTTGGTTCAATTGTTAGATCGGATATGCAGTTGAACCGGCGAGAACCGGTCAAAACCGGTAAAAACTAGTAAGCCGACGGTTTTAAAAAACCCGCGGTTCAAATGCGTGTTTTTTTAAAATTAAAACAACGTCATTTTTTATTATTTAAAAAAATAAAAATAAAAATATAAGAGAAAGTTAATATTCTTTTCTTTAAAAATTGGTAACAACGATTAAATATAATAAATAGAGACTACTGCAGTATTATAGCATTGATAGGTTGTGGAATTTAAACATTATCTATTTTTTCTCCTATATGATTGATATCATTGGTTTTTATTAGTTGGGCTGAAGTGTTGCGTAACGTAAATGGTAATGCATGTTATATTGATACCAAACATAAGTTTGTATTTGAGATTGATACTTTTTTAAAATTTTTAAATCAATTAATTACTTGACTTAAATTTATAATTGATTCAAATTTGAATTTAAATTATAAACTTGTAAAATTATGATATTTTTAAATTTTTTAGGTGTTAGCGATTTTTTTCGACACCGAGTCATCTGATTCGACCGATTTAATACCTATATAATTTTGTTACAATGAGCGGTTTATTCAACTGAGTTATCTGGTTTAGTCATGCGGTTCGACCAATGACCCAGTGATTAGACCAATGATCCAGTGACTCAATACTCTCACCAGTTCGATAATCGGTCTGGTTTTTAAAACATTGGTCTTGATGAGATTTGAAATCAGATTTGAAGATTTGCGTTCCTGGAACTTACAATCAGTGGTGGCTTGTTTGAATATAATAATCTAGATCTTTTTTTTATCAATATAATAAATTACTATTTTAGTCGATGTCATAATTTTAAAGTCTAAACTTGTAATAAGTTCTAACTGATCCTAGCCAAATTGGTGGATTCATTAAATGTATAGTTTAAATTATATATTCAGTAATCGGTTATTATATTATAAATGAAAATTTAGTTTGCTGTTGAATGAATTTGGTCTATATACTCCTATGAATTAAATATTTCTACATTATTGATAATAATAGCCGGGAATTATGTTGCAATTATACAAAGGGAGACTTGGAGTATTTTTGTACAAGGGAACTTAAAGACTTCAAATCTAATTAATGGTTGGATGTAAGTGACTAATTAAATCCTACATTAATTATTATGAATGATAGAATGTTAAATTTAGATTTAATATATGTTTTAGTCATTTAATTTAAGATAATATTTTTCGTTAGTCCATTATCTAAAAGAGATTAATTGCAATGTATTGTCAGTATAAACTTTTTTACACAGTCAATAAATCACAACCATGCATAAATATTATTTTATAAATGATTAAAATCAAAGTCAAACTATAATTAAAATCTAACGGTCACGATGAACTGATAGTATAAAATTTCTTTACATTGTTAATGTATACCAACTAAATTCTTATCTAAAATACATTATATGTTAGTCTCTTAAAACTATTTCGTTAGTCTAATTGGTTATTTTCGTTAAAATTTGTGAAAAAACATTCAATTATGCATACGTGGCAAATTATTTGGCATTATGTTATCTTACCTAACTTTTTTTTCAATTTAGTATTATTTTTGAAATACCAGAACCCTAATTTTATTTCATTTGACTGCTTCTTCTTTCTCATAACAACCATCTCTCTACAGAATTGCCACCTAAGTTTTATTTGAAAAGGGAAATGTCGATAAAATCCTTGAAGGACGAAAACATGGTCGTCACAACCTGTTTCGGATTTGGGAGTTGGTTATGCGAGGAAAATGTATTAGAACCCCTCACATCCGTTGTATTCAATGAGAACCTTCTAATTATCTTAGGTGAAGTGTTCATCATAAAATGTTTGCCATTTTTTTATTTATTAAAAGATAATAACAAAAGGGGAAAATTTTAGTTTTTTATTAACGCGCCTGACGATATTTTGAGTCTCGCTCCTACGTATCCCCAGGTCCGGTGGAGAAATCAAGACTATGTAATTCTTTGGTAAAAAAATGTTTGTGTGTTGGTTTGTTTTTAGAGAATAATGTTTAAGTCATTTGGACGGTTAAACATCTACTTGTATGCTCCCACGACGGAAACTGAAGCGTTTGTTTGTATTTTGCGTTGAAATGAGTTAAACACCATTCTTTTTATGAAAAGTTTGTTTTAAGTGTACTAGGACAAAAATGATTTGATGATTTGAGATTGATTTTAAGTTTATGGCGAAAATTGTATGTGGAAGATAAAAAGTTGTTCCGATGAAGCATACACTAAGCCATCGATCATTTAAAAAACAGGTGAGCGTGCATTCATCGATTCCTTCCAAATTAATTAGAATATATTTTTTTTAATTTAGTTTAAAAAACAAATAAGCCATTTTACGTTTTTTTATAAACTTTATTTTTATTTTTAAGGTACTTTAAATATTTTGTGTGTGTATATTTTAGAGGTTATTGAATTGAACATAAACTCAACAAAAGTAAACTAAATAAGTTAACAAAAAAGAAATAAATAAAAGGAACTAGAGGGTGTAGGAGAAATTAGGGCATTGTGAATAGAATAAGACCAATCTGATGGCCACCCCCTTTTTCTTTGTTTTTTTTTTTGAACTAGGCTCTCTTGTTTTTTTTTTTTGTTTTTTTAATAGTAATTGAATTGAACATAAACGCAAAAGTAAATTGAATAATTTAACAAAAAATAAACGAATAAAAGGAACTAAGGGGTGTGGGAGAAATTGGGGTGCTTTGAATTGAATAAGATCAAAGGGTCCAACCCAAGGGAGCCCAGTTTGACAAAAAAAACAAAAATAAACTAAAGGAAAATGGGTGTGACCATTGTAGCGAGCGATTTTGGACGTGGTTCTTAAGCACTGTCGCTCTGGGGTTTACTACAGGTCGATTCATTTTTTATCCTATTGAAGCTGGTGAAGGAAGGGAAATAGATGTCTCTAATTAACCCTGCTTTGCAAACTGAGTTTGAACAGATGACTGTTGGTTTACATATGCGGTTTAGATTGTGGGCCTCTCTCTGCTTATTTTGTTAAGAATGAAACGACAGGGTTGTTCATGTTTAGGACTGATGTTTTTGAATTACTGCTTTCGAGTTGATTGATGGAGATATGGGATTTGGGTTTTTTGTTTAGTGTGCTCGCTAAGATTTTTCCTTTCAATCTTATGCCTACGTATTCCCGTTTACTGAAACAGGGAAATCAGAGCGTTCGTAGTTCGAGGAAATGGTTGTTTTTGGTGTCTTGTTCGAAGCCCAAGACGTGAAGCGAAAGGTGATTTGTATCTTGCTCAAAGCCCAAGATATGAAGCTGAAGGGTCTATTTGTATCTTGTTCAAAGCCCAAGATGTGAAGCTAAAAGGGTGTTGACTTTAGAGAGAATTTGTCATCTCTAAAGAGGGGGTTGTATGTCATAACTATTTATAAAGGAGAATTACTTTAACCGGGATGTGTGACTCCGGCAATGCCATAATTTCCTTTATAGGAGATTTTTAACCTGAAGGAGAAGACTTTAACTCAGTGTAGAGCAATGCTATCTTTCCTTAGGAATTTCTCATACTAAAAGAGGGACAGTGGCATGGATGTAGATGATCCAGAGGCTTGCCGCTTACAACAATTAGATGAAGGGGAAGGAGTTGTTGATGTTTGTGTACTGTGAACGAGGCACAGCTTTGATGCTAAAAGGTTGATTGGAGCAACCAGTGGTTTTCTTATACAAAGCCTAAGAGAAGGCTAATATGTGTCTCGTACAAAGCCCGAGAGAGGCTAAAAGGTTTTGACTCTACGATGGAGTCTTTTGGTATCTCGTATAAAGCCCGAGATGGAGGCTATTTGACTAAACAAGAGAGTTTTTGTATCTCGTACAAAGCACGAGGTGGAGGCTAAAGGGGTTGATCATACAAGAGGATCTTTTATACTCAACAAGAGAGTGATTTTGTATCTCGTACGAAGCCCGAGATGGAGGCTGAAGGTTTGACTCAACAAGAGAGTCTTTGTATCTCGTACGAAGCCCGAGATGGAGGCTACAAGGTGTTTGGCTCAATAAGAACCTTTTTGTATCTCGTATAAAGCCTAAGATGGAGGCTAAACGTTGTTTGACTCCACTGGGGAGAATCATTGTACAAAGCCCAAGAGAGAGGCTAATTTTACTGGAGAAGGATCATTATACAAAGTCTAAGAGGAGGTTGTGGTTACTGTTTCAGTCGAGTGACAGGTCCAGTATACTGATTTTTAAAGAGAAAATCAGTTCTTATATGAGTAACACTGTACTCAGGGATTTTTGGTGCGAGGATCAGGGTTATTCCCTATTCTTTGAGGAAACGGGAAATCCAAAGGGTATTGAGACTGTCCGAGTCAACGGGTTTCCTTCCTATTTAACGAAGGGGTCACTTGAGAATGTCTTTGAGGCTCAAGGAGATTAGACTGTCCAAGTCTAAAGTTTCATCTTTTGTACTATGCTTTGAGAAACAGTAGTAGACTCTTGGAAAGGACTGTTTTATGAAGATGATTAAGTTCTGTTCCTATACCTTTAGGAGGTCGTCAGGACAATTTGTACGAAGCCTAAGAGGAGGCTGGAAACTTTTAAGAAGCCGAGAGGTCCTTGTACGAAGCCCAAGAGGAGGCTATCATTCCCAGAGGAAGAGATCATTATACGAAGCCTAAGAGGAGGCTGTGAATACTTCTAAGAAGCCGACGGGTCCTTATACTAAGCCCAAGAGGAGGCGGGGATACTTTTAGGAAGCCTGTGGGTCCTTGAACAATGCCCAAGAGGAGGTCAATGCTTTTAAGAAGCTGATGGGTCCCCAAACCCCGAGAAATTCAAGACATGCCATTCACCGAGAATAGATCAAGCCAGGAAAGTTTGAGAATTTGGAAGAAACTCAAAGATGCCATTCACGGAAAATACATTCATCTCTGGGAGTATAGTTTCTTGACAATTCCTAATGAGGACATCCGAAGAGAAGACTGTATCTGGTGATCCTATTGGGGATCTAGTTGTCTATTTCTACGAATAAACGAAACGGCGTCACCTAGTTCTAGACGTAGTTGCCGGGGAAACTCTAAATATCTATACTATTATTACACAGTTGATATGAGTTTATGAAAGAAGACTTACAGCGAAACAGACGCACAATACAGTTATATGTATATGAAAGTGGTAAATGAAAGCGGATAAACACTTACTCGGTTGTAGAGCTTCCATGCTGTTTGGTTAGTTGTTCAACAAAGAAAGATTGAAAACAACAGTATATTTCAAAATCAAAGGAGAAAGTGCTTTGAAAAAGGAAGATTTGGGGCTTACAGCTCAAGGAGAGGCCCAGGGTTCTATCAGTGAGCGCACTGTTTGAATTTGTACAGAGGGACTTATACAAGTGACTGTGGCCCAAAAAGGTTTTCTGTACAAAGGGATGGGTCTTACACTCTCTCAAGAGGCCCAAAAAGTTTTAAAGAAAAAGAGTGGGGCTTATAACACGAGGGTAGGCCCAGTTGATTTTTCCGTTTAAAAATGGCGATCGCGCCGAGGTTTTCTTTTAACGCAGAGGGACTTATACAATAAGTGAGGCCCAAAATTGTTTGGTTAAAAGGGGATTGGGTCTTACACTCTATTAGAGGCCCAAAAATTTTGAATGGGTCTTATAGCTCTAGGAGAGACCCGGTTGATTTTTTGAAAAGGCGACGATCGCGCCGTTTATTTGAAAATATACAGAGGGACTTATACAACGAATTAGGCCCAAAAAGTTTTCTGTACAAGGGGGTTGGGTCTTACACTCTAATAGAGGCCCAAGTGAGTTTTAAGAAAATAAATGGATCTTACTACTCGAGGGTAGGCCCAGTTTTGTTTTGAAAAGGCGACGATCGCGCCGTTTGTTTTTGACGGTATCGGGACTTATACAATATACTGAGGCCCAAAAAATGATTTGGTCAAAAAAGGATTGGGTCTTACACTCTATTAGAGGCCCAAGTGTTTTGAAAATGATTTATGAGGGTTGAATTAATCCAAAAACCATAATTTATTTTCAAAAATGTATTTAATTGAATAAAAATTCAATTAAAATAATCAAAATTGTTTAACACATGGAAAACAAATTGTGATCTTGGATTAATGCTTTAAAAATTAAGTATTGACCTACAAAATAATTAGAAAGCATTAAGAGTTGCAAAATCAAGGTGGAAAAAATATTTTAAATGTTAAAAACAATTAAAACATTAATTCTTTGCAAAAATATCAATTATACAAAATAAATAATATTTTTGGGATTTTTTGGGAAAATAAAATATTTTAACATTTTTGTGAATTATTAAAAAAAGAATCAACTCAAAATCATTAAAACTCAGAGAGAAATTAATTTTTGAATCAATTAAATAAAATCACAAAATTCAAATATTCAAATATTGGAAAATGGCGCCAAGAACAAAGGCAAGAACACGCGCGTTTTTCAGTTTTGCCCAGATTTGCATTTTCTCTCCAATCTCACTGAATACTTGATTATATCATGCAATCCACATACCAATAAACTCATTTCAACCCCACGATCATGTCTATGGTATTTAATTTCATTTAAATTAAACATATAACAAGAAATCATTAAAAATCCTCAAGAACCCTAATTTCTGCATGAAGGCTAGGATTTTTGATACACGATTCAAACAATGTAATTAATTAAGGGGAAACATTCCATGCATGATTATGAACATATGGCCAAATTATTGTGCAGCAAAAATTGCATGGATCATAGAGTTAGAAGAGCTCATGCTTACCACTTGCAGCTGGTGATCGTGATTTGTTTTGGAGGTGTTACAGCTAGGTTCCAATGATCTGGATAACTTCCCTAGGTGCCATGGAGTGTGTATGGATGCTTGGAATGGATTGAAATGGTTTGGAGTTGAAGATGGTACCTCAACTGCAAAACTGTCAAGAACTTGAGCAATTGGCTGGTGATTTTGTGAAATTTGTGTTCCAGATGTTATGTGAGTGTTTAGATCACTTCTATATGATGTATGTGAGGTGTGTGTGTGTGATTGGTTTGATTGGAAAAGCTCTCAAACTCAAAACCCGATTGTGACTTGCCTTAGAAGGCAAAATTGGAGTGAAAGAAGAGATTTTGAGGAAAGCATCTGTTTGATGGCTTTGGTGCACTTAAACTGATCACAATTGAGCTCTATTTATAGTAGAGCAAGTTTGTTTTACAAGGAATAGTGAATGGCAACTGCTGAGTAGGTTTGGCCAATGTTGGCAAATGAAAATCCAAGTCTCCTCTAGCCATTGACTAGAGGTTAGGGCACAGGCTGCTGGTCCCCTTGGTCTTGGATAAGTCTTGACTGAATTCAGTTGAGAATGGCTCAGTCCATGCCACCTTGATGCTTCCATTGAATGCTCTAATCCAAAATTGGAGTCTTGTCCCTATTTTGGCAATTCTAGGTTCAACATGCTATTTCTTGTTCCAAAGACTTTGGAGGCTTGACTCAGTGATTGTCCCCTTTAGATTCAATCCTCAGAGGTGTCCAAGTGGATAGGAGCATTTGGATTTGGCTGATTTTGGCAAATCGACCAAAAGTGCAAAAATCTGCCTTGCCTTGGCAGATTTCAGCAAGGCAACTTGCCAATGTCATATCTCATGGCTCAAATTGAATTTGGTAATGTTCTTGGCCATTTTGGAAAGCCCTTACATGATACAACAACTGTTTGAAACTGTTTGGTTTTGATCTCTTTTGAATCCAAGTGAAAAATGTCCCTACATTTGGAAAAAAGTAAGGCAAAATCTGACTTAGTGAAATTTTCACCAAGTGTCGGAACAAAGTGACTTTTCTTGATTTTGATCACTCCATAACTCAAAATCCATGAGGAATTTGGACATAAGTTAGTATGAAGCTTTTGTAGAGGGCAATGTGATCTATAAATCAAGCTTTGACTAGGGAACAATGGCCTTGTGGTTTAGGAGTTATGGTCCTCCAAAGTTGGCACATTAGTGTCACTTTTTCCATAACTTAGAAATTTTTCTAAGTTTTTATGGTTACCCCTTTTACAAGTTATCCCATTTTCTTTGATTTTTCTTGATGAATGATGATTCAAATCATACATTAACATCATTTTAGGGTTAAAAATCCATTTTGGTGAAAAATCTCAAAAAGTCAAAGTTGACTTTTGTGCACAGTTGACTTTTTATCAGATGAATTCCAAACTGTGCAATTCTTCAGGAAATCATGTCCTTGACCTAAATCAAACTTGATGGACATGTTCCATGGGTGTCATAGGGTATATTGAATCATGTCTTAGGGTTTGGGAGCATGTCCTGGTCAAAAGTCAAAGTTACAGTTGACTTTCCTCGCGAAACCCTAATTGTGGTGCAGATGAAATTGAGCCTTGTTGCTCAAGCTTCTTGGATTAATCCATTGTTCCAAATGGATCAATATAGCATATTAAAGACCCTCAAATCATGTCTTGAGGTCTTGGTTCATGATTTGTCTCGAAAGTCAACTTAGGGGTGAATTAGGTCAAGAAACCCTAATTCCTGATTATTAGTGAATGCATCCCCAGAGGCAAAATTGACTTGATGATTGGGGTCCATGAGGTTCCATGGAGTATATTAGGTTATGCTTTGGATCTTTGGCTTGTGCTCAGATGAAATTTTTCATCTGGAGGCCCTGGTCGATCAAAAACCTAATTTGGTGACACTGTCGACTTGAGACTTGATCCACCTAGAAGGGAGCAGCCTTGTGCTTAATCCTTGAAGTGAGAGTCCTTTTGATCCATTGTGGATATTTGGGAGGTTAGACAAGTTAAAGATCATGTCATTTCTTGATTGATCCTTTGTCTAAGAACTCTGAGAGGGCTTGAAACCCTAATTCTGATTGTAGTAAATGCTCACCCATCTTTGGGGAGACTGATGAGGTATGATGGTTCCCCCATATTGTGATGATGATTTTCACAATGATGGGAAACCTTAATGGTCAAAATTGGGGGTATGACAGATGCCCCTATTTAATCTTCTTGGACACGAAGGTGTGAATGACGAAGGTATTCGGGCATTCGGGGTGCAAGAGGATTAAATATCGGAATACCCAAAATTTTGATGGTGGTTATGAATGGTAGCGCACGCATTCATCTTATTTTGCTAAGCAATGATGCTTAGAAAAGGTAAAACTTTCCCTCGATCCTGGTCTTCAACCAAGGAACTGGTCTCAGTTTCTGAATTAAACTTCCCCTCGATCTTGGTTTCCTACCAAGGAACTGGTCTCAGTTTCTGATTGAAACTTCCCCTCGATCCTGGTTTCCTACCAAGGAACTGGTCTAAGTTTCTGAAATAAACTTCCCCTCGATCCTGGTTTCCTACCAAGGAACTGGTCTAAGCTGATGTTGTAAACTTCCCCTTAATCCTGGTTTCCTACCAAGGAACTGGTCTCAGTTTCTTCCGTCAATAAACTTTATTGACAAGGGACGCTATTCATAGCGGTTTTCCTCAACTTCTCGTCAAATTTTCCTGGGGAGATGCCATTTGATGGAAAAGGTTTTGATGTCAGACTTACTGGGAAACCCAGTCGTCTGAGTTGTAGAGTTGTACAAACTTCTCTATTGGAGACGCCATTTGTTTCTACTGGGGGAAAGCAGGTCCCTTGAGAGACTGTTGTCACTTGGGATCTTACATCATACTTTTCTCGGGATCTTCCCGGAGAAATGCCATATGATGGGGTCCAATTTTGAGGTGCCGATGACCTTTTCATCAGCGATCTTTTCAGAGCGAAACTGGCATGCTGCCGAATCTCTGATTACGAGGCTTTCTCTGTGGATTTTCCTTAATTCGGGAAAGCAAGGATATCATCTTCAATGGCAAAGAGTGATGCTGACTGAAGGTTCCTCTAGTTTTTCAGAGGTTCAAATTATCAAAGTGGTCGAGGGCCAATTTCAATCCAGAAATAAACTGGAGGTGAGATTGCTCAGACACAGTATTTCCTGACGAGGAAATAACTGGGAACTCGATTGAGAGAACTTCTATCACTAGGGGACAAAATCGACTAGAGTGATAGTGATGCAATATGAATGCGAATGCAAGTAAAATGCATGATGTATGTATGTATATGTTGACAAAACTGACGCGCCATACAGACTAATAAACGAACATGACTGGATACTCGGCCATCGCGGGGCGAAGAAGTACTGCTGGCTCGAGATAGCAATTCTAACCTTCTTATGAGAGATAGTCCCCGTTAGGAGCTATGTTGGTCGGGCTTAGGAGGTAAGAACTCTGCCGTGGGTATCAGATGGGAAAGCCGTATCTCATATAGTTGATCCTTCATTCAGGCGTACTGGCCTAGAAGGAGTACTTTGATTCTGCACTTTGAAATTCAAACGCCGTTGGAGACGCAATCGACGTTCTTTCGATGTTCAACAGTCAAAAGAAATTGCCATCTTTATTTTAAAAGCAGAAAAGTTTGACAAGTAAATTCATTTTTGTTTCATTTCAAGAATCGCTAATCATATTAAAACGTCGTTCTGTAAAGCTAAAATAAATGAGAATTACAAACAAAAGCACAAGGGCTCAAATTTTATTGATAAGATGGAGATCAACCAAACGCGTGATTCCAAAGAGTATATACAAAGTTTGAAAATGGTGATTTACAGGGAAAAGGGCTACGTTGAAACATAACGACCGATATCCTTCTACCAACTTTGAATTCAGGGCATCATGAGCTTTTGTCGAAGATGACCTTGACTGGAGTTTTCCTCCGATGGATGATGTAACTGCTGCTGAGGGACTTGCCTCTGTTGAACATAGTTACTTGCCATTATCCCTAATTTTTTCCTGGATTGTACTATGAGATTTCCAATCCATCGGGATGATTTTTTTCATGTCTCTAACTTTTGCCTGGACCGCCCTTTCGGGTTTTCAATCCACCGAGACGTTTTTTTTAGTTTAGGCGAAGTATTTCTTGACTACATCAACATTCGTGGGGTAGGAAAATTCCTCTCTGTCCATGGTTGCAAGTCTCAAGGCACCGCCTGAGAAAGCTTTCGTGACCACATAGGGGCCATCATAATTCGGAGTCCACTTGCCCCGGGAATCAGTGAGAAAAGATTGTATCTTCTTGAGCACAAGGTCTCCTTTCCTGAAGACGCGAGGTCAGACCTTTTTGTCGAACGCCTTCTTCATTCTCTGATGATACAACTGACCGTGACATAGTGCCGTGATTCGCTTCTCTTCGATCAGGTTTAGTTCATCGTGTCGGCTTTGACACCATTCAGCTTCGGTGAGCTTCGCTTCCATCCATACTCGGATTGATGGGATCTCTACTTCTATGGGGAGCACTGCTTCCATGCCATATACTAGAGAGAAAGGGGTAGCCCCTGTTGAAGTGCGGACAGATGTGCAATAACCATGAAGAGCAAAGGGTAACATCTCGTGCCAGTCTTTGTAGGTTACAACCATCTTTTGAACAATCTTCTTGATGTTCTTATTAGCCGCTTCTACCGCTCCGTTCATCTTGGGTCGGTAGGGAGATGAGTTATGGTGTTCGATCTTGAACTCTGCGCACAACTCTTTTATCATCTTATTGTTCAAGTTAGATCCATTATCAGTAATGATCTGGCTCGGAACACCATAACGGCAGATGATATTGTTTTTGATAAATCGTACCACCACTTGCGGGGTTACATTAGCGTACGACGCTGCTTCGACCCACTTGGTGAAATAGTCAATGGCTACTAGAATGAACCGATGTCCGTTTGAAGCCTTAGGTTCGATTAAGCCAATCATGTCGATTCCCCATATGGAAAAAGGCCATGGGGAAGAAAGAACTTTGAGATGTGATGGCGGTACATGAATTTTGTCGGAGTATATCTGACACTTATGACACCTCCTCATGTACTTGTAGCAGTCGGATTCCATGGTCAACCAGTAATACCCTGCTCTCATATTTTTTCTCGCCATTGTGTGTCCGTTGGCATGAGTGCCAAAGGATCCATCATGAATTTCTTTCATAAGCATGTCCGCTTCTGGTCTGTCTACGCATCGGAGCAAGACCAAGTCAAAATTCCTCTTATAAAGAGTCTCACCGCTCAGGAAGAAGCTTCCAGCCAATCTTCTGAGGGTTTTCCTGTCTTTTCTGAGTGCCCCGGTTGGGTACTCTTGTTTCTGAAGGAAGCACTTGATATCGTGATACCAAGGTTTATTGTCTATGACTGCTTCGATCGTGAAGACGTAGGCGGGCCGTTCAAGGCGCATTATGTCGATCTTAGGTAGGTCATTCCATTGACCTACACTAATCATGGAAGAGAGAGTGGCTAAGGCATCAGCCATGTGATTCTCTCCACGAGGGACGTGATGAAACTCGACTCTGTTAAAGAAGGGTAACAACCTTCTTGCATAGTCTTTGTAAGGAATTAATTCGGATTGGTATGTGTTCCAATCTCCTTTGATCTGATTGATAACCAGGGCTAAGTCGCCATATACGTCCAAGTTTTTGATCCTCAAATCAATCGCTTTTTCGAGACCCATAATACAAGCTTCGTATTCGGCCTCGTTGTTTGTACACTTGAACTTAAGTCTGGCGGTGAAAGGAATGTGGGTACCCTGAGGGGTAACAATGATTTCCCCAATTCCATTTCCATAATGATTAACTGCTCCGTCAAAGATAAGTCCCCATTGGGAACCTGGTTCTGGCCCTTCACTGGGTAGCGGTTCATCGCAGTCTTTCATTTTTAGATACATGACATCTTCATCTGGGAAGTCAAATCCGACTGATTCTTGATCGTCAATCGGTTGATGAGCCAAATGATCGGCTAAAACACTTCTTTTAACGGATTTCTGAGCGTGGTACTCTATGTCATATTTTGATAATAACATTTGCCAACGGGCAATTCTTCCCGTGAGGGCAGGCTTTTTGAAGACATACTTGATTGGATCCATCTCGGAAACCAACCAAGTAGTATGACGAATCATATATTGGCAAAGACGTTTGGCTAACCAAGCCAAAGCGCAACAAGTTTTCTCAAGCATCGTGTACCGAGTCTCGCAGTCGGTGAATTTCTTGCTTAGATAGTAGATGGCAGACTCTTTCCTTTTGGTTTCGTCTTGTTGGCCAAGTACACATCCCATTGAGTCCTCTAGGACTGTGAGGTAAATGATCAGTGGTCTTCCTTCCACAGGAGGTGATAGAATCGTCAGATTCAACAGGTATTCCTTAATACTGTCGAAGGCGGTTTGGCAATCTTCTGACCAAACGCAATCCTGGTTCTTTTTAAGTAACTTGAAGATCGGCGCGCATGTCGCGGTCATGAGGAATATGAAGCTGGAGATGTAGTTCAAACGTCCCAGGAATCCTCTGACTTGATTTTTAGTTTTCGGAGAAGGCATTTCTTGAATGGCCTTGACCTTGTCGGGATCAACCTCAATTCCTTTCTGGCTGACGATGAACCCTAGTAGTTTCCTGAACGGACACCGAAGGTGCACTTGTGAGGATTCAAGCGGAGCTTGAATTTTCTAAGACGTTCGAACAATTTTGACAGATGTTCAACATGCTCACTCTCTGTTTTTGATTTTGCAATCATATCATCGACATATACCTCAATTTCTTTATGTATCATGTCATGAAACAGAGTAGTCATGGCCCTTTGATAGGTTGCCCCGACGTTCTTCAAACCGAACGACATTACCTTGTAACAAAAGGTGCCCCATGGGGTAATGAACGAAGTTTTCTCCATGTCTTTCGGCGCCATTTTGATCTGGTTATAGCCCGAGAATCCATCCATGAAGGAGAAAATTTTGAACTTTGCTGTGCTGTCTACCAGCATGTCAATGTGTGGTAAAGGAAAGTCATCCTTTAGACTTGCCTTGTTCAGATCCCTGTAATCAACACACATTCTGACCTTTCCATCCTTTTTGGGAACGGGTACGATGTTGGCTAACCATTGAGGATATTCAGATGTAGCGAGGAAACCCGTGTCAATCTGTTTCTGTACCTCCTCTTTGATTTTGATGGCCATGTGTCATACCCCAAATTTTGACCACTAAGATTCCCATCATTGTGTCAATCATCATCACAATATGGGTGAACCATCATGCCTCATCAATCTCCCCAAAGATGGGTGAGCATCCACTACAATCAAGAATTAGGGTTTCAAGCCCTCTCAGAGTTCTTAGACAAAGGATCAATCAAGGAATGACTTGATCTTCAACTTGTCTAACCTCTCAAACATCCATAAAGGATCAAAAGGACTCCCACTTCAAGTATTAAGCACAAGGTTGCTCCCTTCTAGGTGGATCAAGTCTCAAGATCGCCGCTGTCACCAAATTAGGGTTTTGGTCGACCAGGGCCTCCAGATGGAAAATTTCATCTGGGCATGAGCCAAAGATCCAAAACATGACCTAATATACTCCATGGAGCCTCATGGACCCAATCATCAAGTCAATTTGACCTCAGGGGATGCTTACATCAAAAATCAGGAATTAGGGTTTCTTGACCTAATTCACCCCTAAGTTGACTTTTGGGACAAATCATGAACCAAGACCTCAACACATGGTTTGAGGGTCTCTAATGAACTATATTGATCCATTTGTAACAATGGATTAATCCAAGAAGTTTGAGCAACAAGTCTCAATTTCATCTGCACCACAATTAGGGTTTTAAGGGAAAAGTCAACTGTAACTTTGACTTTTGACCAGGACATGCTCCCAAGTCCTAAGACATGCCTCAATATACCCCATGACACCCATGGAACATGTCCTTCAAGTTTTATTTAGGTCAAGGACATGATTTCCTGAAGAATTGCACAGTTTGGAATTCATCTGATAAAAAGTCAACTGTGCACAAAAGTCAACTTTGACTTTTTGAGATTTTTCACCAAAATGGATTTTTAACCCTAAAATGATGTTAATGTATGATTTTAATCATCATTCATCAAGAAAAATCAAAGAAAGTTGGATAACTTGTAAAAGGGGTAACCCTAAAAACTTAGAAAATTTTCTAAGTTAAAAATAAAGTGACAAGGGTACCAACTTTGAAGGACCATAACTCCTAAACCACAAGGCCATTTTTTCTCATCCAAATATGGATTTGTAGCCCTCATTACCCTCTACAAAAACTTCAACTAGGCCTAAGTCCAATTCATTAAGGATTTTGAGTTATGGAGTGAGCAAAGTGGCTGAAAAGTGAAAATGTCACTTTTTCCAACACTTAGTGAAATTTTCACTAAGTCAGAATCTGCCTTCACTTTTTGCCAAATGTAGAGGGATTTTTCACTTGGATTCAAAAGAGATCAAAACCAAATATGTTCAAACAGTTGTTGTATCATGTAAGGGCTTTCCAAAATGGCCAAGAACATTACCAAATTCAACTTACACCATGAGATATGACATTGGAAAGTTGTCTTGCTGAAACCTGTCAAGGCAAGGCAGAATTTGCAACTTTGCTCGATTTTCCAAAATCAGCCAAATTCAAATGCTCCTATCCACTTGGACACCTCAGAGGATTGAATCTAAAGGGGACAATTACTGAGCCAAGCCTCCAAAGTCCATGGAACAAGAAATAGCATGTTGAACCTAGAATGGCCAAAATAGGGACAAGACTCCAAATTTGGATTGAAGCATTCAATGGAAGCATAAAGGTGGCATGGACTGAGCCATTCTCATCTGAAATCAGTCAAGACTTATCCAAGACCAAGGGAACCAAAGCTCTGTGCCCTAACCTCTAGTCAATGGCTAGAGGAGACTTGGATTTCCATTGGACAACATTGGCCAAACCTACTTACCAGTTGCCATTCACTATTCCTTGCAAAACAAACTTGCTCTACTATAAATAGAGCTCAATTGTGATCAGTTTGAGTACACCAAAGCCATCTAATAGATGCTTTCCTCAAAATCTCTTTCTCTTGGCAAAAATGCCTTTCTTAGCAAGGTAGCTATCGGGTTTTGAGTTTGAGAGCTTTTCCAATCAAACCAATCACTCACACACCTCACATACATCATATAGAAGTGATCCAAACACTCACATAACATCTGGAACACTGATTTCACAAAATCACTAGCCAATTGCTCAAGTTCTTGACAGTTTTGCAGTTGAGGTGCCATCTTCAACTCCAAACCATTTCAATTCATTCCAAGCACTCAGACACATCACTTGGCACCTAGGGAAGCTATCCACATCATTGGAACCTAGCTGTAACACCTCCAACACAAATCACGATCACCATCTGCAAGTGGTAAGAATGAGCTCTTCTAACTCTATGATCCATGCAATTTTTGCTGGACAATAATTTGGCCATATGTTCATAATCATGCATGGAATGTTTTCCCTCAAATAATTGCTTTGTTTGAATCGTGTATCAAAAATCCTAGCCTTCATGCAGAAATTAGGGTTCTTGAGGTTTCTTCGTGATTTCTTGTTGTATGTTTAATTTAAATAAAATTAATGGACATAGACATGATCGTGAGGTTGAGACGAGCATAATGATATGAGGATTGCATGTTATAATCAAGTATTCAGGGAGATTGGATAGAAAATGCAAATCAGCCAAACCCAGAACACGCGCGTGTTCTTGGTGTGTTCTTGGCGCCATTTTTTAATAATTCAAATATTTGAATTTTGTGATTTTGTTTAATTGATTCAAAAATTAATTTCTCTCTGAGTTTTAATGATTTTGAGTTGATTCTTTTTTTGATAATTCACAAAAATGTTAAAATATTTTATTTTATCAAAAAATCCCAAAAATATTATTTATTTTGTATAATTGATATTTTTGCAAAGAATTAATATTTTAATTGTTTTTGACATTTTAAATATTTTTTCTACATTGATTTTGCAACTTTTAACGCTTTCTAATTATTTTGTAGGTCAATACTTAATTTTTGAAGCATTAATCCAAGATCACAATTTGTTTTTCATATGTTAAACAATTTTGATCCTTTTAATTGAATTTTTATTCAATTAAATACATTTTTTGAAAACAAATTAGGGTTTTTGGATTAATTCAACCCTCATAAATCATTTTCAAAATACTTTGGGCCTCTAATAGAGTGTAAGACCCAATCCTTTTTTGACCAAATCATTTTTTGGGCCTCAGTGTATTGTATAAGTCCCGATACCATAAAAAACAAACGGCGCGATCGTCGCCTTTTCAAAAAACCCTTGGGCCTCTCCTCGAGCTATAAGACCCATTCAAAACTTTTGGGCCTCTATTAGAGTGTAAGACCCAACCCCCTTTTAACCAAAACCATTTTGGGCCTCACTTATTGTATAAGTCCCTCGGCGTTAATAGAAAACCTCAGCGCGATCGCCATTTTTAAACGGAAAAATCAACTGGGCCTACCCTCGTGTTATAAGCCCCACTCTTTTTCTTTAAAACTTTTTGGGCCTCTTGAGAGAGTGTAAGACCCATCCCTTTGTACAGAAAACCTTTTTGGGCCACAGTCACTTGTATAAGTCCCTCTGTACAAATTCAAACAGTGCGCTCACTGATAGAACCCTGGGCCTCTCCTTGAGCTGTAAGCCCCAAATCTTCCTTTTTCAAAGCACTTTCTCCTTTGATTTTGAAATATACTGTTGTTTTCAATCTTTCTTTGTTGAACAACTAACCAAACACCATGGAAGCTCTACAACCGAGTAAGTGTTTATCCGCTTTCATTTACCACTTTCATATACATATAACTGTATTATGCGGCTGTTTCGCTGTAAGTCTTCTTTCATAAACTCATATCAACTGTGTAATAATAGTATAGATATTTCGAGTTTCCCCGACAACTACGTCTAGAACTAAGTGACTCCGTTTCGTTTATTCGTAGAAATAGACAACTAGATCCCCAATAGGATCACCAGATACAGTCTTCTCTAAGGCTGTCCTCATTAGGAATCGTCAAGAAACTCTACTCCCAGAGATGAATGTATTCTCCGTGAATGGCATCTTTGGGTTTCTTCCAAATTCTCGGACTTTCCTGACTTTGATCTATTCTCGGTGAATAGCATTGCCTTGAATTTCTCGGGGTTTGGGGACCCACGGGCTTCTTAAAAGCATCGGCCTCCTCTTGGGCATCGTACAAGGACCCACAGGCTTCCTGAAAGCAACCCCGCCTCCTCTTGGGCTTCGTACAAGGACCCGCGGCTTCTTAGAAGTATTCACAGCCTCCTCTTAGGCTTCGTATAATGATCTTTTCCTCCGAGAATGATAGCCTCCTCTTGGGCTTAGTACAAGGACCGGTCGGCTTCTTAAAAGTTTCCAGCCTCCTCTTGGGCTTCGTACAAATTGTCCTGACGACCTCCTAGAGGTATAGGAACAGAACCTAGTCATCCTCATAGAGCAGTCCTTTCAAGAGTCTACTATTGTTTCTCAAAGCATAGTACAAAAGATAAAACTCTAGACACGGACAGTCTAATCTCCTTGAGTCTCAAAGACATTCTCAAGTGACCCCTTCGTTAAATAGGAAGGAAACCCGCAGACTCGGACAGTCTCAATACCCTTTGGATTTCCCGTTTCCTCAAAGAAAAGGAAATATCCCTGATCCTCGAATCAAATCCCTGAGTACAGTGTTGCTCATATAAGAACTAATTTTCTCTTTCAAAATCAGTATACTGGACCTGTCACTCAACTGAAACAGTCACCATGGCCTCCTCTTGGGCTTTGTACAATGATTCTCCCCAGCGGAGTCAAACAACGTTTAGCCTCTCTCTCGGGCTTTGTACGAGACACATAAGAGACTCCCCCCGTTGAGTCCATCACCCCTTTAGCCTTCATCTCGGGCTTTATGCGAGATACGAAAAGGTTCTTATTGAGGCAAACAAATTTTAGCCTCCATCTCGGGCTTTGTACGAGATACAAAAACTCCCTTGTTGAGTCAAATAGCCTCCATCTCGGGCTTTATACGAGATACCAAAAGATTCCCTTGTTGAGTCAAACCTTTTAGCCTCCCTCTCGGGCTTTGTACGAGATACAAAAACACTCTCTTGTTGAGTATAAAAGATCCTCTTGTGGGATCAACCCCTTTTAGCCTCTCTCTCGGGCTTTGTACGGAACACACATATTAGCCTCCTCTTAGGCTTTATATAAGAAAACCACTGGTTGATCCAATCAACCTTTTAGCATCAAAGTTGTGCCTCGTTCACAGTATACAAACATCAACAACTCCTTCCCCTTCATCTATTTGCTGTAAGCGGCAAGCCTCTGGATCATCTACATCCATGCCACTGTCCCTCTTTTAGCATGAGAAATTCCTAAGGAAAGATGGCATTGCTCTACACTGAGTTAAAAGTCTTCTCCTTCAGGTTAAAAACCCCCCTTTTAAGGAAATTATGGCATTGTCGGATTCACCAATCCCAGTTAAAGTAATTCTCCTTTATAAATAGTTGTGACATACAACCCCCTCTTTAGAGATGACAAATTCCCTCTAAAGTTGAGACCCTTCAGCTTCACATCTTGGGCTTTGAACAAGATACAAATAGACTCTTTAGCTTCATATCTTGGGCTTTGAACAAGATACAAACACCTTTCGCTTCACGTCTTGGGCTTTGAACAAGACACCAAAAACAACCATTTCCTCCCATAGAATAGGAGGAACTACGAACACTCTGATTTCCCTGTTTCGGTAAATGGGAATACGTAGGCATAAGATCGAAAGAAAAATCTTAGCGAGCACAATCAACAAAAACCAAAATCCCATACTCTCGCATATCTATCAAAAAGCATTAGTCCTAACATCCTAATCCTTGTTCCCCGCCAGAAACCTTCTGCCCAAATAAAAAGAAAGAAATCAGTATTTGCGAAAATACAAATAACCAGTACAAAGCCCCCCCCCCCCCAACATTGATAGCATCCGTAACCTAACAGACCGCTGTTTAAACTCAGTATGCAAAGCAGGGTTAATTGGAGGCATCTATTTCCCTTCCTTCATCAGCTTCAATAGGATAAAAAATGAATCAACCTATAGTTTAAGCTCAACCACAGAGAGCGACCAACGCTTAAGAACCGCGTCCAAAATCGCTCGCTACACCATGTCCGGGTGAGTCCGTCTCAACCTTTGCTTTACGGGCGGACATTCCGATCTCAACGGTAGATGATGTTCCACGATGCTGGTATCCAACCCTGGTATATCCTGATAGGACCAAGCGAATACATCGGGGAACTCTTTGAGAAGCTTTATCAAACTCTCTCTGGCATTTGGACTGAGTAGTTCCCCAATCCTGATTTCTTTTCTCTCTTTTTCTGAACCCAAGTTTACCGTTTCCAACGGTTCTTTGTGAGGTTCAATGGACCTTTCCTCCTGTCTGAGTAGTCGAGAGATCTCTTCTGGAATTTCGTTGTCAACTTCTTCTTCAGCCCCAAATACCGGGAACTCAAAGTCGGGAGAAGGCATCGGATCGTATGTTTCAACTGGGTTTAAAATAAGCAATCTGTATGACGTGATGATTCGTGTTTAGAAGAGATAGAGAAAATGCGAGTGTGTGCAGTGCTTTATTTTACTGCTTGTTTTTATTTTTAATTATTTTTTAGGATTACCATTTTCTGAAAAAACAAAAAGAGAAAACAACAATTAATGCGGAAATTATAGAACGACGTTATTTTATTAATGAACAAGTCGATCCTTGAAACTACAGCCCTATAAAACAAAACTCTGTCGCTTTGGGCAAAGCGAAGAAGGAAATTTACAGAAAGTGAGCCCTATCAAAAACATCCGTTTCACCTAGGCAGGGTGAAAGGTTAAAAGATGGCAATTACTTTGACTGATGAACGACCTTCGGAACCTCGACAACAACCCATTGGCGGTGAACTCCTTGATGAATCACAAAGTCTGGCACCTTCCTCGATTTGTCTTCAGAAATGACGCTGACTTCTGGTGGAGCAGGATCATTGGAATCTGTTTCCCAGGCAGAATTGTCGTAGGAGAATTCCTTAGTTATATTTTGCATAGCATTGGTGCTCTCAGCTGTATCTCCCCATCCAGTTGGCTGGATATCTTCGAGCCTGATACGAGAGCTTTCGGGAGCGGTGTACTTGACCATATAGTCGTATTTTCCACTCGATTGTCCCAGGGTGTCCCACCCTTCTTTCGAACTGGAGGAGTCATCTCTCACGATGACGTTGACCTCGAGAAAAGCATAATTAATGAATTCTAGTCCTGCAAACATTGTAAATTCATTGTCATGTTGAGTAGTTTCTGAATGACCCGAGTGTTGATCCCATGACATAGTGGGGACACGGGTATTCTGTTCAATGATGCTCAGCTGAGTTTTGTTACTCGGCTGACTTTCTGGCCCCAAGTCTCTTGGGTAAGACTGCCACATTGGCAGGCCATCCATCGGGCCATAGTAATTGTGGTCAAAGTTGTTTTTCATCAGAGTGCCTCCCTCTAATGAATTTGGCGGAGCACGACGTCCTTCCGGATCACAATCTCCATATATCATTTCAACATCTGACCGTGGTATAAATCTCGGACTCTGTGCGGGATAGCAAAATGGTATAGGCACCTCTTCCTGATACATATATCCGTCCTCGTTAAGGTAGGACTTCCATTCTTCCTCTGTGTCAGAGGGATCTTCCTCATTGATAGCATGGACTGCTTGAGGGACTGGGTGAAGAAAACCTCCACTGTGGAAGAATTTTTGAAGGGGATGAAGACTTTCATCGTTGGCAGCTGTCTGGGTACAGGTTGCCGAAAAACCAAGACCCTTCTTTGTTTTATTGTCAATAGAAATGACAAGCTGTCCCCATCCTTTTGTATTGGTACTCTCAACCGCTTTGATAGCATCGTTGTATGAGGAAATCGAAGTTCCTCCTCCGGATTGTTCATCCTTGTGTAACAAAAACGCTTAGAACTGGGTTCCGATTATCCCTTCTGGTTCCACATAAGTGGATGACGATAAATTGCTAACGAGCAAGGCCTGTTCCCCACAGACTGTGATGAGTTGGCCGTTCTGGATGAACTTTAGCTTTTGGTGGAGGGTTGAAGTGACCGCACCAGCCTGATGTATCTAAGGTCTTCCTAATAAACAACTGTATGTTGCCCGGATGTCCATGACCTGGAAAGTGACTTGGAAAGTGTGAGGACCGATAGTTATGGGAAGGCCTTTGAATGATAATTGCATCAAAGTGGACTTCGGCATAACATTCAGGGCTGACCCTGTGTCTACCAGTACGCTGGCTAAAGCATCGTCCTGGCAGTTAATTGTAATGTTGAGCGCCATGTTATGACGGCGACCCTCTTCGGGTAATTCCTCATCACTAAATCCCAAATTATTGCAGGAAGTGATGCTAGAGACAATGCTATCGAACTTTCTGATTGTTACATCCTGTTCCACAAAGGCTTGCTCCAAGACTTTCTGTAGAGCCTCCCTATGCGCTTCTGAACTGAGTAACAGTGATAACACAGAGATCTTTGAAGGAGTTTGTAACAGTTGATCAACAATGTTGTATTCACTCCTTTGGATGAGCTTCAGCATCTCATCATCATTTTTCAAAAGGTCGGGATTACTGGATTGACCGGCTGATGGATCGGGAGCTTCCGTCTGAAGTTCCTTTTCCTTGTTAGGTTCTCCAACTCCTCGGTTAAAGATTCGACCGCTCCGTGTTACACGACTGATGTCTGCAATATTCAGGACGGAGGGTAATGGAATTTCCTTTCCATTTTCAACTGTTGTTGCACCGTATTTGTAAGGGATAGCCTTAGTTGATTCATACGATAGTGGTCCCGGTAGATAGATGGCTATGGGAACCTTTTGATTTTTCTGACCATCATAAGTAATCTCGATCCGTTCCCGGTTGGGAGCTCTAGATTCGTCAAGCAGAGGGATAATGGCAAAAACATCCCTGGTCCTATGATGACCAGAGATTGTGACAACGTCCTCGATTTGATCGGCAAGGTAGTTCGGCGTCCAGTTGATGGGTCCAGAACCCGGATATGGACGAATCTCTCCACGATCCACCTGACCCTGAAGAGCTGCTCTCACAAGGTAACACCCTTGGTTACTTTTCGAACAGATGATACAACGGTCATAATTGTGTGGGGGCACCTGGCCACGCCCACTTTGAATACAATGTAACCTCACTAGGTTAGCTTCCACAGATCGGACACCCTGACTTTGATGCCGAGTGGGATTCCTGTTATTGATACTAATCTGCTGAGTATCTTCATCCATATAGATTTGCATCCACCAGTGATTTAACAAGTGCTGAAGTGCCTCCTGGACAAGGGTACAACCTCGATCATTTTCGCAACCCGCTTTACAGCTTCGATAGTTATGTGATATCAGGAATCTGAGTCGGACCTGTTCAACATGTAACTCTACTAAGTTGGTATTCATCATGCGAATATCGAAGATCTGAACCATGTTGATCTGATAAGGGTTCCTATCATGGTAGTCTTGGATCCATCTGATGCTGGAGGGCCTCCTGTATGAAAGAGCATCCTTGTTTGTTTATCGAGCAAGTCAGACAGGAACTGTAATCGTGCCGTGGAAGATTATGATACTGGCTTTGCCTTGAGTGCATTGCCACCAAGTTGACATTCATTGCACAGATGTCGTGGTTTTGAATGACGTTGGAATTCGTGTAAACCATGTTAACTCCACGAACTTGGTGCTCTTGGATCCATCCGAGATCCATTTGTTCCTGTAGGGCTGCTTGCACCACAGAACATCCTTGATTGTTTTTAGAGCAGACATCATATTGATGATAATTATGAGGTGGCACATGGCCATATCCACTCTGTCTACAATGCATCTTGACCAAATTAGTCCTCAATAAGAGTACATCGTGAATTTGATAGACATTGTTAGACTCTTTCTCAATTAGGTTGACTGCAGCTTTCTCATGTTGAGGCAGCGGGTTCGTAAGAACATTAGGATTTGTATCCTTGAAGGATAAGAGCCCGCTCCTAACAAGATTTTGCACGTCAGACTTGAAATTGAGACAATTCTCAATGTTATGCCCTGGACCTCCTTGGTGGTAAGGGCAAGTTTGATCCACCTTAAACCAAAAAGGCAGATTTTCCGGTACTGTAAGAGGAGACTTAGTCTGGATGTGCCCCTTAGCCAGTTGTAACGGAAATATTTCTGCATACAACATGGGTATAGGATCAAACCCTGATGGTCGTGTTGTACGGTTGTTGTTATATGGAGGACGAGCCTGCTGAAGAGGCTGTTGTGTTTTTTGCTGATCAGGTTGGCTCTGAGCAACCTGAGGTTGATACGTAGGAATAGGCGCAGGGTTGATAGCAGGAGTTACAACTGCTACTGGCTGATAACTTCGCCTTTGCTTTCCGAGAGAGATATTCCCAATATCTTGCTCTTTTTTCTTAGGGAGAGCACTACCGTATTTTTTAGTATTGCTCGTCGATCCAGTGTCTTTTACCAAACGTCCTTCTCGGATGGCTTCCTCAAGACGTACGCCCATACCGACCATCTCGGTGAAATCACTGGGCGCACTGGCAACCATTCGGTCATAGTAAAATGAGCTTAAGGTTTTTAAGAAGATCTTTGTCATCTCTTTTTCCTCAAGAGGTGGACAAATTTGAGCGGCAATTTCACGCCACCTTTGAGCATACTCCTTAAAGGTTTCCTTGTCCTTTTGCGACATCGATCTGAGTTGATCTCTGTCAGGTGCCATGTCCAAATTGTATTTGTATTGTTGGATGAAGGCAGTACCAAGATCTCTGAATGTATTAATCGTAGTACGGTTTAAACTCATGTACCATTTTAATGCGGCACCGGTTAAACTATCCTGGAAGTAGTGAATCAGTAGGTCCTGATTCTCCGTCTGAGTTGACATCCGCTGAGCGTACATCACCAGATGGCTTTGAGGGAAAGAGTTACCCTTGTATTTTTCAAAGTCGGGCACTTGGAATTTGTGCGGAACTTTCACATTGGGGACCAAGCAGAGGTCTGCGACGTCCTTTCCAAATAAATCCTGACCGCGAATGGCATGCAGCTCCTTCTGCATTTCCAGGAACTGCTCCTGGAATTTATCCATTCTATCGAACATAGTTTCCTTTTTACCAGAAGGTATCGGTGGAATCTGATCTTCTGAGACAGTGTGCACCACAGGGGGTGGCACCGTGACTACGGAAGCGAATCTTGGCGTTTCCCAAAGTTTGTAACCTTCAGGAGTCTTCAGTATGCCCCTGGCATCTTCGCTTTCCCGAAGTTTGTAACCTTCAGGCCTAGCGGCTTCTGTTGTGATTCCCTGATCTTTAGTGATCGGCAGAACATATCCTTCCGGGATATAGTTAACAGGCATGCCCCAAGGACGATCTTTCGGCATTTGATACCTAGGATTATACTTCTCCACTATGGGCGCTGAGGTGATCTCTGAGATCACAGTCCTTTGTAGCTGAGCTTCTGCCATGGCTTGCATGTCGTTACGAAGCTTTCTCATATCCTCTCTCAGAGCGTCGATCTCTTCTTTCAACTCTCTGTTTTCTTCCTCAAGATCATCCATCTTTTTCTGACGATTGGCCCGAGTATTGTACGAATGAGACAGTTTGACTCAAAAATCGAGACACAAATGTGAGATTCGTAGGTAAGAAGAATACGCGATGTGAGAATGATGAATGCAATGATTATATTAATTGTTTTTTGGTTTAATCAAAATAAACTTCGATAATTAGATTGCAAATATCAAACGGTGGGGAAACCCCTTTTTATTGAAATTCAAAGGATTGCGAAAACCAAAATACAGTAGATTACAAAGTGCAGAAACAGAAACCTAAGCTAATGGGTACCGAGTCCTCTCTGAGGAGAAACTGGGTGCTGATTCTGGTATCTTCCTTTTCTTTGACCGGGGCTCTTTGGCCGTTGTCGGGTTGTCATTCCTTTGCCAAGTGAAAGGAGCGAGCAAATTTCTTTGGTCATCTTGATTATCCACAGCATGTTGCTCCAAAATTTCAATCAGAGCATCCTTATCTTTCAGTAGTTGCTGTATTTTGATGCACTCTACATCGAGGGTGTGATACTTGTTCTTCCAAGGCCTTCTCTCCTTTTGAACTTTGTTGAGCGTAACCTGAAGCTTTTCAGTTTCCGTCATGAAGTACATGACAGACTCCCTCGGCGGAAGAATTCTGTAACGAGGATAAGGCATTTTTAGCTTGAGAGCTCTAGTTTGTACCCAGTGGAGATAAGGCTCCACCGAGACACAGTCTGGTTTTCCTAGAGACTCCCGTCCTTTCTTATGAACGTGTTTCCAAGCGTGCACTATTTCTGTCTTTAGTGCTCTGTCACTTTCTCCTTCCTTGAAGAAAATACCTTCCAGATGAACACCCCGTGGGATGTGTCTCATCGGGTATCGAAATTGACGGCGAACCAATATCGGATGATAGTTAATTCCTCCTTTAGTTCCTATAAGGGATACGTTGGGGAAGTTTCCACAATGGTCAATGATTCTGATTCCATCATAGATCCTATTACACCAATCTATATCAGAGTTGGTAAGAGACATGATCTTCTGTGACCAACGTAAGGAACTATTGCAATACCAAAAAGCAACAGACTTGGGCAAGTGGGAGATGAACCATTTGTAAAGCAAAGGTACACAACATGTGATCTCCCCTCCACTGTACAAATTCCCCAATTGTATAGAATGATACGCATCTGCGAGCAAAGTCGGCACAGGGTTTCCAATGAGAAAAACCTTAATGGAGTTGATATCAACGAAGTTATTGATGTTGGGAAACAAAAATAACCCATAGGTGAGCAAGACAAAGACGCTTTCAAAAGCAGTCACGTTTCCTATGCTGGCAAAATACAGGGCTTTCTTTGTCAAGAACTGGGCTGGAAAACCTTGGATGCCACCCTTAGTGGTCATGTGAGTCCTGACCTCAGACTCGTCCAAATGAATCGCTCTTGCAATGGTCTGATTCTTTCGAATTTCTTCCAGTCCAGAAAATGGAGCTCGATCAGTGATATAGAGATCGATCAGATGATAATATTCCTCCAGCGTTGGTGCGAGCTGGTAATCCGGGAATGTGAAGCAATGATAAATTGGATCGTAGAATTGAACGAGTGCGTCCATGATTCCCTCAATCACATGGACCCTTAACAGTGGTAGCAAACCTCCGTGCTTGGCTCTGAAGGCTTCTTGGTTTGTGACCATTCTCGTCAAGCCTCTCAAATCCTCTAGTTTTGGAACCTTGAAGGTGTACTTATGAGTTCTCCTTCTACCAAAATCCATTAGCACAATCCTTTTCTCTGATATTTGCAATCACAGTCTTAGTTTAATTTGAAAAACAGAGAGACTAGAAGAGAAGTTTTTTGAATGTTTTAATGTTTTTTAAATGAATGCATGAATGCAGCACACAAAAACATAGAAAAAACATGGGGTCAAAGGGTCGTTGTCATGAAGTCAAGTATATAAGTTCCTAGTAACACCGTATACATAACAAATGCCCAAAGCAACCTAAAACAATACACTGGCATGTTATATGTACAAAATGTTCCAAATGATAAAACTAAGAAATAGATCCCTAAGGACCTCAAAGACTCCACAACGGAAGCAAAACCAACAGCTAAGCAAGGATAGTAACACGACCTTATCCTTACCCTTCGCGGAACCTGCAGAACCTGTGATGTAAACAACAACAGTGGGGTGAGATACATCAAATCTCAGTGAATTCGCTATCCTATAGTCCTCTCGGCTCTACAAGGTCCTAATAACCTAACTCAAGTCAAAAGGGAAGGGAAGTGACTTTGAGTACTCACGCAAAATAAGTATTTCCACACCGGTGAGCCTGTTAACTCACACTAGTACCAAAGTACATCCTGAGCCTGTTAGCTCAAGAATCTCACAAATCAATAACCATACCAAGGCATCCCCTTTTCCCGTCCGCTTCTACGTCTAGAAGACGACCCGAGTCATGGATCCTCGAAATTACTTGGCATACGAAATGGATTCGGGAACAACGACCTGTTAGCCGTGAACCGTGACTTCTCATGGCCTGTTAACCATCACAAGTCTCTACCCTTAGGTTCCATTCGTACTAAACGCGAGAATCAAACCTGCCAAGTAATGGTGCATATGTTTCAGAGGAGCTCGAGACCCATGAAACGCACTATCAAAAGAACCAGTTATGATTACAAAATACACACGCCTCGGCCTTTCATGCACGAGCGTTGCCAATTATGACAATTCACACTATCTGACATTGTTCATGGTAAGTCCTCACTCTACTTATTTCATATTTTAACATGCATACTTAATCAAACATGTTTAACAATCAGAGTATAGGAAATTAATCATTCATCACACAATAAAACACATAATTCACCCTATTACACGTTACCCTTATTCACGGTTTCCCCCTATTTATTTAATCAGGTAATAAACAGATATTTCTCACTACCATTAGCTAGAGGATATTCATAGCTTCACAACGATACCAAGAATACTCAGATAGGATAAACGAGTCAAAAGTTATGGACATAACACGAAATGGTATCGCGAAAAGACACAATTCTGCACCCTCCTGGCCGTACGCGTACTGCCCTAGGACATACGCGTATTGCCAAGCTGGCTCGCCCAGCCATACGCGTATTGCCCAAGGTCATACGCGTATGGGCATAGACTTTTTCCCCTTTAAAATTCCATTTTTCCCTCCAATACGCGTATTGCCCAAACCATACGCGTATTGCCTTGTCCATACGCGTAACGCCCAAAATTCTTCACTTCCATACGCGTACTGCCCAACTCAATACGCGTATGGCCCTGCGTGATACGCGTACGGGCAGTTGAACCCCAGAATTTTCCTGCAGAAAAGTTCTTCTACGTGTTGATCAATTCCAACCCCCAAAATCCCAATTTTCAAATCAAAGTACCCCAAAACATGTTATAATCATCACAGGCAGTATAGCACAGAATCAATTATCAAATTTCAGTAGTTAGACTATGATTCTATTGTAACATTTCACATTTTCTAACAATATCAAACTAACTCTAAAACTCAATAAACCCTTATCCTAAAGTGTCTAACTAGAACCCATTACAAGACGAGGAGGTTGAAGCTGAGATGAAAAGATGAAGATTCGCTGATGCTTCTTGCTCTTGAGCTCTTGGAGAATTTTCCTCTTCTTCCTCTTCCTTCCAATTTCTTTCTATGTTTCCCAAATAAGGAAAAGTAAAGGAAAATATACATAGGAATATTAATTGGTCATACTACTAATTATCCAAATTATCTCAAATGCACCAATTAATAAAATTCCAAGTTAAATAATATTAAATCTAATTAATCCGAGTTCATCAGTTTACTCTATTATTCTATCCAATAATTGCTCAGAGTACCCCGGAACCCAGTTGACCAAAATAATATTATCCCAAAATGCTCAGAATTTTGCGGGGTATTACACTCAATCTTTCCACATGCGGCATCACACGCATTCCCATTAGCAGAAAAATAAACAGGTATAGCAATTAGGAAAAACAGTATATATATTCGTCCTAATCATCCTAGACCTTTAAAGCTATGAATCCTAAGTTCCTAACAGAAAATGGTTCCCCGGCGGAGTCGCCATTTTCGAAAGTTTTCAGACTTAAGGTTTCAACCAGAGAGATAAGAAAGACAAGATTGCTTGTCGGGCCCCATGGTGGGCGCCATTTTTCTGTAGCGAGGGATTTTGGATGTGGTTCTTAAGCACTGTCGCTCTGGGGTTTACTACAGGTCGATTCATTTTTTATCCTATTGAAGCTGATGAAGGAAGGGAAATAGATGTCTCCAATTAACCCTGCTTTGCAAACTGAGTTTGAACAGATGACTGTTGGTTTACAGATGCAGTTTAGATTGTGGGCCTCTCTCTCCTTATTTTGTTAAGAATGAAATGACAGGGTTGTTCATGTTTAGGACTGATGTTTTTGAATTACTGCTTTCGGGTTGATTGATGGAGATATGGGATTTGGGTTTTTTGTTTAGTGTGCTCGCTAAGATTTTTCCTTTCAATCTTATGCCTACGTATTCCCGTTTACCGAAACAGGGAAATCAGAGCGTTCGTAGTTCTATAGGAGGAAATGGTTGTTTTTGGTGTCTTGTTCGAAGCCCAAGACGTGAAGCGAAAGGTGATTTGTATCTTGCTCAAAGCCCAAGATATGAAGCTGAAAGGTCTATTTATATCTTGTTCAAAGCCCAAGATGTGAAGCTAAAAGGGTGTTGACTTTAGAGAGAATTTGTCATCTCTAAAGAGGGGGTTGTATGTCACAACTGTTTATAAAGGAGAATTACTTTAACCAGGATGTGTGACTCCGGAAATGCCATAATTTCCTTTATAGGAGATTTTTAACCTGAAGGAGAAGACTTTAACTCAGTGTAGAGCAATGCTATCTTTCCTTAGGAATTTCTCATGCTAAAAGAGGGACAGTGGCATGGATGTAGATGATCCAGAGGCTTGCCGCTTACAGCAATTAGATGAAGGGGAAGGAGTTGTTGATGTTTGTGTACTGTCAACGAGGCACAACTTTGATGCTAAAAGGTTGATTAGAGCAACCAGTGGTTTTCTTATACAAAGCCTAAGAGGAGGCTAATATATGTCTCGTACAAAGCCCGAGAGAGAGGCTAAAAGGTTTTGACTCGACGATGGAGTCTTTTGGTATCTCATATAAAGCCCGAGATGGAGGTTATTTGACTCAACAAGAGAGTTTTTGTATCTCGTACAAAGCCCGAGGTGGAGGCTAAAGGGGTTGATCATACAAGAGGATATTTTATACTTAACAAGAGAGTGATTTTGTATCTCGTACGAAGCCTGAGATGGAGGCTGAAGGTTTGACTCAACAAGAGAGTCTTTGTATCTCGTACGAAGCCCGAGATGGAGGCTACAAGGTGTTTGGCTCAATAAGAACCTTTTTGTATCTCGTATAAAGCCCGAGATGGAGGCTAAACGTTGTTTGACTTCGCTGGGGAGAATCATTGTACAAAGCCCAAGAGAGAGGCTAATTTTACTGGATAAGGATCATTATACAAAGCCTAAGAGGAGGTTGTGGTTACTGTTTCAGTCGAGTGACAGGTCCAGTTACTGATTTTTAAAGAGAAAATTAGTTCTTATATGAGTAACACTGTACTCAGGGATTTTTGGTGCGAGGATCAGGGTTATTCCCTATTCTTTGAGGAAACGGGAAATCCAAAGGGTATTGAGACTGTCCGAGTCTACGGGTTTCCTTCCTATTTAACGAAGGGGTCACTTGAGAATGTCTTTGAGACTCAAGGAGATTAGACTGTCCAAGTCTAGAGTTTCATCTTTTGTACTATGCTTTGAGAAACAGTAGTAGACTCTTGGAAAGGACTGTTCTATGAAGATGATTAAGTTCTGTTCCTATACCTTTAGGAGGTCGTCAGGACAATTTGTACGAAGCCCAAGAGGAGGCTGGAAACTTTTAAGAAGTCGAGAGGTCCTTGTACGAAGCCCAAGAGGAGGCTATCTTTCCCGGAGGAAGAGATCATTATACGAAGCCTAAGAGGAGGCTGTGAATACTTCTAAGAAGCCGACGGGTCCTTGTACTGGGCCCAAGAGGAGGCGGGGATGCTTTTAGGAAGCCTGTGGGTCCTTGAACAATGCCCAAGAGGAGGCTGATGCTTTTAAGAAGCCGATGGGTCCCCAAACCCCGAGAAATTCAAGACATGCCATTCACCGAGAATAGATCAAGCCAGGAAAGTTCGAGAATTTGGAAGAAACTCAAAGATGCCATTCACGGAGAATACATTCATCTCTGGGAGTAGAGTTTCTTGACAATTCCTAATGAGGACAGCCGAAGAGAAGACTGTATCTGGTGATCCTATTGGGGATCTAGTTGTCTATTTCTACGAATAAACGAAATGGCGTCACCTAGTTCTAGACGTAGTTGCCGAGGAAACTCTAAATATATATACTATTATTACACAGTTGATATGAGTTTATGAAAGAAGACTTAGAGCGAAACAGCCCCACAATACAGTTATATGTATATGAAAGCAGTAAATGAAAGTGGATAAACACTTACTCGGTTGTAGAGCTTCCATGCTGTTTGGTTAGTTGTTCAACAAAAAAAGATTGAAAACAACAGTATATTTCAAAATCAAAGGAGAAAATGCTTTGAAAAAGGAAGATTTGGGGCTTACAGCTCAAGGAGAGGCCCAGGGTTCTATCAGTGAGCGCACTGTTTGAATTTGTACAGAGGAACTTATACAAGTGATTGTGGCCCAAAAAGGTTTTCTGTACAAAGGGATGGGTCTTACACTCTCTCAAGAGGCCCAAAAAGTTTTAAAGAAAAAGAGTAGGGCTTATAACACGAGGGTAGGCCCAGTTGATTTTTCCGTTTAAAAATGGCGATTGCGCCGAGGTTTTCTTTTAACGCAGAGGGACTTATACAATAAGTGAGGCCCAAAATTGTTTGGTTAAAAGGGGATTGGGTCTTACACTCTATTAGAGGGCCAAAAATTTTGAATGGGTCTTATAGCTCTAGGAGAGGCCCAGTTGATTTTTTGAAAAGGCGACGATCGCGCCGTTTATTTGGAAATGTACAGAGGGACTTATACAACGAATTAGGCCCAAAAAGTTTTCTGTACAAGGGGGTTGGGTCTTACACTCTAATAGAGGCCCAAGTGAGTTTTAAGAAAAGAAATGGGTCTTACTACTCGAGGGTAGGCCCTGTTTTGTTTTGAAAAGACGACGATCGCGCCGTTTGTTTTTTACGGTATCGGGACTTATACAATATACTGAGGTCCAAAAAATGATTTGGTCAAAAAAGGATTGGGTCTTACACTTTATTAGAGGCCCAAGTGTTTTAAAAATGATTTATGAGGGTTGAATTAATCCAAAAACCCTAATTTGTTTTCAAAAATGTATTTAATTGAATAAAAATTCAATTAAAATGATCAAAATTGTTTAACACATGGAAAACAAATTGTGATCTTGGATTAATGCTTCAAAAATTAAGTATTGACCTACAAAATAATTAGAAAGCATTAAGAGTTGCAAAATCAAGGTGGAAAAAATATTTTAAATGTTAAAAACAATTAAAACATTAATTCTTTGCAAAAATATCAATTATACAAAATAAATAATATTTTTTGGATTTTTTGGGAAAATAAAGTATTTTAACATTTTTGTGAATTATTAAAAAAAGAATCAACTCAAAATCATTAAAACTCAGAGAGAAATTAATTTTTGAATCAATTTTGTTTAATTGATTCAAAAATTAATTTCTCTCTGAGTTTTAATGATTTTGAGTTGATTCTTTTTTTAATAATTCACAAAAATGTTAAAATATTTTATTTTATCAAAAAATCCCAAAAATATTATTTATTTCATATAATTGATATTTTTGCAAAGAATTAATATTTTGATTGTTTTGACATTTTAAATATTTTTTTCTACATTGATTTTGTAACTTTTAATGCTTTCTAATTATTTTGTAGGTCAATACTTAATTTTTGAAGCATTAATCCAAAATCACAATTTGTTTTTCACATGTTAAACAATTTTTGATCATTTTAATTGAATTTTTATTCAATTAAATACATTTTTGAAAACAAATTAGGGTTTTTGGATTAATTCAACCCTCACAAATCATTTTCAAAACTCTTTTTGGGCCTCTTGAGAGAGTGTAAGACCCATCCCCCCTTGTACAAAAACTTTTTGGGCCTCATCCATTGTATAAGTCCCTCTGTACAAGTAAACGGCGCGATCGTCGCCCGTTTAAAAATAAAAACCATCTGGGCCTCTCCTTGAGCTATAAGACTCATTCAAAACACTTTGGGCCTCTATTAGAGTGTAAGACCCAATCCCCCTTTTAACCAAAACATTTTGGGCCTCACTTATTGTATAAGTCCCTCCGCGTTAAAAGAAAACCTCGGCGCGATCGCCATTTTTAAACGAAAAATCATTTGGGCCTACCCTCGTGTTATAAGCCCCACTCTTTTCTTTAAACCTTTTTGGGCCTCTTAAGAGAGTGTAAGACCCATCCCTTTGTACAGAAAACCATTTTGGGCCCCAGTCACTTGTATAAGTCCCGCTGTACAAATTCAACAGTGCGCTCACTGATAAAACCCTGGGCCTCTCCTTGAGCTGTAAGCCCCAAATCTTTCTTTTTCAAAGCACTTTCTCCTTTGATTTTGAATATACTGTTGTTTTCAATCTTTCTTTGTTGAACAACTAACCAAACAGCATGGAAGCACTCCAACCGAGTAAGTGGTTATCGCTTTCGTTTACTGCTTTCATATTATAAACTGTATTGTGGGGCTGCTCACTGTAAGTCTCCTTTCATAAACTCATATCTACTGTGTAATAATAGTATATATATTTCGAGTTTCCCCGGCAACTACGTCTAGAACTAGGTGACGCCGTTTCGCTTATTCGTAGAAATAGACGCCTAGATCCCCAATAGGAGCACCAGATACAGTCTTCTCTTCGGCTGTCCTCCTTAGGAATCGTCAAGAAACTCTACTCCCCAAGATGAATGTATTCTCCGTGAATGGTATCTTTGAGTTTCTTCCAAATTCTCGAACTTTCCTGACTTGATCTATTCCTTGTGGATAGCTTGCCTTGAATGTCTCGGGGTTTGGGTACCCACTACGGTCATAATCTTGGACCTTAACTAAGGAACCCTCTTTAAAAGCTAAAAGTCGCTGGATAGTAAACCTCGCACGTTTACCAGTGGTTTTTATCTTTAAAAGAGTTATCTCTCCTAATGGAAAGGAGATGATAGACCCACGGGCTTCTTAAAAGCATCGGCCTCCTCTTGAGCATTATTCAAGGACACTACGGCTTCTTAGAAGTATTCACCGCCTCCTCTTAAGCTTCGTATAATGATCTCTTCCTCCGGGAATGATAGCCTCCTCTTGGGCTTCGTACAAGGACCCGTCGACTTCTTAAAAGTTTCCAGCCTCCTCTTGGGCTTCGTACAAATTGTCCCGACGACCTCCTAGAGGTATAGGAACAGAACTTAGTCATTTTCATAGAACAGTCCTTTCATAGAGTCTACTACTGTTTCTCACAGCATAGTACAAAAGATAAAACTCTAGACACGGACAGTCTAACTTCCTTGAGTCTCAAAGACATTCTCAAGCACCCTTCGTTAAATAGGAAGGAAACCCGCAGACTCGGACAGTCTCAATACCCTTTGGATTTCCCGTTTCCTCAAAGAAAAGGAAATATCCCTGTTCCTTGAATCAAATCCCTGGGTACAGTGTTACTCATATAAGAACTGATTTTCTCTTTTAAAATCAGTATATTGGATCTGTCACTCAACTGAAACAGTTACAATAGCCTCCATCTCGGGCTTCGTACGAGATACCAAAATTCTCCCCAGTGGAGTCAAACAATCTTTTCGCCTCTCTCTCGGGCTTCGTACGAGACACATAAGCGACTCCCTCGTTGAGTCAATCCCCCTTTCGCCTCCATCTTGGGCTTTGTACGAGATACAAAAAGGTTCTCATTGAGCCAAACAAACAATCGCCTCCATCTCGGGCTTTATACGAGATACAAAAAGGTTCATATTGAGCCAAACAAATAGCCTCCTCTTAGGCTTTGTATAACGATATGCCCCACTGGGTCGAACCCTTTTAGCCTCTTTCTCGGGCTTTGTACGAGACACCAAATAGCCTCCTCTTAGGCTTTGTATAATGATTTTCCTAGCGGAAATTAGCCTCCTCTTAAGCTTTGTATAAGAAAACCACTGGTTGATCCAATTAACCTTTTAACATCAAAGTTGTGCCTCGTTCACAGTATACAAACATCAACAACTCCTTTCCCCTTCATCTAATCGCTGTAAGCGACAAGCCTCTGGATCATCTACATCCATGCCACTGTCCCTCTTTTAGCATGAGAAATTCCTAAGGAAAGATGACATTGCTCTACAGTGAGTTAAAGTCTTCTCCTTCAGGTTAAACCCCTTTCTTTGGAAATTATGGCATTGTTCGGATCCGCGTATCCTAGTTAAAGTAATTCTCCTTCTCCCCTCTTTAGAGATGACAAATCCTCTCTAAAACCGAGACCTTTCAGCTTCACATCTTGGGCTTTGAACAAGATACAAATCACCTTTCGCTTCACGTCTTGGGCTTTGAACAAGACACCAAAAACAACCATTTCCTCCCATAGAATATGAGGAACTACGAACGCTCTGATTTCCCTGTTTCGGTAAACGGGAATACGTAGGCATAAGATCGAAAGAAAAGATCTTAGCGAGCGCAATCAACAAAAAACCCAAATCCCATATCTCCATCAACCAAAAGCAGTAATTCAAAAGCATCAGTCCTAACATCCTAATCCTAGTTCCCCGTCAGAAACCCTTTGCCTAGATTAAAAGAAAGAAAACCATATTGGCGAAAATACAAATAACCAGTACAAAGGCCCCCCACATTGATAGCATCTGTAACCTAACAGACCGCTGTTTAAACTCAGTATGCAAAGCAGGGTTAATTGGAGACTTCTATTTCCCTTCCTTATTCAGCTCACAATAGGATAAAAAATGAATCGACCTGTAGTTTTAAGCTCAAACCGCAGAGAGCGACCAACGCTTAAGAACCGCGTCCAAAATCGCTCGCTATAATCAGGATATGCTTTGAAGCTCTCTAACATTCTATTTTTGTGTTTTTTATGTCTGGTAGCTTTTCTCCTTGTTCTGAAGATTGGGATAATCAGTTGAAATATGATTATTCCAGAAGCTTCTGAAGTTACTCTTTCCATCAGCAGATTTCATATTCTTTTTAGCAAGCTGAAAGAATCTTTTGATAAGGAAGGCCATTTCCTCATCATTAAACATTCCATAGGCTTGAGGAAAGTTGATTTCTTTGACAGCTTATCTTCATCTAATTCCATTTCATTTCTTTGAAGATTGCTAATTAAACTTTCAAGACTCGCCATATTTAAGTTTTTGACTTCTTGAATAGTTGTGACTGTTGGTCTGAATCTAGTAGGCAGACTTCTTAGAATTTTATTGGAAAGATCAAATGAAGTGTAACTTGTTAAGATTGCTGATTCCCTTCATATTTAGAACACAAGGAATCAAAGATAGTCTTAGCAGTAGACATATCAATGATTTTTATGTACTCAGAATGAGATAGAGCATCTACCAAAATGCTTCTAACTCCAAGATGATATCTGTGAAGCTTCTTTTGAGCTGGTGTGAGAGATTTTCTATCTTTGATCATCCCAATACCATCAACTTCTATAGCGATACCTTCTTCAAGGATATACCATAGTTCTTCATCAAAATCCTTTATCAAGACCAATGATATACGAGTAAGCTTTGCTTTTCCATCATTTAAATTCAACAGAGTCACCTACTGAATATAGGAGAATTAACAGAGAAAAATGTTTTTAATATGGTACTTGATTCCTCCTTGAAAAAAAATTCAACAGACATATTTTTCTCATTGGGTCATTATCTACACCACTGTTAAGTGTTATGCACAGACCATACTCTGATACCAACTGAAGGTGAGAAAAATACACAAGAAGTGGGGGAGTTGAATTGTGTTCTCCAATTCACGTTGCTTCTGAACAGAGTTCAGATTCTAAACAATAGTTCATAACTTGATTAACAATTTACAGCAGAATAATAACAAAAGCAATTAAATGACATATGAACGCACAGAGATTTATCCTCGTTCCTCCCAAACTGAGAGTAGTACAATCCCCTTATAGCACAAGAGATTTTCCATTATAATCAAATCATGACTACAATTTCTTATGCCCTCGAGCATAAGAGTTTTCCTGCTCAGACCTACAACCTAAGACTTGCCTGCTCAATCAACACCTGATCAAGACTTCCTACTTAGATCCCCAGATCCTAAGACTTTCCTGGTTATACCCGCAAGTATAGACTTCCTGCTCAGACTCACAGCCTTAGACTTTCATGTTTAAGTTCCACAGATTCAAGACTTCCTGCTCAGACCTCAAGTCTAATACTTCCTGCTTTAATCCCACAGATTCAAGACTTCTGCTCACTACTACGGAAAACATATACAACAACGGTTGGAAAAGTTATATTATCACGCAGGACTAGCTGTTGTTACGTTGCATGTGGTTGTATATGCGTTACTTAAAATCAAGGTCCTATGACCGTTGTAGAAAACCTGAAAGTGCGCGGCATATTACTACTGTTTCTTTATCTAACCGTTGTAATATATTAAAGGTCCCAGGTTTGATTCTCAGCAGCGTATTTTTGGTATATATATTATTTTGGACAGCGTTCAATATACAACCACGGTCATATATAACAACCGTCATTAAATTATATGCTTTTTTAAAAAATATATTTATGTATTTTAAAATTTTTCCATTTTTTAACCTGTATTATTTGTGACAGAACAAAAATATTTTATAACCTGTATTTTTTAACTTGTATCAGAACAGAAACAGTAATTAAACTCAAACTCAAATACTTATTTATTTCATCAAATCAAAAAATGTTATTTACAACACTCAAACTCAAATGTACATCAAACATATATATATATATATATATATATATATATATATATATATATATATATATTACAAATTAAGCTCATGTTTAAGGACCCTTAAACGAATTGAAGATATACGCTCAACGTTTATGAATGTCAACAAAGTCTTCGCATGGGAATGGTGTATCGTCATTAAAAGTCTACATAAAAAGTGCAAAAATGTGAATATCACACATATATGATAATCATAGCCAACTAAACAATAATATGTTATTGTAAATAATTCATTACATATATATATATATATATATATATATATATGAATGTCACAAAAATATATCCACTTACACGAGGTAAGAGAAATGTTGGCTTTTTTCTACTATTATTCAACATATTGTGTCGATGCACAACACTGTACATTGAAAATTATTTAGACATATTACGCGTTAAACCAATTACAAAGTCAAAGAAAATAATAATAAAAAGTTTCATATAAACATAAACTTACCCATTAATAACTTGCTTCATTTTAGGTTCGAGTGGATTATGTAAGGAACACAATACCGTTATCGTATTTGTCCTAAGCGATATGATGATCAATTGCCATTGATCACTAAATAAACACGAGCATCTATATAATTAGTATTTTCTAAAACAAAACTAACTATAATAGATAAACCACAATTTCAAAATTACTTACGATTTGAGAAATGATGCTAAGTAAATTTTTCTCCCTTGACTTAACCGTTTTGAAATGTAAGGGTAAATCCCTTTTGGATCATAATTTGTCCATCAAATACTAAACGGATCCAAGATGTCATAAATATTTGATTTATTTAACTCTATACAAACACGGTGAATATACCTAAATGGTTAAACAAAATTCATAAAATAAGTGAGGAAATACAAAAACGATAATGTACTATATATAATGACATGCATATTCAATTATATACTTACGTGCACCAAACTTGCAATATCCCTATGTCCAGCCATTTATATCCTGATAGAAAATCTCATATGTCACTAGGAGAAGAATAGAAGATTTCTACCGTTGGACAATGCTCTAGGTGAAGAGGAATCGGTCATTGCTTTCCACAACCAACATGTATAACGTGATAATTTCATTTGCGGAAGGATCCAATATCTCATTGACCTCTTGAGCAAGGGCGACCGAATAATTACTTCCTTTGGTGCTAGCACCACATACAACATTTGTTTGGGGAACTTGATCATTGACATTATCATCATTTTCATCCGTACGTTGTTAGAAGGATCTACTTATTCTCTACAACATAATACTTGTTATTAACACAATGCATAATAAACACATTTCTATCTTTTCTAACTTTTCAGATAAAACACAATATATCATACATTTCAGATAAAACACCAGCATTTAAGATAAAACACATACCGCATATAACTCTTCTAACTTTTCTATGTCTTTCTTCCGACTTTCCCCCTCGGCTTCTAACATCTTCCTCTGTTCTTCTAACTCCTTCTCAATAGCCGTAAGCTTTTCTCTTTGCACTTGTAATTAGGTGTTTTCAGCGCTATTTTTGGTTGGACCAAAGTATAATCTAAGGCCTTATCCAACCCCACGAACGCGCCCACCATGCTCATGTGTTTCGATAGCTTCTACTAGTATATCATGTCGTGGTTCTGGAACAAATGAGCCTCCACGGGCCTCCTCAACCAACACATCCTACACAACATATATGCATGATAATATTAATATTGTAGTTACCACAACATTTAAATAACACATAACATATGCACAACAAATCATACCTATACTTTTTTCAGCAACTGCTCTTGACGCATCTGAGGTGTACTCTCCATTTGGCCTTAGTCGAGCCCTCTTTCACTTCTCATGCCTTCATGGTGGAGATGGGTTGCGATCACGACTAATGGAGTCCTCATCTCACATTTGTTGTTTTTTCCATCCATAATTTTTTTCTCTAGTTTCTTGTAACCCCCACGAGACAATCTATGGGGGTAAATATTTTTCACTTTATTTTGTATTCCTGCTTGACTTTTAGTTTGTTATAAACATAGTAAAAATATGATTAGTATCTATAAATCATTAGCATAAAATAATCAACATGAATAAGACTAGTACTAACCAGGAATGTCTCAGAACGACGGCCCTTCGCAAACTTTTTCCAAACTTTCTTCGAGAGAAAGCTATATCTCACCCTTGGATGCTTAAAACCAATCTTAGGCTTCCTAATGTAGTCACGCATGAGCCGTGACTTAAAGCTCCTCCAACACGTACCAGAATGACTTAACCACTTTTTTTAAGTGCTTATCACCATTCGTAATCTCAAAAGTCAACTACGACGTTTAAATCAATAAAAACGTATAAGAAATTATAGAAAGTCATATCAAAATGATGAAAATTAATATTAATACCTTAACGTCTGTCCATATGCTATCTTTGACAACCTCCGATGCTTGTTTCCAATCATCTATCAATATACTAACTTTGCTGCGTCCAAGAAACACAACATAACTCATAAAAAGCAAAGAGTATTCACCATTAACTACTCTATAATACGAATCAAACTCGATAAGCAATTTATTACCAAATTTGTGGACTTTTGTTACTTTGGTAAGAATTATGGCACCTCTCTGTGATCTTTTCTTTTTGTTTTGAGTATCACTTGTCATAGTTTCCTCGCCACTAGATGAAGAATACGACGAAGATGACAACTATTTTCAAAAACAACAACAACCTCAACAACAACAATAACAACAAACTCTTTATCTATTATCACATACACATTCAACAATAACAACAACAACCACAACCACAACAAAAGATTAATCAAGTTTTATCATGCACATTCAACAATAACCAGAAAAACAACAAGAACAACAACATCAACAACAATGGAAACTGAAGTTTACTGTAGATGCATGGGAAAAAAGTTTTACGTACCGTAAACATGATGACTAAGTAAAGGTGAATATTTCGGTTGAAACAGATAGTGTTGTTGTTGTATTCCTCCTTGACGATGACAATGATGTTAGTGTTGGCATTAGTGTTAGGGTTGAAAATGAACCGATGACTTCAGGTTAAAAATGAACAACGAATGGAAAACAATGAACTGATGAAAAAAGATGAACCGTTGAGCAACTGATGAAAAAACGATGAATGATGAAGATGAATGATGAATGTTAGGGTTGATATGGTGTTTCATTTCTCAGTACTGAATGTTAGGGTTGAAATAGTGTTTCATATCGTATCGTTTCTCAGAAAAGAATTACTACTGAGGAGACAAGCTAGTTAGCTGTGATTAAAATGAATAAATGATACCACCACGGTCAACAACAGGAACCGTGGTGATATATTACTTGCTTAATTAAATTTCATAAAGAAGCGCCAGTATATTACAATTTAAAATATTTAAAACAAAATGAAAAATATGTCACAACGATTCAACTACGCAACCGTGATTGTATCACATTTATATAAAAATTAAAAAAATAAAATAAAAATAAAAAGGCGCGACTAAATGTTAAAGAAATAAAACATTTGAAGTGTCAGTACATTATAATTAAAAATATTTAAAACAAGTCATAACGGTTGAGTTACTCAACCGTGGTGGTATCAAATTTATTTTGAAATTAAAAATAAATAAAAATACAAAGGCGTGACTAAATGTTAAAGAAATAAAACATTTGAGGGTTCTTAGATTCGAACACATGAAAGAGTGGTTATATAACCACAGTTGTATCTTTCATCCATGATTATATTATATCAAAATTTTAATAAATAAATAAATGAAAATGTTTGCGCGTTAAGTAAAAGATGTCATCACGGTCCTTCGTGGTACCGTGATAACCATGGCGTTGTTGTATATACATTTTGTAGTACTGGCTCATGCCCTCGAGTACAAGACTTTTCTGCTCAGATTCCACGAATCCAAGACTTTCCTGCTTAGACCTACAGTCTAAGACTTCCTTGCTTAATCAAAAATTTTATCAAGACTTCAATGCTCAAACACATATCAGGAGACTTACATGGCTCAATCTCACAACAAGAGACTTTGATGCTCAATTACATATCAAGAGACTTTATTTCTAAACTACTAAACAACCTATTTAGCAGAATAGACAACAAGGTGTATTTGATATACAACCAAAGGTACAGGGCAATAACCATAACAAATATCTTAGATCTTAAGATCTCTAAGATATTCAATGTTTAAGAAATCTTAAGGCTTTGTACAAATTACAACAGATAACAGAAACTCTGCATATCCAATGTTGTTGTTGATCTTGTTATTCTTCTATGTTGATTGAAGCGTGACACACTCTTTTCTTCTTGGCCCTATTTCTTTATTACTTGTTGTTGATCCAGATTGAATCTTCAGCTACTTATATAGCAGTTACAAAAGAATAGCCGTTGGAAGAGATAACTTGTACAAGTGTCTTTGTTGCTCTATAGTACTAAGAGACGTTGAAGATAGATACACAAAAAGATTATCCATTATGTAATTCGTTTAACCGTTGTGTCTTCCTTGTGAGCTTGTACTATAGATCCATTGAGAATGGATATCCGTAAAGCATGTCAACTCATCTTGAGCCATGTGAACACAGACTTTAGCTGACAAACCGATTTGACATTGTAGCTTACTTTATGCAGTATGGACCACTTAGCTTTGTCTACGGTTCTGAATTATCACCAGAAGCTGATACATTCAATACGTGTAGAGATAACAGATTACTCTTCTGATGTTGATACTGAAATTCTGGCACACAGGAACTAGATGTCGAGACAGATGTCACAACACAGGGATCAAAACACAGCTTGAACACACAACAACCAAAAACTGTAAATTGCAGAAAATAAATAACACCAAAGTTGTTAACCTAGTTCGATGCAACTAACCTACGTCTAGGGGCTATCAAACCAGGAAGGAAATCCACTATAAGTAGTATCAATTCGAAGCTAAACAATCCCAGTTTACAACTCCTCACTTAATACCTACCCAGCGCAACTTCTACCTAAAAATCACCATCTAGATATGAGAATCCCCTATCCTACTTCCTAATCACTTACTGATATCAAACAGTCCCATTCCCAGTAACTGTATACAAAACAACCCAACAAAATAGAAGATCACACTTCTAAAACAATACTTGATCTTGCTTAAATGTTTCAATCAAGAACAATACACTCTTTGCTTAAAAGCTTAGAGTGAACAATGAATAATCAGTCAAACTCAATGCATCAAAAGATACATGAGTGACATACAATTAACAAACGAGAACCCTAGGGACCAACCAAAACAATGACTAATCCTAATTCTCTAAATTCTTCACAATATGATCTCTTACTCCAATAAGGTTTTTCTTCTCTTTAAATAGCCTTCAGACCTACTGGACTTGGTCTTCTTGAGGTGCACAAATAACAGCAATCAGTATAAAATGGCTACAAATCAACTTGCATAATAATAGGAGAAAAATGCAAACTTTCCTAAAAAGGCTCAAGGATCCTTTTTATGAAAAGTAACAGAATCTGCAATAATAGAAATTCCCACAATATACTCCCATAAAAGTCGCCCACGTGTGCATCAGAACACACTAAAAAATCACACTAAAATTACCAAAATATTCATGCCCTAACTACCTGGTATAACATGTCCTGGAACATGTCACAACATTATGTAGAACATGATGTCTGACTGACATGGCAGAACATCTGGTTCAACATCTTACTAACAGCATGTTGTTTTAGTAAAATGCAGCCAATTCAAAAACCACAAGACTTATAATCTCTCCCTTTAGAAAATTTTGGCTAAAAGAACCTTAGCCCACATCATAGATACACATATCGAAAACAAAAATAGAAACACAGAAACCCAAGAACCACAATGCTTTCAAACCAATAACAAAAAACACCTAACAGCACAATGTCAAGACATTATGTCTGACATCACAAAAGAACACAAGCTACATGAGAACATGTAAGCTCTGTACAAACTGCAATCTTGCAGAAGCAAAATAAACAGGTACACTACTCCCCCTGTCACACATAATCAGTTCTCCCCCTGAAGGAGAAAACCAAAAAACACAAAAAAAAAACCTGAACTATTCAAGTTCCCATAAAGAGCAGTAACAACCACCTCAGCCTCACTCCTCCTGAATACTATAACCTATTGCAAAGAATAATGCATTCTCATATACACAATAAATGGTTCCATACCAGCAAGTTCATGCTCCCCCTAAAAAGTTTCACACAAGAAACAACATCCAACTACTCTTCCTAAGTAGTGGTACAAACATGACTTAAAGTCATGACATCTGATCTAACATCAGAAACAACAAACAACACAACACTTTACTCCCCTTTTTTAGCCAAAAATTAAAAAAAAGAAAATAGAGTAAATGTAAACAAACATAAATGGAATCACGCATAATGGAAGCACAAAAGTAACAAAATGCATACAACCCAAGTTCAGATGGAAACACACATTAGTAATGAAAGCATACACAATTCAGCTTGTGATGCTCTGCCATCTCTTGCCCCTGTCGAAAACCCTTTTGTACCCCTTGTTGCTGAGACCAGTTTCAGAAAGAGTGACAATGGATTTCACCTCCTTAGAACCTGTCCTCTTGACACCAGTATTCTTATCTTCCATAGTAGCTTGCCTAGCCCTACCAAGCATCAGATCATAAAGGAAAGATCCAGTATTTATTGCATTCCTCCATATCTGTAATTGCTTCAATTCCTCAATAGTGCAAGTTCCTCCCTCACAATCCATGTCCTTAGCATAATCTGCATATAAAGCTTTAGTAGACATACTAGTCAGCTGTTCCTTAGTGTTCACATGTTTCAAAGTAACACTTTTTCTTTCAGCAAGATTCGTGACTAGATAATGATCCCTGTCAGGGTTCTTATCCCAACCATTCAGATCCTCATAATGTAATGTTATAAGATCTGTCATTACATTATGATTTTTCGCCACATGCTTTAGCCATACAGAATGAGGACAATCTCCTTCAGTTGTATCCGTACACCAAGAAGCATATACTTGCTTCTTATTGATCCAGGAACCATCCCTTGTTCTAAAGACATAATTCTAGATTTTATTTTCTTGAATACTAGAATTCATCATTGGTCCAAACTTGGAGCCAAGACGTGTACTTGTTATTTCCTTTGTAGCTTCAGTGATGTCTCTTTCAATTGAGTGTCTTGCAATCAGAGCCTTTGATTGTCCTGTATATCCTTTCTCATAGAGATCTGAGCTCACTTGAGAGTGATTCGGAACAATGGTAGTCACACTGCAGCTTTCCTCTCTTTCAGTCTCAACAGTCTGACAAGATGATGTCCCAACATTGTCTTCAACATCTGTCATTTGTTCAGTAATTGAATCATCAATTACAACATTTATAAATTCCATTGTCATTTCAGTCCTGGAGTTGAAGACTCTATAAGCATTGTTTCTTGAAGAGTATCCCAAAAATATTCCTTCATCACTTTCATGATGCATTCTACCATTTTGCTCTTTGTTAGCTGAGACATAGCATGTACTTCCAAAGATGTGAAAGTATTTGTCTGTAGATCTCCTTCCTTTCCATATCTCATAGAGAGTGATTACAGTGCCAACCATCAATGTAACCCTATTATGAACATAGAAAGCAATATTCATAGCTTCAGTCCAAAAGAGATATGGCAAATTCTTAGCATGAAGCATTATTCTTGTAGATTCTGATACAGTCCTCGTCTTTTGCTTGACAATTTCATCATGTTGAGAAGAGATGAAAGAGAAAATCTCATAATTTATGCCTCTAAAAGCACAAAACTCTTAGAATTTTGCACTCTCAAACTCTTTATCATGATAGCTCCTAATCTTGACAATCCTCCTATTATGTTCCCTTTGAACATCTTGACATATATCTTTAAAGGTTTCAAAGGTGTATGACTGAAGCTTACCCATGTAATCTCAGAGAAATCATCTATAACCATAATGACATACTTCTTTCCACCCAAGCTTTCTTCTTGTATTGGCCCCATTAAGGCTATGTGAAGAAGTTCCAAAACTTTGGAAGTAGTCCGATGTTGCAACATTGATGGGAACACCAGGGGTTGCACATCAACCTTACATTCACCACAGACTTCCCAATCTATAACCTTGAGTTTTTGTATTCCTATAATGGCTCTTACTATCATGATCTCATACATCCTTTTGAGAGAAATATGTCCAAGTTTCTGGTGCCATAGCTTCAATCCCCCCTTCTTAGGAATAGAGCAGGATGTAGAGTAAGCTATTGTTTGGGGTTCCCAAAGATAACATTTGTCTTTGGACCTCACACCTTTCATCTGAACAGTGTTCCTTCCATCCTTGATTAGGCATTCCGACTTAGAGAAATTTACTAACAGACCTTGATCACACAGCTGACTAATGCTGATGAGAATGACGGATAGACCTTTCATAAAGAGCACATCATCTAACCTTGGAGATCCAACACATTCCAATTTTCCAATACCTTTTATTTCTCCTTTCACACCACCACCAAATCTTACAGAACTTGTGGACTTAGAATTTATATCCACCAGTAACTCCTGAGCTCTTGTCATATGTCTGGAACATCCACTATCAAAGTACCAGTCATCTTTAGTTGAAGCTCTCAAAGAAGTGTGAAGTAGAAAATTCACCTCCGTTTATTTAAAGCTCCTCTTTTTGCTTACTTGATTAACCTTGAAATGAACAATAGGTTTTTGATTTCCATACAATTTATAGCAAAAAGGTTTTATATGCTCATACTCACCACAATGATGACATCTCCAAGAAGATTGGTAATTACTTTAGTGTTCATCATGTCTTCCAGGATGTTATAGCATGTGGTTATACATTGTAACCATCTTCTTCCTTTCTTGGGAAAAGAACTTCCCTACAGATACTTTTTTTTATTGTTGACAGATTGATAATGCACTTTTGTGTCTTCAACCTTCTTCATCCATCTCACAGAGTCTGTTGCACTACTGAGCTTGGAATTAAAAAGAGTTATCTCATTTTGAAGATGAGAAATAACACTTAGGAGTTCCTTCTTCTCACTTTCCAGTTCAGCTATGACTTTTTTCTGATTTTCTTCTGTCTTAAGACTTTCTTCACATTTATCACAGATTTCCTTGTAGGCTACAGTCAGATCTTCACCAAAATGATTTTCATCATAGGCTTCTACTTCATCAGCCCATCTGCCAGAGAGAGCAGTTGCAGGTTTGTCATTCTTAGTGTTAGAATCATCTTCAGAATCATCATCATACCAAGATACAGTAAGTCCCCTTTTTTGTTTCTTGAGATAGGTAGGACATTCTGGTTTAATGTGACCAAAACCTTCACACTCATACCATTAAATTCCTTTACTTTGATCTGACTTCTCTTCAGTTTTGGAATTCTTTTGAGAATCATGATTATTCATGATGTCAGAGGTGATGTCCTTAACACCTAGTCTTCCTCTTCTATCCATTCTCTTTAGAATTCTATTGAACTGCTTATCAAGAAACACAACAGTGTTTGACAGTCCTTCATCAATATCCAGATCAGCTTGACCCTCTTTACTATCAGCATTGGTAGCATGAGCTAAACTCTTATTCTTTTTCTCAGACTTGTCACTAATAGCCAACTCAAAAGTTTAAAGAGAACCAACAAGTTCATCAACCTTCATGTTATTGATATCTTGAGCTTCTTCAATGGCGGTTACCTTCATATCAAATCTCTTTGGAAGAGACCTGAGAATCTTCCTTACCAGTTTTGCTTCTGATATTTTCTCTCCCAAGGCACTAAATGCATTGGTTATGTCAAGAACATTCATGTGAAAGTCATGAATACTCTCATCTTCTCTCATCTTCAAATTCTAAAATTTGGTGGTGAGAAGCTGAAGTCTTGACATCTTCACCTTAGATGTTCCTTTATGAGTTGTCTTGAGAACTTCCCAAGAATCCTTAGCCACAGTACAAGTATTAATCAACATAAACATGTTCTTATCAACTCTATTGAATAAGGCATTCAAGGCTTTGGAGTTTCCAAGAGCAGTCCCATCTTCCTCCTTGGTCCAATCCTCTTCTGGCTTCAAGGTTTCTTTTCCATCCTTATCCTTTACCATAGGGTGTTCCCAACCTTTGATGATAGCCTTCCAAGTTTTTCTATCCATAGATTTTAAGAAAGCCACCATACATGCCTTCTAATAGTCATAATTAGTGCTATCCAAGACTGGAGACCTATTAACATTTCCTCCTCCTTCCTTGTCCATAGTACCAGAATACAAACTCCCTGGAGCTCACCCAAAAACAGAACAGGGTGACCTTCTCTGATGCCAGTTAAAATTCAGGCACGCAGATACCAGATGTCGAGACAGATGTCACAACACTGGGATCAAAACACATCTTGAACACACAACAACTAAAAACTATAAATTGCAGACAATAAATAACACCAAAGTTGTTAACCCAGATTGGTACAACTCACCTACGTTTGGGGGCTACCAAGCCAGGAAGGAAATCCACTGTTAGTAGTATCAATTCGAAGCTAAACAATCCCAGTTTATAACTCTTCACTTAATCCCTACCCAATGCAACTTCTACCTTGAAATCACCATCTAGATATGAGAATCCCCTATCTTACTTCCTAATCACCTCAGTGATGTCAAACAGTCCCAATCCCAGTGACTGTATACAAAACAACCCAACAAAACAGAATATCACACTTCCAAAACAATACTTGATCTTGCTTAAAAGCTTCAATCAAGAACAATACACTCTTTTCTTAAAAGCTAAGAGTGAACAATGAACAATCAGTTAAACTCAGTGCACCAGAAGATACACGAGTGACATACAATTAACAAACGAAAACCCTAGGGACCAACCAAAACAACGACTAATCCTAATTCTCTAAATTCTTCACGATATGATCTCTTACTCCAATAGGGTTTTTATTCTCTTTAAATAGCCTTCAGACTACTGGACTTGGGCTTCTTGAGGCGCACAAATAGCATAAATCAGTATAAACTAGCTGCAATCAACCTGCATAATAATAGGAGAAAAATAAAAACTTTCCTAGAAAGGCTCAAGGATCCTTTTTATGAAAAGTAACCAAATATGCAATAACAGAAATTCCCACAATATACTCCCATAAAATTCGCCACGTGTGCATCAGAACACACTAAAATTACCAAAATAGTCATGCCCTAACTACCTGGTATAACATGTCCTGGAACATGTCATAACATCATGTAGAACATAATGTCTGACTGACATGGCAGAACATCTAATTCAACATCTTGCTAACAGCATGTTGTTTTACCAAAATGCAGCCAATTTAAAAACCACAGGACTTGCAAATATATTCAGATTCAGAGTCTACACAATCCTATATCATCATACTTCACTTAATAACATCCTTTAGTTCTAAACCATCAGAAGCCAAGAACTCAGCTTCTCTCAAATGCGTTCTCTTATCAGATTCTGAATAGATTCTCCTTAAGCTTTGGAACCTGCATACTTAGAACACACATTTGATAACACCATTGTTCTTTCAATACTCTGTTATCATCAAAACCTTGAAGGATATATGTCATGAACAAATCTTGTTCTAACAATCTCCCCCTTTTTGATGATGACAAACATAAGTATTTAAGAACAATGTTGGGATATTTTAATTTACTTGACAACATCAAAGTATGAGGTTTGTAATGTAATACCCCGTATTTTAAATTGCTCCGGATAATATTAGTTGTGATCAATTGAGTCCCAGTGTACTCTGAGAAGTTATTTACACAAAAATAATTAGAGTAACTGTTGAGCTCGGATAAAATCCAATTAATATTATCTCACTCTGAGGTGATTAATTATTGGAGCTTTAGAGACTTTTTTAACGTTTAGTAGTATTATTTACTAATAATACTTACTATATGTTTTCTTTCCTCCCACTTGCCAAACATAAAAAGAGAAAGATAGTAACATAGAAAGAAGAAAGAAGAAAGAAGGAAGAAGAAAGGAAAGAAAAAGGTAGAAATAAAAGAAGAGGAAATCCAACATTTCAAGAGCAAGAATCAACATCAACTCTTCACCAAATCATCTCATTTTCTTCATCTTCAACCTCTAACCAAGGTGGGTTCTAGTTAGAAACTTTAAAGTAGAATTTCTTGAGGTTTTGAGTTATGTTTGGTTTTGAGAAAAAATGTATATTTTGGAAAATCAAAGAATCCAATGGTTGAAATGTGTTATAAATTGTGTAGCATGATTATAACATGTGTATATCATCTATTGATATTGTTATGAAGTTTTAGATTGGTTTGGATTGGTATGAAAATATTAGGTTTTGGTGTAGAAATTTTGCATTGTTGTTGAAAAGCATGTTTTATGAAGTTTGATGGATAAATCATGATAGAAACATGAACATATACCCCTATTGGTTGTTGGGCGTGGAGTGGAGAATGAATTGGGGGATTGGTTTCTATGCTGTCAAAAAGGGGTATTTTTCTGCATAACCCAGAGCGCGCTTAGCGCGGTCTTTCCCTCTTAGCGCGGTCTTGAGAATTCTCGCCTCCATCAGGTCGAGAGGAGCGCGCTTAGCGCGGGGTGGGGCCCGCTTAGCGCGACCTGGAATAAAAAGAAAAACTTTTTTTCATAAATTCTTAACTTTTGACTCGTTTGTCCATTTTAAATATTCTTGGTACCGATAGGAAGCTGTAGAAATAATCTATATGATGAACGTGGAAATTGTTGAGGTTATAGCCCGATTAAATAATCAGAGGAAACTCCAAGGTGGTATAATTATGTTTTAAGTTATCATATGAAATTCTATTGTGCAATTGTGATATACCTTGCTGTCCTACTATTGTTTAAACATGGTTGTGAATGAATATGCATGTTAAAAAGGAAGTAAAATAAGTAGAGTGAGGATCATTACCATACAACAATATTAGAACCTAGTAATGGCTAGGAAAGTGTCGAACAACATAACGACGACGCTCGTGCAAGAGAGGCCGAGGCGTACGTCTATTACCGCATGGTATAGAAAGAGTTACACTAGTATGGATCATGTTAAATTGTGTTAAGTGTAGAAAGACAAAGAGGTCTTAAGACTAATATGGTCGGGTGATTGTTGAATACAATCTCATTGGTGTATATGATCACGTAATTGTAACCATCGCCCTTGAGAGGCATTCATGAGTCTCGAGCTCCTCTGAAGTGAAGGCATTACTACTTGGCAGGTTTGATTCCCAATGTTATAGTACGATGGAACCTACAGGTAGATACTTGTGATGGCATGAGAGGCCATGAGAAGTGACAAATTAAGGTGATAATGCGTCCCTTAATTCCTAATCCATTCGTATGCCAAGTAACTACAAGGATCCATGACTCGGGTCGTCTTCTAGACATAGAAGTGGATGGGAAGAGGGGATGCCTTGGTAAGGTTATCGATTAGTGATAGATGGTGAGTTGACAAGACTCAAGAACAAGGATCCATATAGTGTGTGCGAGTACTCAAAGTCACTTCCCTTCCCTTTTGACTTGAGTTAGGTGTGATAGAACCGTGTAAAGCCGAGAGAACCTATAAGATAGAGAACTCACTAAGATTTGATATATCTCACCCCACGTTGTTGGTTATTTTACAGGTACTACCGGTTCGGCAAAGGGTAAGGATAAAGTTATTTCACTTTCCTTACTACCCTAGCATTTTTGGGATGGCAAGACTTCCGTTGTGAAGATTATTTTGAGATCATTATTTGATCTAGTTCTTAGTGTTGGAACATTTTGTATATATAATGCCATAGTTTTTTTATTAGGCTTTTTTGGGCATGTATATGTATAATGTGTTAACTAGGGACTTATTGTATTTCAGTACCAAAAACGTAAATTCATTTATGATATGGATGCTTTGATGTATTATATTATATATAGGTGTTACAGTTGGTATCAGAGCAGGTCGTATCCTCGACCTAGCCATGAAATAGTATAAGTATTTTCTTTCCGTTTCATATGCGCGTGTCGCCTTTGGTCTTGAGTGTTATATTTATGGTATTGAGCCTGATTAACTTAATCCTATCTGTATGACATTCAGGAACATGGCTGACAGGCACAGAAACAACCGTGGTAGACCAAGAACCACTCCAGCAGGGACAAATCCACCAGGTGACGAGGGGAATGCCCCTTTGTATCAATTCATGCAACAGATGCAGCAACAACAAAATCAGTTTGTTCAACAAATGGTACAGCAAATGGCTGGTAGCCTGCATCCTCTAGTGCTTGTTCCTGAAGCTGCAGGGGGACCTTTAGGGATTTCATTCGTATGAATCCTCCGGAGTTTTAGGGAGGGTTAGATCCGGTAAAGGCTCATGAATGGATATCCGGTATGGAGCAGATTTTCTTGATAGTTTAGTGTAGTGAGGAAAATAAGGTGGTTTTCGCTTCTCACTTGTTAAAGGGTCCTGCCATGAGGTGGTGGGAGAGTGCCTCAGCCTTGATGACCATTCAAGAAGTACCCAAGGTCTGGGAGCAGTTCAAGATTAATTTTATGGAGAAGTATTTTCCAAGTTCCTTAAGGTCTCAGAAGGAATTCGAGTTTCAACAGTTGAGACAAGGTAACTTGACTGTGGCCGCTTATGCGGAGAGGTTTGAGGTGATGGCTGCTTATTCTAGGCAGTCTAATGCTCCTGACGAGAGGTGGAAGATCGATTAATTTCTGTTTGGTTTGAGGGTTGAAATTTCACATAGCGTGTCTCAGAGGGAATTCACTAGCTATGCGGAATTGTTAAGGCAGTGTTATGTGGCAGAACACAGCTTGAAAAAGGTGCAAACGGAAGGAGACTTAAGTAGGTTGAATCAAGGTGATCATGGAAGATCGAATCAATAAATTAGACTGAGACAACAAACTTTTAAGGGAAAGCATGTTCAGAATTCCAGGACTAGTGCACCTCTTGTGTGCCATTTTTGTGGAAAGAGGCATGGAGGTAGATGTCATTTCGAAGGAGTGGAGTGTCATCATTGTCATAGAAGGGGTCATTTGGCAAGGGATTGTCCTCAAAATAGAAACCAAATGCAAGAAAAGAATATCGGGCGAGTTTACACAATGGGTGCGAGGAAAGCAAAGGGTGACAACTCTCTGATTGCTGGTACGTGTTTCGTTAACGGGAAACCTTGCTTTGTATTATTTGATTGTGGAACCACACACTCTTTTGTATCGATGCAATATGTTAAGCGACTTGGGTTGCAAGCTGTTCCGTTGTCTCCACCCATGGTGGTTACTACTGCCATGGATGAGATAGTGGAAACACCTTTGATGTGTGAGAATTGTGTTTTGTCTGTGAATGATAGAGTTTTTCAGATTGACCTTATTTGTTTATCGCTAAAGAAAGTGGATGTCATTTTGGGGATGGATTGGTTGTCTGCTAATTCTATGTTTATTGGGTGTGAGGAAAAGCTAATCATTATTCCATTTGTTGAAGCTACCCCGAAGGATGTGCTAACAACTATTTTAGAAGGTACGGTGGGAATGATAAATTTCTTGTTTGAGAAGGAGAAATCTGTTTTACTGGTTCTTACTAAGGAGGGGAGTAGGGAATAGCCAGTGCTGAGTATCCCAATAGTTTGTGAGTTTCCTGAAGTTTTTCCCGAGGACGTTACTTCTCTTCCTCTGGAAAGAGAGGTTGAATTCTCTATTGACCTGGTACCGGGAACGGCTCCTATATCCGTTTCTCCGTATCGGATGACACCGTTTGAATTAAGAGAATTAAAGGACCAATTGGAGGAATTAATGGCTAAGAATTTTGTTAGACCTAGTGTTTCACCGTGGGGAGCTCCAGTGTTGCTGGTAAATAAGAAAGATGGTGGAATGTGTTTGTGCATTGATTACCGTAAGTTGAACAAAGTCACCATTAAGAACAAGTACCCCTTACCAAGGATAGACGACCTGTTGGATTAATTGAAAGGAGCATGTGTGTTCTCGAAACTTGATTTACGGTCGGGTTATCATCAGATCCTTGTGAAGAGTTCCGATGTGCCTAAGACTGCATTTAGAACCCGTTACGGCCATTACAAATTCTTGGTGATGCCTTTCTGTGTGACTAATGCTCCAGCTGTTTTTATGGACTACATGAACCGTATATTTCAAGCTTACTTGGATCAATTTATTGTGATCTTTATTGACGACATTCTTATTTATTCTCGTACTCCACAAGAGCCCGGAGAACATCTGAGAATTGTCTTATCGATATTGCAAGAGAAGCAACTTTTTGCAAAGTTAAGTAAATGTGAATTCTGGATGTCGGAAGTTAATTTCCTTGGATATGTTATATCTCAGGGTGGTGTGGCAGTGGATCCGTCGAAGGTAGAAGCAGTGATTAATTGGGAGAGACCGAGAAATGCTTCAGAAGTTAGAAGTTTCTTGGGATTGGCAGGTTACTATAGAAGGTTCATCAAAGGTTTTTCTCAATTGGCCTAACCAATGACAAAGCTTACTCGGAAGGATTGTGCTTATGAGTGGGATTCGGGTTGTGAGCAAAGCTTTATGAAATTGAAGGAAAGTTTGACAACGACTCCTGTGTTAATCATTCTTGATCCTAACAACTCTTATGAAGTATTTTGCGATGCTTTTAAGATGGGATTAGGAGGTGTTCTGATGCAAGGCGGTCAAGTTGTAGCTTATGCTTCTCGACAATTGAAAGTTCATGAGAAGAGTTATCCAACTCATGATTTGGAGCTAGCAGCAGTTGTTTTTGCACTGAAGGTGTGGCGTCATTATTTGTATGGTGTACGTTTCAAAATGTTCAGTGACCATAAAAGTTTGAAGTATTTATTTGACCAGAAGGAGTTGAATATGCGACAAAGAAGGTGGATGGAATACTTAAAGGATTATGACTTAGAATTGAAGTACCATCCAGGAAAAGCAAATAAAGTGGCAGATGCATTAAGTCGGAAAGTAGTTCATAGTGCAGAATTGATGATATTGGAGTATACTCTGTTGGAAAAGTTTAGGGATCTTAATCTTCAATTTGTGTGGACTCCAAATGGTGTAATTATGGGGAATTTGAATGTCAATTCTACTCTAAGAGTTGAGATTCAACAAGGACAATTGTTGGATGAGAAGTTACAAGAAGTGTTAGTACAACCGGGTTTTGTTCAAGCTACCGACGAAATAGTTATGTTTAACCAAAGGATTTGTATTCTGGACGATGCGGTGTTAAAAAGAAAGATTTTAGATGAAGCTCATAAAGGTACTTTTACGATACATCCTGGTTCGTCGAAGATGTATCAGGACTTAAAGAAGGATTATTGGTGGCCAGGAATGAAAAAGGATATCGCGGAGTATGTCTCAGAATGTGCAGTGTGCCAACAGGTGAAGAATGAACACCAAAGACCGGAAGGTCTACTACAACCTTTAGAAATTCCAGTTTGGAAGTGGGATAGTATTTCTATGGACTTTGCAGTAGGTTTACCCCATACGCAAGGTGGTTATGATTCAATTTTGGTGATTGTGGATCGACTAACAAAATCTGCACATTTCTTAGCCGTAAAGACTACTTTCAAAGCAAGTCATTTGGCAAGGTTGTTTATTGCTAAAATTGTGAGATTGCATGGTGTTCCCTCTAATATTGTTTCCGATCGAGATCCAAAGTTTACTTCAAGGTTTTGGAAAGTTTTTCAACAAGCTATGGGTACGAGATTGCGTTTGAGCACGTCGAATCATCCTCAGACGGATGGTCAGACTGAGCAAACAATACAAACGATGGAGGATATGTTAAGAGCTTGAGTGCTAGAGAGTAGAGGGAATTGGAAGGAACTTTTACCATTAATTGAGTTTTTTTATAACAATAGTTACCATGCGAGTATCGGTATGGCTCCTTACGAAGCATTGTATGGGAGGAAATGTAGAACACCCTTGTGTTGGGCGGAAGTTGGTGAAGATAGAATTTTGGGACCCGAAATTATCCAAGAGACTACGGAAAAGATTTGAATGATCCGCGAGAAAGTTAAACAAGCGCAAGATCGCCAAAAGAGTTATGCGGACAATCGTAGGAGACCTTTAGAATTTGAGGAAGGTGACCATGTATTTTTGAAAGTTACTCCGAGATTGAGATTGAAAGGACCGTTTAAGTCACGTAAGTTAAGTCCGAGATACGTGGGACCGTATCAAGTTCTTGATAGGATTGGTGAAGTAGCTTAGAGGTTGGCCTTACCGCCCTCTCTGTCAGAAATGCACGATGTTTTTCATGTGTCTCGGCTACGGAAGTTTGTTCCTGATTCTCTTCAGCTAGTTCTACCAGACTCTGTTGAAATAGAAGCAGACTTAACTTTTGAGCCTCAACCGAGTCGCATTGTGGGAAGAGAAACGAAGGTATTAAGGAACAAGGACATTCCTCTTTTTAAGGTGCAATGGGATGTGACGCATCCGGGTGATGTTACTTGGGAACTTGAATCGGAGATGCGAGATGCCTACACTTATCTGTTCAGGTAATCTTTTAAATTCGAGGGCGAATTCTATTTAAGGGGGGAGGATGTAATACCACGTATTTTAAATTGCTCTGGATAATATTAGTTATGATCAATTGAGTCCCAGTGTACTCTGAGAAGTTATTTAGAGAAAAATAATTAGAGTAACTGTTCAGCTCGGAGAAAATCCAATTAATATTATCTGACTCTGAGGTAATTAATTATTTGAGCTTTAGAGACTTTTTGAATGTTTAGTAGTATTATTTACTAATAATACTTACTATATGTTTTCTTTCCTCCCACTTGCCAAACATAAAAAGAGAAAGATAGTAACATAGAAAGAAGAAAGAAGAAAGAAGGAAGAAGAAAGGAAAGAAAAAGGAAGAAAGAAAAGAAGAGGAAATCCAACATTTCAAGAGCAAGAATCAACATCAACTCTTCATCAAATCATCTCATCTTCTTCATCTTCAACCTCTAACCAAGGTGGGTTCTAGTTAGAAACTTTAGAGTAGAATTTCTTGAGGTTTTGAGTTATGTTAGGTTTTGAGGAAAAATGTATGTTTTGGAAAATCAAAGAATCTAACGGTTGAAATGTGTTATAAATTGTGTAGCATGATTATAACATGTGTAGATCATCTATTGATATTGTTAGGAAGTTTTAGATTGGTTTGGATTGGTATGTAAATATTAGGTTTTGGTGTAGAAATTTTGCGTTGTTATTGAAAAGCATGTTTTATGAAGTTTGATGGATAAATCATGATAGAAACATGATCATATATCACAGATATTTTATTTAAAACTTTGTGACTATTTAAACTTTAAAGATATTGATAATATTAAAGATATTTTACTGCCAAATAATAATCCTATCTCAAATATCAAATATATTAAAATTTTCAACTGATAAAATCATTTTAAATACCTTTTCAATTCCCAAAAGATAGATAGCGAGCCTTCTCAATTTTTAATTTGTCTCGTAATGTATTGAAAAGTAACATTTAAAATAATTGTGATCTACAAATAAAATATAAATAAAATATATAGATAGATAATAAATTTTTCTATTATTTCAAAATAATTGTGACCTATAAATAAAATATATATTTTTAAATTTCCATCGTAACAATAATAAATATATTTAATGATAAATAATAATCAAAATTATATAATATTTAAAAAAATATTGACACAACAATAATATATATAAAATAAAAATAGAACATTGTATATATCTTAAATCGATTATTTTAAATCAAATATTTTTAAATCAATTATTATAAATCAAATAGTTAGAATTGTCCCTAGTTTTTGAAATTTGAACGGGTGTAATCTAATAATTTTATTAGTTTTGATTTTATAAACAATAATAATAAGCGCCTTGAACATGTGGGTCCATTTAAAAAAATATTTTTTTAACTTATTCCCGTTATAAATAATTATATCATTAGTTGAATTTTTCCCATTTATAAAAATATTTGTAATTTATTTTCGTTAATAAAAATATTTATAATTTTTTCTTGTGTATAAAAATAATTATATTAACATGGATACTTTTTCCCATTTATTAGTACCTTTTACCACTTATCATTATTTTTTTATAATTACTATTTATCATTATTTTTTCATGACTATCATTTATCATTTTTTTTTTAATTTTTGTTTTGTTTTAGGAATTTTATAAGTTTAAAAAAATTACAAAATCTCTATTGATTTTGTTTGGTTTTATTAACCTTTTTTAAAAATCTAAATAATTACAAAATATATTTTATTTCATGTAAAAATCTTGAATTTTAATTAAAAAATTAAATGATAAAAAATACATTAATAGTACAATCAAGCCTTTTTAATTAAGAGTATTCAAGCATTTTTCAAACAAAAACAATAACATTTAATTCTCTTTGAATTTGTAAAATAAGTACAATCAAGATATAAATCACATTTATTTTTAATAACATGTAATTTTCTTGGATTTTTTTGAAAAAAGTACAATTTGGTTTAATATTAAAAAAACATGAATGTAGAGAAAAAACATGATTATAAATAGATTTGATTTCTCCTTTAAATCATAATCAAATTCAACAATTAACCTTAATTTCATTTAAATTTTTCAAATAAAATGAATGAATATTTAAATTTTTTTTTAAATATGAGATTAAAATTTTTTACGAATTAATATTTACAATTGTATTAGAATGTTAAATTGCAATAATTACGTGATATCTTTCTAATTTTTTTAGAGATATCTTTCCATTAATTACAATAATTCAAATTTTAAACTCAAATATGCTTTTTCATATTCCTAGAAAATTTATTTATTTTTACGTAAACCTTTCCATATACCATTTTATAAACCAAGAGAACTAATTAATATGTTTTTAATTTTTCAGTAAATTATAACTATTAACAAAATTAAAACAAAATATTTAAATAACACAATAGACTTTTCACATTTATGAGTATATTTGTAACTTTCAGCATAATTTTTTACTAATATAATTTATTATTGATAATGTCAAATCCTATCAAAATATAATATTAGAACAATATTATAATTATTTAGTTAATGATTAGATATATTATATAAAAAGGACATATTTTAAAAACAAATATTTGTAATAATTTGTAAGTATAAATGCTAATATGGACGTTAGTATAAATATTTGTATTACATCAAATCCATATATTAGATTAAGAACCAAACATTGTATATATATTACATCAAAAGAAAAATGACACAAAACAACCTACAACATATTATATAACATCGCATAATTGTATCTTAGTGTTTTAGTTTCTTGTCTCTTGGTGTCTTGACTTTAAACACCTACAATATCAAATAACCATACTTGTTAGTAAATATACTTAGAAATAATAACTTACATTAAATTATGAATAAAGAATAAAGTACTTGTTAATTTTCTCATATGCCTTCATTATGATCGATATGAATAGAATGCACATCATCTCTATCAACTTCATATGGCAGGCACTTGTGTAAGAAGGAGTAAAAGGAATATCAAAAATATCATCACTACTAGGAATGTATTTTCCTCGGAGAATGATTAACCATTTCCCCGATGTGTGCGAAGGGTCGGTCACATAGAAAACTTGTTTTGCTTGTAAAGCCATGATGAATGGTTCGGTCATATAATTTGCCTTACCAAGGTCAACCCATGTGAATCCTAAGTCATCAGTTTGTACACCATTAATATTATTGTGAACCCACTTGCATTTAAATAAAGGCACTTTTAAGATAACATAATCATTCTCCCAAATCTCCTCAATGACACCAAGAACGCATTAGATGCTAATATTGGATTCTTATCTTTCGAACTAGAGAAATACATGGATTCGGCCTCAACCATAACCCCACTATTTTGCATTGTACTACGATCATCTTTTGATTTTGTTTAAAAGGTATAATGACCATGTCATATGCATTCCAAGTTATCACATTAAATTTTGGCATGTACGACAACCATTTAATTGTCTCGGATGCACTATGATCATTTGGTATCCTTTTATTAAACCAATCTAGTAGTTTATTTTTATGCTCTATCAACAACAACTTGTCACTCATTCGTGGATATCTTTTCTTCAAAATTATTTTGTGAGTAGCCACGTAAGGTTGAACTTCTTCAAGATTATTCAATATATAGAAATGTGCCTGAATAGCTACATCTCGAGCCATTGACTTAACATTTAAACCTTGAATACCTCTACCTTTAGTGTCAACATGACGAGACTTTGGAATTCTTATAGACTCTGCTTTCGACAAATAGTTTGTACAAAACTCAACAACTTCTTCTGTGATGTACCTTTCAACAATTGAAGCTTCCGGTCGGTGATGATTCTTCGTATATCCACCTTAAATAAACTGGACCACAAAATCTGATTACTCTGACTAGATGAACAAGTAAGTGAGCTACAATGTCAAAAAATGATAGAGGAAAATACATCTCCAATTGACACAAGATTACGGTAACTTCATCTTCTAATTCGTCTAATTTTTTGAAATCACGAACTTTATTACATATGGCATTGAAGAACAAACACAATCTAGTTATAGTTACTCTCACATTTTTTGGTAAGATGATATGGATAGCAACTGGTAGAAGTTGTTGCATCAAGACATGACAATCATGAGATTTCAAACCAATTAACTTGAGATCTTTCATTGATACACGTGTTTTGATGTTTTATGAGTAACCTTGGGGAATTTTGATACCATGCAAACACTCGCAAACACTTTTCTTTTCATTTTTACATAGAGTGTAACAAACCGGAGGCAAATAAGTTCTTTTCCCTTTTTTCTATTAAATTCAATTGCTTTCGTATACCCATCGCCTCCATGTCGAGACGAGATTGCTTACTATCTTTAGTCTTTCCTGGAATGTTTAGAAGTATTCCAATCAAACTATCACACACATTTTTCTCCACATGCATCACATCAAGACAATGTCTTACATCGAGACTTAACCAATATGGAAGATCAAAGAACACACACCTCTTTTTTCATATATTTTTCTCAACTAGCCAATTTTATTTTTCTCTCTTTCTAAATACAACATTAATGTGTTTCTGTCGTTGATAAAATTCATTCCCGATTAAAGTTTTAGGAGCGATATCAAACTCCTGCTCTCCATTAAAAGCCTTCCACAATCTACGATAAGAATGACCGGGTTTTAGAAATTTCTAATGCCCAAGGTAAACGGTCTTTTTTCCAAACTCAAGTTGGTGATAACAGGTATTAGATTCATAAATAGGATACGCTTTGTGTCCTTTGACACTATATCCAGCCAAATTATCATATGCAGGAAAGTCATTGATTGTGCAAAATTACATTGCACACATCTTAAACTTTTCACCAGAATATGCGTCATCAACTTCAATGCCTTCCTCCCACAAAAGTCTTAAATCTTCAATTAATGGACTTAGATAAACATCTATGTCGTTTCCAGGTTGTTGTGGTCCAGAAATCATCATACTTAACAGCATATACTTACGCTCCATGCACAACCAAGGAGATAGGTTGTAAATCGTGAGAATAACAGGCCACGAAGAATAGTTAGTACTCAGATTACCAAAGGGGTTCATTCCATCGGTGGAAAGCTCAAGCCTAAGGTTTCTTGGCTCAGTGCCAAAATCCGGAAACAATGAATCAATTTTATTCCATTGCAAATAATCAGCTACATGGTGTATGTTTCCATCACATTTTCTTTCATCTGCATGCCATCTAATATTCTTTGTGTCATTCACATTAGCAAAAAGTCTCTTGAATCTTGAAATTATTAGAAAGTCCCATAACACTTTAGCAGGAGGACTTTTCCTACTAGCATTGTCATTGTCATCACCATTGTTGTCCTTCAGCTTGTAACGCAACACCCCATATTTCGGACATTGATCCAAATTTTCATACTCTTTCCTGTATAATATGCAGTCATTAGGGAAAACATATATTTTGATACACTCCAAACCCATTGGACACAATATCTTATTGGCATCATAACAACGATCAGACAAATTGTTGTCTTATAGTAGCATTTGTTTTAGCAAATAAATCAATTATGTGAAACTTTTATCCGACCACCCATATTTTTCTTTCAGATTAAACAATTTTAACATCGCAGACAATCGTGTAAAACTTGTGCACCCCTTATATAAATGGGTGTCCTTATCACTACATAAAGTATCATAAATATGGGCTTTCTTAAAAGAAGATTCTTCAATATCACAGAACATATCTTCTAGTCGGTCATCCATATATTCATCTTCATCAACTTCGTGACTTTGTGACACCCAATTTCGCAATTTTTTCCACCTCACCATGCCACGTCCATATTGTATAATTTTGACATATACCATCACAACATAGGTGATGGAATATCTCATTCTTTGTACCATTATTTATATTCCCGTGATTAACACAAGGACAATAAAAACTACCATTATTATCAGGAAGATTTTAATCAGTGTATTCAAGGAATTCAAGAACTCCTTGCTCATATACTGGACCTAATATATCACCTTTCATCCAACTACGATCCATAATAAATTCTAAAATTTATATCAAATTGTGAATGGCACAAAAAAATCTAAACCTAAAGCATATCGAAAAACTAAAGCATATTCATAACAATAATACAAATCTAAATCTTAAGCATATGGATATCCATTGTAGCAAAGTTCTAATTTTTTTGCACTGCTAAATCCAATAACAAAACATAAAAACATATGAACTTTACATGAAACATACCACAAAGTCAAACAAAAATGAAGATAGTGAAGATTATCAAGAATTAGGAAGATGAGGAAGAGAGTGAAGTTTGCATGAAACATACCGTACTTTGAAGAGGAAGAGACCAGGAATGAAGATAGTGAAGATTATCAAGAATAAAGATTCAAATGAACGAAGATTGTGAAGATGAAGATTTCGCTATCGCTGTCGTCTCTGGTTCACTGGTTCGCTAGTTTGCTTAGGGCATGTTATGAAGGAAATAATGAATCTGTTTTGTTTTAAATATATCAAAAAAACTTTTGACCACGGTTTTTATATCCAACCGTGATTAAATAGTTTTCAATTTTTTTATTTATTTATGAATTTAAGTGACACGCGCTTTTTGTAATAGAAAAATGGAAAAAATTTAGTTGCTAGGATTCGAAGCTTGTAACACTTACTTTATCACCATTGTTGCTTATCCCAACCGTGATTAAATAAATTTTAAAAAAATAAAAATATACGGGCGCATCCAGTTTGCGAAATTACAATGATGGAAGGCATAACCGTAGTAGTATTATGTTACTGAAGGTGAATTTTGTAGTAGTGAAAACATGGAAGGTTGTGGTAAAAGTTGGAAACACCCTGTTGCTATTTCTCAAGATGGTGCAACAAGTTTAAAGCCAAAATAAGAGTGGATTGATGCAGAAGATAATGAATATCTTGGAAACTCCAAGTCTTTAAATGTTATTTTCAATGGTGTTGACTAGAACATGTTTAGATTGATAAACACGTGTATTGAAGCCAAAGATGCATGAGAGATTCTCAAAAATGCTCATGAAGGAACATCCAAGGTTAGGATGTCAAGGCCACACCTCCTCACCACTAAGTTTGTGAATCTAAGAATAAATGAAGATGAGTCTAAGTTTGTGAATCTAAGAAAAGTTGTCTGAAGAAAAACTGGACAGAAAAATCCTAAGATCTCTTCCTAAGAAGTTTGATATGAAGGTAACAAATATTGAAGTCCAAGACCTTGGCAGCATCAAAGTTGATGAACTCATTGGTTCTTTACAAATCTTTGAGATGGCCTTGAATGACATACCTGAAAAGAAGAACAAAATCATAGATTTTGTGTCCAACACTAAAGAGGTGAAGATCAAAGTGAATAAAGTTTTTTAGAGACTATATCCCTTGTTCAGAGAAAGGTTAATCAAGCTTTAAGAAGGATGGACACAAATTAGAGGGTAGATGTCCTAGACAAGGTGTCCGTCATCAGTCCCCTAAACAAGAGAAATAAAGGCAAATGAGCATAATGTTAAGAATATGAAGGGATTGGTAGCATTAAATCTGAATGTCTTACTTTTTTAAAGAAACATAAAAAGGGATTGTCAAAATCTTGGTCTAATTTTGATGATGAGAGTGAAGAAGAGATATATAATAAGGTGGTTACTTTCATTGGAAAATATGACTCTTGTAGTGAGTCTAGTGATGAAGATATCTCAGCAGGAAAGCTAGCTGAAACTTATAGAAATTTTCTCACTGAGTGGAAGGAATATTTCTTGAGATAATAGAAACAAAAGAATACCTTAAGTGCTCAACTTCAGGAAAATGAGAAGCTTAGCTCAACCATTGCAGATCTGAAAGAGGAAGTCACATTGTTAAAGTCAAAATTTGATAATATGAAAACATTTATACGTATGTTGAACAGCGGTTCTGATATGTTAGATGAGATCTTGGAGATTAGGGAGAGGAAGGCTATAGGGTTTGACTACAGTTCCATGAACAAAAAGGTCAAAAATCCCGCCAAGAAGTTTGTTGCTCCTGAGAAGAAAACTGAGTTTCTGTTGAAGGACCAAATGTATTAGCATCCTGCTCAACATGTGTACCCTCACAACAAAGGCAACAAGAAATCAACTTGGATGTGCCACCACTATGGTAGATATGGCCATATAAGACCCCCTTGTAATAGACTGTATGGATATCCTCAGTCATATAATCAACCAAGGCTCAACAAAAGGGAAGGGAAGAAAACTCAAGCTAAAAAGGTGTGGAAACCCAGTGAAATTGTTAGTTGTCTTATTTCTCATTCCTCTCTTAGAGTTTCGTCAAGAGAAGATTAGTATTTTGATAGTGGGTGTTCAAGACACATGACTGGTGAAAAGAGTTATCTTGAAGAGTTAAAGCCCTACTCTAACTATTATGTTACCTTTGGTAATAGAGCTATAGGAAGAATCAACGACATAGGAAAATTCATAGGCCAGGTTTCCCCTATCTTAATGATGTGTTTCTAGTAGAAGGATTGATAGCAAACTTGATCAACATAAGTCAACTATGTGATCAAGGTCTGAATGTTAGCTACACTAGTCTGAATGTATTGTCTTTAGAAAAGATCAAGAGGTGTAAATGAATGGTTCAAGATCCAAAGACAATTGTTATATGTGGATCTCCCAACCCTCATCCAAGGTTAAGAGCATGGAGGATATCATATTTGAATATGTTATCAAAGGAGTTTCAAAACTTGTCATTGAAAAAGGCAAAATCTATGGAGTGTGCCAAATAGGCAATACGTCCCACAAGATGCTCTAACATCCTACCCCCACTAAAGGTCTGAGGTTACTTCCTATGCATCTCATGAAATCCACACAAGTGAAAGGAATTATTGGAAGAAATATCATCCTATGTGTGAAGAATAATAAAGGTACAAAATCTGAAAAGTTAGTACATATGTGCATGATACTATTGAAACTGTGAATGTTGATATGGAAGTTGAGTCCAACCCAAGTAAGAAAAACATAGATCATGATGAAACCATGTTTAAGGGAACAAATGTGAAACGACATGCTAAATCACATGTTGAACCATTTATTCCAACATCTGGTTGCCCACATGATGAACCCACCTCTGTATCAGTTGGTGAACCACCTGAACCCATTTATGAGTCGTATGTTAAACTAATACCTAATGACATTCCTGTCATGATTGATGGTCATCATGTTGATACACCTGTCACTGATAAGCTTATTGATGATCTTTTCAATGATAACTATGTCTCCTCTGAAGATTCTGCTGATGATATCCTCAATGAGAACCATCAAAATGTAAAGGCTAAAGTTCAGAGTAAGAATGCCCAAGACAGTCAAACCATCAAAATTCTTGTTGTTGACTTAAATCTGAATGACAACCATGAGTCAAATGAAGAATTAAGGAATGATGATCCTCATATTGAATAACCTAAGGGCCAGGGTGAAATAAATGAAGAAATTGTGGAAGATGATGATGTGCCCATTACCAACATCATGAATAAAATCATTGAGAGTGCATCCAAGTCTCGAGACAAAGATAATTAAGAAAATAAGAAGAATGTCGTGGCTCGGAATGAGGAATCTCTTGCTATTACTATAATGAAGAGCTTAGTAAGATCCATGAATGATAAGGGAAAAGAGAAACAAAAGGAGAAAGATGTTCCTCACAAAATCATCATGAAGAACACTGATATGGTGAAGAAGAAAATCCCTCAAGAGAAGCCTGAGAATAAGAAAACAAATGGTGAAGTGAAAGTTGATGAAAATAAGTCTCTCAAGAGAAAACTTGTGCAACTAAGTGGCTCTGAGACAAATGGTGATGTAGATGACCTTGACATTGTGCCCTCTTCTAGAAGACAGATTGGAGGAAAAAGAGTTTCAGTAAATATACCAGATGCCCCCCTTGGACAATGTGTCATTTCACTCAGAAGGAAGTGTGCAGAAGTGGAAGTATGTGTTCCAGAGAAATGTTGCCCATGAAGAGGAACTGAGCAAAGATGCATTTGAGTGTCATGAAATTATAAATCCACTGAAGGATGTTGGATTAATGAAGACTATATCGGACATTGGACCCTGCTATGAGAAACTAGTCAACGAGTTCCTTGTTAACTTATCGAATGAATGCAACATGGATGGTAGAAAATAGTTCAGAAAGGTATATGTAAGAGGTTGTTGTGAGAATTTTTTCCTAAGAAAACAAATGAGTACTTGGGCACAAGCAAGACTGCAGAATCTGATGAGGTACCCTCAGTGGACAAGATAGCTTGAATAATAATTTCAAGACAAGTAAAACATTGGACAAATAATGGATTAATCCCTTATGGTAGTCTAAGTGTGAAGTATGCTATAACAAACAAGATAGGTGCACCAAATTGGGCACCCACCAATCACAATTCAAGAATCGCCCCCGTTTAGGTAAAGTTGATTTTTTAGATTGAAACCAAGTATAAACTCAACTTTGGAGACCATGAAACATGTTGACTTATATGCTTTAAAGCTTCCAATAGATTTTTATTGATTAATCACTGGGATCATCTTGAAGCAACATCCCAATATTGTGCATGCTGAAGAAATGAAGAACAAGAAGCCTTTGCCACTGACTCTTGATAAGAAGTTGTTTGTGGGGACACATGTCCTAGACATTATGGTCAAACATCAAGTTCAAACTGCTGGTGGAACTTCTTCACCTGTATCCAAAGCCACCAGAAAAGATATATTGTCTGAGCTAATGGAAGTTTTAAAGGCACTCCAAGAAACCATTTTTGCAAGTACCATCAGAAAGAGGAATGTGGATAAATTGATCAAAATGTTGATCAAAGAGAAGGATGTTGAGGGAGAAAAGGTTAACAACAAAGAGGAAGAGGAAAAACAATCTTCCAGTGATTTAGAAGAAGAATTCAGCTCTAAATCCTCAAGTGAAGAAGAAGAATCGTGCTCTAAAGGCCGGTGTCATCAAGCTGAAGTTGTTTTGATATTTTTTCATTTTATTTTTAGGCTTATATTTGTGGTTCTGTAATAACTTTGTGATCGTACCGGATCAGACAGTTTCTGGTGGCCAACGACGTCTGTTGAACTTTAGCTCCGGTGAGGTTGAAAGACGACCGGGGGGGGTGTACCTGCAAGGTACTTCGACGCTCAAGTAAGGTGGTTGTCAGAGAAAAAGCAAGTACAGAAGTGAGAGTAGAAGTGAACATAACCTGACCCTCTCAAGTGAGAGGGTATTTATAGAGAGCCATCAGTGCGGGGCCAACAGTTACTTGCATTGGGCTGGATTGCCAGGCCCAATCCAAGTAACTGCCAGGGCTTACGTGGTGTAGTGAAGACCAGCACGTGGTCTTTGCCCTGGGGTAACCGTTCTTAAATCTCCGGAATTAGGGCAGACCGATTCCATAGGGAGTGGGGCGGTTACATGAGAACGTGTCCTCGCGGGGAGGACTCTTGGGTGTCGAGGAGAGACGTATCCTTGTGGAGAGGACTAACTACGTGGATGGAGATGACTCCTCATGGGGAGCAACGTCCTCGTGTTGAGGAGGGGAGAACTCCGGGGAAGGCTCAATGCTTCTGCTCGAAGCTCTACGCCATTCGTGCCCGACGCTGTGGTGTGACACTTGCCCGACATGGGCTTGACTAAGTCCTTCGTATGGGCCGCCCCAGAGCGTGTGGGCTGGGCCTGTTCGGATGTGGAGCAGGTCCTCGGCCCAGTCCGGAACAGGAGCCCCCTAAGTCGTTGCTCTGAGACGTCAGAGTGATGACTTAAGGGTCCAGGTTATGTCGAGGGCGTGCCCATTCGGGAAAAATCTTTGAGATGGGACCAGTCGGTGAACCGGGCAGTAGTAAGTCGCATGCTCGTGCGAGACTGGTCGCGGGGGTCACCTCGCGGGGCCACGAGGAGTCAAAGCCGAGGTGAACGAAAAGACGCGTGTTGGGGAATGAGTAGACATGCCTAGGGAAGCGTGTGCCACGCGTTACGCCTCATCATTGCATAGGGCAGCTACCCTAGGGTAGCGTAATCGATTTCCTAGCGACTCCTCGAATCTCGTGAGGGGCTTATAAAAGGGGCGAGTTCGTGCCATTTGCATGTTCCCACCTTTTTCGTTCTGCATCTCATCTAGTCACCGTTGCTGCTCCGCCGTCGTACGCCGCCGTGCACTGCCGTCTTTGTCGTTCTAGTCCGCTCTCCACTGCTCAAGTAAGTTCTTTATCCCTTATGGTTCATTTTGTTTTCTCTTTTTTAGTAGTTTTCCAGCGAGTTGAGGGTGTTCCCGGCGCTCCGTCAGGGTTCCGCCGGGAACGGCGGGACGTTCCTAGAGTTCCGGTTGGTTTTGACGGTGGTTTGGGATGAATATACCGAGGGCAAGATGAATGTCCCGAGGACTCTTATGAATACACCGAGGACACATGATGAATGTCACGGGGAAGTGAGATAGGGAGATCGGGGAGCGAAGAGAGAAAGGACGGGGTGACGGCCTCGGACAGTTCGCCGTGTCCCCGAATATTTTCTTGCTCGCTGCTCTTTCATTTGATCGGCGGTGGAAGGGTGGACTTGGTCGCGACCGACGAATTCACCTGTTTCCTCTGCTTTTCAAGTAAAAATGGTCGCGAGGATTCCGGGGATTCTCTACGTAGACACCGAGCCCGACGTGGATGGACCCGCTCAGATCCCCGGGGAGCCGACCGTGCATCTGGCAGCCGAATGGGCCGGGGAAAAGCCTCTGTGTTTAGGGTCGTGTTTCTCTATCGACGACACAGACGCGTTCGCCTTTGTTGAGAATGTACCCGAAGGAGAGGAGGCCACATGGACGGTTTACCAGCCCCGGGTACACCATCGGATCTGCTCAAACTATCGCGGGCTGCGGTTTCCTATGTACGAGTTTGCCTTTAAAGAGGTCGGCATCCACCTCCCCTTCAATAGCTTTCAACTAGGAGTTTTCAATCGTCTGCACTTGGCGCCGTCGCAGCTTCACCCCAACGCGCTTGCTTTCATGCGGGCGTTTGAGATCGTCTGCGACTATCTCCAGATTGGGATCACCCTCGAGCTCTTCTTCCGCGTCTTTCAATTGCAACGCTCAACGGACAATGGGCGACATAGTTGGGTTTCTCTCAAACAACCCAGGAAGTTGTTCAAGACGTACGCGGATTCAATAAGGGGCTTCAAGAGAAGGTTCTACTATGTTATGCCCGCGACGCACTCGGCCGTGGGTACACTTTATGACATTGTGCCCGACGGATCCGGGGGAGAGAGGTTCGTGTCCAAGTGTCCCTTGGAGTGGGAGGACACCCACTTCGTGCTCGGCACGGAGGATTACATCGTGAAGCATAGCGCGCTGTTGGAGGATGACAGGGGGCGTATGCCACGTTGGTCGCATTTGTCAATGGTTTCAACCGGGCAGAATGTGTTGGTAGGGATGGAAACTTCCTCCTCGACTCCCAAGGGAGGGTTGTGCGAGAGGCTCGCTATATAAACACCCGGGGGCTCCTCGAATGCAAGTCTCCCGACGAGGCCAAGAGGTTCTTAGGTGGGATTTCCTCGCCCTGTTCGGGCCTTTCTTTAGCTTTCACCATTTGTGCTAACTTTTTCCGTGTTTTCTCTTGCAGCTCAAATGTCTAACGCCACCGAGCGTATCATGAAGTTGGCCGCCGAGCGGGCACCCAAGAGTACCAAGAGCCGTGTCCAAGAGGTTATCCAGACTGCGGCGCCGGTTGGAATGACGAGTGGCTCCTCCTCGCCACAATGCAGCAAGTCCCCTCCCCCGGAGAGCACCCCCGCCAAGAAAGCAAGGACCGAGGGGCCTGTCCTCGTGGATCTCGTGGGATCTGCCTCGTCGGAGAAGTTTCAGATACCCACTTGCCATCTCCAGTGGAATTTCTCTGGAGGAAACCCCCCTGTCATCGCTAATGCCGAGGTGAAGGCGGTTCTGGGTATGGACGGGGCGGCCAGGAGAAAGGCGCTTGTCGAGGACCTTATGGCCATGATGCAGGTCTTCGAGACTGCCTTGATATTGAACGATGGGGCCCCCTCTTCCTCCGAGCTACAGAAGCTGAAAGACGACTATACTACCCTCGGGAAGGAGAAGGATAAGGTTGCGGCTGATCTGTTAAAGGCCCAGGCCGAGCGCGAGGACCACGCCAACACCCTCTATGAGTTGAACGAGGTCAAATCTGCCCTGAAGGCGACTCAAGGGGAGCTTGATCGCTCTCGGGAAAAGGTCGAGGAGTTGGAGGCTGCTGTCCGTCCTACGGAGAATGAATCTCTCGTGGAGAAAAACCTTGTTGGCCGCGCCGCTCTGATTGGAAAAATTCGGGAGCTTCAGGCAGATAGTCTGGAAGCTTTGGAGATAGGTTTTAAGAATGCTGTGGATCAGATCAGTGCTGAGAATCTAGGGGTTCCGCTGGTGCTCGACAGAATCGACCCGTTCCTCCGTGTGGTCGACGGCAAGCTCAATCTTCCAGAGGAGGGGGAGGAGGAAGATGGAAGGCGGGTCGAGGATGAGATCGTTGTGTAGTTCTTTTGGTTGTTCGGCCTGCGTGCCATTTTCTTTGTAATGATTTGTGCCCGGCGTATGTGCCAGGGGCTTTTTGACATTTTTGTAATATTTGTACACTAGGCTTTTGCCCGTTTTAATGTACCCTTGTTTACTTGCTAGTATTGTTTGCATGGTTTGAATTTTGTGTGATGTATTATTTGTTATACTTTATTTTTGCCTAAGTAATAAGGCTTTTGGATTTGCTCGACCTTGATAGTCCCTGGCCGCGTGGAGAGCTGGTCGGACGGCCGGAGGCGTATTCCGACCTTCAACGAGGCTAAGAACTCGATCGAGGTCTTAGCTTCGTGGCATGAACTTCCCATCGCGAGCTGAGTGTTCTACTCGGTTGGTACAATGACGGTGGGCCTCGATCGAGGTATCCCCGTCGGATCAAAGGTCCTCGCGCACACACAACGCGGTCTTTGATCATTGTATTCTGTATAGGGGTGTCGCACTCGTACCTAAGCGTGTCCCCGTGATCGCGGTGCTAGTGAGCCGCGGGCAGTGCTTAACTGTAGTATTGTTTGAGCTTCTCAGCATTCCATGGTCGAGCAAGTTCTTCCCCGTGCAGATTTTCGAGGAAGTAGGCTCCTGTCCCCGTTTTCCCGCGGACGTGGTACGGGCCCTCCCAGTTTGCGGCGAGTTTGCCTTCTCGTGAGTCCTTCTGGTTCCTGTGTAGGACGAGGGTGCCTACCTGAAAATCACGTTTGATAACTTTGTCGTTATAACGTAGCGTTATTTTTTGTTTAAGCGACGCTTCTCGGAGAGAAGCGCCCGAGCGTGTTTCTTCGACGAAGTCGAGCTCTTCCCTCAAGGCTTCATCGTTCGCGTCCCCGTCGAGGGGGGCTTCTGTCCTCCTCGAGGGTTCCCTGATTTCCATGGGGATCACAACTTCCGTTCCGTAGGTCAAACGGAAAGGGGTCTCCCCGGTTGTGGAGTGTGGGGTCGTTCGGTAGGCCCAAAGGATGCTGTGTAGCTCCTCGACCCACCGTTGTTTGGTGTCGCCTAATCGGCGTCTCAATCCTCGGAGGATTACCCTGTTCGCCGCCTCAGCCTGCCCGTTTGTTTGGGGTGCTCGACCGACGTGAAGTGCTGCTTCGTGCCCAGTTTGGTGACGAAGTCTTGGAAGTTTTTGTCGATGAACTGTGTTCCGTTGTCGATGACAATGGCTTGAGGAATGCCGAATCGGGCGAGGATGTTTCTTTTGTAAAAACACAGTATGTTAAGGGCCGTGATTTTGGCCAATGCTTCTGCCTCGATCCACTTCGTGAAGTAATCTACCCCGACGATGAGGTATTTGTTTTGATATGATCCTACGAGGAAGGGGCCAAGGATGTCCATCCCCCACCAAGCGAACGGCCACGGGGAGGATAGCATTTTGAGCTCGTTGGGAGGAGCGAGGTGCATGTCCCCGTGTCGCTGGCATCTATCGCACTTCTTGACGTGTTCCTTGGCATCTTGTTACATGGTGGGCCAGTAGTACCCTGCTCGAAGCACCTTACGGGCTAACGAGCGGCCGCCGAGGTGCTGGGCGTTGATTCCCTCGTGGAGGTGAACCTTTTCATCTTTTCTTTTACCAAGGCCAAGTATTCTATGAGGCTGTCGTTCTTGGCTTGGTACTCTCCTCGGACTTGCGAGGCTACGAGCTGAGAGTCGGTGAAAAGTTTGACCTCCTTGGCGCCGAGGTCCTCGGCCAGCCGGAGTCCTGCGAGGAAGGCCTCGTATTCGGCTTGGTTGTTCGACGTCGGGAAGGATAGTTTGAGGGATACCTCGATCAGGACGCCTTCCTCGTTTTCGAGGATGATGCCCGCCCTGCTTCCCTTCGGGCTGAAAGCTCCGTCGACATAGATCGTCCATTTCTGTGACCCGTTGGTCGAAGGTTCTGGGATGGTTATCTCTGCTACAAAGTCGGCCAATACTTGTGCCTTTAGGGATTTCCTCCCTTCGTATTGGATGTCAAACTCGGCGAGCTCGAGTGACCTCCTGAGCATCCTCCCCGCCATGTCCGGTCGTCCGAGGAGCTGCCTTATAAGCTGTTCAGTCCTTATGACGACGGTATGGGCGAGGAAGTAGTGGCGTAGCCTCCTGGCTGCGGTGACGAGGCCCAGGGCGATTTTCTCAATCTGCTGATATCTGAGCTCGGGGCCTTGGAGGGCTTTACTCGTGAAGTAAACTGGCTTCTGCCCGTCCGAGGTTTCCCGAATGAGGACGGCGCTGACTGCTTCACTCGTGATCGCCAAATACAAGAGGAGTGTTTCTCCGTTCTCAGGTCGTGAGAGGACCGGGGGTTGCGATAGGACTTGTTTTAAGTGGGCAAGTGCTTGCTCGCATTCCTCGCTCCAATCAAACTCTGCCTTTTGTCAAAGAAGTTTGAAAAATGGGAGTGCGTACTGTGCAGATTTGGCGACGAAGCGGGCGGTGAGCATCCCGTTCAATGATTGTATCGACTTCTTTGAGTCCGGGGTAGGGAGCTCGGAGAAAGCCCTACACTTGTCGGGGTTTGCCTCGATTCCTCATTCCGTGAGGTAAAAACCGAGGAACTTCCCCGCTCGAACGCCGAAGGTGCATTTGTCGGGGTTAAACCTCATGCGGCACCTCCTCACCGTGTCGAACACCTTCTTGAGATGCGCGGCGTGGTCGACTTCTTCTGCAGACTTGACGATCATGTCGTCCATGTAGACTTCGAGCATGTCGCCGATTTCAGCCCGGAAAACCTTGTTCATCATCCGTTGGTAGGTCGCACCGGCATTCTTCAGACCGAAGGGCATTACGTTGTAATAGCAGTTACCCGACGCGGTCATGAAGGTCGTGTGTTGTTTGTCGACCTTGTCCATGGGAATTTGGTTGTATCCCAAGTAAGCATCCATGAAGGATAGTAGTTTGTAACCTCCAGAGTTGTCGACCAGTTGGTCGATGTTAGGCAAGGGATAGCAGTCTTTCCGAAAAGCCCGGTTAAGATCAGTATAATCAACGCACATTCTCTATTTTCCATTATTTTTTTTAACCAGTACAACGTTGGACAGCCATGTCGTGTATTTGGCTTCCGAAATAAAATTTGCCTCTAGGAGGTCTTTTACAGCTTTTTCAGCAGCCTCCGCTTTCTCGGGAGACTGCTTGCGCCTACGTTGTGCTATGGCCCTAGCGGCCGAATCTACTGCGAGCTGATGGCAAGCCACCTCGGGGTCGAGGCCAGGCATCTCAGATGCGCTCCACGCGAAGAGGTCAGCATTCTCCCTCAGACATGCCTTCAGCTGCTCCTTCGCCAGGTCGGGGATCCCGGTCCCAATATTCATGTTGTGGTCAGGATCGTCCTCGAGGGTCACGAGCTCGAAGTCTCCATCTGGGATGGGGCACGTTGGGTGGAGAGGTTGCCCGTTGTTCTCCGCCGAGTGGTCGAGATCTTTGACTCTGTCTTCGTCGGGTTCGCCGGAGAATCTGCTGTCGAGGTCGACCGCGTTGACGCGCGGGAGAGGTACCTGTTCGGCATCCTGGGGTGGCTTGGCCACGGTCTTGGGTTTGGGGCCGATGGAACTTAGGCCTTTGATGGCGGCGTCGAAGCATCTTCTGGCCGCGTCAATGTCCCCATGCATCGTCACTACCTGTCCCCTGTTCGTGTAGTACTTCATTTTGAGGTGGACCGTTGATGGTACCGCCGTAAGCTCGGCCAGGGTGGTCCTCCCGAGGATGCAGTTATAGAGGGACGGGCAATCGACCACCAGGAAACGGATCTTCACCTGTCGGGTGGTGTCTTTGGCCCCGAATGTAACCATTAGCCCCACGTAACCCCATGGCCTAGTGGTGGTTCCATTGAACCCCTGTAGATTTGAACCGACGTACGGGGTCAGGTGCCTCTCGTCGAGATGAAGGGTCCCGAATAGATGAGCATACATGATGTCGACCGAACTCGCCTGGTCGACTAGGATCCTTCGGACGTCAAAGTTCGCCATCTGCGCCCTGATCAGGAGGGGGATAGTGGCGTTTGGTGCTACCCCAGGGAGTTCCTCGAGGTAGAAGGTGATGGGGTTGGAGTTTCCCCGCACCTTCTTGAGGGTGGTCGCCTTTGCCGATGTCGCGGATTCCAGTTCGTCAAATTTTTGCTTGATTGATCCAACCGACAATTTCTCAGGACCGCCCCCGGAAATGACCATCGCTTTGGGGAAGCCTTCCCAGGTACTGCGGGCAGTGACGGGGTCCTCGTCGGGGAAGGTCGCCCACAAGTTGCGGATTGCTTCTTCGCCTTCAATGCTAGCGGGGACGAAGAAGTCCTCGGGTCGAGTGACGCTGAGGGCGACCTGAAGTTGGTTGTCACCAGGAGGAGGTGTCGTCTCCTTGACGTTATGCGCTTTCCGCGGGCTCGGGCGAGGAGGGTCGTTCTTTTGGGCATATTTCTTCAAGTGCCCGTCTTTGATGAGAATCTCAATTACATCCTTGAGATAGATGCAGTCTTCGGTCACATGCCCGTGGCTCCGGTGGAACCTGCTGTACTTTGATTTGTCAACGTTTGATTTGGGAGCAGCGAGCTTCAGGAAGCGAACTCCTCCTTTTACAAACTCGGAATTCTGGCATTCGGAGGGGATTCGAGACCGGGGAGTGTTAAGCGGGGTGTACTCCGTGAATTGGCCAGCTGGTCCGCGTGGTTTCCGAGGATCATGGTTACGGCTCTCTTTCTTTCTTTCTCCTCCTCGTCGGGGAAAAGAGTCTTCATCCTTGTGGCCACGAGGGCCTTCTCTACGTCTCCTCTCAAGGGCGATCTGAGCTTCTTCAGTCTCCTCGAGTTCGATGTACTTCTAAGCTCGAGCGAGGAGGTCCTCGAGACGTCGGGGTCTTCGGAGGCCTATGGATTTGGCAAAGTCAGACCTGGCACGCAGTCCATGGATAATTAAATATTTCTTCATGTCGTCGGTCGTATGGACCTCGACGCCTTCTTTGTTGAACCTCTCGATGTAGTTTCGGAGAGATTTGTTCCTCCCTTGGAATATGCTTTCTAGGGCTGCCTCCGTTTTCAGGTGTCGACGAGACGCGGTGAAGTATTTAGTGAAGCGTTGCTTCAGTTGCTTCCATGACGTGATCGACCCATGTGCCAGACCCTTATACCAAGTCATGGCTCCCTTCCGCAAGGTGGTGGGGAACAGCCTGCACCTGATGGCTCCCCTGACATTTCGGAAGTCGAGCATTGCTTCGAAACTCTCCACGTGATCATCAGGGTCGGTCAGCCCGTCGTAGGTCCCCAATGGTGGGGGTTTCTCCATGCCCGCAGGGATTGGGGCGTTCATAATTTCCCACGACAAAGGGGTCCTCTGGTCCTCGTCGTCGCTACCAGCCGGGGATCGCGAAGGTGATCGATGGTGCCGTGGAAGGGAGTTTCTCAAACGGTTCTTTGGTATTTCTTCGGTCTGCTTGGACTTCTTGGAGGTGGTGGAGGCCCTGGCTTCCTTCCGAGGAGGGGAACGAGGGCGTTTCTGGGAGATCGTCGGCGACCCTGGCGCACCGGCGACGGGGTCCGAGATTCTTCGGAAGGGGTCCTTCGGGGGGAAGGAGAACGGTGAGGTGACGGGGGACGACGATGTCTTCGCGGGGAAGACCGTTGCGTCCGCCCTCGCTCCAAGGCTTCAATTCTGGTATTCTGCTGCGTGATCAGCTGATTGGTCTGATTGACCAAGGCAAATAGGGCCGCGGTGCTCGGGTCCGCATTGGGCAGAGGAGTAACTGGTTGGAAAATGGCCTGCTGGTCGTCCTGGTGGGCAGCGTTGTAAGCCACATCTTGGGAGTCCTGGGAGGCAGTCTGCCCATCTCTTATGTCGCCTTCGCCGCCATTGAGGATGACGGCGTCCTCACGGTGGTTCCCGTTCTCGAGTTGTGCGAGCACGGTGTCCAGAGCCTGGTTAACTGTCGGATTGGCCATGTTGGTGATGAATGGAGAAAGCTTTGGTTTATCGAGCAGAAAAACGGGGAAGCTTATAATTTCCCACAGACGGCGCCACTGATCGTACCGAATCAGACAGTTTCTGGTGGCCAACGACGTCTGTTGAACTTTAGCTCCAGTGAGGTTGAAAGACGGCGGGGGGGTGTACCTGCAAGGTACTCTGACGCTCAAGTAAGGTGGTTGTCATAGAAAAAGCAAGTACAGAAGTGAGAGTAGAAGTGAACATAACCTGACCCTCTCAAGTGAGAGGGTATTTAAAGAGAGCCCCCAGCGCGGGGCCAACGGTTACTTGCGTTGGGCTGGATTGCCAGGTCCAATCCAAGTAACTGCCAGGGCTTATGTGGCGTAGTGAAGACCAGCACGTGGTCTTCGCCCTGGGGTAACCGTTCCTAAATCTCCGGAATTAGGGCAGACCGATTCCATAGGGAGTGGGACGGTTACATGAGAACGTGTCCTCGCGGGGAGGACTCTTGGGTGTCGAGGAGAGACGTGTCCTCGTGGGGAGGACTAACTGTGTGGATGGAGATGACTCCTCATGAGGAGCAACGTCCTCGTGCCGAGGAGGGGAGAACTCCGGGGAAGGCTCAATGCTTCTGCCCGAAGCTCTACGTCATTCGTGTCCGACGCTGTGGTGTGACACTTGTCCGACATGGGCTTGACTAAGTCCTTCGTATGGGCCGCCCCAGAGCGTGTGGGCTGGGCCTGTTCGGATGTGGAGCAGGTCCTCGGCCCAGTCCGGAACACTTTGTACTATGAAACTTCAGTTGTACTCATCTGCGTTTATGGCTTTGTTGCCACTAATAATGAATGAGTATCTTTTATGCTCTTGGCTGATCTATTTTCTTCCTACCTTTGCCAAATTGTAGAAAAAATGGGGAGTAGTGGTAGTGTGTTCTAACTACTAGTTGGGTTTATGCTGCAAGGTTTGTATGTGCTACTGCAGTACTGATGTGAGCTCACATGTTGGATCATCTGGACTGGCATCTGTACTTTGAGCTAGGGGTGTGCAAAATATCTGGTTATGATGCCCAAATCCAAATCTGTTTTAAATATCCGGATATAATTGAATGGTTATTAACCGGTTTAGTGTATAATGGTTTTGGTTATCCATTCATATAATCCAGATATAATTAAATGGTTATTAACCGGTTAAATTTTTTTGGATTCGGTTATAATCCAGTTATTATCCAAAATCCAAATTTTTTAATTTTTAAAATAAAAAAATATATATATTTTCTGAATATTTTTTTTAAAACTGGATTTTTTTTAAAAATCCGGTTATATAACCACAACCAAATTTATAACTGGTTTTATAACCGATTTTGATTAAAATGTGGTTTTGGTTATAAATCCAAACGATTTAAATGGTTTGAAAATGGTTATGGTTTGGTTTCTAAAAATAACCAACCATGCACACCCCTACTTTGAGCATGTGGAGCTGATCTAATTGTGTATGAACTCTAATGTTCTGTAACTTGACGTGTAGTTGTGGTGTGTGCTGACTTCTGACCTGACTGACAACTATTGACTATGTTTGTGTGCATGGTGACTAATTGTGTGACTGAATGTATGGAGCATTGTGATTGTGTGGCAACCATATTTCATGTTTCTGATTGTGCTAGTTTTGATGTTCTTGTTGTTTGCTATGTGTGCTTGTGTGTGGTGTGCTTAATGCTCAACTTAAGTTGCACATCTTGTATGTTTTTGAAAATGTTGTTTTGCTAAAATTTTCCAGAGGGTGAGATTGTTGTTCCTTTTTGGATTAGCTGCATTATGCAAAAAAAACATGACATGTTCAAGCTATTTTTGTGAAGAAATGACACATTTGGGAACAATTTTCCCAATATGTGTGAAACATCTTGCCCTTGCAAGCAGGTCAATGTTGTAGATGTTCTACGCGTTATTTTCTAGTTGTTTGATTAGCATTTGTTGCAGATGGATGTTATATTTTAGTAATGTATTTATGTAGATTTGTTTGGTTAAATTGGATGTAATCAAATAAATTTTAAATGGATATTTAAATTTGAATTTAAAAACAAATCATATCTTTTGTTGGAGATTTTTATGGAACAAATAAAAAACAGAATCAAACTAAATCTTCTCTAATTCTGGACGAGATCAAATTTGCTTATGCCCATTGGAAAAATCCTATAAGAAGCATTGTTATTTAAGGAGACTCAATTCCAACTTTGAAGAAGACAAACAAGTATTGAAGATTCCTAGTATTAGGGTTTTATTTTAGTCTTTTGTTTGTGATGCTTGTACACCATGCTAGAGCCCTCTTTCATATCATAAGGCATAGTGTTTATTTGTTTTGTTTAGTTTTAATTCAGCATTCTATAAGTTGTTTATTGAAGGAACAATCACTTGTGTTTAGTGATTGAAAGAAAGTGAGAGGGGTTCTCATATTTAGGGGGATACCTAAATGAAAAGTCCCTAGGATTAGATAAAGACATTGAACAACATGGGGTTGTTGTTCCTATAAGACTAATTGTACTAATTCTATATAGTGAATTTCCTTTCTTGGGTAGAGTTCCCCCTAGACGCAGGTGTGGTTTCACTGAATTGGATTAATAATTTTTTGTGTTCCTTTATTGACTTTCTGCTCATCTTCTTGTTTATTAATTGTGTGTTAATTATGGTGTAAGATGTTGAATACCCTTGTTTAAGATTTTGGTCCAACATTTGTACCCTTAAGAACAAAATTTTAGCTTGTGACTCAAATCAAACACTATTTGTTCCTCATTTTTGTACTAGATCTCCAACATATATAAAAGTATTTTCAATAAAAAACTTTCACAATGCTGGAAAACATACACTTCCATTATTGATTTAAAATTTCACAACACACTTGTTCTCTTATTTTCAAAATAGTTTTGAATTTGTTTTAAGTGTTTTGCAAATGAATTCTTTCATCTTATACCTCATTATTTTTCCATTTTTGCGTGGATCTATATCTCATCTTTTGAAATATATGATTTTTAGGATATTTTATTATTGTGGTTAATGTTTCTTTGAAGATTTCTTGATTTTTCAAAGTTTTACAAAGTGTGCATGGTTGTGGTTGGTTTTGACAAGTCCAGCAGAAAAGCATGAGGTTACTCTCTCCAGAATTACTTCGGTAGTGCTGTGTGAAAGCCTACAAACAAGGTGAGAGTTCATCAATCTTTGAACAAGCTAATGCTCTAGATACTTGTTGGGTTGATGAAATATCGTTACAAAACAGAGACTTTGGAGCACTTGGTACTGGAAGATTCAGGATGATTTCGGGTAAAGATTTCACAAGGATTCAATTTTACATACTATGTAAAATTCAACGAGGGTCCATATCGAATATGTTTTATTTTCAACATTATATAGATTGTGATTGTATTAAATGTCTTGTAATTTGTCTCAAACTATAGTGGAAGACCAAAATTTTAAATAGAAAACCATTGGAGAGTGGAGTAGGCTTAGCGAGGACGATAGTCGAACCACTATACAGTTGATGTACTCTTCTCTTTCTACTTTAATTCTGTATAATTACATGTTTAGGTTATTTTTATCGCTTTCATATAATTGAATGTTACTAGGTTTATTGCTTTATTAGTGATTTATCGTTCAAGCGTAGGTTTGGTTAGATTGACACTGCAAATTCTCTTATTATTGATTAAGACTCAAAAATGTGGTCTTAGAATTCTAATTGTATTGATTACGAACATTTACACTTCTCGTGTAAATTAATCTTAATTCAATACACTATTTTGATTAATTTGGTTTGTTGTTTGATCAAATTCATCATCTTTGTATAGCGGTTAAGGTGTTTGTGTATGTATCGTTCAATAAGCATAATCAGTTTTATACGCAAATTGCTTCTGTCACGCAAACTACTTTTTAAAATCTGATTATCATTTTCAAACTAAACTGATTTTCAAATCAATCAAATATTTTTGAGAGGTCTATTCAACCTCCCTCCTCTAGACCATTGCATTCTTATATTCTCGACCAACATTTATGACAACCGAAGGAATATGTGATATATTTTTTAATTAAAAGTTAAAATAAAATATAAGCGTCCTATAGAATAGATTTTACTTTAGTTGGTTAATTAACCGAAGTAAATTTTTGTTAAAAGATACTATTTTTTATAGTGATGCAATTCCATTTTCTTTACCCTCGAAGATAAGGACTCTTTATTTATGGATTATGGGAAACATAGAGAAGAAGACACTGATAATAAAAGGGAATGAAAGAAAAAGTGAAATGAAAGAGTCAAAAAATGGAAAAAATAGGAGAAAATGGTGAAAGGAAAGTAAGTTAAAATGAATTAGAAGGAAGAGGGAAAAATCGAGATTTAAAAGAAAATGCGAGTGCAGTTGTGACACGTGAACAATATGGTTGATTATTACGGGAACCTTTGTTATTTACTAATTTATTCATTTGTTAGTGTACAATTTAAAATTAGGAAGAATTAATTAGGTAGTGTTTATCCATTTAATTATATTAGATATATAATTGAAATGATTTTTTAGACTTTATTTGGCCTATCTTATTTTTACCTCATCTTCTTATTAAAAAAACTTTGACTGATTATTATTTTTAGTAGCTCTAGCTAAAAAAGGACAGATTTTTATTTTAAAAAAAAAATTAAAAAAGAACTTAAGAGCTTTTATATAATGTTTTAAAAATTACTTTTTAAAAAACCCAAAGCTTTTTCCAAAGGCTTGGGAGTTTGGGAGCTTTTATATAATGCTTTGGAAAAAAAGAAAACATATAATAAAACAAAAAGAAGGATTTAAATTAAGAAGGTTTTTAAGAGTTTTATTTTATTCATAATATAAAAAATTTAAAATCTAAAAGAATTTATTGGAGAGAGATTTAAAGAATTTAGATAAATTTTTTCAAGTGTAATATTTTAAAAGTTAAAAATATATTAGTGATAAACTATTAGTTTATCATTCTATATAAAATCTTTTTTTTTTATGTTAAAGTTTTCTTTATTTATTTTTTTAAAAGTTATTTCTTTAAAACTCTCCTTCTACTTCACTCTAAACTCCCAAACAAAAACCAATGTCAACCATTTTCTTTTTGCCAATAATAAAGTTATTTTATTATATTTTTTTACATATTCACCGATATATTTCTTTGTATTAATATTTTTTTATTCAAGATCGTTCCTGAGATTTTGAGTGTTCTGTCGAATTTATGGATTTGGTGCCATTTTTTTTATAATTTATAAATTTTTTTAGTAGATTTATAAGTCATATATATATATATATATATATATATATATATATATATATATATATATATATATATATTAAAAAAATATATATTTGGTGCTCCTAAGAGCATCTCCAATGGGGCAACCCATTTTTTGGTTCTTTGTAGGATCTATCTTCAACCAACTAATCCAATTTTTACTCCAATGATGTAACTCTAAATAACTTATATTGGGTCTCACCACTTTATTTAATATATTAATATATTATTCATATTAAATTTTATTTATTTTTAAATAATTATTTAAATTATTTAAATTTTAATTAATATAAATAAACAAAATTAAAATTAAACATAAAATTTAAAATAATAATTAATATTAATCTCAAATACATGACATATAATTAAAAACAATACAATAAATAACATCACATAAAATAAATAAGATGAAAAATTGGATAAAATATATGATCAATTAACAGTTAAAAAATGAAATTGTGAGAAAAAAATAAACTTATGAGACAACATTTGAATATTATTTGTTTCTATTTATAACCAAATAAACTATTAAAAAAAAAAAAAGAGCCGTTGACACTTCAACGGTTAGAATTATATTATATTTTAATCAATACGACCGTAGCACTACATTATAACGTTTAATGACCTGATAATACCCATTTAATGTGTTTTGTGTGACACCTGACAGACTGTTTCAAAATAACATACCTTGGGGATGGTCTAAAAAACTGGTGCTCTATGCCGCTGTTTTTCCCGAACACCCTCCGAGACCCCTACTTTTATTTTAAAACTTAATTTTTGCTTTAGGTGTAAAACAACTTCTAAGTCTAAAGATTTGGAGCCAAACGCACCCTAAACTGCATATGGAGTATTCATTATCCCATGATAATCATGTTTTTATTTTTATTTTTTTTACGATGGCGTGTGAAACAAGTCACACCTTCACTAGTGATTGGGTGGATGAGATTTGAAATCAGATTTAAAGATTTGCATTCCTGGAATTTAGTGGTGGCTTGTTCGAATATAATATATACAATAATCTATGTCTTTTTTTATAAATATAATAATCTATGCTTGTCTACATTATTAATATATTTCTGTTAAGAAAAATCTATTCTAGTCGATCTCATAAGGCCCATACGTGTTTTTCTTTTTTTTGTTTTCTTTCACCATCTTATCTTATCCATTATAATTTTAAAATCTAAACTTGTAATCAACTTCCTATTTAAGAATGGGAGATGCCACCAATCTCCTTATTTTACCCTTTGTAACATAATTGCTTTACACTATAAATTGCCTTTAATTGTAATTCACTAAATCAAATTACATTGTCCAATGAAAATCAAGCATTTTGCCAAGTGGAACCTCATATTTTCAAAAAGTTTTTTCCCTCTAACCCTCTTTCTCGTTTTCCTCTCCCCCTCTCTCTTCCTTCCAAAAAATCAAATCTCTCTCTCTTCCCTCTTTTCTCACGGGTTCTCTCTCCATGGAAAAAACAAAAAAAAAATTCAAAATCACAAACACCTTAATCGTTTTTCCATTCCAAACTGAAGAGAAAGCGGTGTTCGGATTTGATGGAGTCACACACGATGGTGAAGGTGCGGCAAAGGTGTTCGCGGTGGTGCGACGATTGAAGTTCACTACTACGGAAAACCCAATAAACAACGGTTGGGAATGACATATAATGACGCGGGCGAAGACGTTGTTATGTAAATTGTCGTTGTAAGTTCGCTGTTTCTACAACGGTCTAGAAACCGTTGTTGAAAGGCAAAACGCGCGCCATATATCACAACGGTTATGATAATAAACCGTTGCGATACATACACTTAAGTTCTGGGTTCGAAACCCATCAGTAGCGAATTTATATAAAACATAAATTACTTATGATATCGGTTACAATATATAACCGTTGTTGTAAGTACCCTAAGTTTATTATATTAAATGTAGATTGCTTGTTTTCCAAACACTTCACTAAATAAATATACATGGATTAAATTTGATGAAGATGTCTATAATCTGCAAATTAAACTGTTCTTGAAAACCAACTTAAACAAACCAATGTTGCTTTCTGATTGCATTCGTCTCATCGTGCATTTCACGCTCTTTTACATATATTGTGGTTTATTGATCTGACCACTTCGATATATCGCTATCTTCGATTATAGTTAAATTTCCATAAGATAAACAAGACATTAGATAATTTGCCTCATCTTTGATTTAACTATATTGGAAGATGGCGATGCATCTAAGGAGCGAGATCATTATACCATAATCTATATATAAAAGAACGTGAGATAAATGATGAAAGACATGCAATCAAAAAACAACATTGGTTTGTTTAAGTTGGTTTTCAAATACAACTTAATTTGCAGATTATAAGTATCTATGTCAAATTAACTGAATGTATTTTAAGTGAGGGTTAGTGAAATAAACAATCTACATAGAATATAATAAACTCAAACAAAATTCTATACCAGATCCAGATATTATAAACTCATATAATACGCTTGCTACCACCAGCAAACTTTAAGTGAGGGTTAGTTAAACAAACAATGTAAATAGAATATGATAAACTCAAACAACATTCCATACCAGATCCAGAAATTATAAACTGATATAATACACTTACTTCCACCGGCATCATCACCCTGTATCATCCCCTTAACCTGAAAGGAAACAAAGCAAACTTCAAAAATGAGCATCCTCAGTTGAAAACAACCCCTAAAACCATAATCCAGTGATGAGTAAAGAGAGGAACAGGAATAACACACCTTTTAATGAAATCGCGGAACAGGAATCAATTATGATGTTGAACTAGTTTGGGAAGCCATGAAAAAGAAATATAAGGAGGAAGAAGCTTACACAAAAGCTTCATACTTCTTATACTTCTTTTCATTGCTTCTAAAACTAGATAAAGTTTGCTTACACTGTTGTTTCTTCATTTACTAACATCTTGTTCGTGATGCTATGAAGAAAAGGTACAAGGTGGATGAAGTTTCCATCATAGCTTCATGCTTCTTATACATTTTTCCATAGCAACACAAACATTATGAAGTTTCCAAAGTATGGTCTTTGTTAAGGTAATGAAAACGAATATGAAAAAATGAGAACAATCAACAAAAATAACATGCAACAAACGAGATAATGGAAAATATCTAACAATAGATGGAAGAAGAAGAATACCTTAATGTATGAAGCACAAGATTCACGGCTAATGGTGAAAACGAAGAGAAAAAATGGGTTCTAGGGTTTCACTTTGAAGGCAACGGCGTTACTGTTAATTAAGTGAAAGTTATTTCGCTTATATATGGGTAAACTATTTCACAACGGTTAACAATAACAACCGTATAGATATGTATTTATTTATTATAAATATATCACTACGGTTTACCAGAATAACCGTAGTGATAACCCTTTTATCTGTGAATTTTAAAATAAATAAAAACCGTATACATAGGTATTTATTTATTATAAATATATCACTACGGTTAACCAGAAGAACCATAGTGATAACCCTTTTATTTATGAATTTTAAAATAAATAAAAAAGAAAAGGTGCGCCTTAACTTCTAACTTAATGCATCTGCAGTTTAAACATCAACAATGTAATTCACAATGCATCTGCAGTTTAAACATCAACAATGTAATTCGAACCCTAATTCAACTATTACATTTCATAACAAAGTAAATATTAAACATAAAGGAGACAAAAAAACATAACATCTTGATATTTCCAGAAAATATCTCTGATTTCAGTTTGTTCTTCAAATTCTTGTTCTTTTTCTTTAAATCCTCATACATAACCTTCAGATAGCCCACAGCTTCCAACTATGACTTCATAATGCTCTCATCATCATTTCCATCTCTTTCTCCCACGTCTTCATCCCATATGAACAAATTACATGTTTCATCGCTCCTCCAAAATGGACATCTCCAAAAAAGCCTTCCTTTATTTTGTCCCTTCTTGCATTGATACGAAACCATACGACCATCACAACCACAAAAATTTCCAAATCGAGATTTTACACTGGAACAAGACGTAGAAACACCTTTGGATGATTTTGTCTTCAAATGGGACATTGAAACACCTTAAAGTAGAACACTTTGTTGTTGTTGTTGTCTTCTTCCCGACAATGGTGACAGCGTGGGTGTTAGGGTTGTTTCAATGGATAAATTGATATATATACTTGGTGTTTAAAATACATAAAAAGAAGCTTTAATTTGTAACAACGGTTTTGATAAATATCCGTCATGATATCCTTATTAGTTTTTAGTTAAATATTAATAAAACTTAAAAAGGGAGCATTTACATCAAAGGGATAAACTATTTGAGGGCGATGAGGTTCGAACCCATGATAGCTAGATTGTATCACCACGGTTTTCATAAAAACCGTTATTATACCCTTGAGATTTCTAATTAAAATAATGCGCGCGCATCTAGTACACACTATAAGAACGGTGTATAGGATGTCGTTGTAAACCTGGCGTTGTTGTTTTGTCGTTTTGTAGTAGTGGTTCATGTTTATTTCTTTCTTCTAGATCCAGTTTCTTCCCTTTCATATGAGGTGTGATTTATGTTTATTGTTGTTTCATATTAGTTTGGTTCTTGATTATTCATAGAAATAAAGTTGTAGGAACATAAACTCATCAACACTGCAACTCTCATCTGAAAACCCATCACCACCAACCTTTTCCTCATCACACTGTAATCAATTTTTTCTTCAATTTTGATTTCTGGTTTCATTTTCTAAGAAACTGAAATTATTTAGGGTTTTCACAGGCAGAGAGAAGAACCCTCAAAAGATGACGACCAGGTTGAAGAAAAATAGGAAGAAGAGATGCCATGTCAATGCCGGTCATGGAGGTCGTTGTAACGTTGGAGGCATGCACCACCACCGAATCCTCTTCGACAAGTACAATCCAGGTTATTTCGGTGAGGTCGGTATGCGTTACTTTCTTAATATTTGCAATATTTGTTGGTTGTGTTGCTGTGGGGGTGAACAAGAATAATGACAATGTTTTGGTTTTCTCAGGTTTTGATTTCCACTGCTTCTTTCTTGCATAAGGTTTCCTCTTTTCTTGCTTTTAGTTTCATGTTATTATATGCATATTTTTTAATTGTATATATGCACACCATGTGTTTGATAAAATTTTGCTGTGGATTTTCATCAACATCGGGATGCTTGATGCTGACAATAGTGGGAATATGAAATCCAAGATCTTATGAAGTTACTAATGCATTTGCTTGGCTGATTACGAGTGGTTGTCTTGGAGAATTTTCATCGAAACAAATATCTCTTGATTCAAAGTTGTTATGAGGATATATTAAAGAAGAATCCAACCTATTGTGATTCTTTAGCTAAACTTATAACGATGCACCAATAAGGTACATTCATTCATAACAATTTCTTTTAAATAAATTGAATAATTTTTCTACCTCTCAACTAATCCTAATTAACTTAAAACTTTCTCAACTAATACACCAATCACAATACCTTTATGTTCTCAACTATACACACTACACACTGTGCATATGTCATTAATTGCAAATCTAACATGCTTCTCATGATCAGAATGTTGATGTTGAAAGGTTGTTTTTCGTAGAGATCTCTGCATTTCAAGCAACTAATGTTGAAGCATCCTTCATGACAGTTTTGACAGAACTATACAACATTGTCAACAAGATAAACTTAGCTGCTGATGAAAGTCAGGGAAATGCATGGGAACTCAGCTTTTTTATTGGGCCAGAAGATTGTTATTCCAGGTCCTGGGCAGGAGGTCCCTTCTAAGAGTAGTATGTGTGCTACAGCAAGGATGTATATGATAACTCACTGAGCCTTAGAACTTGGCAATTGAATAAATTTGCTAGATCCTTAAAAACTGGATACCGCAAAACAAGTGTAAGTGTTTTGAGTATAATTTTGATATATTGTTTGTTTTAAAAGTTTAACACTGTATGTGAATCATAATTAATCTTCTATATAATTTTGATATATTATTTGTATTTGAAAATCTATTCGGTTTTCGTTTGCAGAATATTCTAATTCTGTGATCAACAAGTCAGTGAGGAAGTGGAGCGTGCTTTGGCGAAATTGGACCATGATAAACTGGATGATAGGTTTGTTCCCTTAGTCGGATTAGTATTCAGAAAATTTCAAGATCCATCATTGATATTATAGATTACGTTTTATCTATGCCAGATCTTCACTGCCGGGGGAAAAGAATCTGCAGCTTCATTTCAGAACAAGAATGCCACCACATTTGTTCACGGGAGGGAAGGTTGAGGGAGAGCAAGGAGCGTCATCCATGTTTTCTTCATGCAACACTATCATTTCAAGTATCAGGTAAATTCAGCATTACCCGAATTCGTGTTCTGCTAAGTTATATTCCATGATCAAAATATATCCTATGGTGATATTAGGCTTGCTACAGACAATTTTTCTGCTACAAACTTGGTTGGAAAAGGAGACTTTGGTTCTGTTTACATGGGTATGTTCAACATTAGCACTTACGAAAGTCAAACCACCACACTTGCTGTTAAAGTTCTTGACCTGCAACAAAGAAAAGCCTCTCAGAGTTTTAGTGCAAAATGTGAAGCTTTGAAAAACATTAGGAATCAGAATCTTGTCAAGGTGATCACTTCTTGCTCTAGCATTGATTACAAGGAGGTGATTTTAAGGCACTGGTTATGCAATTCATGCCTAATGGTAATTTGGAGATGAATTTATACCCAGAAGATCTTGAGTCAGGATCTTTACTAACCATGTTGCAAAGGTTGAATATTGCTATTGATGGTGCATCTGCCATGGACTACTTGCACCATGATTGTGATCCACCAATAGTCCATTGTGATAATTCACCTTCATGTTATTATATCATGTTAGCAAATCACGTTAAAATAATATTGGTCAAACTGCTCTCCTTAAATATAGGAACAAATTAATAGGAACAAACTATTCAGTATATCAAATTTCAATTTTTGCATATCACGTGGTTGCAATTAGCATATTTTTTTTTGGATGCTATATTCTATTACTTTCAGCAAGGGTGTTATTAAATTTATAATTATTATGTTTAATTAATAAAATAAATTAATTATCATATTTGCTAAATATAAATATTATTTATTCATATGATTATAATTTCACCTATCGTGAGTATAAAATTTTGTGGTAATTACATAATTAATCTATTAGTGATAAAATTATTTATATTAATGATAATCATATCCTATCAATACATTATTATTGATATAAATTCAGAATAAATAAATTTTATTTGTAATTATGATCTGTATTATATTAATAATAATCATATCCTATCGGTATATTATTGTTAGTATAGTTTTGTTATGATACAAAATATTGTTGACAATTTATGCTTATTTTATCATGTTTAAATATCTTATCGATATTGAAATTTTGGTAATATAAGTTTTTGTTTATTATTGTATCTTTGATGTAAGATCATAATGATCTAGAGTTTTATTAGGAAAATATTTGACTAGTATATGTGGAATCACTTTTCTATATTACATAATTATTTATTTAATGATTCCTTATTACTCCATGAGAGTCTCTTTTCCTAACTCGGTCAAAACTTTGAATGAGACCAATTATGAGGACTGGAAAGAGTCTCTCGACCTTTATTTGGCTATAGCCACCCTTGACTTGGCTATGAGAACTGAAAAGCCTGGCACTATTACTGATGCGTCTACTAAAACTCAGAGGACTCTTTATGAAAAATCGGAACACTCCAATAGAGTGTGCCTTAAGGTGATATCTTACACTATGGAAAAATCCATTAGACAAAGCATACCTAAAAGTGAGAGTGCTAAAGATTATCTGAAGTCTGTTGGTGAGAAGTTTATTCGTTTTGATAAGGCTAAGAAGTGTGAGTATCTCTCTCTGTTTGACAAAACTAAGTATGATGGCGTTAGTGGTGTGCGTGAGCATATTATGAAATTGATCCATTATTATAATAAGCTTAAAACTCTCAAAGTTCAAATTGGTGAGAGCACTTTAATTTTGAGTGTTCTTGAGTCTTTGCCTCCTCAATTTGATGTTATGAGGATCTCCTATAATACTCAGAAAGTCGAATGGTCTGTGGATGAGATGATAGTCATAGTAACTCAAGAGGAAGATTCTATGAAAAAGGCAAAAGCTCAAAGTGTTCAGCTTGTTTCTTATACTTCAAGAACAAAGGATTTCAAGAAAAACTTCCATAAGGGAAAACGCCATTTTGATGATAAGAAAAGAAAAAGGACAACACAATATCTAGAGCCTAAGCATAAGTCTTTTAAGAAAAATTTCTTTAAAGGAGAGTGCAAGTACTGCAAGAAGTATGAACATCGGGCAAATGATTGTTTTATCTTGAAAAAGAAACTTGAAAAGTAAGGTACACTCCTACCTCTAGCTTGTTTTGAATCAAATATAGTAGATGTTCTTTCCAATACTTGGTGGTTGGACTCAGGTGCCACTAATCATGTCGTGAATTCTTTGCAGGGGTTTACAAGCCTGAGGAAACCAAGTGATGTTGAGGCGAAGGTCATTGTGGGAGATGGAGCTAGAGTATCGGTGATGGAGATAGGAGTTGTTTCCTTGTTTTTACCTTCCAGACACATTTTGATTTTAAAAGATGCAGTTTATATACCTTCAATGAGAAGGAATTTGATTTCTATTTCAGCTTTGGATAAATGTGGTTACTCTTTTGTTTTTGGTAATGGAAAACTTGATGTTTGTTTTAATTATGCTGTTGTTGGTTCTGAAAATTTGCATGATGGTTTATATATGTTGAATGTGAATGAGATGTATGTTAATTCTGTTGTTGGGACAAAGCGCAATAGGAAAGATGAGAATTTTTCGATATTGTGGCATAGACGTTGAGGGCACAGTTCTAGACCTCGTATTGAAAGACTAATTAAGGAGGGTATTCTGCCTAATCTTGACTTCTCTGATTTTGAAACTTGCCTTGATTGCCTCAAAGTAAAGTTCACTGCAAAAATCAAGAATACAAAAGCGAATAGATGTGAAGATGTATTGCAATTGATTCACACAGACATGTGTGAACCTATTACACCCAATGCTATGGGTGGATACAAGTATTTTATCACTTTCATAGATGAATTCTCCAGATTTGGATGGATATAACTTCTCCAAGACAAGTCTAATTCCTTGGATACCTTCAAATCTTTTAAAGCTACCACTGAATTGAAATCAGAAAAGAAGGTCAAATGTGTGAGGTCTGATAGAGGAGGAGAATATTATGGTAGATATCATGAGACTGGAAGAAATCCAGGACCGTTTGCTAGATTTCTAGATGAATGTTGTATTGAGGTTCAATACACTATTGTCGCACCCTAATTTTTGACCATAAGATTCCACCTCTTTGTACATCATCTCGCATATCTGTATGCTTTATTACTAACAGGTTTGTGTAGGAACATTGGTATCAAGTGGAGTTGGTGTTCATTTTCTCAGTCAAGTACTTCAAGATGTGATCAACAGATTCTGACTATTAGGGTCCTAAGGTTTCTATTTGTTATTTCCTCAGAGTTCCTCAGAAGTTTCAGTGTGTCCCAGAGATTTAGGGTTTTCCTGATGTTGGTTTTGAACACGACCTCGCGCTCGCCGTCGCCGGCCAGTGGCCTTGGCGCGACGAGCTTTTTTTTCTTTACGGATGGTGATGTTTGATGCGAGAGAGAGAGAGATATGGAGAATACAGACGAAGGAAAAGGAAACGAATGAGAGAAGGAGAGATTTTTTATTACAAAGATAAGATGATGAGGGATCGCGCATAGAATGAGAGGTGGTTTGATTCACAGGTGGTTTGTTCTTGTCTTGCTACGATGCTTTTTTTTTTTCATTTCTCTTTCCAAATGAATTGTGGAGGAGGAGTCTCTTAGGTTAATTCTGGTGGGTGTAGGCTAACTGGGTCGGATCCGACCCAGTCCGTGTTTGGGCTTTCTTCTTCTACTTTTTATTCTAGCCCATGATCTTCCATTTCTATTTTTTTTTTTTCATTATCTTGTTTTAAGGAGAATTTTTACAAAGCTTGTTTTAATATTATTTTCTATCGTACTTTAGATATATTTTTATTTTATTTTTAGACTTTCATTATATCATTAAGTATAGTTTTTAAATAAAAAATATAAAAATATGTTTCTTCTTTAGGATTCTAACATTCAGATTTTATCTAATTAATTTCTTTAATCAGTTTGACTTCCACCTTGTGAGTTTGTAACTCATATGTCTGTTTGCTTATTTATTCAATTCCAAAGGAAAGATTTTTCCCTCTTGACTTCCATGTCACAATTTAGCCTACTTTTAAAACTTTCTCATATATCCTAACCTTAGGATCGGAGTCACCGCACTCTACACCATGAACACTTAATTCATCCTTTTAACTTAACTTTAACTTTAGAGTCACCGCACTCTATGTAGCGTCTTGCCATAGACGCTACCTCCCTTGGAACCTCGACCACCGTCAAGAGTTCCTCACCCTCTTTGAGGGGAACTACGAATACTCTGATTCCACTCCCTTCAGGATACGTAGGCACAAGATGCGATGTCCTGGCGAGTATACTTAGATACTAACCCCCTAGGTCTTTCCTTTAGCATAACACCCTTAGCAAGCAAGTAATAGATAACATAAATACTAACAAGAGGTTCCTGTAGAGTACTACAGACGTTTAGGATGCTAATACCTTCCCTAGACGTAACCAACCCCCGAACCTTAGATCTCTTAGGTTTTTTCGTTCTTTAAACCTTTCCTTTGGATAAAATAAAGACCGGTGGTGAATTTCAAGAAATGTGATTCAAGTTAATCCAATAGCTTGGTATCCAATTCTCACCGCGACAGAAATGGCGACTTCACTGGGGACTTTTCGAGGGTTTCCCTAACTTGTTTATATCTATGTTATTTATTTACTTGTTTGCCTATATATCTTTATATCTGTATATATACCTGTTATGCTTGGGTTTTCTGTGTGCAGGGTTGCTACTTTGAGTTGTGAGGAGTCCTAGACCCGGACTTGAGTGCAATTATGATAGGAGATGATATGGTCAAGGATACTTTGACGGAGTCGATTCCTGAAAAGTTGAATTGAGAAAATCATCGCTCAGTTTAGGTTCTTTTGAAATTAATGTTGTTTGAACGAGTCCATTTATGAAAACGATATTAATTTCGACCAAGAACCAGTGAGACTAAGGACCGTAGTACCTTTAACCCCATTTGGCCTTTTAGAATGTAGTGCGGTGACTATGCGGGAGTCTATTTCCAAATAGTTGTCATGCGATACTACACTCGGACGAGATTCTCTTGAGAATATTATTGACTAACCGAGTAATTTGGGAAGTCGATAATATCCAAAAGATGGATTGTAGACTCCGGGAACTTTGTAGAACCCGTTCGGCAGGTACATTTGAAACTATAGTACACACCTTGGGAAGGGTAGACCATGGCTCCATGCTCATGATCTTCAAACCTAAGCCTTGGCTTATTTACCTGTATATGTGTATATGTGTATACCTGTGTTTATGCATCCATTCATGCATTCATGAATCACCATTCGGTTTCAAGAAACTCAATTGTTCTTTCCCTTGCAAAGTCAATAAAAATCATGGACTATAAAATGAAACTTTTTTTTTCGAAATGTTTGCAACCTACTGTTGAGTTCCTTGAAACCATTGCATTGCATTGCATTGCATACATCCGTTTGTCCAGCAACTCATTCCTAGCTGTCTCTATCTTCCAGTGTCACCTGTGAGTTGTCAAGTTGATTCCTCGGCATCGATACCAGACTAGAGCTAACTACAGACGCATAATGGCAGAGCAAGAAGCACACAACGTTAAGGTCCGAATGGAGATCGATGAACTTAAGTCAAGCATGACCAAGCTCACTGAAATGCTCCAAGTTTTGATTGCTAGAGGAGAACCACCTCAAAGGACTGTCATCCAGGGAGTTTCAAACGTTGATCCTCCACCGGTTCAAATGCCACCTTCAACTTGGCCAGAGCGTGGTTTACCTCCCAACTACTCACCACCTCTTACATCTACTGCTATGATTGGTCAGAATTCTAGACCAGTGTTTCAAGTTCCAGTTTTCTCCGAGCCTAGACCTGTGGTTCATGCTGTTGTCCAGACTACTCGACCTCCTTTCGAGAACCCTCTCTATGAGTACAATGCTGACATTGCTCAGGGTGAAGACCATGAAGATTTTGTTGAACCTGCGATTGTCCGTGAACAGTTTCAGACCATAGACAAGAGACTTAAAGCCGTAGAGGGTACTGATTTCTTCAACATTGATGCAGAAAACATGGGTTTAGTTTCTGACCTTGTTATGCCTGCTAAGTTCAAGGCTATCGATTTTGTGAAGTACAAAGGTGATTCTTGTCCAAGAGCTCATTTGGTCATGTATACCCGAAAGATGGCTGCTCATGCCAAGAATCAGAAGTTGCTTATCCATTGTTTCCAAGACAGTCTGAGTGGAGCTTCTCTCAAATGGTATATGAATCTTGAACAGAACAGCATTCACTGTTTCCAGGATCTTATTAATGCCTTCATGAAGCAATACAAGTATAACCTCGACATGGCTCCTGATCGTCGTCAGCTACAAAACATGTCTCAGAAGGAAAAAGAATCTTTCAAGGAATATGCTCAGCGCTGGAGAGAGTTGGCTTCTCAAGTTGAACCTCCTTTGGCAGAGAAGGAATTAACTGGATTGTTTATGGACACCTTGTCTCCATTCTACTGGGAAAAGATGATTGGTAGTGTTTCCTCCAGCTTCACTGATTTGGTTACTATTGGTCAGAGACTCGAGGAAGGACTTAAGAATGGTAAAGTATCCAAGGCTGCTGAATCGTCTAATGGTGCTAAGAAATTCTATGGGAATTTCCAGAAGAAGAGAGAAGATCAGACCAATGTTGTTATGTTTGAAACCAGGAGGCCTCGTCCTCGACCACAGTATGCTGACCACCCTGATATTACTGCTGTTACTCATGTGGTTACTGCTCCACGACCAGCTCAAGCTCCTCAACGTCCAGCTGTTGGACAGAGTCAGTACCGTAATAGGAATAATTTTGATCCTATTCCAATGACATACACTGAACTTTATCCTGGGCTAGTTCAGAAAGGTTTGATTACTACAAGGCCTTTACCTCCTCCTCCAGATCCACTTCCACGTGGATTCAGATCTGATCTCCATTGTGCATTCCATGAAGGTGGTGCAGGTCACGACTTGGAACATTGCTTTGCATTGAAGGCTAGAGTACAAGAGCTGATCAGAATTGGTATTCTCTCCTTTCGTGACACCAATCCGAATGTCAAGAACAATCCTTTGCCAGAGCACGCTAAGTGAGGCTTCAGCTGACTTCAGTAGGCTTCAGTGTTTCAGACAGGACAGCTCATTCTTGTTTCTGATTAGTCACTAGACTTATGTTTCTTGTTGTTTGCATTTTCCTTATTTGTATTAGCTGTTTGCATTCGAGTTGTATTTGTACTTTCATGATTAATAAAATGAGCATTGCAACTTTTGGATTCAATTGATTTGCTTTTGTTATTTACATCTCTACGCTTTATCTTTAAAAAAAAAAAAAACAAAAACAAAAACAAAAACAAAAATTATCTCTTTTCCACTTTCTTTTTTATTATGCAAAAATTGGAGGGAGGATGATGAAAACGTAATACTCATAATTGTTGTCGGTATGCTTTCAAATCAAAACTTTGCTGAGGATGTAAGGCATTGTTTCAGTTCCCAAACACTGGAGAAATAAGGAAGATAACCCCTCGTCAACCCCTTTTAGCCTTGAAGTAGGAGTTTTTTTTCTTTACAAATAAAAACCCGCAATCTTAACCTGGGGGCAGGGTAGTTCTCAGTTAACTGGATTGTGCATTCAAATACAAGAGTTTCAGGCAAGACATCTTTCAACAAAAGTTTGCATTCATAAATTTTCCTTCGCGCACAACAAGCAAGTGTCGAAGATGTCCTTCAAGTCAAAAGTCGATGATGGTTCGCCGTAATCATTAAGTCAGGCAGTCACTTTCTTTCAAAAAAAAAAATCAAAAAAGGAAAAAGCCTGCTAAGTCGAAACCTATGAAGGAGACTTAGGCAAAAATTGGGGCATCCCGCTGACTGTAAGATTCACGAGAAACAGTTCAGGCAAAAGTTAGGGATAATAAAAAGGAAAAATCTTTAAATCCTTACCATGAAGTCCTCAATGAAAAAAACCAACCAAGAGTTATAAGGAAGTAGCGACTGTCACCTCAAAAGTCCCTTAACTTCTGAACCATCATCACTATCATCAATGCAATCCCTAACCTATGGGAACCTGAGTGCAAAGTCTGAGTTAACTGAGTGTAGGACTGGAGATCATCACGAAGATGGGGTGGGTACAAATAAACTTTGAGCCTTTATCCTTTGTTTCTTAAACCGTGAACCAGGCCACGTTATAACCCTCAAAATACCTAATTGAAGCAAGGTTATTTTGAAAGCATACTACAACGAGGTTGCGTAAACTGACTCCTAAAGATCTTTGCAGATCATTTTTTGGCATCACGCCTTTTTGCTTTATCTTTCACTTTTAAACGTCTCGAACCACCGTGTTCTGACCAGTGACCCTATTGTTTTACCTCTTTCCAAAAATAATTTTGATTTCAAAAGTTGCATTTACTATGTTTGTATGAACACTTTTGTTTGCAATCTGGCTTCCGCTTAAGGAATTTTCAAACACTTGAGAAACTTGTTCAGTGATCCAATCAGGGGCAAGTTCCTTCCAGATCTTATTGAGAATCAGTTCAAGATTTGTTTAGTGCAAGTCCTTCCCAGAATTGGTTTATACGGAAGACTTTTTCAAGACTCATACTGGGGCAAGTTTTCCAAGTGCACTGTAATTCAGTCATTTACAGAATCATTCCAGCAGAAGCAATTATCAGTTCATCTACAATAGTTAGCTAGTCTGGGGCAGTTAACTTGAAGAATCTCCATGCAGCTTTCCATCCTTCCTACAAGGATCGTCAACTTAATACAATTTACCAGTGTGGCAGAGAATGTGCTCAGTAGCATCTCTAGTCCCTAAGCAGAATGACGGTGACATCTATGTTGAGGAATCAGTCTTCCAGTCTTGTCTTCTCCACAAAAGAGTCGAACCGTGTCGTCGATGTCTGCATTGCACCTGCATTTGCATCATGGCATAATTCATATACATATGCATAGCAAGAGTGTCATCCTCATTTGCACTCATTTGCATTCTCTATAGGTCGTGTTGTTATCCACGTTTTACCTTGTCGTCAAAGTCCAACTTACTTGGCACCTACCAAACAGATGTTTGTTGCGTCTATCCAATGCTTTCTTGGGTATCTCCTTGTTCATGTTCGTTCAATGCTTTCTTGGACGTTGTGATTTCTTTACATCCAATGCCTTCTTGGATTCACCTTTTGTCTCATTTGCGTCTGATGCCTTCTCAGATATTATGAGTCATACCTTTCATTCAAAGCTATTATTGAATGACTGGTTTCTTTGCATTCAATGCCATTCTTGAATGTAGTCTTTTGTTCACAGTCATCTAAAGCCATTATTAGATATTGTGATTATACCTTTCATTCAAAGCCATTATTGGATGACTGGTCCCTTTACATCCAATGCCTTCTTGGATCCCACCTTGTTACCTCATAGTCATCTAAAGCCATTATTAGATACTGTGATTATACCTTTCATCCAAAGCCATTATTGGATGTCTGGTTTCTTTACCATCTGATGTTTTTCCGGATGTGTCCCTCCTTCTGATGTTCTTCCAGATCGAGTCTTTGTTCACTTATCTAAAGCCATTATTAGATATTGTGATTGTACCTTTCATTCAAAGCCATTATTGGATGTCTGGTTTCTCTTTGTTCACTTATCTAAAGCCATTATTAGATACTGTGATTATACCTTTCATCCAAAGCCATTATTGGATGTCTGGTTTCTTTACCATCTGATGTTTTTCCGGATGTGTCCCTCCTTCTGATGTTCTTCCAAATCGAGTCTTTGTTCACTTATCTAAAGCCATTATTAGATATTGTGATTGTACCTTTCATTCAAAGCCATTATTGGATGTATGGTTTCTCTTTGTTCACTTATCTAAAGCCATTATTAGATATTATGATTGTACCTTTCATTCAAAGCCATTATTGGTTGACTGGTTTCTTTATCTTGTTCACTGTCATCTGAAGCCATTATCAGATATTGTGAGTACACCTTTCATTCAAAGCTATTATTGGATGACTAGTTTCTTTGTGTCCGATGCCTTCTCGGATTACATTATTTTGTCTTATTCTCATCTGTTGCCTTCTTTGATATTGTGAGTTTACCTTTCATCCAAAGCCATTATTGGATGTTTGGTGTTTTTCTTCATCCGACTCCATTCTTGGATGATGTTTTCCAGATACTTTTCTTTATTTCAATTCATTTCTGACACAATTGTAATATTTTTCCCTGTGGTACCCTTCCCCATAGGCTTCTCTGTCTTGCATTCATTTCATCTCATAACATATCATCTGCATTTGTGGCATCTTATGGCAAAAAAAAAAATTGTGCATGTTTATATTTAAGTCTCTCCTATCTCGTCGAGACGAAGATTTCAATCTCCATATCTCCGGATAGAAGAAACTTAAATAGGGGCATCTGTCGCACCCTAATTTTTTACCATAAGATTCCACCTCTTTGTACATCATCTCGCATATCTGTATGCTTTATTACTAACAGGTTTGTGTAGGAACATTGGTATCAAGTGGAGTTGGTGTTCATTTTCTCAGTCAAGTACTTCAAGATGTGATCAACAGATTCTGACTATTAGGGTCCTAAGGTTTCTATTTGTTATTTCCTCAGAGTTCCTCAGAAGTTTCAGTGTGTCCCAGAGATTTAGGGTTTTCCTGATGTTGGTTTTGAACACGACCTCGCGCTCGCCGTCGCCGGCCAGTGGCCTTGGCGCGACGAGCTTTTTTTTCTTTACGGATGGTGATGTTTGATGCGAGAGAGAGAGAGAGATATGGAGAATACAGACGAAGGAAAAGGAAACGAATGAGAGAAGGAGAGGTTTTTGATTACAAAGATAAGATGATGAGGGATCGCGCTTAGAATGAGAGGTGGTTTGATTCACAGGTGGTTTGTTCTTGTCTTGCTACGATGCTTTTTTTTTTTCATTTCTCTTTCCAAATGAATTGTGGAGGAGGAGTCTCTTAGGTTAATTCTGGTGGGTGTAGGCTAACTGGGTCGGATCCGACCCAGTCCGTGTTTGGGCTTTCTTCTTCTACTTTTTATCCTAGCCCATGATCTTCCATTTCTATTTTTTTTTCATTATCTTGTTTTAAGGAGAATTTTTACAAAGCTTGTTTTAATATTATTTTCTATCGTACTTTAGATATATTTTTATTTTATTTTTAGACTTTCGTTATATCATTAAGTATAGTTTTTAAATAAAAAATATAAAAATATGTTTCTTCTTTAGGATTCTAACATTCAGATTTTATCTAATTAATTTCTTTAATCAGTTTGACTTCCACCTTGTGAGTTTGTAACTCATATGTCTGTTTGCTTATTTACTCAATTCCAAAGGAAAGATTTTTCCCTCTTGACTTCCATGTCACAATTTAGCCTACTTTTAAAACTTTCTCATCTATCCTAACCTTAGGATCGGAGTCACCGCACTCTACACCATGAACACTTAATTCATCCTTTTAACTTAACTTTAACTTTAGAGTCACCGCACTCTATGTAGCGTCTTGCCATAGACGCTACCTCCCCTGGAACCTCGACCACCGTCAAGAGTTCCTTACCCTCTTTGAGGGGAACTACGAATACTCTGATTCCACTCCCTTCAGGATACGTAGGCACAAGATGCGATGTCCTGGCGAGTATACTTAGATACTAACCCCCTAGGTCTTTCCTTTAGCATAACACCCTTAGCAAGCAAGTAATAGATAACATAAATACTAACAAGAGGTTCCTGTAGAGTACTACAGACGTTTAGGATGCTAATACCTTCCCTAGACGTAACCAACCCCCGAACCTTAGATCTCTTAGGTTTTTTCATTCTTTAAACCTTTCCTTTGGATAAAATAAAGACCGGTGGTGAATTTCAAGAAATGTGATTCATGTTAATCCAATAGCTTGGTATCCAATTCTCACTGCGACAACTATGCCAGGTACTCCTCGGTAAAACGGAGTTGTAGAGAGACGTAATCGCACGCTTATGGACATGGTTAGGTGCATGATGAGTCATTCGTCATTGCCTGATTTTCTTTGGGGTGATGCTTTGAAGACTATTGTCTACATTCTAAATCAGGTGCCTAGTAAATCAGTGTCGAAGACTCCTTATGAACTATTAACAGGCAGGAAGCCAAGTTTGAGACATTTTCATGTTTGGGGTTATAAGGTTGAAGTCAAACATTACAATCCTCAACAGAAGAAACTTGATATGAATATTGTTAGTGGTTTCTTCACCGGATATAGTGTTGGGACTAGAGGTTGCAGATTTTATTGTCCTTCTCATTCTACACGAGTCATAGAATCTGATAGAGCAATTTTCTTTGAGGGTGATTTGGATAGTGGAGTCTCTATGCTACGGCCAGTTCTCTTGAAAAAGATCGTACTTTTCTCCCTATATCCAATTGTTCCTTTCCTTAATGAGGTTGTGATTCCAGTAATTCAAAATAATAATCGAGTTCTGGCACCACAAATAGATGAGCATGAACAAATTGATGCCCTAGAGCCTATTCATGCTGCTGAACCAAGTAACATTGCTGAAGTTGCTCCATTGAGACGTTCTCAGAGAGCTCGAAAGCCTACAATATCAAATGACTTTATTGTGTATCTCCAAGAGCATGAGTTTGATATTCATGACGATGATGATCCTACCACTTTTAATGAAGCAATTACTTGTTCTCATGCTTCTGATTGGCTGTATGTTATGCATGATGAATTAAATTCTATGTCTCATAATGGTGTTTGGGATCTCACAGACTTGCCAGTTGGTTGCAAGACCATTGGATGCAAATGGGTTTTCAAAACTAAACGTAATCCTGATCGTAAATTTGATAGATACAAAGCCAGGATAGTGGCAAAGGGCTATAGTCAAAGAGAAGGGATTGATCACAAAGAGACTTTCTCACCCGTCTCTACCAAAGACGCCTTTCGAGTTGTTATGGCTTTGGTTGCACACTTTAATTTGGAACTTCACCAGATGGATGTGAAGACAGCTTTTCTGAATGGAGAACTTGTTGAAGAAGTTTACATGATTCATCCTGAAGGTTTCATTGAAGCAGGAAAAGAGAAGTTAGTATGCAAACTGAAGAAATCCATATATGGATTAAAACAAACATCTAGACATTGGTATTTAAAGTTTGATAAAGTTGTCACTTCTTTTGGTTTCAATGAAAATGCTTCAGATCAGTGCATTTATTTAAAGACCAATGGGAGAGATTTTATAATCTTAGTGTTGTATGTCGATGATATCCTTCTTGCTAGCAATAGTGTTAGTCTTTTGAATGAGACAAGAACAATGTTAAGTAACCACTTTGATATGAAGGACCTAGGTGATGCTTCTGTTGTTTTAGGCATCCAAATTATTCGTGATAGGTCACGTGGTGTTCTTGGTTTATCTCAAAAAGGATATATTGAAAGAATTCTTAAACGCTTTAATATCCAATCTTGCTCCTCGTGCACTGTTCCTGTCCAAAAGGGTGATAAGCTCTCTAAATCTGAATGTCCTCAAAATGATAAAGAAACTGCTGAAATGGAAAGAGTCACATATACTTCCGCTGTTGGTAGTTTGATGTATGCTCAAGTTTGTACTCGTCCCGATATTGCATATGCAGTTAATATTTTAGGGAGATACTTGAGTAGCCCAGGATTGGGTCATTGGAAAGTCGTTAAAAAGGTTATGCGGTATTTGCAGGGAACCAAGGATTACATGTTGACCTATAAGAAGTCTGATAAACTTCAGGTCATTAGTTATTCTGATTCTGATTTTGTAGGTTGCCCTGACGACCGAAAGTCTACTTTCGGCTTAATTTTTATGATGGCAGGAGGAGTTATTTCGTGGAAGAGTGTTAAACAGACTCTTACAGCTACCTTAACCATGGAGGCGGAATATGTAGTTTGCTATGAAGCTACTTGTCAAGCTATGTGGCTGAAGAACTTAATCTCTCACTTCAAAGTTGTTGAAAGCATATCCAGGCCACTTGTGATATATTGCGACAATTCTGTTGCTGTACATTTCACTCAGAACACTAAGAGCTCTTCTCGCTCAAAGCTTTTTGATATTAAGTATCTATTTGCCAGAGAGAAAATTCTTGAATTTCAGACTCGAATTGAACATCTTGCCATAGAGAACATGTTGGCAGATCCACTAACCAAAGGCTTAATTGTTGGTGTTTTTCAAAGGAATGTAGCCAACGTGGGCGTATTTAAGTCATTTGATATTTTGGATTAGTAGAGTCTGATTGTTGTATTTAATTATCGTAATGAGATATGTATAAGATGATGTCAATTTAATAATCATATCTCTTACAGCATTTCAGATGCTTGGACCATTATTGGATTACATATTTCTTCATTATATTATGTTAATTCATATTCATTATCGTTATGTGAAATGTGAGTATTTGAAATGTGTGATTTGTTTCCCTATCAGATACAATTTATGCATTGTTAAATTTTGTGTTTTCTCACATTATTTTGATGATAAATGATTGATATATTTGTTTATTATAATTGTTGTATTTTAATAATTAATTAAAGTCATCCAAGTGGGAGAATGCTAAATATATAATGGATTTACTTTAATTAATTATTAAATAATTATAAAAATTATATCAATTATTAATTTATTTAATTAAATGAATATTGTATTGGGCTTAATTGTTTAATGACCCGTGATGGGTTGGGTCATTCTTTTGAATAGCCCGCTGAGATGTCTCTTCCCTCGTCTGTTGGTTATATATTCCGGCTATCCCATTAGGTCAGACACCAACCGTAGTCATTCCATCAGAAAGCAGTAGCATTCTCAGGCTTACACTTAAACAAATGGATTCAACTATGACAGGTACATGTTTATAGAATTATTTATATTATAATATGCCCTACAATCATATCTATGATTTTGGTTATACAGTTAATATTCCTTCAGATACGTCCAACTTGGAAAATCATCATACACAATTAACCCCCTTGTTTCTGAGATTCCTTATTTCTGAGATTCCTTATTTCGCAAGCGTGTCCATATAATGATTAGTTTCCCTATGTATATGCTCTATGCACAATTCTCCATTGCTGCTACCTACTTGTCATATTCTTCTAATCATATTTAGTCATAGCTCTGGCTCAATATGAAACTTATTAATAGCTTCCACCACAAGTTTACTATCAACTTGGACAAAAAGTCGATTGTAACCTTTGTTCTGAGTAATTTCTAGACCCACGAAAATGCCCCAAACCCCATTTGCATGACTGCTGCAATTTCCTATGTGTTTGACACTCCCCTGCATCCTGCCTCTTTCCCACTTTGCACTCCCCTATCAGAATTAAGGCATATCCAGTCCACTTCAATAAGCCTCTATTTGATATGAATCTCAACTGTATAATTTCTACTGACTTTATTTTGCATATTGATGCTCTTGTGATACTTCTGGACATTCTCTCAAATAACATGCACCAGATTTTGAGGCATAACATAAGTTGCCACATGCAACCTTTGATTCCTCCAATAATAAATACTATGACACGGAGTTGCTCAAACTGTCGGCCATTGAGGCCATTGTGATTTATCTTCAAAATGAAACTTCTGATTCTCTCTGGAACCTGCAAATTCCATATATCTTTCCAATGTTTCTCCTATCTTGAGTATCACTTATTCCATCAAACACATTACATATTGAGAAGACTCCATTAACTGATCCACCCCAAATACATGTATTATCTTCATCCTCATTCATGCTTGGTGGTGGGATAGATTGAATTTTACCCAAAACTTCCTAATTGAAACTGTTCCCCAGCAAGTTTCGGTTCCATTTTTCGTATTCAATGACTAAATCTGCTACACTACTTGCTAACTCTCTACCACCATTCTCATGCAACATCACCTCTTGAAGTTTCAACCTAAGTTCAACCCGAGCATCTTCCTAAGCTCCTATTTTATTTTCATTTCTCACTTCCAAAAAGGACATATTAACAAGAATAGGTCAAATACTCACCAACTGCTTCCAAAGGCTTGAATCATTTGATTTGGAACTAATATCTCTTCTCCTTAGGGATGACAACGGGTCGGGTCGGGTGCGGGTTTGACACTACACAAACCCGCACCCGAAATCACCACCCGAACCCAAAGGCTATTCGGGTGGCAAAATAACACCCACGCCCACACCCATTGGGTTCAGGTTTTTCCACCCAAACCCGAACCTGTAGCAAAAACAAAAAAATACAACAACAACATTGAAATTTGAAACACAATAATTCCATCAAAGTCTCTCAAAGAAATTAAGGAATTAAATTACAACTTTCCATCAAGTTTGGAAACATTAAAATTAAAATTAAGGTCTTCAACATCTTAACATTACAATTAAAATTAAAGTCTACAATCAAAGCGGGTGTGGTTTCGGGTTTCGGGCGCAGATTTCACACTACCCAAACCCGCACCCGAAATATCGGGTGGCACCTTAACCCAGTCAACTCGGATTTTCACCCGTTGACTCGGGCTCGGGTGCGGATGAGCCCCGCGGGTTTGGGTCTGCCTGCCATCCTTATTTCTCCTTTGTCTTTGAGTTATATATTTACTCCTTTTGCACCAAAGATTATAATCCCCACATTTTAATTGCCAACCCAATTTTGCTAAACAAGCTTTATTCATATCCATAAGATTCCTCATACCCAATCCTCCTTGTTGTTTTGCTATTGTGATTTCACTCCATCTAACTGTATGAAGATGTTTGTTGTCCTCGCTATCACCCCAGATAAATGCCCTTTGACATCTTTAAATCTCCTTGAGACATGTTTTTGGAACAGGCGTATTCATCATAGTGTAAGTATGCAATGCTTCCAACACAGATTATGCAAGTGTTACTCTTCCTGTAAAATACAGTTGATTTCCTTTCCAGCTAGACAATTTACTTTTGACTTTTAGGAATGAAACCTATTTGGTTATGATATACAATTTTATCCATATAAATTTTTAGCATATTCACAATCACTTTGCTAAAACTTTATAGATATAATTGCATAGAGAAATAGGCCTGAATTGGCGAACAGTTAGAGGACTATATAGTTTGGGTATCAGACAAAGCTCAGTGCCATTTACCCCTTAATTGTCAACCAACATGTTCCACAAGTCCAGTATGAAGCTACACTCACTTCCTCGTATTATATGCCAAGTATTTTGATATAAGCTTGCAGGAAAGCCACGTGGACCAGGTAACTTCCATGGTGACACCCCATAATAATACCTCTCTCCAAACCTATTGTATTAGTAAATACAAACCCGGTAAAACCCAAACGAGTGAAGGCTTTATTGAGTTTACCTATATCTGACATGGTTCCCATGATGACAAAAATAGCATACTTCTTCTCTTGCATGTAGATATTACAACCGAAATAATCTCTCGAAGCCCTTTTGGGCCCAATTGTTCCAGATTATGCCATTGAAAATGAAACACTCCACTGTATTGCACATTGTCTGCCACTTGTCCAGCTATAATCTCTCTAACTTTTTTATCTTCCATAACTTTCTCCAAATATAGCTTATTTTTACCACGTATAATCCATTTCTCCTTTTCCTTGATAGTGCGACGTGACGTTATATCCAAAAAGTTTGTAGTAGTTTTCTCTTTTTTCTTCCTTTTTGTCACCTCAGAATTTTTTGACACATGTTGTTTTTCTATTGACTCTTTGTTTGTCCTCCTATTTTCCTTTCCATTATGTTGGTATCTAAATGAATACTCCTTCCGTTCTGTATTATAAGCAAATTTTATTTTTTAAATATATTGAATAATTAATGTATTTGGTCTATATATATACTAGATATATTAATTATTCAATGTATCTAAAAAATAAAATTTGCTTATAATATAAAACGAAGGGAGTATTCATTTCTATCTCATTGTATTTCTCCTCCACGTTTCCTTGCTGAATTTCCTCTTTGTCTTTATTGTTTCCTTCTTCGGTAAGCGCCATGAACCTGGAGACTGTATTCTTCATCTCTACATTCACCGAACCATTGTTTCCTTTCGAAATTTGAACCTCCATATCCGTGTCCTGCTTGCCTTTCCCTGTTCTCTTTTATTTGCACAATGGTCCATGACTTTTTCCTTGCTTCATGGTTTTTGATGTTATTGTCTTCATTCATGCTTGTTCCTGAAGCATCTTCTTCCCTCTTTCCATTTCCATCATCCTTTTTCCTTGAGGAACACTATGTGTAATACCCAAATCTACCAAAACTAATACATACCATATGGAGTCCTCCATACTCCACTTTATAATGCCTACATTTTATGGAAAACATTGCAAGAAGCTGCTTGGTTAGGTCAACCTAGATGCATAATCTAGCATGTTTTCCTTGCTTGCTTGATAGTGTGTCTTTATCCACCTTGACAACTTTTCCTACCCTGTTTCTGATGAAAGTGAGAACATGCTGATCGTAATATTCAATTGGGAAACCGGAGATCCTAACCCAAACTACTAGTTGCTCCACTGCATTCCTTGATGGACAAAAATTGAGGCTCCATCCACAAACGGTAAGGTGGTGATCATATATTAACCACGACCCTTTCATTAGCGCAAAAGTCTGATCCTCTTAACTTGTAAAGTTGATTAAATAATAATCTTGTACGAGATCGATGGTGTTTAGAATGCCTCTTCTTGCCTACATCTGATGTAACCTACTTTTCAGAGCATTGTAGCCTATTCTTCTTCCAACTTCCAATCATTTTGATGATAACCCCTCTTACCCACAGTTTCGAAATCGTCGTTCCTCCAATAGTAACAACACAAACTCTGGGCATTCATAATCCCTGAGTTTGTGTTCCTCAATTCTTATGCCTGAATCGTTGATCTCTTCATCCTCCATAATCTCCTCATCCCGTGATTGATTCAGTGTCTCATTATTCTTTCCAGATGTTTCCTCCATCACTATGTTCTTCTACAATATCTTCTCATGCAAACTTTCTTCAGTCGGTCATTGATTCCCTATAGCTTTATTCACCATCACCTGTTGAGACTGAAGAGTCTTGGTAGATACGTTCATTCCCCTTTCTTTAGTTCTTTTTGTACTTTATGCCTTCAGATCATCTTCCTCGGCCTGATTCTTTGGGTTTGCAAGCAAACCCTAATGTTGATTGACTCATTCAAAACCCTAGTAGAGCGTTGTTGATATCAGTATATATATGAAGATTGTGCTAAATTCAAATTTTTTTTATTAAAGTTTTTAATTTGAATAAATACTCTTTTTCATCCATAATTTTGTAACGACATTAATTTTCACTTGTGTGGAAAATGACGTATAATATAAAAATTTTGTGACTGATTTAGTGAGGGAAAAAACAGTTTCAAAAAACTAATTTTATGAAATTTAAAATATTCTTCATCTTCTTCATTAAACTCAACACCGTATCAAATTATAAACTAATCATCCCACATTATGTACGAGAAACATCTTCATCAACTGTACTAATTTCAAGAAAACAACATTGTGAAATTTAATCCTTCTTTAATCATACAAACAGTCATCAAAACTTCTGGCTAATACACTCACCACCTTGCTTGCAATAGACATACCAATTTCTCTAGTAAGTCGCAAGTCATGTGCTGCTTTTCGTACTGATTTCTTTACTACAACATCATACTCATCAACCCTTGAAGCAATTGCATCCTTGACAATCTATAAAGAATACACGTGAATTAGTAATAAATAAAAATTCTCCATGTTATCAACAACATGCCATAAAATGTTGACCATTTCTTAATACACCACCCAAGTTTCTTATACACCACGTGAAATTATTTTTTTGCCCCCCAGTTTCGGATGTGCACATCCAGACGCACCGTTTTTTTTAAACGCTGCCTTGTTCCGGATGTGCAAATCCAGAATGACAAATTACGCTTATTCTCGGATGTGCACATCCGAAAAAATGGCTGAAGCTTAAAAAAGGTATAATGATAATATATTTATTTTAAGAAATAATAATAATATGTATTTTAAAAGAATAACGATCAACAGTAAAACATTACTTCTTTGACGTTATCCGAACTCCCAAATCTATTCTCGAAGATTGTAGGACAAATCAAGATCAACAGTAAAACATTACTTCTTTGACGTTATCCGAACTCCCAAATCTATCCTCGAAGATTGTAGGACAAATCAAGATCAACAGTAAAACATTACTTCTTTGATGTTATCCAAGATAAATGGCAGTAGAGTCGACACAAAGTTCGTGGTACTCCTATTACCACTTGCAGAACCAATGGACTGACTTTGGGTCACAAGATACAGAGGAATTGTTTCTGCTCAGGTTCATTGCGAGGAGATAATTCAAGATCTCTTTAAAATAACAATGGATCCTTAGAAGGGAAATCGGCCCGCTGGAATGATAAGATAATTTTGTTAGATTTGTGTATTCCTCATGATAGGATAATTCAGGGAGTGGCGTGTGACTTTCTATAAATCAACTGGGTTTAAGCCTAAAAGGATTATATTTTACAGGTTCGCGTTGGTTTTTTCTAAATGATACATACTGATTTCTATTGATGTATATGTATATATTATAACTTGTATATTAATGATACAGTTCCTCCTGCTTATTATGCACACATGCTAGTTTTCCGCCCTTGATACTACATAAGTGAAGTCGAAAATTATGATTCTGGTTCTGCAAGTGGTAATAGGAGTACCACCAACTTTGTGTCGACTCTGCTGCCATTTATCTTGGATAAAGTCAAAGAATCTCTCCACTGAACATTATGCTAAAGATGTTCATTTTCGCATGGAGCTTATTCAAGTACATTTAAACTTTCATGATGCATTCATGATGTTAAATGATAGTTGTTTATATTCATGACCGTAAATCTGTTGTTAACTTTATCAGAATGCCGAAGACAACCATTATATTGACGGAGAGACTCCAACCCTGGAGTTTGTTATAACTTCTGATGACATTACTGCTACTAGTGCACCAGCCACATTACTTATTTTCAATAACAAAAAAGGTTTATCTCCGAAAAATATTGAGTCCATCTGTAGTGTTGGAGAGATACGAAGAACAAAGTTTTCTATTGGAGAGATACGGAGAACAAAGTTTTCTATTGGAGAGATACGAAGAACAAAGTTTTCTATTGGAGAGATACGGAGAACAAAGTTTTCTATTGGAGAGATACGGAGAACAAAGTTTCCTATTGGAGAGATACGGAGAACAAAGTTTTCTATTGGAGAGATACGAATAACAAAGTTTTCTATTGGAGAGATACGAAGAACAAAGTTTTCTAACCCCTTGACTCAAGATCTTCATCATGCTATCAAGACCTTCTCGCTCCCCTCATTCGAATGTATATTAACTTGGGATGATATATTAACGTATGCGACCAACCGACAAAACCGATTTAAAAAAAAAAGTTATGTTATTTTTCAGATCTGCAGATCCGGAATTTTAAAAAATAAAGCTATACAATGTTTCCGGAAGTGCACATCCGGAACACATCAGCGTTTTTTTAAAAAACGGTGCGTCCGGATGTGCACATCCGGAATCTGGGGGCAAAACGAAATTTCACGTAGTGTATAAGAAACATGGGTGGTGTATTAAGAAATGGTCTAAAATGTTATCAACGACCACAACCAATGTCACTCTTTACAAAATTTCTTGTTACCCTAAAACCAAACCACCTTTGCATAGTAAAGTTCACGCTCCTTGTAGCTAGGGCTGGCAATGAACCAAACCAATTCGAAAATAGTTCGAAATTCGATTCGAAAATTAAATCGTTGAACTAGGTTCATGAACCAAATGAGCTGAATATGAGCTAAAAACTAAGTTCGTTAACTAAATGATCTGAACTTGAACTATACATAGTTCGACTCGTTAGGTTCATGAGTCAATTCGATTATATATGAGATAAATTATATTGTCTTTAAGAGTATGTTTAAAGATTTGTTCTAAATCTTAGTCTCATATTTTCTTTTAATCTAACGGTTTTAATTGATAATTTGTATTCTCAAGTGAGTAAAATATTTCTACGAATAATTATACAAATAAAATTAACATCGTATAAATTCCAATCTTATAACTTTTTATTTTATTTCTATATTTTTTATTTAAAAAATATTAATTTAAAATGTCAAATATATATATAAAAAATAGACTTTAACCGAGATTGAACCTAACAAGATAACAAGATAAACCTAACGAGTTGAACCGAGATATTCGTGAACCTAACAAGATAAACCTAACGAGTTGAACCGAGATATTCGTGAACTTCTAGCAAGTCGAGTTTGACCTGAAAAAAAAGTTCGTGATGAACTCGTACTCGGCCAATTCTCAACGAGTCGAGTTTGAGCTGAAAAAAAAGTTCGTGATGAACTCGAACTCGAACTCGAACTCGGCTAATTCTTAACGAGTCGAACTGAGCTAAGGCGAGTTCGACTCGACTCGACTCATTTCCAACCCTACTTGTAGCAGACCGCAAAAATTTGATTTACCAATTAATTTCAAACTAGATTCATCAAACTTGGTGGTTAATGGTATCATCAATGAGTTATTTAAAACCCAGAAAAGTGAGTTATTTGAAACCTAGAAAATTCAATTTACCAATTAAATTCAAATTTGGTTTTGGATTGAATTAATTTGATGGAGCACTACCACTTCTCTTGATTAGGCAAGACAACATAACGTGCATTCTTGGGTACCCACTTGAACCCGCTTCAGAGTTAAAGAGGAAAATCCGTTTTAACTAGGTTTAGATTTAGGTTTGTATTTTTTCCGATTCTAAAATACGGGGAAAGGTCGGGTAATGGGAACATTATTACCCACCCCAAACCCACATCCGAACCCGTCCCGTGTTCTTTTTTATGCAGATTTTTATTTAATTTTGATAATTTAGAATATTACATATGTGGTCAATATTTTTACATTTTAATTTGTATTTATTATTTAAAACATTTGAAATATATTTATGAAATTTTTTGAGATTATTTTATTTTATTATTATAATGTAATTTGATGTTAGAAATAATAAAATTTTCTATTAAAAAAATTGATTTCACTAAATGGATGGTGGTGGGGCGAGGAAACTCGAACCCAACCTGAATCCGTTTGGGATGAGTTTGAATTTTAATTTTCCATTCGTGTTTGGATTTGGGGCGGAGAATAAAAATTGTTTAGAGATTCGGATTTGAGTTTAAAGAAGGTAAAACTCATTACTCCATTTTTTATAAAGAGGATTCGGTAGGTACTGAAAGAATCAATTCAATTAAGGATTTGGAAACTGTTGAAGAGAAAGGTAAAACAGAAAGAAGACGAGGATTTTGCGATGACAAATCATGTTATATTGTGATAGTTTAAGCTTTAGCTAAAGTTAGATCTAGGGTTGCATCAAAATAAAAACACAAAACAACTCTGAAAATTTTCATTATTTAAAGAAAAACTAATATAAAGTCCCTTTATATAGTAGGGTTACAAAGATCAAATTGGGCCTAACAACATTAATTTTAAAAAGAAACCCAAATCAGAAAAATGTGAAATACACTCCCCTTTTAATGAGTGTAGAAATATTTAAACCAAAAGGGCTTTTTTGTAACTCTCTTAAATAATTATTGGACTTCTTAACAATACTATGGGGCTCAAAAGGAACCTTGTCCTCAAGGTTCACATGATGGTTGGACTGGGTAGCAAAATGATTGGGCCTGGGAGAGGAATTTGGGCGCAAGTGTTGGCCCGGGTGAGAAAAAGAACCGTTGCAAGTTGGCTGAGGAGAAAGTAAATTAGGGTTTGTTTCAGCATAGGGAAGTCATGTTTGTGAGAGTTTCGAGGATAGTGGAGGAGTAGGTGGGGCGGCCAGCTTTGGACAGTGGGAAAGCATGTGTTGGGACACGTTACGAGGTGAAGAGATAGGGGTTTGGAAAGATTGTGTACTGGTAGAGTGTGAAGTGGGAGAAAAACACGTGAAAGGTGGGAGAGGTAGGCTCCACGTGGGGTACTTGGATGGTTGAGATTGAGGGCTAGTGGGGACCGACAAATTCAACGGATGAGGAGTGTTGCACGTGGTATGAGAGGGGGTTGGTGGGTGAGACGAAGTGGGATAAAGATTGGTAAGTGTATCATCATTTTCATTTGTTACATTTGGAACTGCTTTTTCCTCTCCCAAAGAATACTTCAGTTCACTTAGTTTCTGCATTTTTTCTGAACTAAGTGACTTAGGATACAAAGCCATATCTTTTTTTTTTTTCTCCCAAAGAACATACTACTTGTCTTGAATTCGTCTCCTCTTTTTCTATTTGCAAGTCCGTAGCAACTTGAGTGCTGGTTGTGTCTCTAAGTTTCAACCCACTTTCAGAAATGAAATCTTTGGTTTCCTTTGTTGTTTCGTTTGTTTGCATGCGAGAAGATCCATGGTCACCATAATAAGGTCGGAGGAGGGAGACATGCACGACCGGGTGTATGCGAGAAGCAGGCGGTAGATCCAACTTATAAGCAACCTGGCCAATGCGTTGGAGGATGGTGTACGGGCCGTAGAATCGCCGTGAAAGCTTTTGTGAAGTTCGTTTTGACACAGTTTGTTGCCGATAAGGTTGAAGGCGAAGGAGAACCTTGTCACCCACTTCAAAGGTATAAGCAGATCGCTTTTTGTTAGCTTGTTCTTCCATTTGTTTCCTGCTGTGAGTTAAGTTTTGTTTTAGAAGTTGAAGTAAATCTTGTCTATTTTGCAGGGTAGAGTCCAGATCCTTTGAAGATGTTGACCCAACTATGTAGTCTGGTATTGAAGGAGGAGGATGACCATAAAGAGCAGCAAAAGGCGTCATTTTTATAGCTGAATGATAGGAAGTGTTGAACCAAAACTCGGCAAGGTGGAGAAACTTGTACCACTGGCGTGGCTTCTCACTACAAAAACATCGGAGATATGTTTCCAAACAACGGTTGACCACTTCTGACTGGCCGTCTGTCTCAGGGTGGTAAGCGGTACTATATTTAAGTTCTGTACCCTGTATTTTGAAAAGTTATTTCCAAAATGAACTTAGAAAAATAGGATCGCGATCTGACACTATAGATTTTGGGATACCATGCAGGCGGCAGATCTCCGTGGAAAAGCGAGATGCAAGGTCCTGCGCAGTGAACTTTGTGGGTAGAGCAACAAAATGAACATACTTCGTCAACCTATCACAAACGACCCAGATGACGGTGTGACCGAAGGAGTTTGGCAAGTGCGTTATGAAATCCATGGTAAGTTCCTCCCAAACCTGTTGTGGTATTGGCAAAGGTTGAAGCAAACTCTTTTTTTTCTGAGTTAGATATTTATTGTGTTGACAGATTTTGCATTGTTTGATGAAGGACTTGACTGTTGTGTACATACCAGGCCAAGAGAAGGAAGCTGCTAGGCGAGCCATGGTAGCTTTCACACCCGAGTGACCTACAGATGGTGTACTGTGATACTCAGAAATCAATCTTGCGCGAATGTCTCTATGATCGAGTATGAAAAGCCTTTGTTTACAGTAAAAAAGACCATTTGTGACTTTGAACATGTTCTCAAAATCTGTTCCTTGTTTATCTCTAATCTCTTGTTGGCCTTTGTTTGAAGCAAAATACTCTTGTAGTTCAGAAAACAACTTTGGGATTGTAGATGATATGGACAGAAAGAGTGGTTCAGGCGTTCCAAATTGTCTACTCAAAGCATCAGGAACTAAGTTGGACTTGCCAGGTTTGTAAAATATCTCAAAGTTAAATCCCTGTAACTTAGATGCCCACTTTTGCTGTTCTGGTGTCTGTATTTTTTGAAGCTATAGGTTTCTTAAACTCTTTTGATCTGTGTAGATATGGAAATGTTGTCCGATCAAGTATTGGCGCCACTTCTTCACAGACTCGGTGATAGCATACATCTCGCGCACATAAACGGAAGAAGCTTGCATACGAGGACACAACTTCTTGCTGAAAAAGGCTAAGGGATGTCCTTCTTGTGAGAGCACGGCCCCGATTGCGACTCCAGATGCATCTGTTTCTAGGATAAAAGTTTTTGTAAAATTTGGTAGTGTAAGGACCGGCATGTCGGTCATGATCTTCTTTAACTCTGTAAAGGCGATGCTAGCCTCTGTACTCCAACTGAATTTAGTGGAACGCAACAAATCGGTGAGGGGAGCGGCGAGAGTGGCGTAATTGCGCACAAAGCGCCTATAGAATCCGGTGAGCCCTAAAAATCCACGGAGTGTCGTGAGAGAATTCGGTTGAGGCCAATCCAAAATTGCCTTAACTTTGTCTGGGTCTGGTGCAACACCACCAACTTATATCACGTGTCCAAGATAATCAACTTTATCCACAGCAAACACACACTTTGAAATTTTTGCAACAAACGAATGAGACCTTAATAACTCAAAAATAACCTGCAAATGTGACAAGTGAGCTGCAAAACTGGAACTGTAAATTAGGATGTCATCAAAGAAAACTAAAACAAATTTGCGTAAATAAGGGCGAAGTAGATCATTCATCGCTGACTGAAAAGTAGATGGGCCATTTGTGAGCCCAAAGGGCATAACCAGAAACTCGTAATGACCGTCAAATGTTCTAAAAGCTGTTTTATGAGTGTCTTTCGATGCAACACGGATCTGGTGATAGACAGAGCGTAAATCTATCTTAGAAAAAATTTTAGCAGTGCCAAGCTCATCCAATAATTCATCAATGGTTGGTATGGGAAATCTGTCCTTAACAGTGACAGCATTAAGAGCTCGATAATCAACACAAAAATGCCATGTGCCATCTTTTTTTTTTTACGAGCAAAACTGGGGAAGAAAAGGGGCTGTGGCTAGGGGTTATAATTCCCTCCTTAAGCATATCTTTAATTATGGATGTCATTGCTTCTTTTTGGGAGTGTGGGTATCTGTAGGGTTTTGCATTGATTGGGGGTGTGTTAGGTAGAAGAGGGATATGATGGTCATGAGGTCTTTTGGGTGAAAGGCCGGTAGGGGGTTGGAAAATGGAGGGGTATTGTTTAAGAAGAAGAGTTACTTCAGGTGGAAGTGTGGTTGGAAGGGAGTCGAAGGGTGGCACAATAGGGTGTGAAGATTCATTTAAAGTCTCAATAGGTTGGATGGAAAGCAGGTGGAATGAGGCAATAGAATCTGTATGGAGCAATTGCTTGAGTTGGTGAAAGGATGTTAGGGCAGGTTGAGAAGTGGGGTCTCCTTTTAAGGTTAGTGAAGCTGCACCTTTTTGGAAGGTGATGGATGGTATAGAAAAATCCGCTTGAATTTGGCCTAATGTTCGTAGCCAGGCCATACCTAGCACAACATCTGCACCTTCAATTGGGAGTAGATAAAATGGTACAGAAAAAGGGTGGTCTTGTAAAATAATTTGAACGTCTTGGCAAATGCCTTGGCATTGTAGGTGAGACCCGTTGCCTACCATAACTGACATATTGGGAATGAGGGTTGGTTTCAGGTTAAGATGGGATGCTATTCGAGGTTGGAGAATATTGTGTGCACTGCCAGTATCAACAAGAACCATTACTGGTAGTCCTCCAATGAGACCTTTGAATTTTAAGGTCTGTGGTGAAAATTGTCCTGTCAGGGCTTGAGTTGATAATTGAAAGTAAGTGTCACTCAAGTCTGGTTGTTCTTGGTCCTGCTCAGTAGGTATAGCTTCAGGTTGGGGGGATTCTGAATTGTCATCTTCCACTAGAAGTAAAAGGAATCTGTTGGGGTGGAACATTTGTGTCCAATCACAAACTTTTCATCACAATTGAAGCACAGCCCTTGTGCACGCCTTTCCTGCATTTGGGCTTGGGAAAGCCTTCGGATAGGTAGTTTTGTGGGTTGTGTATTGGCTGAAGTTGGGGCAGCTGGCTGAATGTAAGGTACTGGAATTTGGGCTTTGGGTTGGGATGCTGGTGAAGTAGCAGCGCTGGATTTTGGGTAGGGATTTGTGAAGGGTTTGTTAAATTTAGGTTTTGAATCTTTGATTTTAGATTCAATAAGCTTGGCAAGACCAATGGCTTGAGATATTGAAATTGGTTTGTGGATTGCCATTTCGTTGCGAATTTCCGTTGACAGCCCCGAAATAAAACAATTTAAAATTGCTTCTTGAGGTAAGCCAATAACCTGATTAGCAAGTTTTTCAAACTGAGTTTGATAATCGACCACCGAACCATCTTGCCTTAATTTAAACAACTCAGCTTGGTGATTGGCATATGTAGACGGCCCAAAACGCAATTCTAAGGCTTTGGTAAAAGAGAACCAATCCGTCAGCAAATTATTGTGATGCATAAACTTATACCAACCAAGTGCATCACCCTTCATATAAAATGAAATTAATGATAAACGGTTTTCCGGTGGTAGTTGGTAAAAACTAAAAAATTGGTCAGCTTGAAATAACCATTCTAAAGGGTTGGTACCATCAAACAAGGGGAGTTCGAGCTTGGGGGTTCGGAATGGTGGTAATGGGGGAATTTGGGGAAAAGGGTTATAAGGTACTTGCTGAAAAAATGGAAGTGTATAGCTTTGTGGTGTGTTGGTAAATGCAGGTGATGTGTTTAGGTAAGTAGTGTATGGTGGGGGTGGGGGTGGTATAGAATAAGTGGTACGCATGGTGGCAGTAATGGGTGGTGGGATGTTAATTGAGGAAGATGCTGAGTGACGTAAGGGTGTGTGATTTGGGGAAACAACATGGGAAATTGGGGTGGAAAAATTGGGAATATTAGTAGGACCTAGGGTTATACCTGAGCTGCTGGCAGCAGCAGTTGCAGAAGTTGTTGCTGAAACCATGGCAGCAATGGGTTGTTCTCTTTGAGCTGCTAACTTAGTAAGCATGGACATGAGGGATTCAAATCTTGTGTCTTCCGTTTGTTTATCATTTTGCATTCTTGTATGAATCTGACCCATTTGTTGCTCCAAATCTGCCACAACTTTGTCAAATCTCTCATCAAGTTGCATTTGGGTTTGAGTCATGGCATTATCCAAGAGAAGTTGGAATGTATGAACAGCTTCCTCTACAATCTCTCTAGAAGAGAGATTTTGAGGTTTAGGGGGAGCCATGAGTAAGAAATGAAAGCACCAATTGATAGTTTAAGCTTTAGCTAAAGTTAGATCTAGGGTTGCATCAAAATAAAAACACAAAACAACTCTGAAAATTTTCATTCATTAAAGAGAAACTAATATAAAGTCCCTTTATATAGTAGGGTTACAAAGATCAAATTGGGCCTAACAACATTACTTTTAAAAAGAAACCCAAATCAAAAAAATGTGAAATACACTCCCCTTTTAATGAGTGTATAAATCTTTAAACTAAAAGGGCTTTTTTGTAACTCTCTTAAATAAATTATTGGACTTCTTAACACATTGACTCGATGTAATTTTAAGATAAGGTGAAGATTGTTAAAAGTGTGTCTTAGAATCTTAAATGATGAAGAGAAAAAAAAAAAATACGTAATCCAAAAAGCCGTAAAAGCAGTTTGGAAGAAGCCAGCGGCCGACAGCGAGTCTGGTCGTCAACGAGCAGCAGAGCTGGCGCGATGGCGTAGAGTGAGGTTGGTTTGTCATATGAGGATGGCTCTAGAGCTGACGCGGCGGCGCATAGTGAAACTGGTGGTGGAGCTGGGACAGATTGAAGCTGGCGGCAGAATGACAGTGGGTCCAAGGTCTGAAAGATTGTTCGATTTGTCGGAGTTCGGGTCTAATTTTCTCGGTTCATGTGTTTTGGACTTCTTCATTTCAGTCGGTGGGAACAATGTTAGTGTTACTTTTCAAGATTTGAACTCTGGAGATTCTTGAAAACAACGTGGTTGTTCTTAACTTACCATCTCAACTACGACATACTCAAATCGAAATCAATCTAAATAAAAACTGCAAAATCAATAACCACACCGCAAACACCTTTATACACCAATTACATATTACATAAATACAGTAAAGGAAGAATCAATCTGCTCCTATGATTGATCTACACTAATATTCTTCACACTTTTCTTCCTCTAGGGAATTTTATAGAGAAAAGGCTCAAGTAATATCTTTTATTTTGCTTCTATCAATTAGTAACAAGAGTCTTTGGTCACCATAATCTCTAAACCAATTAATGTTGTAACTCCTTCACCATGTAGTACCTTAAAATGCCTTATTTTTTTTTATCAAAATTCATTTACGTTAGTGTAACTGACTGCTCAGGGGGTGGTTTCTTCTTTTCTCTCAAAAGTGGTGTGAACATCAACACAACTCCAAGTCCTCCAACAACATTCAGGACAAAGAAAACCATATGAGTTCCTGCAGTTAAATGCGTAACAGTAAACTTCAGGAATCCAAGTTAAAAATGCTAGTAAAAGAAATGAGTGCAGAAATGTTCTTAAGTATATTGATGTCATATTCACGGCAGAAGAGTTCCTATGTCATTCTATTGTTGTGGCCTTTCTGAAAAAGCATAAGTATTGTGTTTTTGTTTACTAATAAATAGCATAGAATAAGTAGAAAAATAGTTGAACAGGTGGATATAGATGTTGAAATTGACTCATTAAAATTAGTTGAGCATCATTCATACCTGGAAGAAAAGACGCATGCATCCGTTTTTGTGACCAAGTTAATCTGCATTGACCAAAGGATGATATAAAATAAGAAATAGGAAAAACCCCTTTTGTTACAGAATGATAATCTGCATTGACCAAAGGAAGATATAAAATAAGAAATAGGGAAAATCCCGTTGATTATGGAATGATGGAATGATATTGCAGAACTTCGAAGGTCTGCACCTCCCAATGCCAAAATGGCCTCTTTCCCGTCCAACTACCCGATAATCTACTCTTTCACTATCTTCCCCTATTTATTCTAAACATAAACACTCAAATTAATAAAATAAAACTGCACTTAATTATATAATAATTACCCTCACTAATGCCCTAATAATTTTATAATCACCTTGTCCTCAAGGGGAAGGATAAAATAAGTGTCCATCAGGGTTCCACAACTTTAAGTAGAGGGACAGAGCAAGGTGTGAAACATGATAACTAATGACTGGATCATACACTGTTTTGGGTGGTATGTTTGAGCCAAAAAACATAGCATGACAGCAGTAGGCATTAACAGTGGTTGGATCAAATCAGAGGAAAATCTCCCCTTCACCAAGGACCTGTCAGAATCTGGCAGCTTCAGCAGATGTTGCGGTAGGGTGTCCAACTTTAGTGAAATCCATCTCTCTTTGGTAGTTGTTCTAGCCAGTCTCACCCTCGATTCAAACACCATACTTGTACCGTGTCCATCAAAGAGTTTGCCGATACCAAGAAATTTGCAAGAATCTGCCTTTGTCTCTTGTCGTTGTTCCACAATGACATTCACGTGGAAATCTTCTGCATCTCTTTCTACTTTTGTAGTTTCTACCCTTTCTTTGTTTTTCTCTTCTGCTGTCTGAATGAGATCAGAATTTCCTTGGGCAATTTCTTCTTGTTGAAGGTTAAATGTGTGAGGCATCGTTGACTCTATTTCCAATTCAGGTTCTTCTTCTTCTTCTTCGGATATAGGTAGAATGTCTCTATACTCTGGCTTAAAATGCCAAAGTAGTGCAACATGAAACATTCACCAACTAGCTTGTAGATGGCATTGACTCCACCAGTGCCACCATATGAGAGCACGGTTTCTCAAGGCTTTCACTGCCTCTAACAACTTCTCACTTTCTGGTGTTCCCAAAACATCAAAATGCTTCTCAATACAAATCAGCCACCAATAGGCATCACTGCTGCCATCAAACTGCAGCATGTACATTTTCTCCTGCTGTGAATTTCTTACTCCGAATCAGAACTGCTCTGATACCAATTGATAGAAACTTATACCAAACAATAAAATATAATAGTAATTATAATGAGTTTCCAAAAAATTCGAGAGTCTTGATTCTCTCCCTTCCAAAAATTGGAGAGCTTGGTCTCTCTCCCAAATATAACCACTTTCTAATTTTCAGCCTAACCCATCTAATCTAGTTTCCTCCTTTTATCACACCCCAAATAACTTCTTAATAATTGCTACTAAATGTTAATACTGAAAATAGTAAATGCTAATGAAAAGTAACTGTCTGGCAGAATAGAATGGCCACTTTCAGTTTCGGTTCCTAGTATTCTTAAGGTCTAACACAATGACAAAGAAAATTATCATGAAAGTTTGTACAACATATGCATTGATAAGCAAGTTTATCTCACAATGTGGAACAATGAAAGATAGGTAGAGAAATCAAAGGGCAACTCACACTGCACCGCCTCCAGCTGGACCAATTGCTTTGAATATTGACATTATAGTCATAGCAATGCCATTAGCTGCCCCTCTTTGATGTTGTTCCTGTTTTCCGAATCAACATTCCATTTACGCCACATTTTCCTCAAATTATAATATCAACTTTTGTAAAGAAATAAAATCGTAGAATTAAAGAAAAAAAATACCACTGCTCTATTTTGCATAATAAATAAACCAGTGATTATGGTCATCTGAAATCCAGAAAAAATACGATTAGGTAAGTCTGTAATACATACAGATGTTTGAAACGTCATCACTCGTGATTGGTTAAATAAACAAAAAGATAAACTTACACTTAGAACATTCTTCAGAAGGGAAGCAATATTAATAACTAGGTAGAGTGTAATGCCAGAAAGCATTGCTATGAAGGGGTAACTTTGCAACAGAGGTATTGATAAAACCTACATAAGGTAACAAGACACTTTTAAAACAAGAACCAATGTAATGTTGAGTAGCATTAATTTCTATGAATGGAAAAAAAAAACTTACTGCAGAGATGCGAGAAAATTTTACAGGTCCGAAAGCTCTTTCCAATGATGGGTAGAGAAAAAGCTGGGAGACAATAAGACCAATACCTGATCATTAACCATTTGAGAAGAGGTAAGTAATTAAGCAGAATATCTCGAAAAATGAAATGCACAAAACAATGTATATCTATGTGACTTGAAGGAGGTTATCATATGGCATCATGTACAAATCACAAAAGTACATTTGCTATCTTCAATTAGATATAGATAAGAAGAAAATATGTTAATCTCAACATTAATAAATCTCAAGCGACACATATTAAAGACATACCTGATATTGCGAGAACATCGCCTACATTATCGGTTGTAAAGTTCAAACCACCAAACCTTTCAGGACTAACAGCCCATAATGAGAAAACCTATCATGAAGTAGAATGGTGTTTACTTATATCCTACTAGATTAGATATCTATTCTTCTACTAAGTTGGCTAGAATGAGATATCAAGATAAATAGACTTGGATATAGAAGGAAACAAAACTCATAACAACATCTATTGAATATGCATAAACTAAACAGTTTATTTAAGCGTCTATAGCATAAACGCTTATCATATAAGTACTTATTTATGCATGCTATTTATACAACAAAAGATAAAATAAACTCAATATTTACATGTATCTTATAAGCTGTTTTCGTAAGCTATACTGGAGAGCTTAAGGAAATAAGCTGAAAACAGTTTATCGGCAAGTCATTACTTGTTTCCATTAACTCTCCCGAACAGTCTCACAAGTGCTTATAGATAAGTTCAAATAAGTCAATCCAAACAGACCAAAAGTAGGAATGGTACCTCTTGATAAGCAACATTATAAAGTGAGAAAATGCTGTACACAATAACAGATGACATTAATGGCCAGTTCAGGAAGAGGTTTTCATCTTTTTGGATTATTTTGTCTTCATCATTACTTTTGTTTCCAGTTTCTAAAGCTTCAGCATCATCTATAGACTCATTGCTTAGAGGATGGTTGTGTAGTGTTTCCTACAGTGATGCAGGCATTTTGTGATCAAATGCTTATACATGTTTAATAACCAATGAAGTTATTTACTACCTCCGTTCCTTTTTAAGTGTCATTTTTTCATTTTTTACACATACCAATAAAACTAATTATTATGGTTACTTTTTAAATCATAATTCTCCTTTTATCTATAATACCCCTACTTATTTATTACATTTATTTTACTTTTTCTCTCTCTACAATAAATACATAAGGGTAATTTTGACAAAAGTGCAATTAATACTTCCTTGAACTTTACAAGTGACAACTAAAAAGAAACAAAAAATTATTCTAAAAGTGACGCTTAAAAAGGAACGGAGGGAGTAAATCGCAACCGTTGCTTATACATACCGGAAGCCAGATGCAAGCAATTGCTACCACAAATGCAAAAGCTGATACTGACAAGGAAGGCAAGAAATATGGAAACCTGCAAGGTTTATGTTTTGACAATTAAAATAATCACATCAACAATAAGGATGGAAGGAAAAGCTAAATTGTTAAAATTTTATGATGCTAAAAATCAAGAAAAATCCACTTACTTATCCCAAAATGAGTCTTTTGGAAATAGATGAGGGAATTTCACTGCTGGCTGCAATTTAAATTTCAGAGTATTAGCGAAACAAGTAAAAGTGTCTTAAATTAAAATACATATGAAGCATCAAGTACCTGAGCCAAATAACCTCCCAATGCTGGTCCAATTACTAAACCTATGCCCCAAGCTGCACTGAGCTGAAATCATATCACATTATGAATTATTATTGATGAATGCAGAAAATATATCAATGAAGCAATACCGCATGCTACACCTAGTACTATTGAACTTGATGTGTGGATAGAAGTGATTGAATGTAACGTGTGTCAGTGTCGTGTTAGTGTCGGACATCAACAAGTGTCAAACATAGATTATAGAAGTTTACCGTTGAGAGTCCAAGACCTTGCTTTTCTTCTCTAAATATTTCGGTACTATAAGCCTGTTATCAGAAAACGATGTGACGAAAAAATCAACTGATATCCATTTATAGAAATGACAAACTTATGATTGTTCCCTGATGCTGAAGGACGAAACATTAGGTTATATTTGTGTTGTTTGGTACCTTCATTGGTCCAAGCAAACCATTTAAACATCCAAGAAAAAATCGCGTAGTAACCGCCATCCAAAAACTTGTGCTAAGGCCAAACAGTGTGTTGAAAATAATACTGAAATCAAGTATTTATCATCATCAATGCTGTAATGGAAAATTTTCCAGGCTCTGATTGAATAAACAACTTAATTAAACACATAACTCAAACGTTTATCATATAAGTAGGGTTCTGAATAATAGAAAACTCTTTCACATAAGTCAATCTAAACAAACTTAAATGACGTATTTACTTACACTGAAAAAACCCCTAAAACTGCAACAGGCTTTCTACCGTAACGATCCGCTACAACTCCCCAAAATATAGATGTCAAAGATCTTCCAAACATGAATGCAGATCCTACAACATTTTAACAGACATATTAGGATCAGAAATAAAGAGATTATGAAGATATGACACATCTAAGAAAGGAAGTTACAACCAAGGTTTTAAATATCGGACTCAGCTGCGTAAAGGTTTTCGCGATTTCGATCGGTATAGGTATTTTAACAGTGCGGTTGTCGCTGGGTGAAATAATCACAATTTGTTCTTTGTCACGAAAACGGTGAATAACAGTATTGATATCAGCATTTTCTAATACCATTTTTCGCGGCCGTTTTTGCAATAACAAACCGTTTTTTAAAACCTTGGTTACAACCGCACACAAAAAAACACAATAATTTTACCTACATAACCAGCATAGGCACTTATATCCTCCTCTCTTTCTGCAATATTGAAATCTCTTACCTAAAAGGAAATATTGTTTACATTAAATGTTACATTATTAAACTAACAATGAACCACAGTTATTATTGATTAAAGATAAATTACCATGAAATATAGGTAAGGAAAGAGAGATGCTATAGGCAGAGCTGAAAACAAAAAACAAAGACATGAGTGATGCATAAATAAGCAGTTGAAAAAGATCAATCATTATTTGAATGCTTAGCTTACAGCTACATAAAACCACCATCCAAATGTTCAAAAGATTTCGAAAAGTAACATCAGTTTTGAGCTCTTTTGCTTTGTCAACTTTACAACCAGGACAATTCTCATAATACTTTTTATTCAACAATGTATCTCCAACATTTTCATCTTCCATTTTTACAAATTATATAACACAATAACAAAACAATGTTGTTGTTTTTCTGTAACCCTCTTTTACGAATTTTTTTTATTTGCAATGCAAAAAGGACTAATCAGAAAAACAGAGATGGGAAGAAATTAACAATGCAATGAACTTTGATGAAAGAAAATGCCATTGGATCTGCAGAAAATGTAATAAAAAAACCAAATCAAGAGAAAGACGAACAAATTGGTCAAGGAAACTAAACAGTTTTTTTCTTTTTTTTAATGAATTTAAAATAAATAAAAATAAATTTTATTTCTAAGATTTAAAAAAAAAAAGGTAAATTTAAAAATTAATTAGATTAGTTTTGGTAATATTTAATAATATGGGCATCATTTAATTACTTGCATATTAGAGTTTTAAAATATGTTAATCCAGCATAGTTGTAATCTTACTAGCGAAGATTTGGGTTTTGAGAATATGTTCTTTTCAAGATTTCAAGTTCGAATCCTTCAAATTCAGCTAGGTGCTAACAATTATTGTGTTGGGTCAGTCCGTACAGAGCTTTACTTTGGCTTTAAATGACTCCCACTATTAAACGGTAGAATTGCTCCTCTTAAATTAGTCGGTCGCAAGATCTAATACCAAGATTTCAAACCAAAAAAACAGCACAATTGATCCCTATGTAGGGACACGGGAGGGGTGCGGGTTCAAATCCGCAACATCCTACTTATTCACTTTTAAAAGGGGAATTCCAACAACTTAACTACTTCAAATAAAATGGTTCCAGACAAATAATATCTCTACGAAACGGTATTGACAAGTATCAATACCAATACCATTATTTACTATTTTATATTAAAGAACAAAATATTTATAATTCATTCTACGACAACTGCAATCATTGTCAAAACACTTATACATATTGAAATCGCAAAAGTGTTTATGGGACCAGAACACTTATACATATTGAAATCGCAAAAGTGTTTATGGGACCGCGACTTTATTTTGCTTTAAAATAAATTTTTGTGGATCTCTCCATCAAAACAGTATATAGATTCTCTCAACAATAAACATGATTCCATGAATAATAATAATAATGTATGTTTAAAAATAATAACAGAGAAAATATAACATAAAGTTATTGTATAATATCATCAAAATAAGAATTATTTGTGTGCCAATAATAATAATAATAATAAACCTAATCACCATTCCCGCTTCCAATCGTAAACTTTGCCAGCGTCACCGGCGGGGCACCTCCTCCGGCGCAGTTGAAGTTGCAGAGAGTGAGTTAGAGAGACAATCCCAGCAGTAGCGAGAAGTCCCCGGCTCCATGAAGTGCAGCGCTATTGCCCGAAAGTGTTCCTGGTAAGATCGTGCTGTTGCAACATTACCTGCAAATAAAAGCAAAAATAGTTTAAAAAAGAAGTAAAGATATCGAACGGAAAGCGGGTGTTGAATTTTGATTGACCTAGTAGAAGCAGTAGAAGAATGAGAAATGGAGAGGTTTTTGAGTTAGTGAAAAACGCCATGAGTTTTGTGAATGTGTCTTCAAAGGCTAAACAAAGTTGACGGTGGAAATATGATTCTCTACGCTTAATATTTTCTGCAGCAGTAGTGGTCATTGCAACATGGCGGGACCAGATTTTAGCATTATCAACTCTGCATCTGCCTTTTTATAACAGCTCCGTTCACGCTATTAGACTCGGACGGAGGTAACAATTTATCCCTCCAACCAAAAAAACAGATTTCACTTCATCCCCTCCCCACCTACATAAATTGTATTTTTTAAAAATTTATTTTTTTTCATAATAATTAAAACCTATAATTAAAATTTGATCATTTTAAAAATAATTTTAATATGTAGTTTTCCAATTAATTTGTATTTTCAAAAATATTATTATTATTACTATTATTATTATTATAATAAATTTTATTATTTTAAGATTAAGACAAAACTAATGGTAATAAAGTCATAAAAGATAAAAATAATAAATTAATTTTAATAGATGGTGCAGGATGGGGTGAGGCGGTACTAGCAATATTGAGTGTAAGCATATCATTTCACTTTTTGGTATTCGTTTCCGTGTATTCATCCTCAGTTTGATTGGCTTTTTCCCGTTAGATTTGAGATGGGAACGCCGGTTTCAGAATTTTTTGCCACGCCTACAGTCACACAATTTGATGACATGGTATTCAAAATAATTCATATTTTAATATTTATGTATAATTAAAAATGTTGCTACTAAATCTAGACCATCAAGTATGAGTTGAACGGTTGGAAGTTATCATGACAAAGAGTTTGAGAATACCCAATTTACTGAATTTTGTAAGTATGAAGATCAGTTATAGTTTTTCTTTTCAGCTAGATAGAAGGTTTGAGCAACAAACTTGGGATATACAAGAATCAGCAAAGGTCATGCTTCGTGATAGGCAAGTACCAAGTCATTTTTGGGTTGAAGCTGTGAATATTGCCTGTTATATTCACAATAGGGTCACTCTGCGAGAAGGCACTTCTAGCACTCTTTATGCGCTATGGAAAGGAAGGAAACCTACAGTGCAATACTTCCATGTTTTTGGAAGCAAATGCCATGTCCTAACTAACAAAGACCAAAAAGGTAAAATGGGTCCCAAAGGAGATGAAGGGATATTTTTGGGTTACTCTTCAAGCAGTAGAGCATTTAGAATCTTTAACTCCAGAACTGTGATGACAATGGAATCGATCAATATAGTGATTGATGATTCAGTTACATAGCAAAGGATGGATGTTGAGGACAATGTTGGAATATCCTCTATGCAGATTGATGAGGCAGGAAGGGAAGAAAAATGTAATTTTTCTAGCATTGTGTCAGATAACTCTCAAGATTCTTCAGATCACTCTGGTAAGGGTCATTCAGATCAATCCAAGGATCTCATTGCAAGACACCCTATAGAAAGAAACATTATTAGGTTCACAAAGAAAATATCAAATTCATGTCTTGATTGCAAGCCTGAACCAAGAATAAGTTCTATTAGTCTAGAGAAGAAGATCTTGAATTGCATCATTGGAGCAAGGGATTGTGTTTTGCATTACTTCTACAACTCAAATATTGTGCTGAAAGAACTAGGCAAGGTAGAATGGATTAGTAATATGTATGGCAGTTTATCTCCAACAAATAGTCAGTTTGCCTGCATTAACAAGAAGCAAATATGTGTTTCTTGGTGTACTACTGGAGCTGAATATGGTGAAATCAAAAGAGGTTGTCTTCAATTAGTGTGGATGAAGCAGATATTGGAGAAACATGATGACAAGGCTGATGTCCTGACATTATGTTATAAGGATCTGAATGCTATCAGATATTTCATCCAATCAGTCTGGAACAAGAACCATGACAGGTATAATCAGATGATCATGAATCTTGATGAAGGCAAGGTAAATGGTGTTATCTTGGAGTGTGTGGACACTAAGAACCAGCCGACTGTTATGTTTACTAATGCCTCATGTGGAAATGTTTTTGAAAACATAAGTTGTGAAGTAAGAAAAAGCATTGTTAAGGAGTTGTAGCAATTACAAAAATGGAGGAATGCAACTAATATTACATCTTTCCTCTATCCTCTGATGTTGTAGAGGCCTGAGCAAGTGACTGTTGTTAGTAGATGGAATACAAGATCTTTGCAATACAGAAGGATTGTTTTGAAGAAGCCATGTGTTAAAACTGTAACAGAGAAGTTTTGTATCAACACTCCTAAATCTTGTGACATCTTCAAGGAGTGTAGAAGGATCTTTGATAGGGGTAATAGGTGGAAGATCATTAAAAAAAATTGTTTATGTGTTTCCATCTGATATTTTGTGTTTCCATCGGGATGTTTGTTTACTTTATGCATGTGTGATTCCAGTTCTTATTGTTTACATTTACTCTGTTTTTCTTTTTGTCAATTTTTTTCTAAAAAAGGGGGATGTAATACCCCGTAAGTTATTTTGCTCTGGATAATATTAATATGATCAACTGAGTTCCGGTGTACTTTGAAAAATTATTGGTTAAGACAATTAGAGTAAACTGATGAGCTCAGAGCAGATCAAATTAATATTATCTGACTCCGAGGTTTTTACTTTTGGTGCTATAGAGCCTTTTTGGACATTTAGTAGTGTTACTATCTAATTGAATTTCTCTATATCATTTCATTTTCCTCCTTTGCCAAACATAGTAACTTTTGAGAGAGAGAGAGAGAGAGAGAGAGAGAGAGAGAGAGAGAGAAGTTAGAGAGAAGGAAGAGCACGATGAGAAAAAGAGAGAAACTTGGAAGAGAAGATCTAGAGCTTGGATCATCATCTCTTTTTCATCAAATCATCCCAACATCTTCATCATCATCTTGTTTAGAGGTGGGTTATAGTTAGAAACTCTAAGTTCTAGAAATTTCATGTTTTGAACTTAGGTTAGAAATTGAGAAGAAATGAAGGAATTGATAAAATCAATGTTTCTAACAGTTAAAATGTAGAATTAGTCGGGTAGTATAGTCGGGTTACGATTGGGGTTGATAGAGTATGAGTTGGAAGTGTTTTGGGTGAAGAAATGAAAGTTTTTGGCCCAAATGACCTATAGTAGCGTTGCTGAAAATTCTGGGTTTCGCAGGGTTCGCCTAGCGAACTCAAGGCGAAGGGAAGGCGAAGGTTCGTCTAGAGTTCGCTTAGCGAACTTTATGCCCTTTTTGTTCTGTTTTGTTCGCCAAAGAGTTCGCCTAGCGAACATGGCAGCGAACATGACAAATTTTCCCATTTTGTTTCCTTCATAACTTTTGATCCGTAACTCGGATTGAGGCACGGTCGGAAGCGTTGGAAAGCTACTCCAATGCTCTTTGCGATAGTGAAGTAGAAACATATGTTTATGCTGTGGATTGATAAGATAGAGATGGAAATATAATGAATGTGAATGGTATGGATCCTTATTCCTACCGAAATTCATGAATCGAGAACTCGATTGATATGGGACTTGAAGCCTTGGAAAGAGAATCCAATGTGCTATTAAATGGTGATGTTAGACCATGATTTAACCAAGGATGCTTGGTAGAGGATAGTAGTGGCTTGTACGCCTTAAAAATGTGTGTGTGAACTACTATGTGGATTATGTTTAACTTGTTATGTCATCATCTGTGTTTTATGGTTGATATTGTTATATGCAAAATGTGTTATATCATGTTTATCTAATTTTAGTTAAGTATGATGGAGAGAATATGCATGCTTAAAATGAATTAGGAAGAGTGAGAAACCTTACCCCAAACCTAATGATATGATTCTAGGTTGTGACTAGAAATTGATGAATAACTTAATGACGACGCTCGTGCAGAAGAGGCCGAGGCGTGCGTCCAATACCGAATGGTATAGAGAAGAATAATACACTAGTATGGATCATGTGTAAACTGTGTTAAGTAATGTGAAAAGGAAAAAGAGGCCTAAAGGCGAGTGTGGCCTTGTGATTGTCGAATACAATCACGTTTGTGTGTATGATAACGTAATCGTAACCATTTTTCCCTGAGATGCAGTTTCATGAGTAACGAGCTCCTCTAAAACACGTGCATAACTACTTGGCAGGTTTGATTCCCGCGTATAGTACGAATGGAACCTATGGGTAGAGACTTGTGATGGTTAATATGCCATGAGAAGTGACGGTTCACGGTTAACAGGCCGATGTTCCCGAATCCATTTCGTATGTCAAGTAGATTACAAGGATCCATGACTCGGGTCGACTTCTAGACGTAGAAGCGGACGGGAAAAGGGGATGCCTTGGTAAGGTTACCGATTAGTGATAAAATCTTGAGTTAACAGACTCGTGACCTGTATCCATATAGTGTGAGAGTGAGTACTCAAGGTAACTTCCCTTTCCTTATGACTTGGGTTAGGATGATAGAACCTTGTAAAGCCGAGAGAATCCATAAGATAGGGAACTCACTGAGATTTAATATCTCACCTCATGTTGTTGATTATATTACAGGTGCTACAAGTTCCGCGAAGGGTGAGGATAAGGCCGTTTGATTATCCTTATTTATCTTGGCTTTTGGGATGGCAAGACTTCCGTTGTGGAGATTATTTTGAGATCATTGTTTTGATCTAGTTCTTTGTGTCTTGGAACATCTTGTATACATTATGCCATAGTAATTGTATTAGGTATTTTTGGGCACTTAATGTATATAATGTGTTAACTAGGAACTTGTGGTATTTCAGTACCAAACACTTGGATTCATGTCTAGTAATTATGCTTTGATGTTTGATATTATATATAGGTGTTACAGGGGAGTAAAGTGTTAGGTTATTTGTTGTTTTTGATGTTGGATCAGATGTCATGACTTCATGTCATGTGTTTTACTACTGCTTAGGAAAAGCAGTTTTTCTTTGTTGTTGTTGGGCTGTATGCAACTATTTAGGGGGAGCATGATAATCTGTAGTGTGTCTGTGCTGAAGATCTACTCCACTACTGTTTGTGTGCAAGAATAGAATACTTGATTCTTGTGTTTGTGTTGGTGGGGTTGGGATGTCACTTTTGGGAATGTCATTTCATTTTCCGTGTCTGGGAGAATGCATTATTCTCTGCAGTGGGTTGTGGTGTTTAGGGGGAGTGTGCATGTGTTTGGTGATTTTGAAGTGTGGTTCTTTTGTATGAACTTGGAAGAGTTCATGTGTTCTTTGGTTTTCTTGTGATTTTGGTTTTCCCCTTCGGGGGGTACTGATTATGTGTGACTGGGGGAGTTGTGTACCTGTCTGATTTGTCTGATTTGGTTTTCTTGTGTTATTTTGTGATGTCAGACCTGATGTCTTGACATTGTGCTGTCAGGTGTTCCTCTATTGGTTTGACAGCATTGTGCCTGGGTTTCTTTCTTTTTGTTTTGATTCTGCTGTGTATGCCTCTAATGTGTGTTAAGGTTGTTTTAGCCAAAATTTTCCAAAGGGGGAGATTGTAAGTTCTGTGGTTTTTGGATTGGCTACATTTTGGTAAAACAACATGATGTTAGCAAGATGTTAAACCAGATGTTCTGCCATAACAGTCAGACGTCATGTCCAGCATGATGTTGTGACATGTACCATGACATGTTATACCAGAAAGTTAGGGCATGACTATTTTGGTATTTTTAGTGTGTTTTTTTTAGTGTGTTCTAATTCACACACGTGCGTTTTTTATGGGAGTATATTATGGGAGTTTCTGTTATGACAAATTCTATTAGTTTTCATAAAAAGGTTCGTTGAGCCTTTTTAGGAAAGTTTGTATTTTGCTCCTATTATTGTGCAGGATGATTTGCAGCAAGTTAAAATTGATTGCTGCTATTTGTGCACTTCAAGAGCCCATGTCCATTAGGTCTAAAGTCTATTTAAAGAGAAGACCTAACCCTATTGAAGGAGAGAACAACATGTGAAGAATTTAGAGAATAAGGATTAGCTATGCTTTGGTTGGTCTTTAGGGTTTAGTGTGTGTTAATTGTATGTCACTCATGTATCTTCTGATGCATTGAGGTTTACTGATTGTTCATTGTTAATTGTCCACTCTAAAGATTTTAAGCAAGAGCGTATTATTCTTGGTTGAAGCTTTTAAGAAAAATCAAGTATTGTCTTGGAAGTGTGCTACTTCTATTGTTGGTTGTTGTTGAATTGTCACTGGGATTGTGACTGATTAGGAAGTGAAAGGGGGATCTCATATCTAGAGGGTGTCTAGGTAGAAGTTGCACAAGGTAGGGATTAGGCGAGAAGTTGTAAATGGGGGAGTTTAACTTTGAACTAATACTATCATAGTGAATTTCCTTCCTGGCTTGGTAGCCCCCAGATGTAGGTGAGTTACACCATACTGGGTTAACAATTTTGGTGTTATTTTTACTTTTCTGTCATTTAAATTCCTGCATCTTTGTTTGTGTGGTCAAGCTATTTTGATCCCAGTGTTGTGACATCTGTCTCGACATCTGGTATCTGCGTGCTAAAATTTTAAATTTAAAGATGTATCAAGTTGTGCTTCTCCTATAAATCTTGTCGCCACACCAATCAACATCAGAAAAACTAGTCAGCTCGAGTTTGTTGCTGCCTCTGCCTAGTGGGAATAGGATACCATAATGAAGTGTTACGTTTATGTACCTCATTATCCTCTTTGCAGCATTAAAGCTTTGTTTGAGAGGGTTTGTCATGAATCGGCTCCACAATCTAACTCAATAGCAAATGGCTGGCCTGCTTAGACACAAATACCTCAATAAGCCTACCAACCACCTGAACATGGTAGCGTTGACTTTCAATTCTTTGCCTTCATTTGAATTCACTAATTTCATATTTTCTTCAGCTGGTGTGACTCCAGTGTTGCACCCTAGCATGTTGAACTTTGTTAAGATCTATTTTGCATATTTCGCTTGGTCTAGGATCATTCCACCTAAGGCATGTAAGAATTCCATGCCCAGGAAATAGGATAGCTTTCCTATATCAGTCATTTCAGACACTTGTTTCATCTTTTCCTTGAACTGCTCAATTTCATCCTCACAACTACTAGTTACACGGAGATCCTCCACATAAAGGCAAATGTTAAAGAGATCTTTCCCTTATTTTCATTTGATGTAAACACCATGTTCATAATTCCATTCCTAGGAAATAGGCTAGCTTGCCTAGATTAGTAATTTCAAACACTTGTTTCATATTTTCCTTGAACTGCTCAATTTCAGTCTCATAACTACTAGTTACAAGAAGATTATCAACATAAAGGCAAATGATCAAGAGATTTTTCCCTTCTTTGCCTTTGATGTAAACACCATGTTCAGAATTGCATTTTGTGAATCCTTCCTCGATGAAGATTTCGTCAATTCTTCTATTCCATCCTTTTGGGGCATGCTTCAAAAAATACAAGGATTTGTGTAACTTGAAAACTGGGTCTTTCTTTCCTATGAAAAAACAAAGAGGTTGGATTATGAACATTTCTTCTTCTTCTTCTAGTTGGCCATTAAAAAAAGTTGACTTCACATTAAGATGGAAAAGAGGTCATTCCTTATGGTAGGGCAAAGAAATTGTTAACCTGATGGTCTCATGTCTTGCAAGTGGTGAGAAAACATCCTCATAATGAACTCATTGACTTTGTAGAAAGTCTTTTGCAACAAGTCTGACTTTGTGCTTGAATACCCATCTGACTGCAATGGCATTCTTCCGTTCAGGTAACTAGGTCAATTCTCAGGTCTTGTTATTTTCTATAGATGAGAGTTATTCATCCATGGCATCCTTTCAAGCCTGTTCCTTGAGAGCTGCTTGGTGATCAATAGGTCTAACATCTACAAATATTGCAAGATGCATTATTTCTCCATTAGTGATGACTTCAACATCAAGAACTTTCTTATAATAAGCTAATCCCCTAGGAAGTTTCCTTGCTTATTGTGGTCTGATTTTTGCTGGTGCAGGTTCTTCCTCATTGACATCTTTAATATATTTTATGTCTTAAGTGCCAAATTCCTCTGCATCACAATTTTTAGTTGAACAAAGACTAAGGTAGCTTTATTTTCTTTGACATTGTAGTTCCAAACCCCATTCTCTAAAACTATCACATTTCTGCTGATGGCTATTTTCTTTGTATAATGATCAAATAACTTATAGGATCTTGTGTTGTGATAGCCTACAAGGATCATTGGTTTGCTATTGTCCTCCAGCTTCCATCTCTTAGCACCAGGAACGTGCTTGTAGCACAAGAAACCAAAAATCTTCATGTGACTAGAGATGGGCTTCCTTCCTAACCAAACTTCACCAGGGACTTTATTCACCAATTTCTTTATGGGATATCTATTCAAAATATAAGCAGCAATGGATACAAACTCACCCTAAAGCTCCTGTGGTCAATTTTTCGGCTTTATCATGCTTCTTGCTATGTTTAGAATGCTTCAATTTCTTCTTTCTGTCAAGCCATTATGTTGAGGAGTGTATGGTGTTATGAATTCATGAATGATGCCCTGACTTATGCAAAAGGAATCAAACTTCTTTAAAGTGTACTCTCCTCCACCATCTATTCTTGATATTTTTATCAACATTCCACTTTGTCTCTCCACTATTGCTTTGAAATCCTTAAAGATCTAAAATGTTTCACTCTTAGCTTTAATTAGGAATAGCCACAACATTCTTGAGAATTTATCTACAAAAATGATGAAATACTCGTTCCCACCATAGCTAGGTACTTTTAGTGGTCCACAAATATTTGACTGAACAACACCAAGTCCTTCTTTAGCTCTCATATTCATACTATATTTGAAGGCTAACCTAGATTATTTTTGTAATACCCCATATTCTCTAATTGCTCAATTGGATATCAGATGATATCAAATGAGTTTCTATGTACTTTATCTTTGATTAATTGGAATAATGAAATCTCCTAAGTGCTCTAAGTGTTGTTAATTGAGATTAATAGAGCAACTAGTGAACTCTGAAGAGATCAATTAATTAACAAAAGAGACAGACCAATATTTATTAGTTCAAGAGAGGATTTTATGGTAACTCTAATAATTGATCGAATGGTGTTAGACGACAAAATATCAATTGGAGATATTTTACCCTATTGTATTATATTATATAATATATGTATTATATATATATAATTGTAAGAAGAAGAAGAAAAAGATAGTAAGAGAGAAAGAAAAGAGAAAGAGGAAAAAGAGAGAAAGAAGAGAAGAGAAGAAGAACTTATGGAAGAAGGAGAGAAAGCTCATGGATTTCATCATCACCATCAACCCAATCTCATTCCTCCATTACAAGGTGAGTTCCATAGATATCATTAGCTTTGGGAGGGGAGCATAATTGATTTGGGGGGTTTTAGGTTTTGTGTGAATAACATGTGAATTGTATGTTGATGTTTGGATGAAATGCTTCTAGTTTGTGAGTAAAAGATGATGAAATTCATGATATAAATGTTAGGTTATGATTGGGGATGATAGAGTATGGTTTAGAAGTGTTTTGGAATGAAGAAAAATGTGATTTTTGGCTCTATTTCAGTAGTAATCGATTACCCTACTGAGTGTAATTAATTAACTTTGGAAAAATCACGTTTTTGGGCTGTTTTCGAGCTTGTAATCGGTTACTCGTTTTTTGGGTAATCGATTACCACTGCTGTGTGAAAATTCTGAATTTGAAATGGGCGTATCTTGAGAATCGTAACTCTGTTTGATGCGCGGTCGGAAGTGTTGGAAAGGCTAATTTTATGCTCTATGAGATTGTGAGGATAAATTTGGAAAAGTAATATATGTGATTATATTGATATTTATGTGTTTGTAAATCACCATGTTTGGTTATATTGTTGTGAGGGGCTATTATATGTGGTACATGTATGCTATTATGTTATGTCATATATGTATGTTGTATGATGTGATCGTGTGATAACGTGCTTAAAATGAATTAGGAAGAGTGAGGAAACCTTACCCCAAACCAAATGGTATAGTTTAATATTGTGACCTAGTTGTGACTAGGATTGTGATAGAGAATCTAGATGGCGATGCTCGTGCGTTCGATGCCTAGTTGTGTATCCCCGACGAGTAATGGTTTAGAGGAGAGTGAGACACTAGTATGGAACATGTGTGTAAACCTCTGTGTTTTATGAGAAAAGGCGAATGTGGCCTTAAGGCGAATGTGGCCTTGTGATTGTCGAATACAATCACGTTTGTGTGTGCGATCACGTAATCGAAACTGTTTCCCTGAGACTTACTGTTTCATGAGCTTAGGGATCCTCTGGAATGTACGCAAGATTACTTGGCAGGTTTGATTCCCGCGTTTAGTATGAATGGAGCCTACAGGTAAAGAGACTTGCGATGGTTAACAGTCCATGAGAAGTGATGATTCTAAGGTGATAATATGTCCCTTAGTTTTCGAATCTATTTCGTATTTCAAGTAAGTGCAAGGATCCATGACTCTGGCCGACTTCTAGACGTGGAAGAGGATGGGAAAAGGGGTTGCCTTGATGAGGTTACCGATTAGTGATATTTTGAGTTGGTGAACTCATGAGCGTGTTTCCATATAGTGTGTGATTGTGAACTCAAGGTCATATCCCTTCCCTTTTGACTTGAGTTAGGATTAGTTAGAACCCTATAAAGACGGGAGAATCCATAAGATAGGGAACTCACTGAGATTAATATCTCACCCCATTATTGTTGTTATTTTTCAGGCGTTGTTTGCAGGTTTGTTTTACAAGTGGAACCATGCTTGGATGTTTCAAGAGAAACTTATTTTGAGTTTCATTCCGCTGTGTATTATTTTCTTGTACAATGAAGGATATTGTACTTTGATCTTAGATTTCATTGTTTTGGCTAATTTCCATGTCTTGTACCATAGATTGTGTTTATGTTTTAGAAATGGTCAAGTATGTGAATTATGCCATTAGGCACTTGTGATGGTGTCAGTACCAAATAAAAACACTTGTATGGTATTATTCTAGACATATATTATACAGGGCGTTACAGTTATTATCAGATCAGGTCGTGTCCTCGACCTATCCTTGAAACATCATAAGTAAATCTATTCCTGCCTCTTAAGTATGTTTTGGCAGCATGACTCTTAATATCATATTATGTAGTGTTGGGTCTGATCAACTTAATACTATGTATGTGATAGGTAGAATCATGGTTGAGCGACCATGAGGACTCTGAAGTGTTGTCGTACCTTGTTCTGTGAGGGTAGGCTCATGCCAAGAGTTAGCAGTGAGGAGTTTTGGTCAGCTCAGTTGAGGTCTTAGTAGAAGTTGTGTTTCCGGTAACATGGAATTGAAGAGTAGTGTGTTGTTCAAGCAATCCTTTGGAATCGATGGAGTCTGAAAGTTAAGGATCTTTATCGGATGAATGGTCAGGGTATTGAGGAATATGTAAAGTTGCTAGTAGAGTTGGATTGACCACTAGTATGGACAAGAATTTCAAGTAATATCATTCAGTGAAGAGGAAAAGACGTTTTGTGGAATGTGTGACGTAAGGTCCGAAAGTGAGATAATTATTAGTGTTTCAGTTTCTAAGGTCGCTATAGCATCTTGGATGGACGAGAGTACCTCAAGGAATGTGTTCGGAGCAATATCTTCCAAATGGTAAAAAGTTGAGAGTTAAGGACGTTTGGCTTTTATGGGAACCTAAAGTAGTGGTGAAGTGTGAGAAGGAACACGAGGATGTGATTACATGCTTCAAGTGAAACAAGTATGCACCGAACGAACAGTAGGAGATAAATCACGTATATTCAGTTATGAAAAGGGAGATCAGGTTCAGGATAATACATCAGGATTTATGCATTCGGTGAGAGAACAATTTGGAAATGTTAAATTACCTAAGGAACAGTATAAGGTATTGTGTCGGAAAAAGAACGAGCTTTATTTAGTAACAGAAGGTGTAGTGATACGGACCGGAAGAAGTTGTGTTAAGAAACAGAGTAAGTACCTTGGATTCAACGAAACTCTAGTAAGATGGTTTTATATTTGGATCTAAGAGGATTACCATGGAGAGCAAAGTAAACGCGATGTGGAAAACGGTATTAACAGTATGTTATGAGGGAGTGATAACATAATGTATTTTGGACGAATGTGTGTCGCTCCCGGGATTTTCATTCAGGTACCAACGCGAGAGTGGCGCGGAAAAACAGAGTCGCCAGCCGTGTAAATTTATCCCAAGAGAGGGAAAGGGAACACCGCATAAACCTTAGGAGGGGGGAAAGGAATGGTCATCGCAACCATAACCTGGGTTCGGGAGTCAGTTACGCGAGGGGAAGGTGTTAGCACCCCACGCGTCCATCGTACTCGATGGGATCCACGCTTGTTGTCTATTCTAAGGGTAAGTCATACTATTATCTAGGGCTGTGCTAAGACGGGAGGGGAAGACAAAGACAGACTCGGTAGGACGTCGACGTCCTAGGCCTACGTACCCCCTTTATGCAATGGGGAATTCAGAGTCAACGTAGTTCGGACCAAGTTCTTTTTGTGTTTTTTATGAGCGACGTTAAGTTCGCGTCCGGCAGTTAGGGTCGATGCCTGTTTGCGTCTCAGACGGAAAGTAACGTGCCCTTTTTGAAAATAGCCTTTAAGTTGAAGGTCCCGAAGGACAAAAATGTTTGAAGTTGGTTTGTGTTTTTTAGGACAGAAGTGGCTTAAGTTAGTTCCTAAGCTGCATTGCACCAAAGTCTAGGGCACAGGGGCGAATACTTAACGCATCGTCCCAAGACAAGACGCTCGCTAAGCACTCTAGAAAGATGAGAGGAAGCCCCTCATTTCTCATTCCCCATACTTAAGGCTCGTGCGCAATACATCTTATTCTTATTAAGTGTTTTAAAGAAATTTGAGATGAGAAGAGAGAAGACACAAGGGTAACTCTAAAGGGAGACTATGAATCCTAAAGTTATCATGCATGGGTGACCTACGGTTAGTGAGGTTTGAAGACAACCTAATCCTAAAGGAAAGAGAAGAAGATGAGAGAAGGAAAGAGTAAGGGTGACCATGAATACTTATCCATACCCTTAAGGAACTTACCTTGATCCTGCATAAAAGGGTTAGTGAGAAACAGACGTGAATAAGAGAAATGAGGTGAATGACAAACAAGAAATGACAAACGATAATGAGAATAATCCAAACATGAATCAAATAAACAAAGAGCAGCCCCAAAGCAACTGGCACAAGTGCCTTTCAAACAAGGTAACTAGATAAGATCAAAGATGCGCACACAAGAGAATCTCAAGAGAAAGCAAATCAAATAATTAGCAAAGTGATTCCTAAAATTCCCAAATTAAACAATAGGGTTCCTCAACCAGAGGCAAACAACATATAAAAAATCCCTGCAAAAATTCAAAGCGTTAGCCATTCAAATAATCATACAAAACTCAAACAAGGGATAGGGTTCAACGTGCCAAAGAGAAGGACCTAAATGCAACATGAAATAAATTTAAAAACGAAAGAAAAATATTTTTAAGCACTTTAGAATGTTAATGAATAAATGCAAAAGGAACAGGTCAAAAATGTTTTGTAGATGAAGAGAATTAAAATGAGGAAATTCAAGTATGCATTGGATGTGTAATTGAAAAAGAAAATAGATCAAACAATTAATTTAAATGATAAGAATAAAATAAAAATAAAAAATAAAATTTGTAAAAAAAATTATAAATGAATAAAGATGATGTATGATTTTTTTGGGATTTTTTTAATGAAATTTGGTATTTTTAAAAAATTAAAAATGAAATAATAATGAATATAGAATAAATAGAAAGAAAATACATATAGGGGGTGCATTAGTAAGTTATTCATGCTGGAAAGAGAGAAATGGGCTAAAGGGGAGATGCCAACAGTAAGCCCGTGCGTTAAGTCCGTCTGAGAAAAAAAGAAAATAAAAAACCTGGGGGGTGCAAAGAGTGGAAAACCACATTGAAACGACGGTTGGGCCAAGGGGTGGGGGGTGCGTATAGCACCCCAGCCCACTAAACCATTCAGAAAACAAAAATAAAAAAAAGACTACCGTGTGCCTCCCCACGTGCAAGGCGCGTGTGTTCATTAATGTGGTGGCAAGACGTGGGCCACTTGATGCATCAGACGGCTCATGTTAGGTCAACTTATATGAAAAGTAAACACAATAAAAAAGATGATTGGGAGAACACGGTAGTATTCGTGGGTGAATAAACGTACGATCATAAATTAAAAATCAGAAAAAAAAAAAACGTGGCCACCTGGGGACCGTACGATCTGGCCAACGGACGACCAGGATTATGTCCCTTACCTCCCAAAACCCTACCTCGCCGGAGCTGCACCAGACGCCGGAACTAGGGTTCCAGTCGTCTTCTCCGATCACCTGCAAGTGGAAAAAACCCAGAATGTGCGAAACCATATACCATTTGTCCAGATTTTTGCAAGGAATACGAATATGCAATCAAAATTTAACAATAACCAATATATATTAAAAAACGAAGAGGTTAAGGTTAGAGCATTAAAATTCAAACACACATAGCAAGCAGTGTACACGTCCAAACACCACACAAATTACGTCAGCACACTCAGTGACATTCACACAACAATATGCATGCTTAAAAAATGAGTTTCACGATCATCAAAATCAACCTTCACCTGAGATGGCTCCACACGCGTGCTTGCTTTTGGCTGCAAATGGTGGTTGATTTCTACTCTTTGGATCCCCAGGAAGATGTCTGTGGAAGAACCTTGGAGAATCTCCTTGTAAATCGTGAGCTTTGATGAAAAAGAGCTTTAGGGTTCAAGTGCTCCAATCCTCCAAAAATCACGTGTAACCCCCCCTAACCAGTGCATAGATGGGTTTATAAAGACTAGGGTTTGCCTCTGAATATGAATTGGGCCTGGGTAATTTCATGTTTAATGATTTTTGAATTATTTTTGAATTTTGCATTATGTTGGATAAGTGAAAAATACATCCTTTCCATGCCCTTGAATTCATAATGGATCACTTGTATCTGAGTTGTTAATCACACCACTTTTAATCTTGGGCCTTGAGAACAAATGGTTTATGAGTTTTAGACATTTTGGGAAATTTGAATAATGGAAAAAAAGGTGAATAATAAACCATGAAATTACTTCATTCTCGAGCCAAAAATAATCTTCAAGGAATGTCTTTTAATATTGGAATGTGGCATGAAGCAATGGAATAGGTTATAGGTCACTATGCCCAAAATTGTGAAAATGGCATCATGAGAAACCCTAAAAACCACTTTGCCTTCCTTTGGTCATAACTGGAGTTTCACAAATGATATGGAGACCCATTAGTACTTGTTGGAAAGAGGAGAAAAAGACCTTCAACTTTCATGTTGGAGAAAAATTCATCTGAAGCTTCCTTGATGGTGTAAAATTAAGTTGAATGAAGTGTAGAAACTTGCCAAAAATGGAAACTTTTCATTATAGGTCACTTTCCAAATTTGGAAACTTTGCACCAACTCCTGATTCCTGACAAATATGTATGAAACTTGACCCCTGAGGACCATATGAGGATGTAAGACCTTGAAATCCCTAAAGAGAGCCTCAAAATTTCACAGTTGACTTTCCTCCTTTCACTGTTGACTTTTCCCCAAATTCTCCTGATTCTTAATCTTCTGATCAATTGAACTTCTCCTGAACCAAACTAATGGACCACCTCCCATCCCTGGATTCTTGAGGACCCAAGGAATACCATGGAATCAAGTCTTGCCTAAAAAATCAGAAATAAACTGACTTTATAGCAAACCCTAGTTTTGGTACCCTCAGTCTAGGAGGAAATAGCACAGTCTCCAAATCCAAATTCCTCTGAATATGATGTGTATCCTCTCCAACAAAGATAATATATGCCATTTGGTGATGATAAAAACCCAAGGAGCTTGCCCATTGGAGCAATAAACCCAAGAATCTCAAAACCCTAATTCATGCACTGGTTAGGAGAGAGTGATCCACTTGAAATCCCATGCCACTCGTGAACTCTTGATGATGTGATGGACCAGATAGGACCTTCTTGAACTGCCTCAAGCACTTTGACCCCATGCTAATGATATGCATACATGATAATGCAAAAATGAAATGAAACATAAGCCAGTTAGTAAAAAAAGTAAGGAGGGCAAATTTTAGGGTGCAACAGCTGCCCCTAATCAATAAACTTGGTCCTGAGGGTATGATAGCGACAACTTTCAGAAAATCAGGATGCACGGAGATTGAATACCAACGAACCCAGAAATTTGCAATCCTTCACTGGAGAATTAGCTATAAATGCTGCTATGCTGGGTATAAAATGAAACAAACTTTCCCAAGTTATGTCATCTCTGCTGATAAAGAGAACCGACGAAGTAAATCTTCAAAAGGCTGTTATCTCTGCTGATAAAGAGAAACTAGCAAAATAGATGCCATCCCTGCTGACAAAGGGAAACTGACGAAAGAAAAACTCGAAAAGATTGTTGTTCTCTGCTGATAAAGAGAATCTAGCAAAATAGGTGCCATCCCTGCTGACAAAGGGAAACTGACGAAAGAAAATCTCCAAGAGATTGTTGTCCTCTGCTGATAAAGAGAATCTAGCAAAATAGATGCCATCCCTGCTGACAAAGGGAAACTGACGAAGAAAATCTTCCAAAGATTGCTGTTCCCTGCTGATAAAGAGAATCTAGCAAAAATAAATGTCATCCCTGCTGACAAAGGGAAACTGACGAAAGAAAATCTCCAAGAGATTGCTGTCCTCTGCTGATAAAGAGAACTAGCAAAATAGATGCCATCCCTGCTGACAAAGGGAAACTGACGAAGAAAATCTTCCGAAGATTGTTGTTCCTTGCTGATAAAGAGAATCTAGCAAAAATAAATGTCATCCCTGCTGACAAAGGGAAACTGACGAAAGAAAATCTTCAAAAGATTGCTGTCCTCTGCTGATAAAGAGAATCTAGCAAAAATAAATGTCATCCCTGCTGACAAAGGGAAACTGACGAAGAAAATCTTCCAAAGATTGTTGTTCCCTACTGATAAAGAGAATCTAGCAAAAATAAATGTCATCCCTGCTGACAAAGGGAAACTGACGAAACAAAATATCCAAGAGATTGATGTCCTCTGCTGATAAAGAGAATCTAGCAAAATAGATGCCATCCCTGCTGACAAAGGGAAACTGACGAAGAAAATCTTCCAAAGATTGCTGTTCCCTGCTGATAAAGAGAATCTAGCAAAAATAAATGTCATCCCTGCTGACAAAGGGAAACTGACGAAAGAAAATCTTCAATAGATTGTTGTCCTCTGCTGATAAAGAGAATCTAGCAAAAATAAATGTCATCCCTGCTGACAAAGGGAAACTGACGAAGAAAATCTTCCAAAGATTGTTGTTCCCTGCTGATAAAGAGAATCTAGCAAAAATAAATGTCATCCCTGCTGACAAAGGGAAACTGACGAAAGAAAATCTTCAAAAGATTGCTGTCCTCTGCTGATAAAGAGAATCTAGCAAAAATAAATGTCATCCCTGCTGACAATGGGATACTGACGAAAGAAAATCTTCAAAACATTGCCGTCCTCTGCTGATAAAGAGAATCTAGCAACATAAATGCCATCCCTGCTGATAAAGGGAAACCGACGAAAGAAAATCTTCAAAACATTGCTGTCCTCTGCTGATAAAGAGAATCTAGCAACATAAATGCCATCCCTGCTGATAAAGGGAAACTGACGAAGAAAATCTTCAAAAGATTGCTGTTCTCTGCTGATAAAGAGAATCTAGCAACGTAAATGCCATCCCTGCTGACAAAGGGAAACTGACAAAAGAAAATCTTCAAAAGATTGTCGTCCTCTGCTGATAAAGAGAATCTAGCAAAATAAATGTCATCCCTGCTGACAAAGGGAAACTGACGAAAGAAAATCTTCAAAAGATTGCTGTCCTCTGTTGATAAAGAGAATCTAGCAAAATCAATGCCATCCATGCTAACAAAGGAAAACTGACGAAGAAAATCTTCAAAAGATTGCCGTCCTCTGCTGATAAAGAGAATCTAGCAAAATAGATGCCATCCCTGCTGACAAAGGGAAACTGACGAAGAAAATCTTCCAAAGATTGCTGTTCTCTGCTGATAAAGAGAATCTAGCAAACTGATGCCATCCCTGCTGATAAAGGGAAACTGGCGAAAGAAAATCTTCAAAAGATTGCTGTCCTCTGCTGATAAAGAGAATCTAGCAAAATAAATGCCATCCCTGCTGACAAAGGGAAACTGACGAAGAAAATCTTCAAAAGATTGCCGTCCTCTGCTGATAAAGAGAATCTAGCAAAATAAATGCCATCCCTGCTGACAAAGGGAAACTGACGAAGAAAATCTTCAAAAGATTGCCGTCCTCTGCTGATAAAGAGAATCTAGCAAAATAAATGCCATCCCTGCTGATAAAGGGAAACTAACGAAAGAAAATCTTCCAAAATATTGTTGTTCTCTGCTGATAAAGAGAATCTTGCAACCTAAATGGCGACTTCACTGGGGATAACGTGAAACGAAACTTCTGGTTTTAAACCACCTTGTTTCAAAGTCTACTGGTAAGATGACTCCGTTGGGGGAAGGAGAAGTTTAAATAAAAGACTCTGCCGGGGAGCACAAGTATGAGGGACGCATTCATCGAAGAAAACATCTCCTGAGTTATGCCATCTCTGCTGAGAAAGAGAATTGGCAAAGAAAATATCAAACCTGGCTTATGCTTCGAATCCAAATGAAAATGCCATGCGCTAGAGGATGCAATGCAAATGCTTATGATATGCAAAAAGGGTCCCTCCAGCAAAATAAATGCCAGAGAGAAAGACCAATAGCCGGTGATGACAAAAATAAATTGTCCTCTGAACAGGAACTCCGTTGAGAAGGATCACCCTGATCGACTCTTTGGATCAATAACTTCTGCTGGGGATGAAATTCCAAACGAACGTCCTCTCTGCTGGGGATTATACATAACTCTTTGAAAAGGGAGGCCACAGCCTGAATCAGAAGAGTGCTAAATATCACTTGGATTTAAAACCTGCTAGGGATGTCAACCCCCGTTGGACAAACTGTTGCGAGGATTACCACCAAACTCTGCTTGGGGGAACGGTAAATGCTGACATCCACCCTGCTAGCGGATAACATCAAGCTTACTTATCAGATCGCACCGTTGCTGCGGTGAAAAACAATTCCTGACAAGTGTTCAGACTCTGTGGAGAAATAATGTCTTGATCCAGAGAAAATACTTCTCAAGTCTCCTGCTGGCTGAGGAAAGTGCAATCTCAATGCCTGGGAGAGCAAATTGCTGGGGAAGTACAATCCCGTTGCCTTGCAGCTTGACTTGTCTTTGTGGTCATAAACGGTTCTCTGAACTTTCCACCTGCCCCAGACCACCAGGTCTAATGGAAGAAATCGTCTCAAAAGGATTTTACAGAAGACCGGGCCTTCGCACTGCCCCGGGGTCTTCAAACTCTTGGAGAGATTTATCAGATCTCGACATAACTGCCCCAGACGACACAATCTATGAAGCGACTTGCCTCGAAAGGATTGTAATGACTTGAAAATACTCTGCTTTAGTATCTTGAACCTTGAGGAGGTGTTTTCAATTAACCATTTTCAGGAGTGGACAATCTCCCACGCTCTAGAGGTGACCTGCCCCAATATGAGCTTTGAAGTGACTTTGCCCCTGATCTTAGAATGAATGGCCCAGAATAACTGAATTTCAGATAGATTTCTCGATGTGGCTGCCCCAGATTGGCTACATCTTGACACGACTTATTGGGGAGAGCCCACCCTATACGGAGTCTCCTGGCAGCCTGCTCTTTGCATGATTGTCCTTCAGAATTTTCAAGCAACCCAACTTGGCAGGATCAAGCTTCTTGACTGACTTTCACTGTATAAGCTACATTGATGCTTAGGCACATGTATGCAAACATAACAAGTTATCTATGAGAATTCTAATGCAACAATCATGTTAACCTTGAAGTTTTTATTGAAAATGCGTCGCCCAACCTTGTGAACGAATCACTAGCTGGGATGCGACCTTGATTTTTGAATGAAAAACAATGTGCACGTGCAATACCAACAAATCTTATTAGCACAACTTATAGGAGTCAGGAACGCTATCCTGTTGAAGTACGCCTTCGGAATAAACCCTGTTTCAATTAGGACTTTAAAGGGTTGTAATGTGGTCTGGTTCACGGTTTCAGAAAAAAGGATTTATGGCTCGAAGTTTATTGGTGCCCACCCACTCTTCGTGATGTTCTCCAATCCTATGTTCAGTTAATCTGACACAAACGCTCATCTCTCCGAAGGTTTATGATCTTTAAGGAACCTATGCCACTAATGGTTTGACACCAAACGAGGTTTTGGAGTGAAAGTCATCCCTTTTTATCTTTTGTGTCTGTAGTCACACGAATTTGTTCTTATCGGGGATTTTCTTTCGTAACGCTTTCCGCTTTTTCTTTCTTTTTTTAATCCCTAATTTTTGCCTGGACTGACTTTTTTGAATTTTTTCGATTTTGAAGTCCAGCGGGATGCCCTAACTTTTGCCTAAGTCGCTTGTTCTCAAGCTTCGACTTAGCGGGCTTTCTCTTTTTATTCCCCTTTTGAACAAAGCGTGTGACACTGGTTGTCTTGCTTGTGTCGGCCTCACTCCCTGATTGTTGTTTCACGTCTCTTGCACACTCTCCTTGGAATTTGAGCGCTCGGTCAAACTAACTGACGCCTACCCTGCCCCTGGGTTAAATATGAGGGTTTTTCGTACGAAAGAAACTCCTACTCCAAGGCTCAAAGGGGTTAACGAGGGTTTATCTCCTTATCTCTTCAGTGTTTATGGGTTTGAAACAATGCCTGCACATCCTCAACAGGGTTCTATCCAAAAGCGTACCATTAGGAATCTGCATTCTTATTTCGTCATCCTCCCTCAAGAGTTCTTAAACAAAGAAAATTGGTGTTGCAGTGCATAAAAACGTTTAAGAGTGAATACGAATGGATTACTTCAAGGAAAACATACTCATTGCATTAATATCATCATAAAAAACAAACAAGTCTTGCATACATAAGATGCTTTAACAGAAAATAAAAACTACAAATGAAAATGCAGTAAAGAAGCTGAAGATTGCCATTGCTGAGGAAGCTTAATTCTGCCTGGACGTACTTGCAAACTGAGTGTTCATCTGAGAAAGGAGGCTTCCATTGATGTACATATCATCTTCAGTGAATACAATGATCTCTGAGTCTACCAGGTCTTGCACCTTGTGCCTGAACACGTTGCCGTTTTCAATTGAATGACCCCGTGTGTCTGAGTGATACTCACATCTGGCATCCAGATCATAATCAGGGGGGATAGGGTCAGGAACAGGCTTGGCATCCCTTAGCTGAATCAGAGAGTTCTTGAGCAGGCGAGCAAGGACATCACCGTGAGGGATAGGGAGTGGATCGAAGCTTCTTGCAGGCCTTCTTGGTCCAAACAGCCCCTGTTGCTGATAATCCTGCTGTTGAGGCTGACTTAGGTATTTGTCTGGCTCAGGAGCTTTCCCCCTTAGACTTAATCGAGGAGTAGGTAGCAATTGCGGGCGTGGGGTCTGCAAGAAATGCTCCTGGCTTGATGTAGCTTTGGGAAAGGCAACAGGGACATCCACTTCTTTTTCAACAGCTAGAGCAGGACTACCATGTATACTTACACCGCTCGGCGTGAATTCAATTGCCTTCGAATCTATCAGATCTTGGACAACATGCTGAAACGCCCTACAATCTTCCACATTATGCCCCGGTGCACCAGAGTGAAAACCACAGTGGGCTATTGCATCATAACCTGGTGGGGGAGTTCCAGAGGGAGGAGCCAATGTCCTTTTCTGTACCAGTTGCAGCCGAAGAAGATGCTGGAATAACTGAGAATATGGCACTGGTGGAGCCTCAAAATGCCTATTCCGCTTAGGCGTAGATTGTGGCGGGCGCGGAGCCCGATTCTGTCGTTGTTGAGGTACAGCAGGGACAGTCACAGTGGCAATCTACTCACCCTTCTTGAACACCGGGGGAGAGACAATTCCAGTCGCAGCTTCAGGCATGAGGGTATTACCTTTGCTTATCACACCTCTCACAACTTCCATAATCCGACTCATTTGAGTCTTTAGTTGGTTGACCTCTTCTTTCAGCACCTGCTGCTCTTGCATGAGGGTTTGCATGTTCCCCATAAACTGCTCCATCTGGCCTCGCATTTCCCTCAACTCAGCTTGGATTCGTTCCATGAATCTCTTCTGATTTGGTCTGGTAGGATACCGGTGAATGTGCTGATCTGCAATCCTGAGATTAGAACAAGATAAGAACACCGGAAATAAACACCTGTCATGCAAAATGAATATGCAAAATGATTATGCAAATGCAAATGGACATGTTTGAAAATTCACAAGGCGATCCACCCCTTGATTCCGGTTTAATAACAAGATATAACGGAACTTCTGCTCATATAATAAGAAAACCGGAGAAAAGTCAAATGTCAACAATCGCGAACCCAAGATAACAAATTTGAACATAAAAACCATAGGTCCCAACCAACAAGCCTGGTGGTGATCCACATACAATAAAAGAGAGAAGAAAACTAAGGCATGTCATCAAAATTCACAAGTGTCAATCCCCCCCATCCATTATGCTTTCTGCACCAGTCTTGAATTTCCTCGAACAACTTTCTGGTATCGGGATGCTTCGGTCTCTGAATCAGTCCTTGGATAAGAAGGTCTCTCCTATGTATGATCTCATCCAAGTATCGGCAATGTAACTCCCAAGCGTCTTCTCCAGTGGCACCATCCATGCTAGGACCTGCATGTCTAGGTTTCTTCACTTCAGCTTGGACTTTCAGTTCTTCCATGGAGGCTATGGCTTCATTGAGTCGACCCTCGACTACTTGTCTCTTGAATATTACTGATAAGATCTCGGCTTCTTTCTTCTTGAGCGTTGACTTCAACTGATCAATATTATCTAGGTAAGCGTCTTCCTTTCTTTTATTCTCAGCCATGGCAGTTTCTTGGTGATCATTGAACCTATGAATCTTTAACAAAGCCTTGCCTAATTACTCCTCCTTGGACCTGAGAACGTTACTGATACCATCCAAAGCTTGTTTCATTCTTTCTCTGGAGGCGACCATGTCAGCAAGCTCTTTTTCTGCTTTAGCAAGGAGCTCTGTCTTCAACTTGGCGGTATGAACAGCTTCACCCCGCTCATGCTTCCACTGATAAATTTCTCTCCTTAGCTCATTGTTTTCTTCCCTCAACCTTTCCTTTTCAACCCATATCTTGTCATACTTCTATATCTCAACCGTGGTAGGAGGCTCGATCACCAAAGGATACAAAGGTGGTTCCACCGGGAAGGGAAGAAGCTCTTCTTCTGCTCTCTTCTTGATCCACTCTTTATAGGGAGGGAAAGCCTGGTTATTACATTTTCCGAATGATATCTTACCCTTCTTGGTTACCTGTTTCCAAGCATTTAAAACCTTATTTATCATTTCTTGATCCTTAATACCATTGAAGAATAAGGATCCTCGGATGTCTCTTTCGTCCGGTGGACCTCTCAAAGGATAGCCAAATTGTCTGATAGCTAGGGAGGGATTATAGTTAATTCCACCTTTCCTCCCTATCAAGGGAACATTAGGGAATTCTCCGCACTTGTAAATAATCTCCATTCCTAGCAAGTCACGATTGATCCAAACGATGTTATCAGCAGTCAAGCCCATAACCCTCTTAGACCACTTCAGAGAATCTTTCGTATCAACGAAAGCGCTAGATTCAGAGAGACGACTTAGAAATCACGTAGACAAGAGTATTGCACAACAACTCACAGTCTTCCCACGCCTATTCTCATTCTTATAGTGAACTGAATGGTACACATCACCTAGCAAGGTAGGTATAGGATTCTTCGAAATAAAGATTCTGACGGCATGCATATCCACCAGATCAGGAATATTTGGAAACAAAACAATCCCATAGATACACATAGCTAGGATGGCTTGGAAAGTGTAGCGAGCGATTTTGGACGCGGTTCTTAAGCGCTGGTCGCTCTCTGCGGTTTGAGCTTTGACTACAGGTCGATTCATTTTTTATCCTATTGTGAGCTGAATAAGGAAGGGAAATAGATGTCTCCAATTAACCCTGCTTTGCATACTGAGTTTAAACAGCGGTCTGTTAGGTTACAGATGCTATCAATGTGGGGGGCCTTTGTACTGGTTATTTGTATTTTCGCCAATACTGTTTTCTTTCTTTTTACCTGGGCAGAAGGTTTCTGGCGGGGAACAAGGATTAGGATGTTAGGACTGATGCTTTTGAATTACTGCTTTTGATTGATGGAGATATGGGATTTGGGTTTTTTGTTGATTGCGCTCGCTAAGATCTTTTCTTTCGATCTTATGCCTACGTATTCCCGTTTACCGAAACAGGGAAATCAGAGCGTTCGTAGTTCCTCCTATTCTATGGGAGGAAATGGGTGTTTTTGGTGTCTTGTTCAAAGCCCAAGACGTGAAGCGAAAGGTGGTTTGTATCTTGTTCAAAGCCCAAGATGTGAAGCTGAAAGGTCTATTTGTGTCTTGTTCAAAGCCCAAGACGTGAAGCAGAAAGACCTCGACTTTAGAGAGAATTTGTCATCTCTAAAGAGGGGGAAGGAGAATTACTTTAACTGGGATACGCGAATCCGAGCAATGCCATAATTTCCGAAGAAAGGGTTTTAACCTGAAGGAGAAGACTTTAACTCAGTGTAGAGCAATGCCATCTTTCCTTAGGAATTTCTCATGCTAAAAGAGGGACAGTGGCATGGATATAGATGATCCAGAGGCTTGCCGCTTACAGCGATTAGATGAAAGGAAAGGAGTTGTTGATGTTTGTGTACTGTGAACGAGGCACAGCTTTGATGTTAAAAGGTTGATTGGATCAACCAGTGGTTTTCTTATACAAAAGCCTAAGAGGAGGCTAATTTCCGCTAGGAAAATCATTATACAAAGCCTAAGAGGAGGCAATTTTGTGTCCCGTACAAAGCCCGAGAGAGAGGCTAAAAGATTTTGACCCGACGATGGAGTCTTTTGGTATCTCGTATAAAGCCCGAGATAGAGGCTATTGTTTGTTTGACTCTACGAGGGTGTCTTTGTGTCTCGTACGAAGCCCGAGATAGAGGCTAAAAGTTTGACTCAACAAGAGAGTCTTTGATACTCCACAAGAGAGTGTTTTTGTATCTCGTACGAAGCCCGAGATGGAGGCTAAAGGTTTGTTTCAGTTGAGTGACAGATCCAATATACTGATTTTAAAAGAGAAAATCAGTTCTTATATGAGCAACACTGTACTCAGGGATTTGATTTGAGGATCAGGGATATTTCCTTCTCTTTGAGGAAACGGGAAATCCAAAGGGTATTGAGACTGTCCGAGTCTGCGGGTTTCCTTCCTATTTAACGAAGGGGTCACTTGAGAATGTCTTTGAGACTCAAGGAAGTTAGACTGTCCAAGTCTAGAGTTTTTTTTCTTTTGTACTATGCTTTGAGAAACAGTAGTAGACTCTATGAAAGGACTGTTCTATGAGGATGACTAGGTTCTGTTCCTATACCTCTAGGAGGTCGTCGGGACAATTTGTACGAAGCCCAAGAGGAGGCTGGAAACTTTTAAGAAGCCGACGGGTCCTTGTACTAAGCCCAAGAGGAGGCTATCATTCCCGAAGGAAGAGATCATTATACGAAGCCTAAGAGGAGGTTGTGAATACTTCTAAGAAGCCGTAGTGTCCTTGAATAAAGCCCAAGAGGAGGAAGATGCTTTTAAGAAGCCCATGGGTCTATCATCTCCTTTCCATTAGAAGAGATAACTCTTTTAATGATAAAAACCACTGGTAAATGTGCGAGGTTTACTATCCAACGACTTTTAACTTTTAAAGAGGGTTCCTTAGTTAAGGTCCAAGATTATCCAAGATTATGACCGTAGTGGGTACCCAAACCCCGAGACATTCAAGGCAAGCTATCCACAAGGAATAGATCAAGTCAGGAAAGTTCGAGAATTTGGAAGAAACTCAAAGATGCCATTCACGGAGAATACATTCATCTTGGGGAGTAGAGCTTCTTGACGATTCCTAAGGAGGACAGCCGAAGAGAAGACTGTATCTGGTGCTCCTATTAGGGATCTAAGCGTCTATTTCTACGAATAAATGAAACGGCGTCACCTAGTTCTAGACGTAGTTGCCGGGGAAACTCGAAATATCTATACTATTATTACACAGTAGATATGAGTTTATGAAAGGAGACTTACAGTGAGCAGCCCCACAATACAGTTTATAATATGAAAGCAGTAAATGAAAGTGATAACCACTTACTCGGTTGTAGTGCTTCCATGCTGTTTGGTTAGTTGTTCAACAAAGAAAGATTGAAAACAACAGTATATTCAAAATCAAAGGAGAAAGTGCTTTAAAAAAGAAAGATTTGGGGCTTACAACTCAAGGAGAGGCCCAGGGTTTTATCAGTGAGCACACTGTTTGACTTTGTACAGCGGGACTTATACAAGTGACTGGGGCCCAAAAAGGTTTTCTGTACAAAGGGATGGGTCTTACACTCTCTCAAGAGGCCCAAAAAAGGTTTAAAGAAAAGAGAGGGGCTTATAACATGAGGGTATGCCCAAATGATTTTTCGTTTAACAATGGCGATCGCGCCGAGGTTTTCTTTTAACGCAGAGGGACTTATACAATAAGTGAGGCCCAAAATGTTTTGGTTAAAAGGGGGATTGGGTCTTACACTCTAATAGAGGCCCAAAGTGTTTTGAATGGGTCTTATAGCTCAAGGAGAGGCCCAAATGATTTTTTTTTATTTTTAAACGGGCGACGATCGCGCCGTTTACTTGTACAGAGGGACTTATACAATGAGTGAGGCCCAAAAAGTTTTTGTACAAGGGGGGATGGGTCTTACACTCTCTCAAGAGGCCCAAGAGTTTTGAAAATGATTTATGAGGGTTGAATTAATCCAAAACCCTAATTTGTTTTCAAAATGTATTTAATTGAATAAAAATTCAATTAAAATGATCAAAAATTGTTTAACCCATGGAAAACAAATTGTGATCTTGGATTAATGCTTCAAAAATTAAGTATTGACCTACAAAATAATTAGAAAGCATTAAAAGTTGCAAAATCAATGTAGAAAAAATATTTAAAATGTCAAAAACAATTAAAATATTAATTCTTTGCAAAAATATCAATTATATGAAATAAATAATATATTTGGGATTTTTTGTGAAAATAAAATATTTTAACATTTTTGTGAATTATTAAAAAAAGAATCAACTCAAAATCATTAAATCTCAGAGAGAAATTAATTTTTGAATCAATTAAACAAAATCAGAAAATTCAAATATTTGAATTTCTAAAAATGGCGCCAAGAACAAGCTGAAGAACATGCGCGTGTTCTTGGTTTCTCATATTTGCATTTTCTATCCAATCTCCATGAATACGTAATCATATCATGCAATGCACATATCATTATGCTCGCCTCAACTTCACGATCATGTCTATGTACTTTAATTTCATTTAAATTAAACATACAACAAGAAATCACGAAGAGACCTCAAGAACCCTAATTTCTGCATGAAGGCTAGGATTTTTGATACACGATTCAAACAATGCAATTAATTGAGGGAAAACATTCCATGCATGATTATGAACATATGGCCAAATTATTGTGCGAGGAAATATGCATAGATTGAGAGATGACCAAGTATGTGCTTACCTCCAAGTCGTGACAGCAAGTTCAAAGTGATTTTTGATTTGGAGGTGTTACAGATGAGTGGTGATGATCTGAACAGCTTCCCTACACCCTATGGATTGTGTTTGGATGGTTGGACTTGATTGAAATTGGCTGGATCATTTTGTGGTACCTCAGCTGCACTTTGGTTAAAACCTTGAGCAACCAGCTGGTGATTTTGTGAAATTGATGTTTCAGAAGTAATCTAAGTGTTTGATCAGCTCATATGTGATGTATGTGAGGTGTGTGAGTGATTGGTTTGATTGGAATTGCTCTCAAACTCAAAACCCGATAGTGACTTGCCTTAGAAGGCAAAATTGGAGTGAAAGAAGAGATTTTGAGGAAAGCATCTGTTAGATGGCTTTGGTGTACTCAAACTGACCATAATTGAGCTCTATTTATAGTAGAGCAAGTTTGTTTTGCAAGTAATAGTGCATGGCAGCTGGTAAGTAGGTTTGGCCAATGTTGGCAAATGAAAATCCAAGTCTCCTCAAGCCATTGACTAGAGGTTAGGGCACAGAGCTTTGGTCCCCTTGGTCTTGGATAAGTCTTGACTGATTTCAGATGAGAATGGCTCAGTCCATGCCACCTTGATGGTTCCATTGAATGCCTCATTCCAAATTTGAAGTCTTGTCCCTATTTTGGCCATTCTAGGTTCAACATGCTATTTCTTGTTCCATGGACTTTGGAGGCTTGGCTCAGTGATTGTCCCCTTTGGATTCAATCCTCTGAGGTGTCCAAGTGGATAGGAGCAATTGAATTTGGCTGATTTTGGCAAATCGACCAAAGTTGCAAATTCTGCCTTGCCTTGACAGATTTCAGTAAGGCAACTTGGCAATGTTGTATCTCATGGTGTAGGTTGAATTTGGCAATGTTCTTGGCCATTTTGGAAAGCTCTTACATGATACAACAACTGTTTGAACAAGTTTGGTTTTGATCTCTTTTGATTCCAAGTGAAAAATCCCCCTACATTTGGCAAAACGTGAGGCAGAATCTGACTTAGTGAAAATTTCACTAAGTGTTGGAAAAAGTGACATTTTCACTTTTCAGCCACTTTGATCACTCCATAACTCAAAATCCTTAATGAATTGGAATGACTTGTAGTTGAAGTTTTTGTAGGTGATAATGAGGGATACAAATCCATCTTTGGATGAGAAAAAATGGCCTTGTGGTTTAGGAGTTATGGTCCTCCAAAGTTAGTACCTTTGCCACTTTATTTTTAACTTAGAAAAATTTCTAAGTTTTATGGTTACCCCTTTTACAAGTTATCTCACTTTTCTCGATTTTTCTTGATGAATGATGATTCAAATCATACATTAACATCATTTTAGGGTTAAAAATCCATTTTGGTGAAAAATCTCAAAAAGCCAAAGTTGACTTTTGGGCACAGTTGACTTTTTATCAGATGAATTCCAAACTGTGCAATTCTTCAGGAAATCATGTCCTTGACCTAAATCAAACTTGATGGACATGTTCCATGGGTGTCATAGGGTATATTCAATCATGTATTAGGGTTTGGGAGCATGTCTTGGTCAAAAGTCAAAGTTACAGTTGACTTTTCTCTTAAAACCCTAATTGTGGTGCAGATGAAATTGAGACTTGTTGCTCAAGCTTCTTGGATCAATCCATTGTTCCAAATGGATCAATATGGTATATTAGAGACCCTCAAATCATGTCTTGAGGTCTTGGCTCATGGTTTGTCCCAAAAGTCAACTTAGGGGTGAATTAGGTCAAGAAACCCTAATTCCTGATTTTTTATGAATGCATCCCCTGAGGCAAAATTGACTTGATGCATGGGTTCATGAGGTTCCATGAAGTATATTAGGTCATGTTTTGGATCATTGCCTTATGCCCAGATGAAAATTTCCATCTGGAGGCCCTGGTCGACCAAAACCCTAATTTGGTGACACTGTCGATCTTGAGACTTGATCCACCTAGAAGGGAGCAGCCTTGTGCTTAATCCTTGAAGTGGGAGTCCTTTTTGATCCATTGTGGATATTTAAGAGATTAGACAAGTTGAAGATCATGTCATTTCTTGATTGATCCTTTGTCTAAGCACTCAGAGAGGGCTTGAAACCCTAATTTTGATTGTATTGGATGCTCACCCATCTTTGGGGAGACTGATGAAGCATGATGGCTCATCCATATTGTGATGATGATTTTCACAATGATGGGAAATCTAAGTGGTCAAAATTTGGGGTATTACAGATGCCCCTATTTAATCTTCTTGGACCCGAAGGTGTGAATGACGAAGGGATTCGGGCATTCGGGGTGCAAGAGGATTAAATATCGGAATACCCGAAATTTTGATGGTGGTTATGAATGGTAGCTTACGCATTCATCTTCTTTAGCTAAGCAATGATGCTTAGAAAAGGTAAACTTCCCCTCGATCGTGGTCTCCTACCAAGAACTGGTCTCAGTCTCTTTTGAAATAAACTTCCCCTCGATCCTGGTTTCCTACCAAGGAACTGGTCTTAGTTGTGGAAACAAACTTCCCCTCGATCCTGGTTTCCTACCAAGGAATTGGTCTTAGTTTCTGATTTAAACTTCCCCTCGATCCTGGTTTCCTACCAAGGAACTGGTCTTAGTTTCTTTCGTCAATAAACTTTACTGACAAGGGACGCTATTCGTAGCGGCTTTCCTTCAAACTTCTCGCCGAATTTTCCTGGGGAGATGCCATTTGAGTGGAAAAAGTTTTGATGTCAGACTTGCTGGGGAACCCATTCGTCTGAGTTGTAGAGGTACACAAACTTCTCTGTTTTGGAGACGCCATTTGTCGATTCTACTGGGGAAAGCGAGTCTCTTGAGAGACTGTTTTCGTTTGGGGTTACATCATACTTTTCTCAGGATCTTCCCGGAGAAATGCCATATGATGGGATCCAATTTTGAGGTGCCAATGACCTTCTCATCAGTGGTTTTTCGGAGCAAAACTGGCGTGCTGCCGAATCTCTGATCACGAGGTTTTCTCTGTGGATTTTCCTTAATCCGGGAAAGCAAGGATATCATCTTCAATGGCGAAGAGTGATGCTTATTGAAAGTTTTCTCTGACTTTTCAGAGGTTCAAGTTATCAAAGTAATCAAGGACCAACTTCTTTCCAGAATTAAACTGGAAGCGAGGTTGTTCAGACACAGTATTTCCTGACGAGGCAAGAACTGACAACTCGATTGAGAGGACTTCTACCACTAGGGGACATGACCGACTAGAGTGATAGTGATGCAATATGAAATGTGAATGCAAATAAAAATGCATGATGTATGTATGTATATGCTGACAAAACAGACGCAACATACAGACTAAGAGGTGAACACAATTGGATACTCGGCCATCGCGGGGTGAAGAAGTACCATTGATTCAAAATAGCAATTCCACCTTGCTTAGGAGAGATAGTCCCGTTGGGAGCTATGTTGATCGGGCTTAGGAGATGAGAACTTGGCTGAGGATGTCAGACGAAACAAGGTCTCTGACACAGTTGATCCCTTTATTCAGGCGAACTGGTTTAGAAGGAGCACTTTGATTCTGCACTTTGAAGTTCGCTTACTTCGGGAGAAGCGATCGATGTTCTTCTGATGTTCAACAGTCAAAAGAAATGCCATCTTTAATTTAAAAGCAGAAAAAGTTTAACAAGTAAATTTATTTTTGTTTTATTTCAAGAATCGCTGATTAAGTTTAAACAACGTCGTTCTGTAAAGCTAAAACAAGTAAAGAATTACAAACAAAAGCACAAGGGCTCAAATTTTATTGATAAGATGGAGATCAGCCAAACGTGTGACTCCAAAGAGTATATACAAAGTTAGAAAATGGTAATTTACAGGGAAAAGGGCTACGTTGAAACATAACGACCACTATCCTTCTACTAACTTTGAGTTCGGGACATCCTGAGCTTCCGTCGAAGATGACCTTTGACTGGAGATTTCCTCCGATAGATGATGCTATAACTGCTGCTGAGGGACTTGCCTCTGTTAAACATAGTTACTTGCCATTATCCCTAATTTTTGCCTGGATTGTACTATGAGATTTCCAATCCATCGGGATGATTTTTTTTCATGTCTCTAACTTTTGCCTGGACCGCCCTTTCGGGTTTTCAATCCACCAAGACGTTTTTTTTTATTTTTAGGCGAAGTATTTCTTGACTACATCAACATTCTTGGGGTAGGCAAATTCCTCTCCGTCCATGGTTGCAAGTCTCAAGGCGCCGCTTGAGAAAGATTTCGTGACCACATAGGGGCCATCAGAATTTGGGGTCCATTTGCCCCGAGAATCAGTGAGAAATGATTGTATCTTCTTGAGCACGAGGTCTCCTTTTCTGAAGATACGCGGTCGGACCTTTTTGTCGAACGCCCTTTTCATTCTCTGTTGATACAACTTACCATGGCATAGTGCCGTGATTCGCTTCTCTTCGATCAGGTTCAGTTCGTCGTGTCGACTTTGACACCATTCAGCTTCGGTGAGCTGAGCTTCCATCAATACTCGGATTGACGGGATCTCTACTTCTATGGGGAGCACTGCTTCCATGCCATACACTAGAGAGAAAGGGGTTGCCCCTGTTGAAGTGCGGACAGATGTGCGATAACCTTGAAGAGCAAAGGGTAGCATTTCATGCCAATCTTTATAGGTTACAACCATCTTTTGAACGATCTTCTTGATGTTCTTGTTAGCCGCTTCTACCGCTCCGTTCATCTTGGGTCGGTAGGGAGATGAGTTATGGTGTTCGATCTTGAACTCTGCACACAACTCTTTCATCATCTTATTGTTCAAGTTAGATCTATTATCAGTAATGATCTCGCTTGGAACACCATAATGGCAGATGATATTGTTTTTGATAAATCGGACCACCACTTGTTGGGTTACATTGGCGAATGACGCTGCTTCGACCCACTTGGTGAAATAATCAATGGCTACCAGGATGAACCGATGTCCGTTTGAAGCCTTGGGCTCAATCATACCAATCATGTCGATTCCCCATATGGAAAAAGGCCACGGGGAAGAAAGAACTTTGAGATGTGATGGCGGTACATGAATTTTGTCGGAGTATATCTGACACTTGTGACACCTCCTCATGTACTTGTAGCAGTCGGATTCCATGGTCAACCAATAATACCCGGCCCTGAGAATTTTTCTCACCATTGTGTGTCCGTTGGCATGAGTGCCAAAGGACCCTTCATGAATTTCTTTCATGAGCATGTCTGCTTCTGGTCTGTCGACACATCGGAGCAAGACCATGTCAAAATTTCTCTTATAAAGAGTGTCACCGCTCAGGAAGAAGTTTCCAGCCAATCTTCTGAGGGTTTTCCTGTCTTTTCTGAGTGCCCCAGATGGGTACTCTTGTTTCTGAAGGAAGCATTTGATATCGTGATACCAAGGTGTGTCGTCTATGACTGCTTCAATCGCGAAGATGTAAGCGGGCCGTTCAAGGCGCATGATGTCATTCTTAGGTATGTCGTTCCATCGACCTACACTAATCATGGAAGAGAGAGTGGCTAATGCATCAGCCATGTGATTCTCATCACGAGGGATGTGATGAAAGTCGACTCTGTTGAAGAAGGGTAACAACCTCCTTGCATAGTCTTTGTAAGGAATCAATCCTGATTGGTATGTGTTCCAATCTCCTTTTATCTGGTTAATAACCAGGGCTGAATCGCCGTATACGTCCAAGTTTTTGATCCTTAAATCAATCGCTTCTTCGAGACCCATGATACATGCTTCGTATTCGGCCTCGTTGTTCGTACATTTGAACGTAAGTCTAGCAGTGAAAGGAATGTGGGTACCCTGAGGGGTAACAATGATTGCCCTAATTCCGTTTCCATAATGATTGACTGCCCTGTCAAAGATAAGTCCCTACTGGGAACCTGGTTCTGGCCCTTCACTGGGTAGCGGTTCATCGCAATCTTTCATCTTTAGATACATGACATCTTCGTCTGGGAAGTCAAACCCGATTGATTCTTGATCCTCAATCGGTTGGTGAGCCAAATGATCGGCTAAAATACTTCCTTTAACGGCTTTCTAAGCATGGTACTCTATGTTATATTCTGATAGTAACATCTGCCAACGGGCAATCCTTCCTGTGAGAGCAGGTTTTTCGAAAACGTACTTGATTGGATCCATTTCGGAGACCAACCAAGTAGTATGACGAATCATGTACTGGCGAAGACGTTTGGCTGCCCAAGCCAAAGCGCAACAAGTTTTCTCAAGCATTGTGTACCGAGTCTCGCAGTCGGTGAATTTCTTGCTTAGATAGTAAATGGCAGACTCTTTCCTTTTAGTTTCGTCTTGTTGGCCAAGTACACATCCCATTGAGTCCTCTAGGACTATGAGGTAAATGATCAGTGGTCTTCCTTCCACTAGAGGTGATAGGATCGAAGGATTCAACAGATACTCCTTGATACTGTCGAAGGTGGTTTGGCAATCTTCTGACCAAACGCAATCCTGGTTCTTTTTGAGTAATTTGAAAATCGGCGCACATGTCGCGGTCATAAGGAATATGAATCTGGAGATGTAGTTCAAACGTCCCAGGAATCCTCTGACTTGTTTTTCAGATTTCGGAGAAGGCATTTCTTGAATGGCCTTGACCTTGTCAGGATCAACTTCAATTCCTTTCTGGCTGATGATGAACCCTATTAATTTCCCCGAACGGACACCGAAGGTGCACTTGTTAGGATTCAAGCGGAGCTTGAATTTTCTTAGACGTTCGAACAATTTTGACAGATGTTCAACGTGCTCATCCTCTGTTCTTGATTTTGCAATCAAATCATCGACATATACCTCGATTTCTTTGTGTATCATGTCATGAAACAGAGTAGTCATGGCCCTTTGATAGGTTGCCCCGGCATTCTTCAAACCGAACGGCATTACCTTGTAACAAAAGGTACCCCATGGGGTAATGAACGAAGTTTTCTCCATGTTTTTCGGCGCCATTTTGATCTGATTATAGCCCGAGAATCCATCCATGAAGGAGAATACTTTGAACTTTGCTGTGCTGTCAACCAGCATGTCAATGTGTGGTAAAGGAAAGTCGTCCTTTGGACTTGCCTTGTTTAGATCTTTGTAATCAACACACATTCTGACCTTTCCATCCTTTTTGGGAACGGGTACGATGTTGGCTAACCATTGAGGATATTCAGATGTAGCGAGGAAACCCGCGTCGATCTGTTTCTGTACCTCCTCCTTGATTTTGATGGCGATGTCCGGGTGAGTCCGTCTCAACCTTTGCTTTACTGGCGGACATTCCGATCTTAGCGGTAAGTGATGTTCCACGATGCTGGTATCCAACCCTGGCATATCCTGATAGGACCAAGCGAATACATCGGGGAATTCTTTGAGAAGCTTTATTAGACTTTCTTTGACAGTTGGACTGAGCAGTGCTCCGATCCTGATTTCTTTTCTCTCTTTTTCTGAACCCAAGTTTACCGTTTCCAACGGCTCTTTGTGAGGTTCAATGGACCTTTCCTCTTGTCTGAGTAGTCGGGAGATCTCTTTTGGAATTTCGTCGTCATTTTCTTCTTCAGCCTCGAATACCGGGAACTCAAAGTGGGGAGAAGGCATCAGATCGTATGTTTCAACGGGGTATAAAACAAGCAATCTGCATGACGTGATGATTCGTGTTTAGAAGAGATAGAGAAAATGTAAGTGTGTGCAGTGTATTTATTTTACTGCTTGTTTTTATTATTGTAATACCCCAAATTTTGACCACTTAGATTTCCCATCATTGTGAAAATCATCATCACAATATGGATGAACCATCATGCTTCATCAGTCTCCCCAAAGATGGGTGAGCATCCAATACAATCAGAATTAGGGTTTCAAGCCCTCTCTGAGTGCTTAGACAAAGGATCAATCAAGAAATGACATGATCTTCAACTTATCTAATCTCTTAAACATCCACAATGGATCAAAAAGGACTCCCACTTCAAGGATTAAGCACAAGGCTGCTCCCTTCTAGGTGGATCAAGTCTCAAGATCGACGGTGTCAACAAATTAGGGTTTTGGTCGACCAGGGCCTCCAGATGGAAATTTTCATCTGGGCACAAGCCATTGATCCAAAACATAACCTAATATACTTCATGGGACCTCATGAACCCATGCATCAAGTCAATTTTGCCTCAGGGGATGCATTCATCAAAAATCAGGAATTAGGGTTTCTTGACCTAATTCACCCCTAAGTTGACTTTTGGGACAAACCATGAGCCAAGACCTCAAGAGATGATTTGAGGGTCTCTAATACACCATATTGATCCATTTGGAACAATGGATTGATCCAAGAAGCTTGAGCAACAAGTCTCAATTTCATCTGCACCACAATTAGGGTTTTAAGGGAAAAGTCAACTGTAACTTTGACTTTTGACCAGGACATGCTCCCAAACCCTAATACATGATTGAATATACCCTATGACACCCATGGAACATGTCCATCAAGTTTGATTTAGGTCAAGGACATGATTTCATGAAGAATTGCACAGTTTGGAATTCATCTGATAAAAAGTCAACTGTGCACAAAAGTCAACTTTGAGTTTTTGAGATTTTTCACCAAAATGGTTTTTTAACCCTAAAATGATGTTAATGTATGATTTGAATCATCATTCATCAAGAAAAATCAAGAAAAGTGAGATAACTTGTAAAAGGGGTAACCATAAAACTTAGAAATTTTTCTAAGTTAAAAATAAAGTGGCAAAGGTACCAACTTTGGAGGACCATAACTCCTAAACCACAAGGCCATTTTTTCTCATCCAAAGATGGATTTGTAGCCCTCATTATCACCTACAAAAACTTCAACTACAAGTCATTCCAATTCATTAAGGATTTTGAGTTATGGAGTGATCAAAGTGGCTAAAAAGTGAAAATGTCACTTTTTCCAACACTTAGTGAAATTTTCACTAAGTCAGATTCTGCCTCACTTTTTGCCAAATGTAGGGGGATTTTTCACTTGGAATCAAAAGAGATCAAAACCAAACTTGTTCAAACAGTTGTTGTATCATGTAAGAGCTTTCCAAAATGGCCAAGAACATTGCCAAATTCAACCTACATCATGAGATACAACATTGGCAAGTTGCCTTGCTGAAATCTGTCAAGGCAACGCAGAATTTGCAACTTTGGTCGATTTGCCAAAATCAGACAATTGCAATTGCTCCAAGCCACTTGGACACCTCAGAGGATTGAATCCAAAGGGGACAATCACTGAGCCAAGCCTCAAAGGTCCAAGGAACAAAGAATAGCATGTTGAACCTAGAATGGCTAAAATAGGGACAAGACTTCAAATTTGGAATGAGGCATTCAATGGAACCATCAAGGTGGCATGGACTGAGCCATTCTCATCTGAAATCAGTCAAGACTTATCCAAGACCAAGGGGACCAAAGCTCTGTGCCCTAACCTCTAGTCAATGGCTAGAGGAGACTTTCATTTCCATTGGCCAACATTGAGGAAACCTACTTACCAGCTGCCATGTACTATTCCTTGCAAAACAAACTTGCTCTACTATAAATAGAGCTCAATTGTGGTTAGTTTAAGTACACCAAAGCCATCTAACATATGCTTTCCTCAAAATCTCTTTCTCTTGGCAAAAATGCCTTTCTTAGCAAGGTAGCTATCGGGTTTTGAGTTTGAGAGCAATTCTGCACAAACCAATCACTCACACACCTCACATACATCACATATGAGCTGATCAAACACTCACATAACTTCTGAAACATCAATTTCATGAAATCACCAGCTGGTTGCTCAAAATTTCAAACAAGGTGCAGTTGAGATGCCATAAACTGATCCAGTCCATTTCAATTCAATCCAAGTGTTCAAACACACTCCATATGGTGTAGGGAAGCTGTTCAGATCATCACAACTTGTCTATAACACCTCCAACTCAAAATCACATCTGCTCTTGCTGTCACGACTTGGAGGTAAGCACATACTTGGTCATCTCTCAATCTATGCATATTTCCTCGCACAATAATTTGGCCATATGTTCATAATCATGCATGGAATGTTTTCCCTCAATTAATTGCATTGTTTGAATCGTGTATCAAAAATCCTAGCCTTCATGCAGAAATTAGGGTTCTTGAGGTTTCTTCGTGATTTCTTGTTGTATGTTTAATTTAAATGAAATTAAAGTACATAGACATGATCGTGAGGTTGAGACGAGCATAATGATGTGTGGATTGCATGATATGGTTACGTATTCATGGATATTGGATAGAAAATGCAAATCTGGGCAAACTGAAAAACGCGCGTGTTCTTGGTGTTGTTCTTGGTGCCATTTTCATAAATTTGAATATTTGAATTTTGTGATTTTGTTTAATTGATTCAAAAATTAATTTCTCTCTGAGTTTTAATGATTTTGAGTTGATTCTTTTTTTAATAATTCACAAAAATGTTAAAATATTTTATTTTCCCAAAAAAATCCCAAAAATATTATTTATTTCATATAATTGATATTTTTGTAAAGAATTAATATTTTAATTGTTTTTGGCATTTTAAATATTTTTTCTACATTGATTTTGCAACTTTTAATGCTTTCTAATTATTTTGTAGGTCAATACTTAATTTTTGAAGCATTAATCCAAGATCACAATTTGTTTTCCATGTGTTAAACAATTTTTGATCATTTTAATTGAATTTTTATTCAATTAAATACATTTTGAAAACAAATTAAGGTTTTGGATTAATTCAACCCTCATAAATCATTTTCAAAACACTTTGGGCCTCTATTAGAGTGTAAGACCCAATCCTTTTTTGACCAAATCATTTTTGGGCCTCACTTACTGTATAAGTCCCGATACCGTCAAAAAACAAACGGCGCGATCGTCGCCTTTTCAAAAATCATCTGGGCCTACCCTCGAGTAGTAAGACCCATTTCTTTTTTCTTCAAAACTCTTTGGGCCTCTTGAGAGAGTGTAAGACCCATCCCCCCTTGTACAAAACTTTTTGGGCCTCACTCATTGTATAAGTCCCTCTGTACAAGTAAACGGCGCGATCGTCGCCCGTTAAAAAATAAAAACCATCTGGGCCTACCCTCGTATTATAAGCCCCACTCTTTTTCTTTAAACCTTTTTTGGGCCTCTTGAGAGAGTGTAAGACCCATCCCTTTGTACAGAAAACCTTTTTGGGCCCCAGTCACTTGTATAAGTCCCGCTGTACAAAGCAAACAGTGCGCTCACTGATAAATCCTTGGGCCACTCCTTGAGTTGTAAGCCCCAAATCTTTCTTTTTCAAAGCACTTTCTCCTTTGATTTTGAATATACTGTTGTTTTTAATCTTTCTTTGTTGAACAACTAACCAAACAGCATGGAAGCACTACAACCGAGTAAGTGGTTATCGCTTTCATTTACTGCTTTCATATTATAAACTGTATTGTGGGGTTGCTCACTGTAAGTCTCCTTTCATAAACTCGTATCTACTGTGTAATAATAGTATAGATATTTCGAGTTTCCCCGGCAACTACGTCTAGAACTAGGTGACGCCGTTTCATTTATTCGTAGAAATAGACGCCTAGATCCCCAATAGGAGCACCAGATACAGTCTTCTCTTCGGCTGTCCTCCTTAGGAATCGTCAAGAAGCTCTACTCCCCAAGATGAATGTATTCTCCGTGAATGGCATCTTTGAGTTTCTTCCAAATTCTCGAACTTTCCTGACTTGATCTATTCCTTGTGGATAGCTTGCCTTGAATGTCCCGGGGTTTGGGTACCCACTACGGTCATAATCTTGGACCTTAACTAAGGAACCCTCTTTAAAAGCTAAAAGTCGCTGGATAGTAAACCTCGCACGTTTACCAGTGGTTTTCATCTTTAAAAGAGTTATCTCTCCTAAAGGAGTTGATAGACCCATGGGCTTCTTAAAAGCATCGGCCTCCTCTTGGGCATTATTCAAGGACACTACGGCTTCTTAGAAGTATTCACAGCCTCCTCTTAGGCTTCGTATAATGATCTCTTCCTTCGGGAATGATAGCCTCATCTTGGGCTTAGTACAAGGACCCGTCGGCTTCTTAAAAGTTTCCAGCCTCCTTTTGGGCTTTGTACAAATTGTCCCGACGACCTCCTAGAGGTATAGGAATAGAACCTAGTCATCCTCATAGAACAGTCCTTTTTGTAGAGTCTACTACTGTTTCTCGAAGCATAGTACAAAAGATAAAACTCTAGACTTGGACAATCTAACTTCCTTGAGTCTCAAAGACATTCTCAAGCACCCTTCGTTAAATAGGAAGGAAACCCGCACACTCGGACAATCTCAATACCCTTTGGATTTCCCATTTCCTCAAAGAGAAGGAAATATCCCTGATCCTCAAATCAAATCCCTGAGTACAGTGTTACTCATATAAGAACTGATTTTCTCTTTTAAATCAGTATATTGGATCTGTCACTCAACTGAAACAGTTACAATAGCCTCCATCTCGGGCGTCGTACGAGATACCAAAATTCTCCCCAGTGGAGTCAAAACAACCTTTTAGCCTCTCTCTCAGGCTTTGTATGAGACATAAAAGATTCCCTCGTTGAGTCAATCACCCCTTTTAGCCTCCATCTCGGGCTTTGTACGAGATACAAAAACACTCTCTTACTGAGTATAAAAGATTCTTCAACTGAGTCAACTCTTTGCTAGCCTCCTCTTAGACTTTGTATAACGATATGCCCCACTGGGTCAAAAACTTTTAGCCTCTCTCTCAGGCTTTGTACGAGACACAAAATAGCCTCCTCTTAGGCTTTGTATAATGATTTTCCTAGCGGAAATTAGCCTCCTCTTAGGCTTTGTATAAGAAAACCACTGGTTGATCCAATCAACCTTTTGGCATCAAAGTTGTGCCTCGTTCACAGTACACAAAGATCAACAACTCCTTTCCCTTCATCTAATCGCTGTAAGCGGCAAGCCTCTGGATCATCTACATCCATGCCACTGTCCCTCTTTTAGCATGAGAAATTCCTAAGGAAAGATGGCATTGCTCTACACTGAGTTAAAGTCTTCTCCTTCAGGTTAAAACCCTTTCTTCGGAAATTATGGCATTGCTCGGATCCGCGTATCCCAGTTAAAGTAATTCTCCTTCTCCCTCTTTAGAGATGACAAATTCTCTCTAAAGTCGAGGTCTTTCAGCTTCACGTCTTGGGCTTTGAACAAGACAAAAATAGACCTTTTAGCTTCACATCTTGGGCTTTGAACAAGATACAAATCACCTTTCGCTTCACGTCTTGGGCTTTGAACAAGACACCAAAAACCAATTTCCTCCCATAGAATAGGAGGAACTACGAACGCTCTGATTTCCCTGTTTCGGTAAACGGGAATACGTAGGCATAAGATCAAAAGAAAAGATCTTAGCGAGCGCAATCAACAAAAAACCCAAATCCCATATCTCCATCAATTAAAAAGCAGTAATTCAAAAGCATCAGTCCTAACATCCTAATCCTTGTTCCCCGCCAGAAACCTTCTGCCCAGGAAAAAAGAAAGAAAACCGTATTGGCGAAAATACAAATAACCAGTACAAAGGCCCCCCCACATTGATAGCATCCGTAACCTAATAGACCGCTGTTTAAACTCAGTATGCAAGCAGGGTTAATTGGAGACATCTATTTCCCTTCCTTAGTTAGGTCACAATAGGATAAAAAATGAATCGACCTGTAGTCAAAGCTCAAACCGCAGAGAGCGACTAGCGCTTAAGAACCGCGTCCAAAATCGCTCGCTACAGAAAAGTGGCGCCCATCGTGGGGACAGTTTTTATTTCTGTCTGTTTTCCTTGTAAAATGGCGACTCTGCTGGGGAGTCTCCTTTTCTGCCTTAGGGCATCATCCCCGTTTTCTACGGAAAATGGGAACTCTACCGAAGAGAAAGATTGACCTATGCTGGTCCATCTCTTAGGCAGGGAACCACAGATTGGGGCTTCCACCGGGGAACCCATTTCTGTCAGGAACTTAAGATTCATAGCTTTATAAGTCTAGGATGATTAGGACAAATATATATACTTCTTTTCCTAATTGCTATACGTGTTTATTTTTCTGCTACTGGGAATACGTGTGATGCCGCATGTGGTGAGATTGAGTATACACTTAAGAAAAGCCAACCTTTTTCGTAGTGCGGAAGCTATCGGAAATAGCTGTTACGCGATACTACCCTCATTTGAGGCTGGTGATCTATTCTCGGTGAATGGCACTTACTCTAAGATTGCACACAACTCGCTGGCGATCCGCTTGTTGTTTATCTTTCCTGGGAGGAGCTGATGATAATGAGTACAGGTACAAAAATCACCCTAGTATAAACCTTTGGGGATGGGTAAAGCCTTGACTTCATGACAACGACCCTTTGACCCCATGTTTTTTCTATGTTTTTGTGTGCTGCATTCATGCATTCATTTAATAAAACATTAAAACATTCAAAAAACTTTCTCTTCTAGTCTCTTTGTTTTTCAAATTAAACTAAGACTGTGATTGCAAATATCAGAGAAAAAGATTGCATTAATGGATTTCGGTAGAAGGAGAACTCACCAGTATACCTTCAAGGTTCCAAAACTAGGGGATTTGAGAAAGTTAGCGAGGATGATCGTTAACCCAGAGGCTTTCAGAGCCAAGCACGGTGGTTTGCTACCACTGTTAAGAGTCCATGTGATTAAGGGGATCATGGACGCGCTCATTCAGTTCTATGATCCGGTTTATCACTGTTTCACATTCCCGGATTACCAGCTATCACCAACGCTGGAGGAGTATTCTCATCTGACTAATTTACATATCACTGATCGAGCTCCATTTTCTGGACTGGAAGAAATTCCAAAGAATCAGACTATTGCAATAGCAATTCATTTAGACGAGTCTGAGGTCAGGACTCACATGACCACTAAGGGTGGCATCCAAGGTTTGCCAGCCCAGTTCTTGACAAAGAAAGCTCTGTACTTTGCTAGTATAGGGAACGGGACTGCTTTTGAAAGCATCTTTGTCTTGCTCACCTACGGATTATTTTTGTTTCCCAACATCAATAACTTCGTCGATATCAACGCTATTAAGGTTTTTCTCATTGGAAACCCTGTGCCGACTTTGCTTGCAGATGCATATCATTCTGTACACTTAGGAAATTTGTACAGCGGAGGGGAGATCACATGCTGTGTACCTTTTCTCTATAAATGGTTTATCTCGCACTTGCCCAAGTGTGCCGCTTTTTGGGATTGCAAGAGTGTCTTACGTTGGTCGCAGAAGATCATGTCTCTCACCAACTCTGATATAGATTGGTGTAATAGGATTTATGAGGGAATCAGAATCATTGACCGTTGTGGAAACTTCCCCAGCGTACCCCTCATAGGAACTAAAGGAGGAATCAACTATCATCCGACATTGGTTCTTCGTCAATTTGGATACCCGATGAGACACATCCCACTGGGTGTTCATCTGGAAGGTCTTTTCTTCAAAGAAGGAGAAAGTGACAGAGCACTAAAGATGGAAATAGTGCAAGCTTGGAAACATGTTCATAAGAAAGGACGAGAGTCTCTGGGAAAACCGGACTGTGTCTCGGTGGAGCCTTATCTCCATTGGGTACAAACTAGAGCTCTTAAGCTAAAGATGCCTTATCCTCGTTACGGAATTCTTCCACCGAGGGAAACTGTCATGTACTTCATGACGGAAACTGAAAAGCTTCAGGTTACTCTCAACAAAGTTCAAAAGGAGAGAAGATCTTGGAAGAACAAGTACCGCACCCTCGACGTAGAGTGTATCCAAATACAGCAATTACTGAAAGAGAAAGATGCTCTGATTGAAATTTTGGAGCAACATGCTGTAGAGAATCAAGATGACCAAAGGAATTTGCTCACTCCTTTCACTTGGCAAAGGAATGACAACCCGACAACGGCCCAAGCGCCCCGGTCAAAGAAAAGGAAGATACCAGAGTCAGCACCCGATTTCTCTTCAGAGAGGACTCGGGACCCATTAGTTTAGATTTCTGTTTCTGCACTTTGTAATCTACTGTATTTCCATTTCTGTAATTCTTTGGAATTCAATAAAAAGGGGTTTCCCCACTGTTTGATATTTGCAATCTAATTGTCGAAGTTTATTTTAATTAAACCTAAAAACAATTAATATAATCATTGCATTCATCATTCTCACATCGCGTATTCTCCTTACCTACGAATCTCACGTTTGTGTCTCGATTCTAGAGTCAAACTGTCTCATTCGTATAATACTCGGGCCAATCGTCAGAAAAAGATGGATGATCTTGAGGAAGAAAACAGAGAGTTGAAAGAAGAGATCGACACTCTGAGAGAGGATATGATAAAGCTTCGTAACGACATGCAAGCCATGGCAGAAGCTCAGCTACAAAGAACTGTGATCTCAGAGATCACCTCAACGGCCATCATAGAAAAGTACGATCCTAGGTATCAGATGCCGAAAGATCGTCCTTGGGGCATGCCTGTTAACTATATCCCGGAAGGATATGTTCCGCCGATCACTGAAGATCAGGGAATCGCAACAGAAGCCGCTGGGCCTGAAGGTTACAAACTTCGGGAAAGCGAAGATGCCAGGGGCATACTCAAGACTCCTGAAGGTTACAAACTTCGGGAGGCGCCAAGACTTACTGCCGTAGTCACGGTACCACCCCGTGTGGTGCACACTGTCCCGGAAGGACAGATTCCACCAACACCTTCTGGTAAGAAGGAAACTATGTTTAACAGAATGGATGAATTCCAGGAGCAGTTATTGGAAATGCAGAAAGAGCTGCAAGCCATTCGCGGTCAGGATCTATTTGGAAAAGACGCCGCAGACCTCTGCTTGGTCCCAAATGTAAAAGTCCCGCACAAGTTCCAAGTGCCCGACTTTGAAAAATACAAGGGTAACTCTTGCCCTCAGAGCCATCTGGTGATGTACGCTCGGCGGATGTCAGCCCAGATGGAGAATCAGGACCTGCTGATTCATTACTTCCAGGATAGTTTAACCGGTGCCGCACTCAAATGGTACATGGGTTTAAACCGTACTACGATCAGTACATTCAGAGATCTTGGTACTGCCTTCGTCCAACAATACAAGTACAATTTGGACATGGCACCCGACAGAGATCAACTCAGATCAATGTCACAAAAGGACAAGGAAACCTTTAAGGAGTATGCTCAAAGGTGGCATGAAATTGCCGCTCAAATTTGTCCACCTCTTGAGGAAAAAGAGATGACAAAAATCTTCTTAAAAACCTTAAGCTCATTTTACTATGACCGAATGGTTGCCAGTGCGCCCAGTGATTTCACCGAAATGGTCGACATGGGTGTACGTCTTGAGGAAGCCGTCCGAGAAGGACGTTTGGTAAAAGACACTGGATCAACGAGCGGTACTAAAAAATACGGTAGTGCTCTCCCTAAGAAAAAAGAGCAAGATATTGGGAATATCTCTCTCGGAAAGCAAAGGCGGCGTTATCAGCCAGTAGCAGCTGTTACTCCTGCTATCGGCCCCGCGCCTGTTCCTATGTATCAACCTCAGGTTGCACAGAGCCAACCTGACTAACAAAGGACACAACAGCCTCTTCAGCAGGCTCGTCCTCCATATAACAACAACCGTACAACACGGCCACCAGGATTTGATCCTATACCCGTAACGTACGCAGAGCTGTTTCCGTTACTGCTGGCTAAGGGGTACATTCAGACTAAGTCTCCCCTCTCAGTTCCGGAAAATCCACCTTTTTGGTTTAAAGCGGATCAAACATGCCCTTATCATCAAGGAGGTTCAGGGCATAACATTGAGACTTGCCTCAATTTCAAATCCGACGTGCAAAAGCTTGTTAGGAGCGGGCTCTTATCTTTCAAAGATACGAATCCTAATGTTCTTACGAACCCGCTGCCTCAACACGAGAAAGCTGCAGTCAATCTGATTGAGAAAGAGACTAACAATGTCTGTCAAATTCACGATGTACTCTTATTGGGGACCAATCTGGTCAAGATGCATTGTAGACAGAGTGGATATGGCCATGTGCCACCTCATAATTATCACCAGTGTGATATCTGCTCTAAAGATAACCAAGGATGTTCTGTAGTGCAAGCAGCTCTACAGGAACAAATGGATCTTGGATGGATCCAAGAGCACCGAGTTCGTGGAGTTAACATGGTCTCTACCAATTCTAACGTCATTGAAAACCACGACATCCGTGCGATGAATGCCAACTTGGCGGCGATGCACTCAAGGCAAAGCCAGTATCATAATCTGCCGCGGTACGATTACAGTTCCTGTCTGATTTGCTCGGTAAACAAACAGGGATGCTCTTTCATACAAGAGGCCCTCCAGCGTCAGATGGATCTTGGATGGATCCAAGACTACCATGATAGGAACTCCTATCAAATCAATATGGTTCAGATCTTTGACATTCGCGTGATGAATACCAATCTGGTAGAGTTACATGCTGAGCAGGTCCGACTTGGATTCTTAATATCACATGACTATCAAAATTGTAAAGCGGGTTGCGAAAACGATCGAGGTTGTACCCTTGTCCAGGAGGCACTTCAGCACTTGTTAAATCGCTGGTGGATGCCAATCTACATGGACGAAGATACTCAGCAAATTAGTATCAATAACAGGAATCCTACTCGTCGTCAAAGTCAGGATGTCCGATCAATGGAAGGTAACCTAGTGAGGTTACATTGCATTCAAAGTGGGCGTGGCCAGGTGCCACCACACAACTATGACAGTTGTAGCGTCTGTTCAGAAAGTAACCAAGGGTGTTACCTTGTGAGAGCAGCTCTTCAGGGTCAGATCGATCATGGAGAAATTCATCCATATCCAGGTTCAGGACCCATCATTTGGTCGCCGAACTACCTTGCTGATCAAGTTGAGGATGTTGTCACGATCTCTGGTCATCACCAGATCAGGGATGTTTTTGCCATCGTCCCTCTACTTGACGAATCTAGAGTTCCCAACCGGGAACGGATCGAGGTTACTTATGACGGTCAGAAAAATCAAAAGGTTCCCATAGTCATCTATCTACCGGGGCCACTACCGTATGAATCAGCTAAGGCGATACCTTACAAATACGGTGCAACAACAATTGAGAATGGAAAGGAAATTCCATTACCCTCCGTCGTGAATATTGCAGACGTCAGTCGTGTAACACGGAGTGGTAGAATCTTCAACCGAGGGGTTGGGGAAGCTAACAAAGAAAAGGAACTTCAGGCAGAAATTCCTGACCCACCAGTCGGTCAATCTAGTAATCCCGACTTTTCAAAAGACAAAGATGAGATGCTAAAGCTCATCCAAAGGAGTGAATATAACATCGTTGATCAACTGTTACAGACTCCTTCAAAGATCTCAGTATTATCACTGTTACTCAGTTCAGAAGCACACAGAGAGGCTCTACAGAAAGTCTTGGAGCAAGCCTTTGTGGAACAGGATGTAACAATCAGACAATTCGATAGCATTGTCTCTAACATCACTTCCTGCAATAATTTGGGATTTAGTGATGAGGAATTACCTGAAGAGGGTCGCCGTCATAACATGGCGCTCAATATTACAGTTAACTGCCAGGGCGATGCTTTAGCCAACGTACTGGTAGACACAGGGTCAGCCCTGAATGTTATGCCAAAGTCCACTTTGATGCAATTATCATTTAAGGGCCCTCCGATGAGAGTCAGCGAGGTCGTCGTCAAAGCATTCGACGGATCCAGAAAAATAGTTATCGGCGAAGTGGATCTTTCCATAACTATTGGTCCTCACACTTTCCAAATCATTTTCCAGGTCATGGACATCTGGGCAACGTACAGTTATTTATTAGGAAGACCTTGGATACATCAGGCTGGAGCGGTTACTTCAACCCTCCACCAAAAGCTAAAGTTCGTCAAGAACGATCAACTTGTCACGGTTTGTGGGGAACAAGCCTTGCTTGTGAGCAACTTATCATCATCTACTTGTGTGGAACCCGAGGAGGTTATTGGAACTCAGTTCCAAGCACTGTCTGTGAGCAAGAATGATCAATCCGAAGAAGGAACTTCAATTTCTTCATACAAAGATGCTATCAAAGCGGTCGAGAGTACCGATACGACAGGATGGGGATGGCTTGTCATTCCTATTAACAATAAAACAAAGAAGGGTCTTGGTTTTTCTGCGACCTGTACCCAGACAGCCGCCGATGATGAAAGTCTTCTTCCCCTTCAAAACTTCTTCCACAGTGGAGGTTTTCTTCACCCAGTGTCTTAGGCAGTTCATGCTATCAATGAGGAAGATCCCTCTGACACAGATGAAGAATGGAAGTCCTACCTTAACAAAGATGGCTATATGTCTTAGGAAGAGGTGTCTATGCCTTTTTGCTTTCCTACAGAAAGTCCGAGATTTAAAAGGTTGATTGGATCAACCAGTGGTTTTCTTATACAAAGCCTAAGAGGAGGCTAATTTGTGTCTCGTACAAAGCCCGAGAGAGAGGCTAAAGGTTTTTGACCCAGTGGGGCATATCGTTATACAAAGCCTAAGAGGAGGCTAGCAAAGAGTTCGACCCTTGCTTAAGGGATTTATATCTCGTACGAGGCCCGAGATGGAGGCAAAAAAAGGGGTGATTGACTCAACGAGAGAATCTTTTGTGTCTCATACAAAGCCTGAGAGAGAGGCTAAAAGTTTGTTTTGACTCCACTGGGGAGAATTTTGGTATCTCGTACGAAGCCCGAGATGGAGGCTATTGTAACTGTTTCAGTTGAGTGACAGATTCAATATACTGATTTAAAAGAGAAAATCAATTCTTATATGAGTAACACTGTACACAGGGATTTAATTTGAGGATCAAGGATATTTCCTTTTCTTTGAGGAAACGGGAAATCCAAAGGGTATTGAGACTATCCGAGTCTGCGGGTTTCCTTCCTATTTAACGAAGGGTGCTTGAGAATGTCATTGAGACTCAAGGAAGTTAGACTGTCCAAGTCTAGAGTTTTATCTTTTATACTATGCTTTGAGAAACAGTAGTAGACTCTATGAAAGGACTGTTCTATGAGGATGACTAAGTTCTGTTCCTATACCTCTAGGAGGTCGTCGGGACAATTTGTACGAAGCCCAAGAGGAGGCTGGAAGCTTTTAAGAAGCCGACGGGTCCTTATACGAAGCCCAAGAGGAGGCTATCATTCCCGGAGGAAGAGATCATTATACGAAGCCTAAGAGGAGGCTGTGAATAGTTCTAAGAAGTCGTAGGGTCCTTGAATAATGCCCAAGAGGAGGCCGATGCTTTTAAGAAGCCCGTGGGTCTATCATCTCCTTTCCATTAGGAGAGATAACTCTTTTAAAGATGAAAACCACTGGTAAACGTGCGAGGTTTACTATCCAGCAACTTTTAGCTTTTAAAGAGGGTTCCTTAGTTAAGGTCCAAGATTATGACCGTAGTGGGTACCCAAACCCCGAGACATTCAAGGCAAGCTATCCACAAGGAATAGATCAAGTCAGGAAAGTTCGAGAATTGGGAAGAAACTCAAAGATGCCATTCACGGAGATAAATTCATCTTGGGGAGTAGAGCTTCTTGACGATTCCTAAGGAGGACAGCCGAAGAGAAGACTGTATCTGGTGCTCCTATTGGGGATCTAGGCGTCTATTTCTACGAATAAATGAAACGGCATCACTTAGTTCTTGACGTAGTTGTCGGGGAAACTCGAAATATCTATACTATTATTACACAGTGGATATGAGTTTATGAAAGGAGACTTACAGTGAGCAGCCCCACAATACAGTTTATAATATGAAAGCAGTAAATGAAAGCGATAACCACTTACTCGGTTGTAGTGCTTCCATGCTGTTTGGTTAGTTGTTCAACAAAGAAAGATTAAAAACAACAGTATATTCAAAATCAAAGGAGAAAGTGCTTTGAAAAATAAAGATTTGGGGCTTACAGCTCAAGGAGAGGCCCAGGGTTTTATCAGTGAGCGCACTATTTGAATTTGTACCGAGGGACTTATACAGGTGACTGGGGCCCAAAAAAGGTTTTATGTACAAAGGGATGGGTCTTACACTCTCTCAAGAGGCCCAAAAAATGTTTAAAGAAAAGAGATGGGCTTATAACACGAGGGTAGGCCCAAATGATTTTTCGTTTAAAAATGGCGATCGCGCCGAGGTTCTCTTTTAACGCAGAGGGACTTATACAATAAGTGAGGCCAAAAAAGGTTTTGGTTAAAAGGGAGATTGGGTCTTACACTCTAATAGAGGCCCAAAAGTTTTGAATGGGTCTTATAGCTCAAGGAGAGGCCCAAAAGGTTATTTTTCAAAAGGCGACGATCGCGCCGTTTGATTTTGATGGTATCGGGACTTATACAATACACTGAGGCCCAAAAATGATTTGGTCAAAAAAGGATTGGGTCTTACACTCTATTAGAGGCCCAAAAGTTTTGAAAAATGATTTATGAGGGTTGAATTAATCCAAAACCCTAATTTGTTTCCAAAAAATGTATTTAATTGAATAAAAATTCAATTAAATTGATCAAAAATTGTTTTACACATGGGAAACAAATTGTGATCTTGGATTAATGCTTCAAAAATTAAGTATTGACCTACAAAACAAATAGAAAGCATTAAAAGTTGCAAAATCATTGTGGAAATAATATTTCAAATGTTAAAAACAATTAAAATATTAATTCTTTGCAAAAATATCAATTATATAAAATAAATAATATTTTTGGGATTTTTTTGGTAAAATAAAATATTTTAACATTTTTGTGAATTATTGCAAAAAGAACCAATCAAAAATGATAAAAATTGAAGGAGTTATTAATTTTTCAAATCATTAAAAATAATAGTATGAAAAATAATAAAATAAAAAAGTGATAAAAAGAAGTCTGGGGCGAGGGGGATTCGAACCCCAGACCTCTCGCTTGCTAATACTCACAAAACCAGCTGATGAACCGCTGGGGCGCAATGCCAATTCATTAAATATATGGCAAGTGAAAATTATATAGAGAACTTGGTTGGTTTTCTGAAAATGGCGCCATGGCCATCTCCTTCCCCGAGCTCGTGCATGAAGCACCCTATCTCACTCATCTCTCAACCATTGGACATGATTCAAACACCAAACTCGTGCGTTTTTTCACAAGGAACAAGATGGCAATACCCAATTTTATTCATTTTCAGTGTGGAGTGAAATAATCATGATGAACACAGATGAACCCTAATTTGCAAAAGTAATCGTGCAATCATGTTTATGAGGTCTATGATCAAATTTATTGAGGCAAAACAATCAGCATATGATGGTAATCAAATGGAAAAATTATCATGCGAGGAAATATGCATGGATCATGGAGTTTGAGTTTGAAGCTCACCTTGATGCAAGCTGAAATGGAACTTTGCCCAGATGGTGTTCCAGTCGTGAATTGATGATCCCTACAGCTTCAATGGATGTTATGGAGTGTGTTGCAAGCTTTGGAAAACTTTGAAATTCTCTGGATCAAGCTGGAGACCTCCACCTGCAAAACTGAAGCAAAATGGCTTGGTTGAAGAGTGATTTTGAGCTAGGAGTGTTACAGATGTTGTTTAAGCACTTGGACACCTCAAATACATCATATGTGATGTGTTTGAGCAATTGGAATTGATTGCTTATGGCTGCAACTCAAAACCCGATAGTGGTTACTCAAAAATAAGAAAACTTGAAGTTCAAGAAAGAATGAGAGAAAGCAGTGCTGTAACTGGCTTTGGGGTGAGTTGAGTGATCCATTGAGACCTCTATTCATAGGTGATCAACTCTTGTCTTGGAGGAATAGTGAATGGCAGCTGGATCAGATCACATTTGCTTGGATTGGCTTAGCATAAATGCCTCTTGCACTAGGCATAACAACTGCTCCAAATAGATCAGCTATGCCTTGACTGAAATCACATTCTTCAGATGTTTTTAATGTTGTTTAATCAGAGAACTTGACTGAGGAGAGTGAGAATCTTGATAATGCACTATTCCACATAAATGCATTTTGAATTCAAGGCAAAAAGTGCCAAAGTGGATGAATTTCAAGTTGGAAGGTTCTTTGGCTTTTTGACTCAGATTTATCAGTTGGATTAGATGCAATGTGATTGGTTTGAACACAAGTGGCATGCTGATCCTCAGTCTTTGGCTCAAAATCGTGTGAGATAAGCAAACATGCAAACTGATTTTTCCAAAACAGCTTGCAGCAGCATGACTTTGGGCATGGATTTCTCATGGCTTGAGTTGAATCAATTCATGTTGTTGAGCCCTTTGAATTCTTAGCAACATATGTAACAACATTGATGTTTAACTTTGGGACTGATTCAGCTTGCATCTATGTGCAAAAATCCCACAAGTTTTGGTGTTTCAACAAAATTCTGTTTTAGGCAAAAAATTTCTAAGTGTTGGAAAATGGTATTTTTTTCACATTTTCAGCCACTTTGGCTCACTCATAGCTCAAAATCCATAAGGAATTGGAGTTAGGCCTAGTTGAAGTTTTTGTAGAGGGCAGTGAGATCTACAAATCAAGCTTTGGATGGAAAAAATTGGCCTTGTGGTTTAGGAGTTATGGTCCTCCAAAGTTGGTACCTTTGCCACTTTATTTTTAACTTAGAAAAATTTCTAAGTTTTATGGTTACCCCTTTTACAAGTTATCTCACTTTTCTTGATTTTTCTTGATGAATGATGATTCAAATCATACGTTAACATCATTTTAGGGTTAAAAATCCATTTTGGTGAAAAATCTCAAAAAGTCAAAGTTGACTTTTGTGCACAGTTGACTTTTTATCAGATGAATTCCAAACTGTGCAATTCTTCAGGAAATCATGTCCTTGACCTAAATCAAACTTGATGGACATGTTCCATGGGTGTCATAGGGTATATTCAATCATGTATTAGGGTTTGGGAGCATGTCTTGGTCAAAAGTCAAAGTTACAGTTGACTTTTCCCTTAAAACCCTAATTGTGGTGCAGATGAAAATGAAACTTGTTGCTCAAGCTTCTCGGATCAATCCATTGTTCCAAATGGATCAATATGGTGTATTAGAGACCCTCAAATCATGTCTTGAGGTCTTGGCTCATGGTTTGTCCTAAAAGTCAACTTAGGGGTGAATTAGGTCAAGAAACCCTAATTCCTGATTTTTGATGAATGCATCCCCTGAGGCAAAATTGACTTGATGCATGGGTCCATGAGGTTCCATGAAGTATATTAGGTCATGTTTTGGATCATTGCCTTATGCCCAGATGAAAATTTCCATCTGGAGGCCCTGGTCGACCAAAACCCTAATTTGGTGACACTGTCGATCTTGAGACTTGATCCATCTAGAAGGGAGCAGCCTTGTGCTGAATCCTTGAAGTGGGAGTCCTTTTTTGATCCATTGTGGATATTTGAGAGATTAGACAAGTTGAATATCATGTCATTTCTTGATTGATCCTTTGTCTAAAGCTCAGAGAGGGCTTGAAACCCTAATTTTGATTGTATTGGATGCTCACCCATCTTTGGGGAGACTGATGAAGCATAAAGGTACATCCATATTGTGATGATGATTTTCACAATGATGGGAAATCTAAGTGGTCAAAATTTGGGGTATTACAGATGCCCCTATTTAATCTTCTTGGACCCGAAGGTATGAATGACGTTAGTATTCGAGCATTCGGGGTGCAAGAGGATTAAATATCGGAATATCTGAAATTTTGATGGTGGTTATGAATGGTAGCTTACACATTCATCTTCTTAAGCAATGATGCTTAGAAAAGGTAAACTTCCCCTCGATCCTGGTTTTCAGCCAAGGAACTGGTCTCAGTTTTCTTTTGAAATAAACCTCCCCTCGTTCTTGGTTTCCTACCAAGGAACTGGTCTTAGTTTCTGATTTAAACTTCCCCTTGATCCTGGTTTCTTACCAAGGAACTGGTCTTAGTTTCTGATTTAAACTTCCCCTCGATCCTGGTTTCCTACCAAGAACTGGTCTTAGTTTCTTTTGTCAATAAACTTTCTTGACAAGGGACGCTATTCATAGCGGCTTTCCTCAAACTTCTCGCCGAATTTTCCTGGGGAGATGCCATTTGAGTGGAAAAAGTTTTGATGTCAGACTTGCTGGGGAACCCAGTCGTCTGAGTTGTAGAGTTGTACAAACTTCTCTGTTGGAGATGCCATCTGTCGATTCTACTGGGGAAAGCGAGTCTCTTGAGAGACTATTTTCGTTTGGGATCTTTCATCATACTTTTCTCAGGATCTTCCCGGAGAAACGCCATATGATGGGGTCCAATTTTGTCGGGCCGATGACCTTTTCATCAGCGGTCCTTTCGGAGCAAAACTGGCATGCTGCCGAATCTTTGATCACGAGGCTTTCTCTGTGGATTTTCCTTAATCCGGGAAAGCGAGGATATCATCTTCAATGGCGAAGAGTGACATTTGTTGAAGGTTCTCTGATCTTTCAGAGGTTCAAGTTATCAAAGTGGCCAAGTGCCGACTCTGATCTAAAGATACACTGGTGGCGAGATTGTGCAGACGCAACACTTCCTGACGAGGAAAGAACTGACAAACTCGATTGAGAAAACTGTTTATCACTAGGGGACAAGACCGACTCAAGTGATAGTGATGCAATACGAAATGCGAACGCAAATAAAATGCATGAAGTATGTATGTTTATGCTGACAAAACAGACGCGACATACAGACTAATGGATGAACAAAATTGGATACTCGGCCATCGCGGGGCGAAGAAGTACCACTGATTCAAAATAGCAATTCCACCTTGCTTAGGAGAGATAGTCCACGCGGGGAGCAATGTCGATCGGGCTTAGGAGATGAGAACTCGGCCGAGGCGTGTCAGACGAAACAAGGTATCTGACACAGTTGATCCCTTCATTCAGGCATACTGGCTTAGAAGGAGTACTTTGATTCTGCACTTTGAAATTCGCTTACTTCGGGAGAAGCAATCGATGTTCTTCTGATGTTCAACAGTCAAAAGAAATGCCATCTTTACTTTAAAAGCAGAAAAAGTTTTAACAAGTAAATTCATTTTTGTTTTATTTCAAGAATCACTGATTAAGTTTAAACAACGTCGTTCTGTAAAGCTAAAGCAAGTTAAGAATTATAAACAAAAGCACAAAGGCTCAAATTTTATTGATAAGATGGAGATCAGCCAAACGCGTGATTCCAAAGAGTATATACAAAGTTAGAAAATGGTAATTTACAGGGAAAAGGGCTACGTTGAAACATAACGACCACTATCCTTCTATCAACTTTGAATTCGGGGCATCCTGAGCTTCCTTCGAAGATGACCTTTGACTGGAGATTTCCTCTGATAGATGATGCTGTAACTGCTGCTGAGGGACTTGCCTCTGTTGAACATAGTTACTTGCCATTATCCCTAATTTTTGCCTAGATTGTACTATGAGATTTCCAATCCATCGGGATGATTCTTTTTTTTTCCATGTCTCTAACTTTTGCCTGGACCGCCCTTTCGGGTTTTCAATCCACCGAGACATTTTTTTTTTTTTAGTTTAGGCGAAGTATTTCTTGACTACATCAACATTCGTGGGGTAGGCAAATTCCTCTCCGTCCATGGTTGCAAGTCTCAAGGCGCCGCCTGAGAAAGCTTTCGTGACCACATAGGGGCCATCATAATTCGGGGTCCATTTGCCCCGAGAGTCAGTGAGAAATGATTGTATCTTCTTGAGCACGAGGTCTCCTTTTCTGAAGACACGAGGTCGGAATTTTTTGTCGAACGCCCTTTTCATTCTCTGTTGATACAACTGACCGTGGCATAGTGCCGTGATTCTCTTCTCTTCGATCAGGTTCAGTTCGTCGTGTCGACTTTGACACCATTCAGCTTCGGTGAGCTGAGCTTCCATCAATACCCTGATTGAAGGGATCTCTACTTCTATAGGAAGCACTGCCTCCATGCCATATACTAGAGAGAAAGGGGTAGCCCCTGTTGAAGTGCGGACAGATGTACGATAACCGTGAAGAGCAAAGGGTAACATCTCGTGCTAGTCTTTATAGGTTACAACCATCTTTTGAACGATCTTCTTGATGTTCTTGTTAGCCGCTTCTACCGCTCCGTTCATCTTGGGTCGGTAGGGAGATGAGTTATGGTGTTCGATCTTGAACTCTGCACACAACTCTTTCATCATCTTATTGTTTAAGTTAGATCCATTATCAGTAATGATCTCGCTTGGAACACCATAACGGCAGATGATATTATTTTTGATAAATCGGACCACCACTTGTCGGGTTACATTGGCGAATGACGCTGCTTCGACCCACTTGGTGAAATAGTCAATGGCTACCAGGATGAACCGATGTCCGTTTGAAGCCTTGGGCTCAATCATACCAATCATATTGATTCCCCATATGGGAAATGGCCACGGGGAAGAAAGAACTTTGAGATGTGATGGCGGTACATGAATTTTGTCGGAGTATATCTGACACTTGTGACACCTCCTCATGTACTTGTAGCAGTCGGATTCCATTGTCAACCAATAGTACCCGGCCCTGAGAATTTTTCTCGCCATTGTGTGTCCGTTGGCATGAGTTCCAAAGGATCCTTCATGAATTTCTTTCATGAGCATGTCCGCTTCTGGTCTATCGACGCATCGGAGCAAGACCATGTCAAAATTTCTCTTATAAAGAGTGTCACCGCTCAGGAAGAAGTTTCCAGCCAATCTTTTGAGGGGTTTCCTGTCTTTTCTGAGTGCCCCAGATGGGTACTCTTGTTTCTGAAGGAAGCATTTGATATCGTGATACCAAGGTCTGTCGTCTATGACTGCTTCAATCGCGAAGATGTAAGCAGGCCGTTTAAGGCGCATGATGTCGATCTTAGGTATGCCATTCCATCGACCTACACTAATCATGGAAGTGAGAGTGGCTAATGCATCAGCCATGTGATTCTCATCACGAGGGATGTGACGAAAGTCGACTCTGTTGAAGAAGGGTAACAACCTTCTTGCATAGTCTTTGTAAGGAATCAATCCTGATTGGTATGTGTTCCAATCTCCTTTTATCTGGTTAATAACCAGAGCTGAGTCACCGTATACGTCCAAGTTTTTGATCCTTAAATCAATCGCTTCTTCGAGACCCATGATACATGCTTCGTATTCGGCCTCGTTGTTCGTACATTTAAACGTAAGTCTGGCAGTGAAAGGAATGTGGGAACCCTGAGGGGTAACAATGATTGCCCCAATTCCGTTTCCATAATGATTGACTGCTCTGTCAAAGATAAGTCCCCACTGAGAACCTGGTTCTGGCCCTTCACTGGGTAGCGGTTCATCGCAATCTTTCATTTTTAGATACATGACATCTTCGTCTGGGAAGTCAAACCCGATTGATTCTTGATCGTCAATCGGTTGATGAGCCAAATGATCGGCTAAAATACTTCCTTTAACAGCTTTCTGAGCGTGGTACTCTATGTCATATTCTGATAGTAACATCTGCCAACGGGCAATCCTTCCCGTGAGAGCAGGTTTTTCGAAAACGTACTTGATTGGATCCATTTCGGAGACCAACCAAGTAGTATGATGAATCATGTACTGGCGAAGACGTTTGGCTGCCCAAGCCAAAGCGCAACAAGTTTTCTCAAGCCTTGTGTACCGAGTCTCGCAGTCGGTGAATTTCTTGCTTAGATAGTAAATGGCTGACTCTTTGTGTTTAGTTTCGTCTTGTTGGCCAAGTACACATCCCATTGAGTCCTCTAGGACTGTGAGGTAAATGATTAGTGGTCTTCCTTCCACTGGAGGTCATAGAATCGGAGGATTCAACAGGTATTCCTTGATACTGTCGAAGGTGATTTGGCAATCTTCTGACCAAACGCAATCCTGGTTCTTTTTCAATAACTTGAAAATCGGCGCACAAGTGGCGGTCATAAGGAATATGAATCTGGAGATGTAGTTCAAACGTCCCAGGAATCCTCTGACTTGTTTTTCAGTTTTCGGAGAAGGCATTTCTTGAATGGCCTTGACCTTGTCAGGATCAACTTCGATTCTTTTCTGGCTGACGATGAACCCTAGTAGTTTCCCTGAACGGACACCGAAGGTGCACTTGTTGGGAATCAAGCGGAGCTTGAATTTTCTTAGACGTTCGAACAATTTCGACAGATGTTCAACGTGCTCATCCTCTGTTCTTGATTTTGCAATCAAATCATCGACATATACCTCGATTTCTTTGTGTATCATGTCATGAAACAGAGTAGTCATGGCCCTTTAATAGGTTGCCCCGGTGTTCTTCAAACCGAACGGCATTACCTTGTAACAAAAGGTACCCCATGGGGTAATGAACGAAGTTTTCTCCATGTCTTTCGGCGCCATTTTGATCTGGTTATAGCCCGAGAATCCATCCATGAAGGAGAATACTTTGAACTTTGCTGTGCTGTCAACCAGCATGTCAATGTGTGGTAAAGGAAAGTCGTTGGACTTTCCTTGTTCAGATCTCTGTAATCAACACACATTTTGACCCTTCCGTCCTTTTTGGGAACGGGTACGATGTTGGCTAACCATTGAGGATATTCAGATGTAGCGAGGAAACCCGCGTCGATCTATTTCTGTACCTCCTCCTTGATTTTGATGGCCATGTCCGGGTGAGTGCGTCTCAACCTTTGCTTTACTGGCGGACATTCCGATCTCAACGGTAAGTGATGTTCCACGATGCTGGTATCCAACCCTGGCATATCCTGATAGGACCAAGCGAATACATCGGGCAATTCTTTGAGAAGCTTTATCAAACTTTCTTTGACAGTTGGACTGAGCAGTGCTCCGATCCTGATTTCTTTTCTCTCTTTTTCTGAACCCAAGTTTACCGTTTCCAACGGTTCTTTGTGAGGTTCAATGGACCTTTCCTCTTGTCTAAGTAGTCGGGAGATCTCTTCTGGAATTTCGTCGTCATTTTCTTCTTCAGCCTCGAATACCGGGAACTCAAAGTTGGAAGAAGGCATCGGATCGTATGTTTCAACGGGGTATAAAACAAGCAATCTGCATGACGTGATGATTCGTGTTTAGAAGAGATTGAGAAAATGCAAGTGTGTGCAGTGTTTTGATTTTACTGCTTGTTTTTATTATTGAATGTTTTTTAGGATTACCATTTTCTGAAGAAGCAAAAAGAGAAAACAGCAATAAATGCGGAAATTACAGAACGACGTTATTTTATTAATGAACAAGTCGAATCTTGAAACTACAGCCCTATAAAACAAAACTCACTCGCTTCGGGCAAAGCGAAGAGGGAAATTTACAGACAGCGAGCCCTATCAAAACATCCGTTTCACCTGGGCAAGGTGAAAGGTTAAAGATGGCAATTACTTTGACTGGCGAACGACCTTCGGAACCTCGACAGCAACCCATTGGCGGCGAACTCCTCGGTGAATCACAAAGTCTGGCACCTTCCTTGATTTGTCTTCAAAAATGACGCTGATTTCTGGTGGAGCAGGATCATTGGAATCTGTCTCCCAGGCAGAATTGTCGTAGGAGGATTCCCCTGTTGCATTTTGTATAGCATTTGTGCTCTCAGCTGTATCTCCCCATCCAGTTGACTGGATATCTTCGAGCCTGATACGAGAGCTTTCGGGAGCGGTGTACTTGACCATATAGTCGTATTTTCCACTCGATTGTCCCAGAGTGTCCCAAACTTCTTTGGAACTGGAGAAGTCATTCCTCTCGATGACGTTGACCTCAGGAAAAGTATAGTTGATGAATTCTAGTCCTGCAAACGTTGTGAATTCATCTTCATGTTGAGTAGCTTCTGAATGACCTGAGTGTTGATCCCATGACATGGTGGGGACACGGGTATTCTGTTCAATGATGCTCAGCTGAGTTTCATTACTCGGCTGACTTTCTTGCCCCAAGTTTCCTGGGTAAGGCTGCCACATTGGCAGACCATCCATCGGGCCATAGTAATTGCGATCAAAGTTTTCTTTCATCAGAGTGTCTTCCTCTAATGAATTTGGCAGAGCACGACATCCTTCCGGATCACAATCTCCGTAGATCATTTCGACATCTGATCTTGGTATAAATCTCGGACTTTCTGTAGGAAAGCAAAAAGGCATAGGCACATCTTCCTGAGACATATAGCCGTCCTTGTTAAGGTAGGACTTCCATTCTTCATCTGTGTCAGAGGGATCTTCCTCATTGATAGCATGAACTGTCTGAGACACTGGGTGAAGAAAACCTCCACTGTGGAAGAAGTTTTGAAGGGGATGAAGACTTTCATCATTGGCGGCTGTCTGAGTACAGGTCGCGGAAAAACCAAGACCCTTTTTTGTTTTATTGTCAATAGGAATGACAAGCCGTCCCCATCCTGTCGTATCGGTACTCTCGACCGCTTTGATAGCATCTTTGTATGAAGAAATTGAAGTTCCTTCTTTGAATTGATCATTCTTGCTCACCGATAGTGCCTGGAACTGAGTTCCAATAACCTCCTCGGGTTCCACACAAGTAGATGATGATAAGTTACTCACGAGCAAGGCTTGTTCCCCACAAACCGTGACAAGTTGATCGTTTTGGACGAACTTAAGCTTTTGGTGGAGGGTTGAAGTGACCGCTCCAGCCTGATGTATCCAAGGTCTTCCTAATAAACAACTGTATGTTGCCCGGATGTCCATGACCTGGAAAGTGATTTGGAAAGTGTGAGGACCAATAGTTATGGGAAGATCAACTTCGCCGATAACTGTTTTTCTGGATCCATCGAATGCTTTGACGACGACCTCGCTGACTCTCATCGGAGGGCCCTTGAATGATAATTGCGTCAAAGTGGACTTTGGCATAACATTCAGGGCTTACCCTGTTTCTACCAGTACGTTGGCTAAAGCATCGCCCTGGCAGTTAACTGTAATGTTGAGCGCCATGTTATGACGACGACCCTCTTCAGGTAATTCCTCATCACTAAATCCCAAATTATTGCAGGAAGTGATGTTAGAGACAATGCTATCGAATTGTCTGATTGTTACATCCTGTTCCACAAAGGCTTGCTCCAAGACTTTCTGTAGAGCCTCTCTGTGTGCTTCTGAACTGAGTAACAGTGATAATACTGAGATCTTTGAAGGAGTCTGTAACAGTTGATCAACAATGTTATATTCACTCCTTTGGATGAGCTTTAGTATCTCATCTTTGTCTTTTGAAAAGTCGGGATTACTAGATTGACCGACTGGCGAATCAGGAATTTCCGCCTGAAGTTCCTTTTCTTTGTTGGATTCTCCAACCCCTCGGTTGAAGATTCGACCGCTCCGTGTTACACGACTGATGTCTGCAATATTCACGATGGAGGGTAATGGAAATTCCTTTCCATTCTCGATTATTGTTGCACCGTATTTGTAAGGGATTGCCTTAGCTGATTCATACGGTAGTGGCCCCGGTAGATAGATGACTATGGGAACCTTCTGATTTTTCTGACCATCATAAGTAATCTCGATCCGTTCCCGGTTGGGAACTCTAGATTCGTCAAGTAGAGGGATGATGGCAAAAACATCCCTGATCTGGTGATGACCAGAGATCGTGACAACATCCTCAACTTAATCGGCAAGGTAGTTCGGCGACCAAATGATGCGTCCAGAACCCGGATATGGATGAATTTCTCCGTGATCGATCTGACCCTGAAGAGCTGCTCTCACAAGGTAACACCCTTGGTTACTTTCCGAATAGACGCTACAACTGTCATAGTTGTGTGGTGGCACCTGGCCACGCCCACTTTGAATGCAATGCAACCTCACTAGGTTATCTTCCATTGATCGGACATCCTGACTTTGACGACGAGTAGGATTCCTGTTATTGATACCAATCCGTTGAGTATCTTCGTCCATGTAGATTGGCATCCATCAGTGATTTAACAAGTGCTGGAGTGCCTTCTGGACAAGGGTACAACCTCGATCGTTTTCGCAACCTGCTTTACAGTTTTGGTAATCATGTGATATTAAGAATCCGAGTCGGACCTGCTCAGCATGTAACTCTACCAGGTTGGTATCCATTACGCGGATATCGAAGATCTGAACCATATTGATTTGATAGGAGTTCCTATCATGGTAGTCTTGGATCCATCCAAGATCCATCTGACGCTGGAGGGCCTCTTGTATGAAAGAGCATCCCTGTTTGTTTACCGAGCAAATCAGACAGGAACTGTAATCGTGCCGCGGCAGATTATGATACTGGCTTTGCCTTGAGTGCATCGCCACCAAGTTGACATTCATCGCACGGATGTCGTGGTTTTGAATGACGTTAGAATTCGTAGAGACCATGTTAACTCCATGAAGTCGGTGCTCTTAGATCCATTCGAGATCCATTTGTTCCTGCAGAGCTGCTTGCACTATCGAACATCCTTGGTTATCTTTAGAGCAGATATCACACTGGTGATAATTATGAGGTGGCACATGGCCATATCCACTCTGTCTACAATGTATCTTGACCAGATTGGTCCCCAATAAGAGTACATCGTGAATTTGATAGACATTGTTAGTCTCTTTCTCAATCAGATTGACTGCAGCTTTCTCGTGTTGAGGCAGCGGGTTCGTGAGAACATTGGGATTCGTATCTTTGAAAGATAAGAGCCCGCTCCTAACAAGCTTTTACACGTCGGATTTAAAATTAAGGCAAGTCTCAATGTTATGCCCTGAACCTCCTTGATGATAAGGACATGTTTGATCCACCTTAAACCAGAAAGGCGGATTTTCCGGAACTGAAAGGGGAGACTTATTCGGAATGTGCCCCTTAGCCAGCAGTAACGGAAACAGCTCTACGTACGTTACAGGTATAGGATCAAATCCTGGTGGCCGTTTTGTACGGTTGTTGTTATATGGAGGACGAGCCTGCTGAAGAGGCTGTTGTGTCCTTTGTTGGTCAGGTTGGCTCTGCGCAACCTGAGGTTGATACATAGGAACAGGCGCGGGGCCGATAGCAGGAGTAATAACTGCTACTGGCTGATAACGACGCTTTTGCTTTCCGAGAGAGATATTCCCAATATCTTGCTCTTTTTTCTTAGGGAGAGCACTACCGTATTTTTTAGTACCGCTCGTTGATCCAGTGTCTTTTACCAAACGTCCTTCTCGGACGGCTTCCTCAAGACGTACACCCATGCCGACCATTTCGGTGAAATCACTGGGCGCACTGGCAACCATTCGGTCATAGTAAAATGAGCTTAAGGTCTTTAAGAAGATTTTTGTCATCTCTTTTTCCTCAAGAGGTGGACAAATTTGAGCGGCAATTTCACGCCACCTTTGAGCATACTCCTTAAAGGTTTCCTTGTCCTTTTGCGACATCGATCTGAGTTGATCTCTGTCGGGTGCCATGTCCAAATTGTACTTGTATTGTTGGATGAAGGCAGTGCCAAGATCTCTGAATGTACTGATCGTAGTACGGTTTAAACCCATGTACCATTTGAGTGCGTCACCGGTCAAACTATGCTGGAAGTAGTGAATCAGCAGGTCCTGATTCTCCATCTGAGCTGACATCCGCCGAGCGTACATCACCAGATGGCTCTGAGGGCAAGAGTTACCCTTGTATTTTTCAAAGTCGGGCACTTGGAACTTGTGCGGGACTTTCACATTTGGGACTAAGCAGAGGTCTGCGGCGTCCTTTCCAAATAGATCCTGACCGCGAATGGCTTGCAGCTCTTTCTGCATTTCCAGGAACTGTTCCTGGAATTCCTCCATTCTGTCAAACATAGTTTCCTTCTTACCAGAAGGTGTTGGTGGAATCTATCCTTCCGGGACAGTGTGCACCACAGGGGGTGGTACCGTGACTACGGCAGTAAGTCTTGGCGCCTCCCGTAGTTTGTAACCTTCAGGAGTCTTCAGTATGCCCCTAGCATCTTCGCTTTCCCGAAGTTTGTAACCTTCAGGCCCAGCGGCTTCTGTTGCGATTCCCTGATCTTCAGTGATCGGCGGAACATATCCTTCCGGGATATAGTTAACAGGCATGCCCCAAGGACGATCTTTCAGTATCTGATACCTAGGATCATACTTTTCTATGATGGGTGTTGAGGTGATCTCTGAGATCACAGTTCTTTGTAGCTGAGCTTCTGCCATGGCTTGCATGTCGTTAAGAAGCTTTCTCATATCCTCTCTCAGAGCGTCGATCTCTTCTTTCAACTCTCTGTTTTCTTCCTCAAGATCATCCATCTTTTTCTGACGATTGGCCCGAGTATTATACGAATGAGACAATTTGACTCTAGAATCGAGACACAAACGTGAGATTCGTAGGTAAGGAGAATACGCGATGTGAGAATGATGAATGCAATGATTATATTAATTATTTTTAGGTTTAATTAAAATAAACTTCGACAATTAGATTGAAAATATCAAACAGTGGGGAAACCCCTTTTTATTGAATTCCAAAGGATTACAGAAATGGAAATACAGTAGATTACAAAGTGCAGAAACAGAAACCTAAACTAATGGGTCCCGAGTCCTCTCTGAGGAGAAACCGGGTGCTGACTCTGGTACTTTCCTTTTCTTTGACCGAGACGCTTGGGCCGTTGTCGGGTTGTCATTCCTTTGCCAGGTGAAAGGAGTGAGCAAATTCCTTTGGTTATCTTGATTCTCTACAGCATGCTGCTCCAAAATTTCAATCAGAGCATCTTTCTCTTTTAGTAGTTGCTGTATTTGGATACACTCTACGTCGAGGGTGCGGTACTTGTTCTTCCAAGATCTTCTTTCCTTTTGAACTTTGTTGAGAGTAACCTGAAGCTTTTCAGTTTCCGTCATGAAGTACATGACAATTTCCCTCGGCGAAAGAATTCCGTAACGAGGATAAGGCATCTTTAGCTTGAGAGCTCTGGTTTGTACCCAATGGAGATAAGGCTCCATCGAGACACAGTCCAGTTTTCCCAGAGACTCTCGTCCTTTCTTATGAACATGTTTCCAAGCTTGCACTATTTCCATCTTTAGTGCTCTGTCGTTTTCTCCTTCTTTAAAGAAAAGACCTTCCAGATGAACACCCAGTGGGATGTGTCTCATCGGGTATCCAAATTGACGAAGAACTAATATCGGATGATAGTTGATTCCTCCTTTAGTTCCTATGAGGGGTACGCTGGGGAAGTTTCCACAACGGTCAATGATTCTGATTCCCTCATAAATCCTATTACACCAATCTATATCGGAATTGGTGAGAGACATGATCTTCTGCGACCAACGTAAGACACTCTTGCAATCCCAAAAAGCGGCAGACTTGGGCAAGTGAGAGATAAACCACTTGTAAAGCAAAGGTACACAGCATGTGATCTCCCCTCCGCTGTACAAATTTCCTAAGTGTACAGAATGATACGCATCTGCGAGTAAAGTCGGCACAGGGTTTCCAATGAGAAAAACCTTAATAGCGTTGATATCGACGAAGTTATTGATGTTGGGAAACAAAAATAATCCGTAGGTGAGCAAGACAAAGATGCTTTCAAAAGCAGTCTCGTTCCCTATACTAGCGAAGTACAGAGCTTTCTTGGTTAGGAACTGGGCTGGCAAACCTTGAATGCCACCCTTAGTAATCATGTGAGTCCTGACCTCAGACTCGTCCAAATGAATTGCTCTTGCAATAGTCTGATTCTTTGGAATTTCTTCCAGTCCAGAAAATGGAGCTCGATCTGTGATATGTAAATCAGTCAGATGAGAATACTCCTCCAGCGTTGGTGCCAGCTGGTAATCCAGGAATGTGAAACAATGATAAACCGGATCGTAGAACTGAATGAGCGCGTCCATGATCCCCTTAATCACATGGACTCTTAACAGTGGTAGCAAACCACCGTGCTTGGCTCTGAAAGCCTCTGGGTTAACGATCATCCTTGCCAACTTTCTCAAATCCCCTAGTTTTGGAACCTTGAAGGTATACTGGCGAGTTCTTCTTCTACCGAAATCCATTAATGCAATCCTTTTCTCTGATATTTGCAATCACAGTCTTAGTTTAATTTGAAAAACAGAGAGACTAGAAGAGAAAGTTTTTTGAATGTTTTAATGTTTTATTAAATGAATGCATGAATGCAGCACACAAAAACATAGAAAAAACATGGGGTCAGAGGGTCGTTGTCATGAAGTCAAGGCTCTACCCATCCCCAAAGGTTTATACTAGGGTGATTTTTGTACCTGTACTCATTATCATTAGCTCCTCCCAGGAAGGCAGACAACAAGCGGATCGCCAGCGAGTTGTGTGCAATCTTAGAGTAAGTGCCATTCACCGAGAATCGATCACCAGCCTCAAATGAGGGTAGTATCGCGTAACAGCTATTTCCGATAGCTTCCGCACTACGAAAAAGGTTGGCTTTTCTTAAGTGTATACTCAATCTCACCACATGCGACATCCCACTCATTCCCAGTAGCAGAAAAATAAACACGTATAGCATTTAGGAAAAGCAATATATATATTTGTCCTAATCATCCTAGACTTATAAATCTATGAATCTTAAGTTCCTGACAGAAATGGGTTCCCCGGCGGAAGCCCCAATCTGTGGTTCCCTGCCTAAGAGATGGACCAGCATAGGTCAATCTTTCTCTTCGGTAGAGTTCCCATTTTCCGTAGAAAACGGGGATGATGCCCTAAGGCAGAAAAGGAGACTCCCCAGCAGAGTCGCCATTTTACAAGGAAAACAGACAGAAATAAAAACTGGCCCCACGGTGGGCGCCACTTTTCTGTAGCGAGCGATTTTGGACGCGGTTCTTAAGCGCTGCTCGCTCTCTGCGGTTTGAGCTTAAAACTACAGGTCGATTCATTTTTTATCCTATTGTGAGCTGAATAAGGAAGGGAAATAGATGTCTCCAATTAACCCTGCTTTGCAAACTGAGTTTTATACAACGGTCTGTTAGGTTACGGATGCTATCAATGTGGGGGGGCTTTTGTACTGGTTATTCGTATTTCGCCAATACGGTTCTTTCTTTCTATCTAGGCAAAGGTTACTGGCGGGGAATAAGGATTAGGATGCTAGGACTGATGCTTTTGAAATACTGCTTTTGATTGACGAAGATATGGGATTTGGGTTTTTTGTTGATTGCGCTCGCTAAGATCTTTTCTTTCGATCTTATGCCTACGTATTCCCGTTTACCGAAACAGGGAAATCAGAGCGTTCGTAGTTCCTCCTATTCTATGGGAGGAAATGGGTGTTTTTGGTGTTTTGGTGTCTTGTTCAAAGCCCAAGACGTGAAGCGAAAGGTGGTTTGTATCTTGTTCAAAGCCCAAGATGTGAAGCTGAAAGGTCTATTTGTGTCTTGTTCAAAGCCCAAGACGTGAAGCTGAAAGACCACGATTTTAGAGAGAATTTGTCATCTCTAAAGAGGGGAGAAGGAGAATTACTTTAACTGGGATACGCGGATCCGAGCAATACCATAATTTCCGAAGAAAGGGTTTTAACCTGAAGGAGAAGACTTTAACTCAGTGTAGAGCAATGCCATCTTTCCTTAGGAATTTCTCATGCTAAAAGAGGGACAGTGGCATGGATATACATGATCCAGAGGCTTGCCGCTTACAGCGATTAGATGAAGGAGTTGTTGATGTTTGTGTACTGTGAACGAGGCACAACTTTGATGCTAAAAGGTTGATTGGATCAACCAGTGGTTTTCTTATACAAAACCTAAGAGAAGGCTAATTTGTGTCTCGTACAAAGCCCGAGAGAGAGGTTAAAGGTTTTTGACCCAGTGGGGCATATCGTTATACAAAGCCTAAGAGGAGGCTAGCAAAGAGTTCGACCCTTGCTTAAGGGATTTATATCTCGTACGAGGCCCGAGATGGAGGCAAAAAAAGGGGTGATTGACTCAACGAGGGATTCTTTTGTGTCTCATACAAAGCCTGAGAGAGAGGCTAAAAGGTTGTTTTGACTCCACTGGGGAGAATTTTGGTATCTCGTACGAAGCCCGAGATGGAGGCTATTGTAACTGTTTCAGTTGAGTGACAGATCCAATATACTGATTTAAAAGAGAAAATCAGTTCTTATATGAGTAACACTGTACACAGGGATTTAATTTGAGGATCAAGGATATTTCCTTTTCTTTGAGGAAACGGGAAATCCAAAGGGTATTGAGACTATCCGAGTCTGCGGGTTTCCTTCCTATTTAACGAAGGGTGCTTGAGAATGTCTTTGAGACTCAAGGAAGTTAGATTGTCCAAGTCTAGAGTTTTATCTTTTGTACTATGCTTTGAGAAACCGTAGTAGACTCTATGAAAGGACTGTTCTATGAGGATGACTAAGTTCTGTTCCTATACCCCTAGGAGGTCGTCAGGACAATTTGTACGAAGCCCAAGAGGAGGCTGGAAGCTTTTAAGAAGCCGACGGGTCCTTGTACGAAGCCCAAGAGGAGGCTATCATTCCCGGAGGAAGAGATCATTATACAAAGCCTAAGAGGAGGCTGTGAATAGTTCTAAGAAGTCGTAGGGTCCTTGAATAATGCCCAAGAGGAGGCCGATGCTTTTAAGAAGCCCGTGGGTCTATCATCTCCTTTCCATTAGGAGAGATAACTCTTTTAAAGATGAAAACCACTGGTAAACGTGCGAGGTTTACTATCCAGCAACTTTTAGCTTTTAAAGAGGGTTCCTTAGTTAAGGTCCAAGATTATGACCGTAGTGGGTACCCAAACCCCGAGACATTCAAGGCAAGTTATCCACAAGGAATAGATCAAGTCAGGAAAGTTCGAGAATTGGGAAGAAACTCAAAGATGCCATTCACGGAGAATACATTTATCTTGGGGAGTAGAGCTTCTTGACGATTCCTAAGGAGGACAGCCGAAGAGAAGACTGTATCTGGTGCTCCTATTGGGGATCTAGGATCTATTTCTACGAATAAATGAAACGGCGTCACTTAGTTCTAGACGTAGTTGCCGGGGAAACTCGAAATATCTATACTATTATTACACAGTGGATATGAGTTTATGAAAGGAGACTTACAGTGAGCAGCCCCACAATACAGTTTATAATATGAAAGCAGTAAATGAAAGCGATAACCACTTACTCGGTTGTAGTGCTTCCATGTTGTTTGGTTAGTTGTTCAACAAAGAAAGATTAATAACAACAGTATATTCAAAATCAAAGGAGAAAGTGCTTTGAAAAAGAAAGATTTGGGGCTTACAGCTCAAGGAGAGGCCCAGGGTTTTATCAGTGAGCACACTGTTTGAATTTGTACCGAGGGACTTATACAGGTGTCTGGGGCCCAAAAAAGGTTTTCTGTACAAAGGGATGGGTCTTACACTCTCTCAAGAGGCCCAAAAAAGGTTTAAAGAAAAGAGAGGGGCTTATAACACGAGGGTAGGCCCAAATGATTTTTCGTTTAAAAATGGCGATCGCGCCGAGGTTCTCTTTTAACGCAGAGGGACTTATACAATAAGTGAGGCCAAAAAATGTTTTGGTTAAAAGGGAGATTGGGTCTTACACTCTAATAGAGGCCCAAAAGTTTTGAATGGGTCTTATAGCTCAAGGAGAGGCCCAAAAGGTTATTTTTCAAAAGGCGACGATCGCGCCGTTTGTTTTTGACGGTATCGGGACTTATACAATACACTGAGGCCCAAAAATGATTTGGTCAAAAAAGGATTGGGTCTTACACTCTATTAGAGGCCCAAAAGTTTTGAAAAATGATTTATGAGGGTTGAATTAATCCAAAACCCTAATTTGTTTCCAAAAAATGTATTTAATTGAATAAAAATTCAATTAAATTGATCAAAAATTGTTTTACACATGGGAAACAAATTGTGATCTTGGATTAATGCTTCAAAAATTAAGTATTGACCTACAAAACAAATAGAAAGCATTAAAAGTTGCAAAATCATTGTGGAAATAATATTTCAAATGTTAAAAACAATTAAAATATTAATTCTTTGCAAAAATATCAATTATATAAAATAAATAATATTTTTGGGATTTTTTTGGTAAAATAAAATATTTTAACATTTTTGTGAATTATTGCAAAAAGAACCAATCAAAAATGATAAAAATTGAAGGAGTTATTAATTTTTCAAATCATTAAAAATAATAGTATGAAAAATAATAAAATAAAAAAGTGATAAAAAGAAGTCTGGGGCGAGGGGGATTCGAACCCCAGACCTCTCGCTTGCTAATACTCACAAAACCAGCTGATGAACCGCTGGGGCGCAATGCCAATTCATTAAATATATGGCAAGTGAAAATTATATAGAGAACTTGGTTGGTTTTCTGAAAATGGCGCCATGGCCATCTCCTTCCCCGAGCTCGTGCATGAAGCACCCTATCTCACCCATCTCTCAACCATTGGACATGATTCAAACACCAAACTCGTGCGTTTTTTCACAAGGAACAAGATGGCAATACCCAATTTTATTCATTTTCAGTGTGGAGTGAAATAATCATGATGAACATAGATGAACCCTAATTTGCAAAAGCAATCGTGCAAGCATGTTTATGAGGTCTATGATCAAATTTATTGAGGCAAAACAATCAGCATATGATGGTAATCAAATGGCAAAATTATCATGCGAGGAAATATGCATGGATCATGGAGTTTGAGTTTGAAGCTCACCTTGATGCAAGCTGAAATGGAACTTTGCCCAGATGGTGTTCCAGTCGTGAATTGATGATCCCTACAGCTTCAATGGATGTTATGGAGTGTGTTGCAAGCTTTGGAAAACTTTGAAATTCTCTGGATCAAGCTGGAGACCTCCACCTGCAAAACTAAAGTAAAATGGCTTGGTTGAAGAGTGATTTTGAGCTGGGAGTGTTACAGATGTTGTTTAAGCACTTGGACACCTCAAATACATCATATGTGATGTGTTTGAGCAATTGGAATTGATTGCTTATGGCTGCAACTCAAAACCCGATAGTGGTTACTCAAAAACAAGAAAACTTGAAGTTCAAGAAAGAATGAGAGAAAGCAGTGATGTAACTGGCTTTGGGGTGAGTTGAGTGATCCATTGAGACCTCTATTTATAGGTGATCAACTCTTGTCTTGGAGGAATAGTGAATGGCAGCTGGATCAGATCACATTTGCTTGGATTGGCTTGGCATAAATGCCTCTTGCACTAGGCATAACAGCTGCTCCAAATAGATCAGCTATGCCTTGACTGAAATGACATTCTTCAGATGTTTTTAATGTTGTTTAATCAGAGAACTTGACTGAGGAGAGTGAGAATCTTGACAATGCACTATTCCACATAAATGCATTTTGAATTCAAGGCAAAAAGTGCCAAAGTGGATGAATTTCAAGTTGGAAGGTTCTTTGGCTTTTTGACTCAGATTTATCAGTTGGATTAGATGCAATGTGATTGGTTTGAACACAAGTGGCATGCTGATCCTCAGTCTTTGGCTCAAAATCGTGTGAGATAAGCAAACATGCAAACTGATTTTTCCAAAATACCTTGCAGCAGCATAACTTTGGGCATGGATTTCTCATGGCTTGAGTTGAATCAATTCATGCTGTTGAGCCTTTTGAATTCTTAGCAACATATGTAACAACATTGATGTTTAACTTTGGGACTGATTCAGCTTGCATCTATGTGCAAAAATCCCACAAGTTTTGGTGTTTCAACAAAATTCTGTTTTAGGCAGAATTTTTCTAAGTGTTGGAAAATGGTATTTTTTTCACATTTTCAGCCACTTTGGCTCACTCATATCTCAAAATCCATAAGGAATTGGAGTTAGGCCTAGTTGAAGTTTTTGTAGAGGGCAGTGAGATCTACAAATCAAGCTTTGGATGGAAAAAATTGGCCTTGTGGTTTAGGAGTTATGGTCCTCCAAAGTTGGTACCTTTGCCACTTTATTTTTAACTTAGAAAAATTTCTAAGTTTTATGGTTACCCCTTTTACAAGTTATCTCACTTTTCTTGATTTTTCTTGATGAATGATGATTCAAATCATACATTAACATCATTTTAGGGTTAAAAATCCATTTTGGTGAAAAATCTCAAAAAGTCAAAGTTGACTTTTGTGCACAGTTGACTTTTTATCAGATGAATTCCAAACTGTGCAATTCTTCAGGAAATCATGTCCTTGACCTAAATCAAACTTGATGGACATGTTCCATGGGTGTCATAGGGTATATTCAATCATGTATTAGGGTTTGGGAGCATGTCTTGGTCAAAAGTCAAAGTTACAGTTGACTTTTCCCTTAAAACCCTAATTGTGGTGCAGATGAAAATGAAACTTGTTGCTCAAGCTTCTCGGATCAATCCATTGTTCCAAATGGATCAATATGGTGTATTAGAGACCCTCAAATCATGTCTTGAGGTCTTGGCTCATGGTTTGTCCCAAAAGTCAACTTAGGGGTGAATTAGGTCAAGAAACCCTAATTCCTGATTTTTGATGAATGCATCCCCTGAGGCAAAATTGACTTGATGCATGGGTCCATGAGGTTCCATGAAGTATATTAGGTCATGTTTTGGATCATTGCCTTATGCCCAGATGAAAATTTCCATCTGGAGGCCGTGGTCGACAAAAACCCTAATTTGGTGACACTGTCGATCTTGAGACTTGATCCACCTAGAAGGGAGCAGCCTTGTGCTTAATCCTTGAAGTGGGAGTCCTTTTTTGATCCATTGTGGATATTTGAGAGATTAGACAAGTTGAAGATCATGTCATTTCTTGATTGATCCTTTGTCTAAAGCTCAGAGAGGGCTTGAAACCCTAATTTTGATTGTATTGGATGCTCACCCATCTTTGGGGAGACTGATGAAGCATAAAGGTACATCCATATTGTGATGATGATTTTCACAATGATGGGAAATCTAAGTGGTCAAAATTTGGAGTATTACACTATTCTATGGGAGGAAATGGGTGTTTTTGGTGTCTTGTTCAAAGCCCAAGACGTGAAGCGAAAGGTGGTTTGTATTTTGTTCAAAGCCCAAGATGTGAAGCTGAAAGGTCTATTTGTGTCTTGTTCAAAGCCCAAAACGTGAAGCTGAAAGACCTCGACTTTAGAGAGAATTTGTCATCTCTAAAGAGGGGGAAGGAGAATTACTTTAACTGGGATACGCGGATCCGAGCAATGCCATAATTTCTGAAGAAAGGGTTTTATCCTGAAGGAGAAGACTTTAACTCAGTGTAGAGCAATGCCATCTTTCCTTAGGAATTTCTCATGCTAAAAGAGGGACAGTGGCATGGATATAGATGATCCAGAGGCTTGCCGTTTACAGCGATTAGATGAAAGGAAAGGAGTTGTTGATGTTTGTGTACTGTGAACGAGGCACAGCTTTGATGCTAAAAGGTTGATTGGATCAACCAGTGGTTTTCTTATACAAAAGCCTAAGAGAAGGCTAATTTCCGCTAGGAAAATCATTATACAAAGCCTAAGAGGAGGCAATTTTGTGTCCCGTACAAAGTCCGAGAGAGAGGCTAAAAGATTTTGACCCGACGATGGAGTCTTTTGGTATCTCGTATAAAGCCCGAGATAGAGGCTATTGTTTGTTTGACTCTACGAGGGAGTCTTTGTGTCTCGTACGAAGCCCGAGATAGAGGCTAAAAGTTTGACTCAACAAGAGAGTCTTTGATACTCAACAAGAGAGTGTTTTTGTATCTCGTACGAAGCCCGAGATGGAGGCTAAAGGTTTGTTTCAGTTGAGTGACAGATCCAATATACTGATTTTAAAAGAGAAAATTAGTTCTTATATGAGCAACACTGTACTCAGGGATTTGATTTGAGGATCAGGGATATTTCCTTCTCTTTGAGGAAACGGGAAATCCAAAGGGTATTGAGACTGTCCAAGTCTGCGGGTTTCCTTCCTATTTAACGAAGGGGTCACTTAAGAATGTCTTTGAGACTCAAGGAAGTTAGACTGTCCAAGTCTAGAGTTTTTTTTCTTTTGTACTATGCTTTGAGAAACAGTAGTAGACTCTATGAAAGGACTGTTCTATGAGGATGACTAGGTTTTGTTCCTATACCTCTAGGAGGTCGTCGGGACAATTTGTACGAAGCCCAAGAGGAGGCTGGAAACTTTTAAGAAGCCGACGGGTCCTTGTACTAAGCCCAAGAGGAGGCTATCATTCCCGAAGGAAGAGATCATTATACGAAGCCTAAGAGGAGGCTGTGAATACTTCTAAGAAGCCGTAGTGTCCTTGAATAATGCCCAAGAGGAGGCCGATGCTTTTAAGAAGCCCGTGGGTCTATCATCTCCTTTCCATTAGGAGAGATAACTCTTTTAAAGATAAAAACCACTGGTAAACGTGCGAGGTTTACTATCCAGCGACTTTTAACTTTTAAAGAGGGTTCCTTAGTTAAGGTCCAAGATTATGACCGTAGTGGGTACCCAAACCCCGAGACATTCAAGGCAAGCTATCCACAAGGAATAGATCAAGTCAGGAAAGTTTGAGAATTTGGAAGAAACTCAAAGATGCCATTCACGGAGAATACATTCATCTTGGGGAGTAGAGCTTCTTGACGATTCCTAAGGAGGACAGCCGAAGAGAAGATTGTATCTGGTGCTCCTATTGGGGATCTAGGCGTCTATTTCTACGAATAAATGAAACGGCGTCACCTAGTTCTAGACGTAGTTGCCGGGGAAACTCGAAATATCTATACTATTATTACACAGTAGATATGAGTTTATGAAAGGAGACTTACAGTGAGCAGCCCCACAATACAGTTTATAATATGAAAGCAGTAAATGAAAGCGATAACCACTTACTCGGTTGTAGTGCTTCCATGCTGTTTGGTTAGTTGTTCAACAAAGAAAGATTGAAAACAACAGTATATTCAAAATCAAAGGAGAAAGTGCTTTGAAAAAGAAAGCTTTGGGGTTAACAGCTCAAGGAGAGGCCCAGGGTTTTATCAGTGAGCACACTGTTTGACTTTGTACAGCGGGACTTATACAAGTGACTGGGGCCCAAAAAGGTTTTCTGTACAAAGGGATGGGTCTTACACTCTCTCAAGAGGCCCAAACAAGGTTTAAAGAAAAGAGAGGGGCTTATAACACGAAGGTAGGCCCAAATGATTTTTTGTTTAACAATGGTGATCGCGCCGAGGTTTTCTTTTAACGCAGAGGGACTTATACAATAAGTGAGACCCAAAATGTTTTGGTTAAAAGGGGGATTGGGTCTTACACTCTAATAGAGGCCCAAAGTGTTTTGAATGGGTCTTATAGCTCAAGGAGAGGCCCAAATGATTTTTTTTATTTTTAAACGGGCGACGATCGCGCCGTTTACTTGTACAGAGGGACTTATACAATGAGTGAGGCCCAAAAAGTTTTTGTACAAGGGGGGATGGGTCTTACACTCTCTCAAGAGGCCCAAGTGTTTTGAAAATGATTTATGAGGGTTGAATTAATCCAAAACCCTAATTTGTTTTCAAAATGTATTTAATTGAATAAAAATTCAATTAAAATGATCAAAAATTGTTTAACACATGGAAAACAAATTGTGATCTTGGATTAATGCTTCAAAAATTAAGTATTGACCTACAAAATAATTAGAAAGCATTAAAAGTTGCAAAATCAATGTAGAAAAAATATTAAAATGTCAAAAACAATTAAAATATTAATTCTTTGCAAAAATATCAATTATATGAAATAAATAATATTTTTGGGATTTTTTGTGAAAATAAAATATTTTAACATTTTTGTGAATTATTAAAAAAAGAATCAACTCAAAATCATTAAAACTCAGAGAGAAATTAATTTTTGAATCAATTAAACAAAATCAGAAAATTCAAATATTTGAATTTCTAAAAATGGCGCCAAGAACAAGCTGAAGAACACGCGCGTGTTCTTGGTTTCTCAGATTTGCATTTTCTATCCAATCTCCATGAATACGTAATCATATCATGCAATCCACATATCATTATGCTCGCCTCAACCTCACGATCATGTCTATGTACTTTAATTTCATTTAAATTAAACATACAACAAGAAATCACGAAGAGACCTCAAGAACCCTAATTTCTGCATGAAGGCTAGGATTTTTTATACACGATTCAAACAATGCAATTAATTGAGGGAAAACATTCCATGCATGATTATGAACATATGGCCAAATTATTGTGCGAGGAAATATGCATAGATTGAGAGATGACCAAGTATGTGCTTACCTCCAAGTCGTGACAGCAAGTTCAAAGTGATTTTTGATTTGGAGGTGTTACAGATGAGTGGTGATGATCTGAACAGCTTCCCTACACCCTATGGATTGTGTTTGGATGGTTGGACTTGATTGAAATTGGCTGGATCATTTTGTGGTACCTCAGCTGCACTTTGGTTAAAACCTTGAGCAACCAGCTGGTGATTTTGTGAAATTGATGTTTCAGAAGTAATCTAAGTGTTTGATCAGCTCATATGTGATGTATGTGAGGTGTGTGAGTGATTGGTTTGATTGGAATTGCTCTCAAACTCAAAACCCGATAGTGACTTGCCTTAGAAGGCAAAATTGGAGTGAAAGAAGAGATTTTGAGGAAAGCATCTGTTAGATGGCTTTAGTGTACTCAAACTGACCACAATTGAGCTCTATTTATAGTAGAGCAAGTTTGTTTTGCAAGGAATAGTGCATGGCAGCTGGTAAGTAGGTTTGGCCATTGTTGGCAAATGAAAATCCAAGTCTCCTCTAGCCATTGACTAGAGGTTAGGGCACAGAGCTTTGGTCCCCTTGGTCTTGGATAAGTCTTGACTGATTTCAGATGAGAATGGCTCAGTCCATGCCACCTTGATGGTTCCATTGAATGCCTCATTCCAAATTTGAAGTCTTGTCCCTATTTTGGCCATTCTAGGTTCAACATGCTATTTCTTGTTCCATGGACTTTTGAGGCTTGGCTCAGTGATTGTCCCCTTTGGATTCAATCCTCTGAGGTGTCTAAGTGGATAGGAGCAATTGAATTTGGCTGATTTTGGCAAATCGACCAAAGTTGCAAATTCTGCCTTGCCTTGACAGATTTCAGCAAGGCAACTTGGCAATGTTGTATCTCATGGTGTAGGTTGAATTTGGCAATGTTCTTGGCCATTTTGGAAAGCTCTTACATGATACAACAACTGTTTGAACAAGTTTGGTTTTGATCTCTTTTGATTCCAAGTGAAAAATATCCCTACATTTGGCAAAAAGTGAGGCAGAATCTGACTTAGTGAAAATTTCACCAAGTGTTGGAAAAAGTGACATTTTCACTTTTCAGCCACTTTGATCACTCCATAACTCAAAATCCTTAATGAATTGGAATGACTTGTAGTTGAAGTTTTTGTAGGTGATAATGAGGGCTACAAATCCATCTTTGGATGAGAAAAAATGGCCTTGTGGTTTAGGAGTTATGGTCCTCCAAAGTTGGTACCTTTGCCACTTTATTTTTAACTTAGAAAAATTTCTAAGTTTTATGGTTACCCCTTTTACAAGTTATCTCACTTTTCTTGATTTTTCTTGATGAATGATGATTCAAATCATACATTAACATCATTTTAGGGTTAAAAATCCATTTTGGTGAAAAATCTCAAAAAGTCAAAGTTGACTTTTGTGCACAGTTGACTTTTTATCAGATGAATTCCAAACTGTGTAATTCTTCAGAAAATCATGTCCTTGACCTAAATCAAACTTGATGGACATGTTCCATGGGTGTCATAGGGTATATTCAATCATGTATTAGGGTTTGGGAGCATGTCTTGGTCAAAAGTCAAAGTTACAGTTGACTTTTCTCTTAAAATCCTAATTGTGGTGCAGATGAAATTGAGACTTGTCGCTCAAGCTTCTTGGATCAATCCATTGTTCCAAATGGATCAATATGGTATATTAGAGACCCTCAAATCATGTCTTGAGGTCTTGGCTCATGGTTTGTCCCAAAAGTCAACTTAGGGGTGAATTAGGTCAAGAAACCCTAATTCCTGATTTTTGATGAATGCATCCCCTGAGGCAAAATTGACTTGATGCATGGGTCCATGAGGTTCCATGAAGTATATTAGGTCATGTTTTGGATCATTGCCTTGTGCCCAGATGAAAATTTCCATCTGGAGGCCATGGTCGACCAAAACCCTAATTTGGTGACACTGTCGATCTTGAGACTTGATCCACCTAGAAGGGAGCAGCCTTGTGCTTAATCCTTGAAGTGGGAGTCCTTTTTGATCCACTGTGGATATTTAAGAGATTAGACAAGTTGAAGATCATGTCATTTCTTGATTGATCCTTTGTCTAAGCACTCAGAGAGGGCTTGAAACCCTAATTTTGATTGTATTGGATGCTCACCCATCTTTGGGGAGACTGATGAAGCATGATGGCTCATCCATATTGTGATGATGATTTTCACAATGATGGGAAATCTAAGTGGTCAAAATTTGGGGTATTACAGAAAGCAGTCCAGTTCTTCTCTTTGACATGTATGCGAGCCTGATCGAACAAGAACTTCAACAAGAAACCCTTAACTCCTTGTTTTTCTGCAATATTACTGTTAAGAACAGATTCGTCAATATGAAGAGCAACAACCATATCTTTCACCCCGGGGTGTTCTTCAGAAAAGAAAACTATATCATGACTGATAGGAATTCCCAAAATAAATGAGAACTCCTCCAACGTTGGGGCCAGGATGTAGTCCGGGAAAGTGAAGCAACGCAGAGAAGGATCGTAAAACTGAAGGAGTGTGTGAATGGCATCTTTCTCATACTGGGAGATATTATAGACAAATTTCAGAAGTCTTCCATATCTTCCACTGAACTCTGTACGAACCCCGGAACTAGCCATATTAATCAATTTATGAATCAGTGTCAAAGTCGGCTCTGGGAACGAATAGGCAACAGTCTTCTTTCTCTGAACATCCATGCTGAAGTAACCTCAGAAAACCGGAATCAAGAGTAAGATGCAAGCCCTACAAAATGTCAAACATGTCAAAATGCAAGAAAAATGATATGCTCATGCAAACATGGGGTCAAGGCACACTGCTGGATGTGCTGTGCTGTCAGCTGAACGAGAAACCAGAAAACCAAAACTCTGAACCACTGAGGAACCCACATAATCAGACATTGATGAGAAATCCAGAATAAGGGTAGGTTGAAGGTCTCGGTTACCTGCAAACCTGCAAACACCCATCCCCTCTCACGGGTAGGTACTAGGATGTTCAGTATCCCGGGCTCTCAGGTCGAGAAATGATGATACGTTCACCATTTCTGGTTTGGCATCATCATCAATCGAGGAGGCCTCAACTGATTCTCCAAAGCGGAAGGTCCTCAGCTTTGGCACTGAGGTCGAGAAACAATAGTACATTCATCCTTTGGGGTACAGTACTAAAGTCAATCGAGGAGTGACTCCACTGATTCTCTTCAAAACGTATGGGCCATCCTATGCGAGTTCCAAAGCGGGTCCTCGGGTGCGAATGGGTTTGCCACGGGATGTGGTCTGCCACTGTCACCACTAAAGAGGGATGTTTCCACTAAGGTCCTCAATGATCGGTCACCAGAGTCGACAGCTCTCTAGATCAACACCCCAACATGCGCAAGACACGCACGTTAGAATGCGTCCCAAGATAGCCTCGTCTGGTTGTGAATTTTGTGAACACACAAACGTACCAAGCGGGCACGTAGGTCCCATTACTTTCCACTCTAGTTCTAGGGTATTCTCAAGCCTTGGTATTGGGCTTAGCTCTCAGACCCGCCCAACCTGCAAAACAAAGACAGACAGCACATCGCAGCAGCATGACAGTAATAAAAAATGAAATGCGGAAAATGCGGTAAAAATAAAAAATAAAATACAACACATAAAGCAAAACAGAACAGAACACCCAATGAAGATAAAGACAAGCAAGCGTTAGGATTGACTCGCTTAGGGATGGACCAGCATAGGTCAGCTTGCTCTCCCCAGCAGAGTCGCCAGCTGTCGCTCCCGGGATTTTCATCCAGGTACCAACGCGAGAGTGGCACGGAAAAACAGAGTCGCCAGCCGTGTAAATTTATCCCAAGAGAGGGAAAGGGAACACCGCATAAACCTTAGAAGGGGGGAAAGGAATGGTCATTGCAACCATAATCTGGGTTCGGGAGTCGGTTACGCGAGGGGAAGGTGTTAGCACCCCACGCGTCCATCGTACTCGATGGGATCCACGCTTGTTGTCTATTCTAAGGGTAAGTCATACTATTATCTAGGGCTGTGCTAAGACGGGAGGGGAAGACAAAGACAGATTCGGTAGGACGTCGACGTCCTAGGCCTACGTACCCCCTTTGTGCAATGGGGAATTCAGAGTCAACGTAGTTCGGACCAGGTTCTTTTTGTGTTTTTTATGAGCGACGTTAAGTTCGCGTCCGGCAGTTAGGGTCGATGCCTGTTTGCGTCTCAGACGGAAAGTAACGTGCCCTTTTTGAAAATAGCCTTTAAGTTGAAGGTCCCTAAGGACAAAAATGTTTGAAGTTTGTTTGTGTTTTTTAGGACAGAAGTGGCTTAAGTTAGTTCCTAAGCTGCATTGCACCAAAGTCTAGGGCACAGGGGCGAATACTTAACGCATCGTCCCAAGACAGGACGCTTGCTAAGCACTCTAGAAAGATGAGAGGAAGCCCCTCATTTCTCATTCCCCATACTTAAGGCTCGTGCGCAATACACCTTATTCTTATTAACTGTTTTAAAGAAATTTGAGATGAGAAGAGAGAAGACACAAGGGTAACTCTAAAGGGAGACTATGAATCCTAAAGATATCATGCATGGGTGACCTACGGTTAGTGAGGTTTGAAGACAACCTAATCCTAAAGGAAAGAGAAGAAGATGAGAGAAGGAAAGAGTAAGGGTGACCATGGATACTTATCCATACCCTTAAGGAACTTACCTTGATCCTTCATAAAAGGGTTAGTGAGAAACAGACGTGAATAAGAGAAATGAGGTGAATGACAAACAAGCAATGACAAACGATAATGAGAATAATCCAAACATGAATCAAAGAAACAAAGAGCAGCCCCAAAGCAACTGGCACAAGTGCCTTTCAAACAAGGTAACTAGATAAGATCAAAGATGCGCACACAAGAGAATCTCAAGAGAAAGCAAATCAAATAATTAGCAAATTGATTCCTAAAATTCCCAAATTAAACATTAGGGTTCCTCAACTAGAGGTAAACAACATATAAAAAATCCCTGCAAAAATTCAAAGCGTTAGCCATTCAAATAATCATACAAAACTCAAACAAGGGATAGGGTTCAACGTGCCAAAGAGAAGGACCTAAATGCAACATGAAATAAATTTAAAAACGAAAGAAAAATATTTTTAAGCACTTTAGAATGTTAATGAATAAATGCAAAAGGAACGGGTCAAAAATGTTTTGTAGATGAAGAGAATTAAAATGAGGAAATTCAAGTATGCATTGGATGTGTAATTGAAAAAGAAAATAGATCAAACAATTAATTTAAATGATAAGAATAAAATTAAAATAAAAAATAAAACTTTTAAAAAAATTATAAATGAATAAAGATGATGTATGATTTTTTTGGGATTTTTTTAATGCAATTTGGTATTTTTAAAAAATTAAAAATGAAATAATAATGAATATAGAATAAATAGAAAGAAAATACATATATGGGGGGGGGGGGGGGGGGGGGGTGCATTAGTAAGTTATTCATGCTGGAAAGAGAGAAATGGGCTAAAGGGGAGATGCCAACAGTAAGCCTGTGCGTTAAGTCCGTCTGAGAAAAAAAGAAAATAAAAAACCTGGGGGGTGCAGAGAGTGGAAAACCACATTGAAACGACGGTTGGGCCAAGGGGTGGGGGGTGCGTATAGCACCCCAGCCCACTAAACCATTCAGAAAACAAAAATAAAAAAAAGACTAACGTGTGCCTCCCCAGGTACAAGGCGCGTGTGTTCATTAATGTGGTGGCAAGACGTGGGCCACTTGATGCATCAGACGGCTCATGTTAGGTCAACTTATATGAAAAGTAAACACAATAAAAAAGATGATTGAGAGAACACGGTAGTATTCGTGGGTGAATAAACGTACGATAATAAATTAAAAACCAGAAAGAAAAAAAAAATGCGGCCACCTGGGGACCGTTCGATCTGGCCAACGGACGGCCAGGATTATGTCCCTTACCTCCCAAAACCCTAACTCGCCGGAGCTGCACCAGACGCCAGAACTAGGGTTCCGGTCGTCTTCTCCGATCACCTGCAAGTGGAAAAAACCCAGAATGCGCGAACCCATATACCATTTTGTCCAGATTTTTGCAAGGAATACGAATATGCAATCAAAATTTAACAATAACCAATATATATTGAAAAACGAAGAGGTTAAGGTTAGGGCATAAAAATTCAAACACACATAGCAAGCAGTGTACACGTCCAAACACCACACAAATTACATCAGCACACTCAGTGACATTCACACAACAATATGCATGCTTAAAAAACGAGTTTCACGATCATCAAAATCAACCTTAACCTGAGATGGCTCCACACGCGTGCTTGCTTTTGGCTGCAAATGGTGGTTGATTTCTACTCTTTGGATCCCCAGGAAGATGTCTGTGGAAGAACCTTGGAGAATCTCCTTGTAAATCGTGAGCTTTGATGAAAAAGAGCTTTAGGGTTCAAGTGCTCCAATCCTCCAAAAATCATGTGTAACCCCCCCCCCCTAACCAGTGCATAGATGGGTTTATAAAGACTAGGGTTTGCCTCTGAATATGAATTGGGCCTGGGTAATTTCATGTTTAATGATTTTTGAATTATTTTTTAATTTTGCATTATGTTGAATAAGTGAAAAATACATCCTTTCCATGCCCTTGAATTCATGATGGATCACTTGTATCTGAGTTGCTAATCACACCACTTTTAATCTTGGGCCTTGAGAACAAATGGTTTATGAGTTTTAGACATTTTGGGAAATTTGAATAATGGAAAAAAAGGTGAATAATAAACCATGAAATTACTTCATTCTCGAGCCAAAAAAAATCTTCAAGGAATGTCTTTTAATATTGGAATGTGGCATGAAGCAATGGAATAGGTTATAGGTCACTATGCCCAAAATTGTGAAAATGGCATCATGAGAAACCCTAAAAACCACTTTGCCTTCCTTTGGTCATAACTGGAGTTTCACAAATGATATGGAGACCCACTAGTAATTTTTGGAAAGAGGAGAAAAAGACCTTCAACTTTCATGTTGGAGAAAAATTCATCTGAAGCTTCCTTGATGGTGTAAAATTAAGTTGAATGAAGTGTAGAAACTTGCCAAAAATGGAAACTTTTCATTATAGGTCACTTTCCAAATTTGGAAACTTTGCACCAACTCCTGATTCCTGAAAAATATGTATGAAACTTGACCCCTGAGGACCATATGAGGATGTAAGACCTTGAAATCCCTGAAGAGAGCCTCAAAATTTCACAGTTGACTTTCCTCCTTTCACTGTTGACTTTTCCCCAAATTCTCCTGATTCTTAATCTTCTGATCAATTGAACTTCTCCTGAACCAAACTAATGGACCACCTCCCATCCCTGGATACTTGAGGACCCAAGGAATACCATGGAATCAAGTCTTGCCTAAAAAATCAGAAATAAACTAACTTTATAGCAAACCCTAGTTTTGGTACCCTCAGTCTAGGAGGAAATAGCACAGTCTCCAAATCCAAATTCCTCTGAATATGATGTGTATCCTCTCCAACAAAGATAAGATATGCCATTTGGTGATGATAAAAACATAAGGAGCTTGCCCATTGGAGCAATAAACCTAAGAATCTCAAAACCCTAATTCATGCACTGGTTAGGAGAGAGTGATCCACTTGAAATCCCTTGCCACTCGTGAACTCTTGATGATGTGATGGACCAGATAGGACCTTCTTAAACTGCCTCAAGCACTTTGACCCCATGCTAATGATATGCATACATGATAATGCAAAAATGAAATGAAACATAAGCCAGTTAGTAAAAAAAGTAAGGAGGGCAAATTTTGGGGTGCAACAATGTGCGATAAAGTTATTAAGATGTTGTTAAAGCTAAAATTAAGGAAGTGTAATCAATGATGGTTCACCCATGAGGACTCTAGTAGTATGATGTGGAATGGGAGAAGTTACACCTTGGTATTAAGAAATGCGTAGTGGTAGCACCGTGGTCACAAGTGTACATGATGGATTCTTAGTCTTGAGATGAATATGAAGGGACGTACTTGGTTGAGCAGTGAGTATTGTATTCTAGGAATTGAGATTGCGGTAAGCAACGAGAAGCAAACCAAGACTTATTACGAACTAAGTGTAAATCATGGAACAGTTATACTGGAAGGGTCTTGTAGATAGTTGATGAGAATTATCGGTTGCAAGTCTTTCACTAAGTGAATTTGGTATAAGTGGGATATGAAATGGATAGTGGAGGGTAAGGAATCCCGGTTAATGTGAACGTAGAGATGGCAAGGTTCTTCAAGAGGATGCATTGCCTCGATTTTCAAGTGTGGGGGAACTTCGGTAATTGTGAATGATCGGAGCATACGGAATCTACTTTTTGTTGGACTAAGAACGTTGTTGTTTTAATTCTCACCAATGAGTTCAAGTGAGAGAACAAGGTGGTGTGATTGACACGACATGGTCATCACTTTTGTGGTACCATGTAATGGTTGGTGAATATTATACAAGTTAAGAAGCCGTGAGTTAAGAATGATAATGCGAGTTAATACAAGTCGGATGGTTGGGTTTGAGTTTGGACGGTCCTGCATTGAGAAAATCTAATTTTTCAGATTCTGCAGCAGGGTTAACCGATTAACGCCAAGTGGTTAATTGATTAACACGTGAAGAATGGTGTTTTTACGCAAAACTTTGACTAGGTAACCGATTACCAGGATGTGGGTAATCGATTACCGAAGGTGTCTCTAACTCTCATTTTGCTACTCTAAAGTGAGTAACCGATTACCTGGATGTGAGTAATCGATTACCACTGGCGCAAATTGTGAAAACTTTAGAAACCCATATCTTTCGAATCGTAAGTCCATTTTGATTCCCGTTCAAAGCGATAGAAGGCTAACGCGATAAACTTTTCATTGAGCATGGTTTGTTAGGTAGTATAGGATTTAAGTACTAATGTGTCACCATTTTTGAGCTGAGAGCCTTAAGGGCAAAGTTAGAAGAGACTCACGAAGTTTTGATCTCGCAAGGAATGTTTTAGTAATTTAATTATTGTGTTAATAAGGTATAAGTGGTTGGTCATAGTTTGATGTTGGTTAATTCCCGCGAGTTCATGGCATCGGATATAGACTCTGTGAGAGTGGTATCACATGTGTGCAGTTGTGCTTTACCCAGAGGAAAGAATTTAAAAGTTATCCTCCCAAGTAAGAGTGAGAATTTAGCGTTCCGAAGTTAAGCATGTAACTTGGATCGTATATGGAACAGGACCATTAAGAGAAGTGGATTCAAATGAGAAGCGTAGGGTGATCTTAGACGTGTGTGTGTGTGTGTGTGTGGAGTGTTGTATGTGAATTGGCGAGTAGTATGGAAACTCATAATTGCGCTTTGGATGGTTTAAGTTTTGTAGTGGTGATTCACATATGATTGAAGTTTCGTGTTGGTGTTACGTTGTTATTAGTTGGGATCTTGTGTCAACAAAAACCTTGAGTGAGTCGAACCCCGTACGAAGAATTGTTATGGAATGTGGTAACCAGAACCGAAGGTTGTTAAGCTATTTTGGATGTATTGGTTCGAGTTTAGAATGGATTTGAGTTGTATATGTTATGGTTGTAACAGTGTAACTCCTGCATCTTTATCGTCTGGAGAGTGTTGGACAGATGTTAAAATATTGTGTGTTGGCGAGGAAATTGTTCTACACCATAGGACATTAGTAAGTTTCTTGTACCGTTGGTTAATAAGGACACCAGTGGATAAGTGTGTTTCTCCATCAACAGTTAGCTACCTAGTAATGGTTAAGAATTCGTGGTGTTCCATTGTTAGAATCAGAGTTGCGCAGTGGAAGGTGACAGATGAAAAATTTCAGTAGGATTAATAAGAATCGGAGGAAAAGTTATTTGTAAGAATGGAAGAAGATCTCGTTCTAAGTGTGTTACCTTTTGGTGTGATACGAAAGAGATGAAATATCGGATGTAAATGGTTATAGTGTATAACATCAGATCAAATAGAACTAGTAAAGGAGTCGTTTGACGAATTATGAAGTGGTCTGAATGTTGAAGAATTTATGAAAGGATAGTTGTCAGTGATTGTATGAAGATAAGGAATCACTGAATTACCTCGTGAAGTTTTGATAAGTGTTTGTTATCCCAAATTAAGTTGAGATGTTATGGTTTTGTTTGCTACTCAGTAGAAGAGTATAGAATGTCGTAATATTAGTATAGAACAACAGATGAATTGAGGAAAATCGAAGTTAGAAGTTAACCCAATATCAGAACAAGAGTATGACTAAGGACGTGAAGTTTGATAAATTGTGAAAATAAGGATTTTAGTCTGTGAATTCAAGTTGATATTTGAGTACGTCAGAATTTTTAACGGAAGTAAAGTTAAGTGTGGATCTACGACAATGATGCAAGTGGTGGTTATGGTTGGATAGAAGAAATTCGGGGACGAATTTCAATTTAGGGGGGGGGGGGAGGGGGAGAGTATAATACCCCATATTCTCTAATTGCTCAATTGGATATCAGATGAGATCAAATGAGTTTCTATGTACTCTATCTTTGATTAATTGGAATAATGAAATCTCCTAAGTGCTCAAAGTGTTGTCAATTGAGATCAATAGAGCAACTAGTGAATTCTGAAGAGATCAATTAATTAACAAAAGAGACAGACCAATATTTATTAGTTCAAGAGTGGATTTTATGGTAACTCTAATAATTGATCGATTGGTGTTAGACGACAAAATATCAATTGGAGATATTTTACCCTATTGTATTATATTATAGAATATATGTATATATATATATATATATATATATATATATATATATATATATATATATATGTAAGAAGAAGAAGAAGAAAAAAATAGTAAGAGAGAAAGAAAAGAGAAAGAGGAAAAAGAGAGAAAGAAGAGAAGAGAAGAAGAACTTATGGAAGAAGGAGAGAAAGCTCATGGATTCCATCATCGCCATCAACCCAATCTCATTCCTCCATTACAAGGTGAGTTCCATAGATAGCATTAGCTTTGGGAGGGAAGAATAATTGATTTGGGGGTTTTAGGTTTTATGTGAATAACATGTGAATTGTATGTTGATGTTTGGATGAAATGCTTCTGGTTTGTGAGTAAAAGATGATGAAATTCATGATATAAATGTTAGGTTATGATTCTGGATGATAGAGTATGGTTTAGAAGTGTTTTGGAATGAAGAAAAATGTGATTTTTGGCTCTATTTCAGTAGTAATCGATTACCCTACTGAGTGTAATCGATTACCTTTGGAAAAATCACGTTTCTGGGCTATTTTCGAGCCTGTAATCGGTTACCCGTTTTTGGGTAATCGATTACCACTGCTGTGTGAAAATTCTGAATTTGAAATGGGCGTATCTTGAGAACCGTAACTCTGTTTGACGCGCGGTCGAAAGTGTTGGAAAGCTAATTTTATGCTCTATGAGATGGTGAGTTAGAAATATGGTTATATGCCATGGATTGTTAAGATAAATTTAGGAAAGTAATATATGTGATTATATTGATATTTATGTGTTTGTAAATCACCATGTTTGGTTATATTGATGTGAGGGACTATTATATGTGGTACATGTATGCTATTATGTTATGCCATATATGTATGTTGTATGATGTGATTATGTGATAACATGCTTAAAATGAATTAGGAAGAGTGAGGAAACTTTACCCCAAACCAAATGGTATAGTTTAATATTGTGACCTAGTTGTGACTAGGATTGTGATAGAGAATCTAGATGGCGATGCTCGTGCGTTCAATGCCTAGTTGTGTATCCCCGATGAGTAATCGTCTAGAGGAGAGTGAGACACTAGTATGAAACATGTGTGTAAACCTTTGTGTTTTATGAGAAAAGGCGAATGTGGCCTTGTGATTGTCGAATACAATCACGTTTGTGTGTGTGATCACATAATCAGAACCGTTTCCCCGAGACTTGCTGTTTCATGAGCTTAGGGCTCCTCTGGAATGTACGCAAGATTACTTGGCAAGTTTGATTCCCGCGTTTAGTACGAATGGAGCCTACGGGTAAAGAGACTTGCGATGGCTAACAGGCCATGAGAAGTGATGATTCTAAGGTGATAATATGTCCCTTAGTTTCTGAATCCATTTCGTATGTCAAGTAAGTGCAAGGATCCATGACTCGGGCTGACTTCTAGACGTAGAAGAGGGCGGGAAAAGGGGATGTCTTGATGAGGTTACTGATTAGTGATATTTTGAGTTGGTGAACTCATGAGCGTGTTTCCATATAGTGTGAGATTGTGAACTCAAGGTCATATCCCTTCCCTTTTGACTTGAGTTAGGATTGGTTAGAACCCTGTAAAGCCGAGAGAATCCATAAGATAGAGAACTCACTAAGATTAATATCTCACTCTATTATTGTTGTTATTTTTCAGGCGTTGTTTACAGGTTTGATTTACAAGTGGAACTATGCTTGGATGTTTGAAGAGAAGCTTAGTTTGAGTTTCATTCCGCTGTGTATTATTTTCTTGTACAATGAAGGATATTGTACTTTGATCTTAGATTTCATTGTTTTGGCTAATTTCCATGTCTTGTACCATAGGTTGTGTTTATGTTTTAGAAATGGTCAAGTATGTGAATTATGCCATTAGGCACTTGTGATGGTGTCAGTACCAAATAAAAACACTTGTATGGTATTATTCTAGACATATATTATACAGGGCGTTACAATTTTCCCACCAAGCATATTGCATGAATTTTTCAAGTATATGCACCTTAGAGACTCCAATTACTGTCCCCTTTGAACTAAGTTGGATTAGGCTTTTGTAATTCAAATGGTCATATCTCTTATGCCATTGTTCATCCTCATGTTTATGAGATGTTGTAACAAGACATCTTAATTCAGAACTTTGGATGCATATCTTGAAGGTTCTATTCTTTGACAAACAAGATTTCAATATCAGTCTCCTCTTGTGATCAAAGTGCTTTAGATAAACTGTAATACCCTGTATTTTAATTACTCTGGAGAATATTAGTTGTGATCAACTGAGTTCCAGTGTACACTGAGAAATTATCTGCAAAGATAATTAGAGTAATGGTTGAGCTCAGAGTAAATCTAATTAATATTATCTGACTCTGAGATATTTAAGTATTTGGAACTTTAGAGATTTTTGGATAATTAGTAGTGTTACAATTGATGATATTTTACTATATAATTTCTTTTCCATTCCTTTTCCACATAAGAGCAAAAGAAAGAAAAAGATAGAAAGAAGTTGGAGAGAAAGAAGGAGAAAGGAAGGAAAAAGGGAAGAAAAACCTAGAAGAGAGAAAGATCAAGATCATCACCCATTCTTCATCAAACCATCTCATCTTCTTCATCATCATCCTCTATTCAAGGTGCGAAGCGAAGGACAAGGCGAATGTTTGCCAAGGTGTTCGCGAAGCGAACTTTGGGTCTGTTCTGTTCTATTTGTTGATTCTCCTGGAGCTTCACCTAGCGAAGGCTGAAGCGAGCGCTCGCTGGGAGGTTCGCCTAGCGAACATGACAATTTGTGCAGTTTTGTTTCCCTCATAACTTTTGATCCGTAACTCGGATCGGAACGTTCTTGGTACCGTTAGAAAGCCACGACGACACTCTACCCAATAAAAAGTGGAAATTTGGGGTATGGTGTAGGACAAATTATTTAGAGGCAAATGAAGGAAAGTAATGATATGTGATATGTTGTTTATATGATCCTATTATGAAATTGGCTTATGTTTTACCTATTTTCTCTTGTTGTTAAACATGTTTGAGAATGTATGCATGTTAAAATGTGAAATAGGTTGGGTGAGGAATATTACCATTGAATTATGTTGGAACCTAGTAACAGCTAGGAAAGTGTCGAAAAGCGTAGCGACGACGCTCGTGCATGAGAGGCTGAGGCGTGCGTCTAGTAGCAAATGGTATGAAAATAATTACACTAGTATGGATCATGTTATTTGTGTTTGAATTGAGAAAGGCAAATGTCTTAAGGCGGATGTGGCCTTGTGATTGTCGAATACAATCGCGATGGGTTTATTATCGCGTAATCGTAACCATTTATCTTGCGGTGTAGTTTCGTGAGACTCGAGCTCCTCCTCTGAAACGTATGCACAATTACTTGGCAGGTTTGATTCCCGCGTGTAGTACGAATGGAACCTATATGGTAAAGAGACTTGTGATGGTTAACAGGCCATGAGAAGTGACGGTTCACGGTTAACAGGCCGATGATCCCGAATCCATTTCGTATGCCAAGTAACTACAAGGATCCATGACTCGGGTTGACTTCTAGACGTAGAAGCGGACGGGAAAAGGGGATGCCTCAGAAAGGTTATCGATTAGCGAGATTCTTGAGTTAACAGGCTCAGGACTTACCTTTGTGTTCGTGTGAGTTAACAGACTCACGAGTGTGGATCCATATAGTGTGTGTGAGTACTCAAAGTCACTTCCCTTCCCTTTGACTTGAGTTAGGTATGTTAGAACCTTGTAAAGCCGAGAGGACTATAAGATAGCAAACTCACTGAGATTTGATGTATCTCACCCCACGTTGTTGTTTACATCACAGGTACTACAGGCTCGACGAAGGGTAAAGACAAAGTGGTTTGAATTTTCCTTACGGATTGTAGCTTTTGGGATGGCATGGCTTCCGCTATGGCGTTTATTTTGAGATCATTGTGTTGATCTAGTTCTTAGTGTATTTTTGGACATCTTGTATATGTTATGCCGTAGACTTTAGAACTTTGTATTTAGGGCATGTAATTTATACAATGTGTTAACTAGGAACTTATGGTATTTCAGTACCAAATACTTGGATTCATGTATAATATATATGCTTTGATGTATGTTGTTATATATGGGTGTTACAGTTGGTATCAGAGCAGGTCGTATCCTCGACCTAGCCATGAAATAGTATAAGTATTTCTTTCCGTTTCATATGCGTTGTGTCGCCCTTGGTCTTACGTGTTATATTTATGGTATTTAGCCTGATAAACTTAATCCTATCTGAATGACATGTAGGAACATGGCCGACTGGCACAGAAACAACCGTGGTAGACCGAGAACTACTCCAGCAGGGACAAATCCACCAGGTGACGAGGGGAATGCCCCTTTGTATCAATTAATGCAACAGATGCAACAATAACAAAATCAGTTTTTGCAACAAATGGTACAGCAAATGGCTGGTGGCCTGCATCCTCCAGTGGTTGTTCCCGAAGCTGCAGGGGGAACCTTTAGGGATTTCATTCGTATGAATCCTCCGGAGTTTCAGGGAGGGTTAGATCCAGTAAAGGCTCATGAATGGATATCCGATATGGAGCGGATTTTCTTGATAGTTCAGTGCAGTGAGGAAAATAAAGTGGTCTTCGCTTCTCACTTGTTGAAGGGTTCTGCCATGAGGTGGTGGGAGAGCGCTTCAGCCTTAATGACAAGTCAAGAGATACCGAAGGTATGGGAGCAGTTTAAGATAAATTTTATGGAGAAGTATTTTCCAAGTTCCTTAAGGTCTCAGAAGGAATTCGAGTTTCAACAGTTGAGACAAGGCAACTTGACCGTGGCTTCTTATGCAGAAAAGTTCGAGGTTATGGCTGCTTATTCTAGGCAAGCCACGTATGCTCCTGACGAGAGATGGAAAATTGATCAGTTTCTTTTTGGTTTGAGGGCTGAAATTTCACATAGCGTGTCTCAGAGGGAATTCACTAGCTATGCCGAATTGTTAAGGCAGTGCTACGTGGTTGAACACAGCTTGAAGAAAGTGCAAGCATAAGGAGAGTTGAGTAGGGTGAATCAAAGTGATCGTGGGAGATCGAATCAACAATTTAGACCGAGACAACAAATGTTTAAAGGGAAACAAGTTCAGAGTTCCAGGACTAGTGCGCCTCCGGTATGTCGTACTTGTGGTAAGAATCATCATGGTAGGTGCAGTTTGGAAGGAATAAGGTGTTATCAGTGTAATAAGGTGGGCCATGTATCGAGGGATTGTCCTTAGAGGAGGAATCAGACACAAGGGAGGAATATCGGCCGAGTCTATACGTTGGATGCGAAGAAAGCAAAGGGTGACAACTCTTTGATTGCTGGTACGTGTTTTGTGAATGGAAATCCTTGCTTTGTTTTATTTGATTGTGGAGCTACACACTCTTTTGTATCGATGCAATGTGTAAAGCGGCTTGGGTTGCAAGCGGTTCCGTTGTCTCCACCCATGGTGGTTACTACTGCCATGGATGAAATGGTTGAAACACCTTTAATGTGTGAAAATTATGTTTTATCTGTGGATGGAAGAGTTTTCTAGATTGATCTGATTTGTTTACCACTTAAGAAAGTGGATGTGGTTTTGGGAATAGATTGGCTTTCAGCTAATTCGGTATTTATCGGGTGTGAAGAAACGCTAATCATTATTCCATCCGATGAGGCTACTCCAAGGGATGTGTTAACTACAATTTTGAAAGGTACGGTTGGAATGATTAATTTCTTGTTTGAAAAGGAAAAGTCCGTTCTTTTGGTTCTTACTAAGGAGGAGAGTAACAACCTTCAGGTGTTGAGTATTCCGGTAGTCTGTGAATTTCCCCAAGTTTTCCCCGAGGATATCATTTCTCTTCCTCCGGTGAGGGAGGTGGAATTCTCTATTGACCTGATACCGGGAACGGCTCCAATATCCGTTTCTCCGTATCAGATGGCACCACTTGAATTAAGAGAATTAAAGGATCAATTGGAAGAATTGATGGCTAAGCATTTTGTTCGACCAAGTGTTTTGCCCTGGAGAGCTCCAGTGTTATTGGTAAAGAAAAAGGATGGTGGAATGCGGTTGTGTATCGATTACCGTCAATTGAATAAGGTCACCATCAAGAATAAATACCCATTACCAAGGATAGACGACCTGTTAGATCAATTGAAAGGAGCCTGTGTGTTCTCGAAGATTGATTTATGGTCGGGTTATCATCAGATTCGTGTGAAGAGTTCAGATGTACCAAAGACTGCGTTTAGAACCCGTTATGGTCATTATGAATTTTTGGTGATGCCTTTCGGGGTGACGAATGCTCCGGCAGTTTTCATGGATTATATGAATCAGATCTTTCAACCTTATTTGGACCAATTTGTGGTGATTTTCATTGATGACATTCTTATCTATTCTCGTGATCCTCAAGAGCACGGAGAACACCTAAGAATTGTTTTATCCATCTTACAAGAGAGGCAACTTTTTTCTAAGTTAAGTAAGTGTGAGTTTTGGATGTCGGAGGTTAATTTTCTTGGTCATGTCATATCTCAGGGAGGTGTAGCGGTTGAACCATCAAAAGTTGAAGAAGTGATTAATTGGGAGAGACCGAAGAATGTTTCTGAAGTTAGAAGTTTCTTGCGATTGGCAGGGTATTACAGAAGGTTTATCAAAGGCTTCTCTCAACTGGCTTTACCAATGACGAGACTTACTCAAAAGGATTGTTCGTACGAGTGGTATTCGGCTTGTGAAAGAAGTTTTATGAGTTTGAAGGAAAGATTAACGACCGCTCCTGTTTTGGTTATTCCTGATCCTAGCAAGTCGTATGAGGTATATTGTGATGCATCGAAGATGGGATTAGGAGGTGTGTTAATGCAAGATGGACATGTAGTGGCTTATGCTTCTCGACAGTTGAAAGTCCATGAAGAGAATTATCCAATGTATGATTTAGAATTGGCGGTAGTTGTGTTTACTTTGAAAGTGTGGCGTCACTATTTGTATGGTGTACGTTTTGAGATGTTTAGTGATCACAAAAGCTTAAAGTACCTCTTTGATCAGAAAGAGTTGAACATGCGTCAAAGGAGGTGGATGGAGTATTTGAAGGATTATGACTTGGAGCTAAAATACCATCCGGGTAAAGCAAATAAGGTGGCGGATGCATTGAGCAGAAAGGTGTTGCATAATGCCGAGTTGATGATGCTAGAGTATACTTTATTGGAAAAATTTCGAGATCTAAATCTTCAATTTGTTTGGACTCCTAATGGTGTGATTATGGGAAATCTGAATATCAATTATACTCTTAGGGAAGAAATCCAACAAGGACAAGGGTTAGATGAGAAGTTACAAGAAGTGTTAGTACAACCGGGTTTTGTGCGAACTACCGACAGAATTATTTTGTTTAACCAAAGGATTTGTGTTTCGGATAACACGGAGTTAAAAAGGAGGATTTTGGAAGAAGTGCATAAGGGTGCTTTTACTATACATCCGGGGTCTTCAAAGATGTATCAAGATTTAAAGAGGGACTATTGGTGGTCCGGGATGAAAAAGGATATTGTGGTGTATGTGTCGGAATGTGCAGTGTGCCAACAAGTGAAGATCGAACACCAAAGACCGGGTGGCTTGTTGCAACCTTTAGAAATTCCGGTATGGAAGTGAGATAGTATTTCTATGGACTTCGCCATTGGACTACCCCGTACTCAGAGTGGTTATGATTCGATTTGGGTAATTGTGGATCGGTTAACGAAATCTGTGCATTTCTTAGCTGTGAAGACTACCTACAAGGCGAGTCATCTCGCAAGGTTGTTCATTTCGGAAATAGTGAGATTGCATGGTATTCCCACTAGTATCGTTTCGGATAGAGATCCAAAGTTTACTTCGAGATTTTGGAGAGCTTTTCAACAAGCTATGGGAACGAAGTTATGTTTGAGTACGTCGAATCATCCGCAAACGGATGGTCAGACGGAACGAACAATACAAACAATGGAAGATATGTTGAGAGCTTGTGTACTTGAAAGTGGAGGAAATTGGATAGAACTTTTGCCGTTGATTGAATTCTCTTATAATAACAGTTATCATGCAAGTATTGGTATGACACCTTATGAGGCGTTGTATGGAAGGAAGTGTAGGACACCATTATGCTGGACAGAAGTTGGTGAAGATAGAATGTTGGGACTCGAGATTATTCACGAAACTACAGAAAATATTAGGATGATCCGTGATAAGGTTAAACAAGCAAATGATCGTCAGAAGAGTTATGCGGATAACCGTAGAAGACCTTTAGAATTTGAAGAAGGCGATCACGTGTTTTTGAAAGTTACTCCGAGATTGCGGTTGAAAGGATCGTTTCGGTCGCGGAAGTTAAGTCCGAGATACGTGGGACTGTACCAAATTTTAGAAAGGATTGGTGAAGTAGCTCACAGATTGGCCTTACCGCCTTCTCTGTCGGAGATGCACGACGTCTTTCATGTGTCTCAGCTTCGGAAATTTGTCCCAGATCCTCTTCAGCCAATTTTACCTGATACGATCGAGATAGAAGTAGATTTGACGTTTGAGCCAAAACCGAGTCGTATCACAGGAAGAGAAACTAAGGTGTTAAGGAATAAAGAAATTCCTCTTGTTAAGGTCCAGTGGGATGAGACGCATCTGGGCGATGCAACTTGGGAATTGGAATCGGAGATGCGAGAAGTGTATCCTCATCTTTTCAGATAATTGTTTTAAATTCGTGGGCGAATTTCTATTTAAGGGGGGGAGGATGTAATACCCCGTATTTTAATTACTCTGGAGAATATTAGTTGTGATCAACTGAGTTCCAGTGTACTCTGAGAAATTATCTGCAAAGATAATTAGAGTAACGGTTGAGCTCAGAGCAAATCTAATTAATATTATCTGACTCTGAGATATTTAAGTATTTGGAACTTTAGAGATTTTTGAATAATTAGTAGTGTTACAATTGATGATATTTTACTATATCATTTCTTTTCCATTCCTTTTCCACGTAAGAGCAAAAGAAAGAAAAAGATAGAAAGAAGTTGGAGAGAAAGAAGGAGAAAGGAAGGAAAAAGGGAGGAAACACCTAGAAGAGAGAAAGATCAAGATCATCACCCATTCTTCATCAAACCATCTCATCTTCTTCATCATCATCCTCTATTCAAGGTGGGTTCTAGATAGATGTCCTAGTTGTAGAAATTCATGAGTTTTAGAGTTAGGTTGAGATTGTGAGAAAACGTTTAATATTGCTAAAATCATGACTCTAACGGATGAAATGCAATATAGATGTTGTTTAATGCTTGTCGTTATGATTATACTGTGTCTTGATTGTTATGTTAAGGGTTGGATGTGTTTTGGATGGTAAAATTATTGATTTTGGATGAACAACAGCGCTGTTGGGAAGTTGGGTTTTCCAGGGTTCGCCTAGCGAACCTGGGGCGAGTCACAGCGAACGAACTTTCGAGGGTTCGCCTAGCGAACCCGGCAGCGAAGGTCAGCGAATGTTCACCAACGACGTTCGCCTAGCGAACTTTGTGCCTTTTCAGTTCTGGTTGGTTCTGCCTTGCTTCTCCCAGAGGTTCGCGAAGCGAAGGGCAAGGCGAATGTTCGCCAAGGTGTTCGCGAAGCGAACTTTGGGTCTGTTCCGTTCTATTTGTTGATTCGCCTGGAGCTTCGCCTAGCGAAGGCGGAAGCGAACGCTCGCTGGGAGGTTCGCCTAGCGAACATGACAGTTTGTGCAGTTTTGTTTCCTTCATAACTTTTGATCCGTAACTCGGATCGGGACGTGCTTGGTACCGTTAGAAAGCCACGGCGACACTCTACCCAATAAAAAGTGGAAATTTGGGGTATGGTGTAGGACAAATTATTTAGAGGCAAATGAAGGAAGGTAGTGATATGTGATATGTTGTTTATATGATCCTATTATGAAATTGGCTTATGTTTTACCTATTTTCTCTTGTTGTTAAACATGTTTGAGAATGTATGCATGTTAAAATGTGAAATAGGTAGGGTGAGGAATATTACCATTGAATTATGTTGGAACCTAGTAACGGCTAGGAAAGTGTCGAATAGCGTAGCGACGACGCTCGTGCATGAGAGGCCGAGGCGTGCGTCTAGTAGCAAATGGTATGAAAATAATTACACTAGTATGGATCATGTTATTTGTGTTTGAATTGAGAAAGGCGAATGTCTTAAGGCGGACGTGGACTTGTGATTGTCGAATACAATCGCGTTGGGTTTATGATCGCGTAATCGTAACCATTTATCTTACGGTGTAGTTTCATGAGACTCGAGCTCCTCCTCTGAAACGTATGCACAATTACTTGGCAGGTTTGATTCCCGCGTGTAGTACGAATGGAACCTATATGGTAAAGAGACTTGTGATGGTTAACAGGCCATGAGAAGTGATGGTTCACGGTTAACAGGCTGATGATCCCGAATCCATTTCGTATGCCAAGTAACTACAAGGATCCATGACTCGGGTCGACTTCTAGACGTAGAAGCGGGCGGGAAAAGGGGTTGCCTTGGAAAGGTTATTGATTAGCGAGATTCTTGAGTTAACAGGCTCAAGACTTACCTTTGTGTTAGTGTGAGTTAACAGACTCACGAGTGTGGATCCATATAGTGTGAGTGAGTACTCAAAGTCACTTCCATTCCCTTTGACTTGAGTTAGGCATGTTAGAACCTTGTAAAGCCGAGAGGACTATAAGATAGCAAACTCACTGAGATTTGATGTATCTCACCCCACGTTGTTGTTTACATCACAGGTACTACAGGTTCGGCGAAGGGTAAGGACAAAATGGTTTGACTTTTCCTTACGGATTGTAGCTTTTGGGATGGCATGGCTTCCGCTATGGCGTTTATTTTGAGATCATTGTGTTGATCTAGTTCTTAGTGTATTTTTGGACATCTTGTATATGTTATGCCGTAGACTTTAGAACTTTGTATTTAGGGCATGTAATGTATACAATGTGTTAACTAGGAACTTATGGTATTTCAGTACCAAATACTTGGATTCATGTATAATATATATGCTTTGATGTATGTTGTTATATATGGGTGTTACATAAACATCTTCCATTAGTACTTAAAAACCATTCTACACCAATTTTCATACATTTAGCAAGTTGTGTTGCATATTTGGCACCATTAATACATTCTTGGTCACATTTGACTTACCATCATTCCTTTGCATGGCTACATATCTCATTTCTTCTGCTATAATGAATTTATTATCATCCAGATTGATACTTGTCTTCTTTCTTGCGTCAAAATCAATTAGCCAATCACTTCTCCCAGACATATGGCTGCTGCAACCTGTATCAAGACACTAGATTTAAGAGTATGACATCTCAACATCAGTTGCATCCATAAGCACAATTGGATCTGAGTCTGAACCAGGGTTTTCTTGAGCAATATTGGTTTCCTCTTCACCATCTTTGGACTTCTTTCATTTTCCAAACCAACATTCTTCTGCGTAGTACCCCACTTTCCCACCGTTGTAACATTTGACATTTTTTATCAAAAAATTTCTTCTTGTTTTGATGCTTGACAGACCCTCCATCATCATTGATTGATGTTTTAGGCTTGTCTTCACTACTCTTGGACTTTTTGCTTCTATTCTTCCACTTTTCCGTGGTTGCTTCTAACTTTCTGAATCTTGGAAAAAGTGCTTGTTCATCCTGTTTTTCAATGTCTCTTTCAGCTACTTTCATCTCATGGGCTTTAAGTGTACTTTGCAACTATTCAATCTTTATGTTACTCTTTATTTTTTTTTATGGTCACCATTATGCGATCAAATAAGAGAGGGAATGTTCTCAATAATTTTTCAATGATTTTCACCTCATTAAGGGACTCACCACATTGCTTCATCTGATTTTTCAAGTTAGAAATCTTGAAATATAGTCACTTATCTTCTCACCATCCTTCATCTACATCAATTCGAGTTACCTCCTCAATGCTTGTAGCTTTACTTTCTTGAATTTAGCATCACCACCAAAGTATCTTTCAAGTTTGTCCCATGCAACTTTTGAACTAATTTCGCCAACAATTTTCTCAAACACCTTGAAGTCAACACTTTTATGAATGAGAAATAAACTATGCAGTCTCATTTCTTATCTTCTTTATAAGCTTTCTTCTATGCTGCAGTTGCATCTGCAGGTAGAGCTTCGAGTTCTGTTTCCACCATGCCACTAACATCTTGTGTATCAAAAATCACCTTCATTTGAGTCACTCATTTGTCCCAATTCTTGTCATCAAAAACAGGTAGGTGTGCTGCAAAGTTTCCATGACCCACCATAATTGATATCTGTTGCGGTGAAAATTGGATAACAAATTATTAATTAATTTGCATCATTTTCTTTTACAACCGACTTTGATTTATCCAAAGGAAAGGTTCAAGATCGTTAGAAAAACCTAAAGGGGAGAGATCTAAGGTTCGGGGGTTGGTTACGTCTAGGGAAGGTATTAGCACCCTAAACGTCTGTAGTACTCTACGGGAGCCTCTTGTTAATGTTATCTTACTCGCTTGCTAAGGGAGTTACGCTAAAGGTTGAAACCTTAGGGGTTAGTATCTAATTATACTCGACAAAGTATCTCACTTTGCGTCTACGTATCCTCAGGTGTAGAATCAGAGTATGCGTAGTTCTACTTCTACTGAACTGTTGACTATGGTCAATATTCAGAGGGGGAATGAGTACAAGCTCATTGTAGAGTTTAAGAACTCTCTAAATATAGTTGTAATGGACCTATGTTATGTTTTAGTCAGTGGGAAAAGTGATGATTCATTATGATGAATATCACTAAGAGTTTAAGAACTCCTTCCTAAAGCTAGTTGTGATTTCTATGGCTCTGATGAGACCAAGAAATAAAGTTTTCTCCTAAGAGGTAACTAAGGTAAGATGGGGGCTAATGACTTAGGAGTCAACTTAGTTCACCTTCCTTTGGAATGGGGGGAAATAACAGCTGTAAAGATTACTAAAGATAACAAGATTATAATGTAAGTATGATGATGCAATAATACATGAATAGGATGAGATAAAAAAAGAAATAGTCTCGTCTTAATCATGAATTAATCGAGAAATCGATAATCAATGATTCTTGACTTTCATCGACTAAATAGGTGAATAAAATTCAAATAAAGAGAAAGTGGTCTCGTGTTGATCAAAGTCTTGTTAACTCAATGAAATCAACCAAACCATGAGGTTTGTTACGTCATCGACCAAAATAAAGAAAGTGGAATCGAAATGAAAAATAAAATCGGTCTCGTCTACATCAAGATTTAGTCGAGAAATTGATAATCTTAGAATTTTGACTTTCATCGACCAATAAAATAAATAAAAAGTGGCCTCACATTTATCAAGACTTTATTGACTCGAAATAATCAAAGTCAAGATTTGTGTAACGTCATCGGCCTAAATAAAGATTATGAAATAAAATAAGGTTGATCTCGTCTTAATCAAAATTTAAATCGGTAAATCGATAATCTTGACATTTGACTTTCATCGATCAAAATAGAATCGTAATAAAAATAAAACTAGTCTCGTCTAAATCAAGATTTAATCGACAAATCGATAATCTTAGATTTTTTTAACTTTCATCGACCAAAATAGAAAAAAAGAAAGTGGCCTCCTACAAATCTAGATTTTTAGTGATTTTGAAATAATAATAAAAAAAGGTCATGATTCTTATAATGTCATTGGCCAAAAGGATTGAAATAAAATGAACCACTAAGTTAAGTGGATTAACATGAGTAAAATTAGTAAAAACATAGAAAGACTAGAACTAAAAAAAAACTTACTAAAAAGTTAATGAAATGAAAATGATCTTTTTCTTTAAAAAGAAGAGGAGGGGGTTTGAAGTTGAATAGAGGATGGTGTCAGCACTATCATGGGCTTAGCAAAGCCCAAAAAAAAACCATTAAGAAATACAACAAAAATAAAGAAAATAAAAACAGGGGAGCGCAGGATGTGAGATGGGTGTGTGAATAGGCGGTGGTGAATATGATAATAGTACAAATGTTTATGGGCCACCAAAGCCCATCACAAACCTGACTCGGTCAACACGGCTAGGAAGTCTACTGTAAAAAAACAAAACAATTTTAAAACAAAAAACATGAGGAACGGTTATCATCTCCCATTTCATTTTTATAAAACAGACGTATCAAGGTCAAAAGAAAGGGGAAGCATGACGGTAAGCTCATCGAGAGAACAAATGGAGGAATATGACAACCTTCCAACTCGCTCGCGTTTCAAAGCCTTTCGTCTCTCACTTGCTCGTTTCGAGCTGCTCGATTTGATTCGCATATAGTTCTGTCTCCATCTTCGTAGATTCAGGTATGATTCATTTCACCCTTCCCTCTGTTCTCTCTGGTTTAGATTTAGGTTTGTGGAAGGGTGTTCAGTTATGGATGAAATAAGTTACAGGAGGTTTGAAAAGGGTTTTGAATGATTTGAAGACGGTGGCGGTGAAAGGTTTAAAGTTATGGTTGTTTGGTGGTTGGGTTCCTGGTTTGAGAGAAAAAGAAAAGGACGATTTGGGTTCGAAAAGCTGGCTTCGGCGATGATTGTTTGGTTGGAGGTTTGGTGAGGGTGTTTAGAAAAATGGAAGAAGAAGTTCGAATTTGAGGGGTTTTAGGGTTTTTACTGTTATTGATGTTTTTTTGAAGAAGGATTTTGGCGAAGAGGTTATTGTTTCCGTCTTTGATACTTGGTGTTTTCAGAAACCCCCCCCCCCCCCCCCCCCCTCCGTTCTTTTTCGGTTCTCCTCCTTTTAAAAACATTGAAATCCCTCCCTTTTGATTTTTTTTACCGTTGTTGTGCAGGCCTTGGGATATGGTGTGAGTGTGTTGTCATTGTTGTTCTGTGGAAACGGCGCAGTTGTTGTCAATGTGGAGCAGAGGCTTGTATGGTTGCTGAGCAGGTATGTGTAGCTTGGAGGAAAAAGCGGTTTGGCGAAGTAGCAGGGGAGCAGAAGTCGCAAGTTTACGTTTGGCTGGAGTGTAAACTTTGTTCTTCTTTTTGTATAATTTTGTAACATGTGGGCCTAAGAAATGGGCTTGATAATTTGGTTTTAAAGGGAACATATTAAAATATGGATTTGAAAAAAAGAATTTGTGGAATTAGTACTAGATAATAACATTGAAAATAGACAAATGGATTTGATTGGATAAACAATGAAAAATGGATTTAAATGGATAATTGGGAATGGATTTTGAAATTAAATTGAATTGAGACATAAACTTGAGACATGAATTAAATTTGAATTGGAATTGGCAAATAAATGATTCAAATATTGAAACTTGAAACTTGGATGAAAAAATGGAATTGAATTGAAATTGAATTTTGAAGTTGATCTTGAGATTGGAAATTGATATTTGGATGGCTTTGAACTAAAATTGAAAAAAAATGGTTTATGGTTAAAGATAAATGGATAATTGATGTGAAAATGGATAATGCTTCTTTTTTAATAATATGATTAATAAAAATAATAATAAACTAATTAATACTCTAAATTAAAATTAGTTAGAAAAATAAACTAAATGAATAATTAATCTAATTATTTAAACTAATTATTAAAATTAAATTAAGATTAAGATTAATTTAAATTAATAAAAATAAAACAACTTAGATATAAATGAAATAAAAATAGGCCATATTGAATATAAATTAAAGTAAAGACAGATAAAGATATTAAAATAAATATAACATCAACTAGCAGAAAAATGAGGGTAAAATTTGGGGTACAACAGTTGCCCCTATTTAAATATCTTCACCGAATGACATGAGAGATGAAGATCTTCATTGGATCAAAGGTGAAAGATATTTAAATACAGATAACCAAAAATTTTACCCTCAGATGCGTAGACATGCAATGCAACAGAAATGATGCCGAAAAAGATGCAAAGATGCAGACACAACAAGGCGCCAAAGGACAGACATGAAGCAAACACAAGATGAGCTTCACTGGGGAAGGAGATAGATTAGTATCCATGAGAAACACTCACTAGGGATACACGCCAACCAACCAACGAGACTCACCGGGGGGACTCCAAAGACACACTGGGGAAAAGCTAAAAAACAAACAATCTCCACTGGGGAAAGAAAATCCGGGGAGATAGACAACTGGGGACAAAACAAAACCATACTCTTCATGGGCATGAAACCAGAAAGAAAAACCTGATCCGAGGATCAGCCAAAAAAGGACAGACATCCAAGCAAAGACTTCCTGGGGATCTTATACAGAAGAGTTCAAGATGGGATCTTCAAGAAAAGCCAGACAAGACAGAGACAAACTCTGCGCGCCAGATAAAAACACCTGAAATGAGCAATACAGGTTCAAGATAACCTGATATAAGCAAACGGTTCACGATAACCGAAGATAAACAACCGGAGTTTAAATGGGAGCAAGGTTAATTAATAAAATTAAATTAAATTATGATTAATTTAAATTAATAAAAATAAAACAACTTAGATATAAATGAAATAAAAATAGGCCATATTGAATATAAATTAAAATAAAGACAGATAAAGATATTAAAATAAATATAACATCAACTAGCAGAAAAATGAGGGTAAAATTTGGGGTACAACAATATCTGTAATACCCCACATTCTCTAAATGCTCAATTAGATATCAGATGAGATTAAATAAGCTTTTGTGTGCTCTATCTTTGGTTAATTGGATTAATGAAATCCTCTAAGTGTTTTATGTATTGTCAATTGGGATCAATAGAGCAACTAGTGAACTCTGAAGAGATCAATTATTGATGAAAGAGGCAGATCAATTATTTTAATTCAAGAGGGGATTTTAAGGTAACTCTAATCATTGATCAATTGGTGTGTGACGATAAAATATCAATTGGAGGTATTTTACCCTGTTGGGTTATATTGTATAATATATGTATTATATATATTTGTTAGTAAGAGAAAGAGAAAAGCAAAAAAAAGAAAAGTTGGGAAAGAAGAAGAAAAGAGAAAGAAGAGAAAAGGAAAAGAAGAGAAGAGAGAAAGAGGAAGAAACTTGGAGAGAAAGCTTGGATCATTGTTCATCATCTTCTTCAACCTCCTCTTCATTTATCAGGTGGGTTCTAGATAGATACCTTAAGCTCTAAAAAGTTCATGATTTTGGACTTAGGTTAGAGTTTGAGAGAAAATGATAATTTGATAAAATCGATGTTTCTAACGGATGAAACGTGAAATAAACTGCATAGTATAATCGGGTTATGCATGAATTTAATCAGTGACACCTGTTGTTAAGTTCCAACATGTTTTGGTTGAGATTGGATTGAAAATATATCATTAAAAACAAGTTTTTATGCTTCTGGTTCAGTGGTAACCGGTTACTCACTTTGAGGTAACCGGTTACTTGTAGGAAATATAGGATTTTTACGTGAAAAATGAACTAAGTAACCAGTTACTCATTTTGAGGTAACCGGTTACCATATTGAAATTTGGCTACTGTAATGCGCAGTGAGAATGGGTAACCGGTTACTCATTTTGAGGTAACCGGTTACCACTGTGTTGATTTTTGAAAATGTTTAGAAATTGATATCTTTTGGATCATAAGTCCGATCGAGGCATAGTGATAGCCGTCGGAAAACTATGGAAATATCCTACATGATAAAGGTAAAAGATATTGTTTTCGTTACCCGATTAAATAAATCAGAGGGAACCTAAGAGTTATGTAACTTGTGATTGAATTATTATATGTGATTCTATTATACAAATTGTATTATACTTTGTCTAATCTATTATTGTTAAACATGATTGAGAGAGTATGCATGTTAAAATATGGAATAGGAAGGGTGAGGAAACCTTACTATGAACCTATATTAGAACCTAATAATGGGCTAGGAAATGGATAAATAATCTAATGACGACGCTCGCGCATATAAGGCCGAGGCGTGTGTCCAAATACCGAATGCTATAGAAAAGAATAAGACACTAGTATGGAACATGTGTAACTATGATAAGTATTGAGAAAAGGAAAATGAGGCCTAAAGGCATATGTGGCCTAGAATTATTGAATATAATTATGGTTGTATGTGAAATCACGAAATCGTAACCATTCCCCAATATGTGTCGTTTCATGAGTAACGAGCTCCTCTGGAATGAATGCACGATTACTTGGTAGGTTTGATTCCCGAGTATAGTACGAATGGAACCTATATGGTAAAGAGACTTGTGACGGTGTACAGACCGTGTGAAGTGACGAATTAAGGTGATAATGTGTCCCTTAGTTCCGAATCCATCTCCTATGCCAAGTAATCTACGAGGATCCATGACTCGTTCCGACTTCTAGATGTAGAAGAGGACAGGAAAAGGGGATGCCTTTATAAGGTTGTCGATAGTGATAAATTTTGAGTTAACGGACTCATAAACATGTTTCCATATAGTGTGAGACTGAGAACTCAAGGTCACTTCCCTTCCCCTTGACTTGAGTTAGAATTTGGCTAGAACCCTGTAAAGCCGAGAGAATCCATAAGATAGGGAACTCACTGAGATTAATATCTCACCCCATTATCGTTGCTATTTTTCAGGTTGTTTGCATGTTTGATTTACAAGTGGAGCTATGCTTGGATGTTTCAAGAGAAGCTTAGCTTTAGTTTTCCGCTGTGTAATTGTTGTATACAATTGAGCATATTGTATATTGATCTTAGTTTTTATTATTTTGGCTAGTTTCCATATCTTGTACCATAGATTGTATTATGTTTTAGAATGGTCAAATATGTGAATTACGCCATTAGGCACTTATGATGGTGTTAATACCAAATAAAATGTTTTTTATTCAAGGTATATATTATACAGGGCATTACAATATCTCTTACAATCACACGAGTTCTCTAGGATTGACATAACTCTAGATACAACTTTGTTGGGAAAATCAGATTTTGTAGAAAAAGAGAAAATAATAATTGGCAAAGAGTTAGGAAAAGAAAGAGAAGAATTGAATTGTGTTGAGTTTGATAGTTGTTTATATACAATACAAGTGTTGCTTGTTCAACAAATAACCACTCATAGCAAACTAAAAACAAACAACCAACTCTATCTAACTCCTCTTAGCATAACAAACAACCTAGTAATGTGATAACTTGGATTACACTCAACAAATTTGATTCAACTATGGTTTAATTCTTTGGAAAAAGATAAAATATGTAAGATCTATAGTACACTTTAATACAACTCAGAAAAAATCACATATGAATTGCATCTTAAACATGTGAAATAAGATGTTGAGTTTGAACAAGACAAGATATCCAAGATGAATTCTTTTTCTTCTGGATTTTATACATGTGAACTATTTTTCAAAAAAAAAAACTTTAATAAGATGATAATGATGATAGAGAAGATGAATGATGAAAGAAATGCATATTTTCTGACCCATATTTATTATATATAACATATTTATTATATATAAATTTAAACCCATCCCACACAAATCATATTCAAGCAATATATTCAATAAAACAATGATTAAAACCACACTTCTCCATGGTGGGAAGATCTTGGACATGTCCAGACTAAATGCCACCTTATTTTTCTACCATACCATCAATAAGTAACAAAAAATCCTTGTTTAAAAATTCATTATTCAAAAATTCACTTATGATAGTGTAACAATCTCCTGAGATGGTTTCTTCTTTTCTCTCAAAAATGGTGTAAACATCAATATCGCTCCAAGTCCGGCAACAGAATTCAGGACAAAGAATACCATATGAGTTCCTGCAGTTAAATGCACAACAGTTAGCTTTATGAATTCATGTAAAAATGCGAATAAAAGAAATGAGCGCGTAAATGTTCTTGAGTATACTGATGTCATATTCGCATAAGAGTTCATATGTCATTATATTGTCCCGGCCAGTCAGTAAAAACATAAATGTTGTGTTTTATTGGTCCCTAACAAACTGGTCCGACCTGTTGGACAGCAGACCGGAATGGTGGGAGACTACATCATAAATTTCGAATATCTTACTGCCCAGATACCCAAATTACCTGATAAACAATTTTTGGATTATTTCTTGCATGGATTGAAGGCAGAGATTAGAGGGAAGATTCAAAGGTTTGTTCTGGTGTTTTTCGACAGGTTGAAGGAAAGTCTCACCACCGCACTAGTCCTAGTGTTTCCGAATTTCAACAAAGAATTTCTAATAGAGTGGGATGCATTTGGAGGAATAGAGGTTATCCTTATGTAAGGTAAAAGGCCGGTTGCGTATTACAGCAAGACGTTGGGAGTGAGGAACCTAGCCAAGTCGTCTTATGAGAAAGAGCTTATGGTCGTTATACTAGCCATACAACACTGGTGACCATACCTCATATGGAGGCGTTTCACGGTTTCTACGGACCATAAGATTCTTAAGCAATTTTATTTATGGCGCTTCATAGAAGATCAACCAAAGATGTCGGTCACTTGGGCAACATGGTGATAGTAGGCCCATTCGTATTATTAAAAAGCCCACTTTGATGAATGACTATGTGTCCAAATAGATTATTTTTTCAGCTATTTTAATTTTTTAGTTTATTTTCTTTGTTGGGCTTAGCCCTTTGTAGCTGATCCAGCCTCAATATGTTTGTATTTAAACCTTTGGACATTTGGGAATGAGATTTAGAGAATCATTTCAGAATTTAATTATTTTCTTTTATTTGTTTTGTGTTTATTCAATAGTAAACCCTAGTTTGGGTAATAGTTGTTGATCCCCTTTCTATCATTGGTGCTTTCATCTTAAATTCATGGCTCCTCCACCCAAACCACCCCAACCATCCCCTCAAGAAATAGTAGAACAAGTTGTCCAAACCTCTCACATTCATCTAGATAATGCAATCAACCAAATCAACACAGATCTGGATGAGAGATTTGACAAGTTTCACATAGATCTGGAAAATACTCAAAGGAATCTGGGTTCTATCAACACCAGAATGGACAATGATAAACATATCTCAGATTCTCGCTATGAATCTATCATGACAACCCTCAACAAGCTGCTGACTCAAAAAGCATCACCATTTGCCACATCTACAACACAACCTCATCCATCTTTTATGCAATACCCTTATTACACACCCAGTTTTTCACAAAACATACCTTTTACAAACCCTTTTCCTCAACAGATCCCATATACCCAGATCCCAAATATCCCACCCTTACCCCCTTTTCGCACGCCAAAACTAGAACGTGCTATGTTCGACGACTCTAAGCCATTAGAGTGGTTGTTCCAAGCTGACCAGTTTTTTAGTTTTTACCAATTACCACCCGAAAATAGGTTGTCCATGATGTCCTTTTATATGAAAGGTGAAGCATTAGGCTGGTTTAAATGGATGCATCAAAGTCAGTTGTTAATAGATTGGTTCAGTTTTACTAGAGCTTTGGAATTACGATTTGGGCCATCTACATTTGAAAATCACCAGGCAGAATTATTTAAACTTAAACAAACTAGTTCTGTAGTGGAATATCAAGCAGCTTTTGAGAAACTTGGAAATCAGGTTGTTGGATTATCACACGAAGCCATACTGAATTGCTTTATTTCTGGTTTGATTCCAGAAATTCAAAACGAAATCGCTATCCACAAACCTAATACTATATCCCAAGTTATTGGGCTTGCAAAACTGATTGAATCGAAGATAAGGGAGGCCAAACCAAAGTTTCAAAAGGCCTTTTCCAGCCCTTATTCCAAACCAAACCCACCCCCCAACCTACGGCCTTGGTTCCCACCCCACCTAAACAGCCACAATTAACCCAATCTTCTAAATTTCCCATTCGACGCTTGTCCAATGCTCAACTACAAGAGTGTCGCGCATAAGGTTTATGCTTTAATTGTGACAAAAAATTCATTCCAGGTCACAAATGTTCATCAGGAAAATTCCTTTTATTAATGGTTGATGATGAGGAATCCTGCGTACAAGACAACAATGACTCTAGTGACGAGCAGGTTCTTCCAGCCGATTCAGGCGAGACCTATTTTCAACTATCCCCCCAAGCAACAAGTGGCCATTTCTCACCAAAAACCCTTAAATTCAATGGCATCATTCATGGTCTCACAGTCACTGTTTTGATTGACACAGGCAGTACACACAACATTTTGCAACCCCGCATTGCCCACCATCTTAAACTCCCAACTTCACCAATTCCAAACTTTTCAGTTATGGTCGGTAATGGCTCCAAATTACTATGCTCAGGCCTATGCCCTCAAGTTCCAATCACCCTCCAAAACAACTTGTTTACCATTCCCTTCCACTTACTTCCTATTGAGGGAGCTGATGTTGTTCTTGGAATGGAATGGTTACGCACACTAGGTCCTCTCATAGCTGATTTTTCTATTCTAAAAATTTCCTTCACCTATCACAATAATGACATCACTATTACGGGTGACCCTAAAGCCCTTCCCTCACCTAGCTCTTACAATAAAATTTGTCATCTTCTCCACACCGATTCGATCACATCCATTCACCTATTACTCTACCAGCCATCCTCATCCTATGAGTCCAATACCCCACCATAAAATATAGCCACCATTGATTCCTTACCCTCTTCTCTGCCACACCAAATTTCAACCATTCTTAAGTCCTTTGCAACTGTCTTTCAAAAACCCCAAGGCCTACCCCCTCCTAGACCCCATGACCACCACATTCCCATTTTGCCCAACACTGCTCCTGTCAACGTGAAACCTTACTGATACCCCCATTCCCAAAAAGATGCCATGACATCCATAATCCAATACATGCTTCAAGAGGGTATAATCAAACCCACCAACAACCCTTATTCTTCCCCAGTTCTGTTAGTTAGAAAGAAAGATGATAGTTGGTGATTTTGTGTTGATTATCGCGCACTAAACGATGTAACAGTTCGGGATCATTTTCCTATCCCTACCATAGATGAGCTATTTGATGAATTGGGATCGGCAACTATTTTTTCTAAGATCGATTTACGATCTGGATATCACCAAATCAGGGTAACACCAGAGGATACGCACAAAACTGCATTCAGAACGTTTGACGGACACTATGAGTTTTTAGTGATGCCTTTTTCGGCCTAACTAATGCTCCTAGTTCTTTTCAATCGGCAATGAATGATTTACTTCGCCCATTTCTCCGACGGTTTGTTTTAGTCTTTTTTTATGACATTTTAATCTATAGTTCCTGCATTACAGAGCATGCTCATCATTTAAAGTTGGTTTTGGATTTACTTTTATCACATCAATTTTATGCCAAATTATCAAAATGTGTTTTTGTTGTTCCTAGTGTTGATTATTTAGGTAATATTATTTCAAGTGAGGGTGTAACCCCAGATCCCTCAAAGATTCAAGCTATATTGGATTGGCCTACGCCACGTTCACTCACGACACTCGGGGGTTTTTTAGGCCTCACCGGCTTTTATAGACGTTTTGTTCGTCACTACGCCTCTCTCGGCGCTCCTCTCACCGATCTTTTGAGTTCCACTAAGTTATGTTGGAGTACATCAGCTGAGACAGCTTTTACAATTTTAAAAAAGAAAATGACAGAAACTCCAGCTTTAAGCCTTCCAGATTTCTCCCAAGTCTTCGTCCTTGGAACGGATGCTTCAGCGGTGGCTGTTGGCGCAGTCCTCTCTCAACAAGGATACCCCTTTGCTTTCTTCAGCAAGAAACTTTGCAACAGGCTGCAGGCATCTTCAGTGTATGTCTGAGAAATGTACGCGATCACTGAAGCTGTAAAAAAGTGGCGTCAATATTTAATAGGGAGAAAATTTCACATTTTCACTGACCAAAAGAGTTTAAAAAATTTGTTGGTGCAAACTATACAAACTCCTGAACAACAAAAGTGGGCTGCCAAATTACAAGGTTTTCATTTCGAGATTTTCTACAAACCTGGAAAAGCTAATCAGGTTGCAGATGCTCTGAGCCACAAACAACTTGATGATCCTGCAGTACTCCTTTTGATCTCTTCCGCATTGCCGCTCTTACTCACACAATTGAAACAGTACTACGAATCTACGCCTGAGGGCCAAACTCTGATGCAGCAAGTCAAAACAGACACATCAATGCAGATACTTTTTCATTCTAAAGATGGTCTTCTATACTACAAAGACAGAATTTACATACCTTCCACTCCAGAGCTCCGTGAAGCCTTGCTCACAGAATATCATTCAACCGACCTTGGCTCGACTCTCTTCTTTCTTTCTCTGGCCAGGGATCTACAAAGACACCAAAGCTTTTGTTAAAAACTGTTCGGTTTTCCAACAAAATAAGTACATACCCAAGAAGAAACAGGGTCTTTTACAACCATTAAATATCCCAACTCTTGTGTGGGATGAACTAAGCATGGATTTTATTACTCACTTACCGAACTCCTTTGGACACACGGTTATTTAGGTTGTCTGCGACAGGTTGACAAAGTTCTCTCATTTCATTGCACTTCCAACGAAATTCTCTGCTAAGGATTTGGCACTTCGTTTTTCTGTTGAGATCTTCCGCTTACATGGTATTCCATCCTCCATTATCTCAGACCGTGATCCACTCTTTCTTAGTACTTTTTGGAAAGAGCTGTTTAGGGTACAAGGCACCACACTAAAATACAGCTCTGCTTACCACCCTGAAACAGACGGACAAACAGAGGTTGTTAACAGATGTTTGGAAACGTATTTAAGATGCTTTACAAGTGATAATCCAAAGAGGTGGTTCAGATACTTACACTTGGCTGAGTTTTGGTATAACTCAGCTCATCACTCCTCCATCAATATGTCACCGTTTGAGGCCCTATATGGACGTCCTCCTCCCTCCTTTCCCAACTACCGCCATGGATCCACCACTGTCCCTGAGTTAGAAGTGTCCTTGCAACAACGAGAGGAAATATTGCAAACACTTAAATTCAACCTCGAACGCACAAGAAAGAGAATGGTAAATCAGAGTAATCAAAAACGTGTCGATTGTACCTTTCAGGAAGGCGATTTAGTTTTGCTCCGCCTTCAACCTTACCGCCAATCTTCCTTCCAACGCCGTGTATCTCACAAGCTTTCCAAATGCTACTATGGGCTCTTCAGAATCCAACGCAAGGTCGGAAAGGTAGCGTACCACCTTGATCTCCCTCCCTCTTCAAGAATCCATCCAGTTATTCACGTCTCTCAGCTCCGCGCTTATCATGGAACGGACCCGGCTTCCCATTTTACTCTGATACCTCCAGAGCTTCGAGGTCCAGACGAAAGTACAACCACCGATCTAGATCTGCATGCATCTTTGACCTAGAAACAACATGCAACTGATACCGTCCAAAAAGAAGATGATACCGTCCAAAAAGAAGAATAACACGACTCAGTTGAAAAAGTTGAAGGAGGAAACGACACTATGAAACAAGTAGAGGGAAGAAGTACTTTGGAAAAATTTTGTGTTCAAGATGAAGTTTTGAAAGACTTTGAAAAAGTTAGGAGAAGAGAAGCGTGTGACTTTAGACAAACTGATGAGAAGAGAACTACTAAATGTGTTGATGTTTTGGAACTCGGTGGAATAAATGACCAAGTGATTTCAAAAGTCTCTCTCACTTCTAATAACTCCCAGCCACACAATGTAATGCATGTCCAACAAACTCAATCTCCACCCTCCAAAAATCTGCCCGTTTCTTTCCTAGAGCCACGTGAAGGCTCAACTTTACAGCCTGTTTCTGTGTTCCAACTAGACCCGCATGTGATTTCCAACAGTATCCCCCTTCCCAATGCAAACCAGTTGGACCGCATGCATAGCCACACTCCGCCAGCTGTCACGCATGCATCTGCCAGCCCCATTCACAAGCCATTTCAAACCCTTCATACCAAGCACTTTCAAACCCTACCGCCAAGTGCTTCACAAGAAACATTCTCATGGGCCACCTCATTCAAACAAGCCCACACGCCTCCTAATACCAACCTTGAGGACAAGGTTTTCGTTGGGCCGGATAGTAGTGATAGCAGGCTCATTCGTATTATTAAAAAGCCCACTTGGATGAATGACTATGTGTCCAAATAGATTGTTTTTTTCAGCTATTTTAATTTTTAGTTTATTTTCTTTGTTTGGCTTAGCCCTTTGTAGCTGATCCAGCCTCAATCTGTTTGTATTTAAACCTTTGGACATTTGGGAATGAGATTTAGAGAATCATTTCAGAATTTAATTCTTTTCTTTTATTTGTTTTGTGTTTATTCAATGGTAAACCCTAGTTTGGGTAATAGTTGTTGTTGTTGATCCCCTTTCTATCACATGGGTTGAATACTTGTATAATACTACTTATCATGCAACAACATGCCACACTCCCTTTGAAATTTTGTACGGTAGAGCACCCCAAATCATGACACGATAGGTATAGGGTGAGATCGGAGTTGAGGCAGTGCGAAGGGAGTTGTAGGACACGGATGAGGCCATACGCCAATTAAAGGCTCGTCTTTTGAGAGCTCAAGACAGGATGAAAAGTTAGGCTGACGAGAGAAGATGTGCCAGGTGTCTATGGTTTCAGGAAGTAGTGTTATTAGGACTCGTACATTTGAAAATGATCTGAGGATGTCGAAATTAGTCCCTAACAGGATGTCGAAATTGACTCATTAAAATTAGTTGAGCATCATTGATACGAATCATACCCGGAAGAAATGACGCATGCATCCGTTTTTGTGACCAGGCTAATCTGCATTCACCAAATTCAAATTCAGAATAAGAAAACTGAATACATTATACTGTTTTCAATGTATCATTCTGGTCAGAAATGAAAACTAACATGAAAGTTTGTACAAATCACAAAACATATACATTGATAAACAAGTTCATGTCACAATTTAGAACAATGAAAGATAGGTAGAGAAAACGTTATCGAAATCAAACGGCAACTCACACTGCACCACCTCCCGCTGGACCAACTGCTTTGAATATTGACATAACAGTCATAGCAATGCCATTAGCCGCCCCTCTTTGATGTTGTTCCTGTTTTCCAAATCAACATTCCGTTTACGCGACAAATTCCTCAAAATTCAATATCAAGTTTTGGAAAGAAATAACCAGTAATGAATGGAACAAAAAGTTACCACTGCTCTATTTTGCATGATAAATAAACCGGTGATTATGGTCATCTGAAATCCAGAAAAAATACAATTCGGTAAGCTTGTACTACAGATATGGTTGAGCTAACGCAATAATGTTTGAAACGTTCACTCGTGATTGGTTAAATAATCAAAAGATAAAACTTACACTTATAACATTCTTCAGAAGGGAAGCAATATTAATAACTAGGTATAGTGTCATGCCAGAAAGCATTGCTATGAAGGGGTAACTTTGCAACAGAGGTATCGATAAAACCTACATTAACAAGACACATTTAGAACAAAAACCATTGTAATGCCGAGTTGCATTAACTTTTAGGAATGGCAACAACTTACCGCAGCAAAGCGAGCAAATCTTACAGGTCCGAAGGTTCTTTCCAATGTTGGGTAGATGGAAAGCTGGGAGACAATAAGACCAATACCTGATCATTGACAATTCAAGAAGAGGTCGGTTAGTTATTAATCGAAATATCTTGAAACACAAAGTGTACAAAACAATGTATACACATATCAAAGACGTACCTGATATTGCGAGAACATCGCCTACGTTATCAGTTGTAAAGTTCAAACCGCCCAACCTTCTAGGACTAACAGCCCATAATGAGAAAACCTATCATGAAGTAGAATGAGGTATCAAGATAAATACAATCTCAGGCTCGTAAGTTCAGATAAGTCGATCCAAACAAACCGAAAGTACCTCTTGATAAGCAATATCACAGAGTGAGAAAATGCTGTACACGACAACAGACGACATTAAGGGCCAGTTCATGAGGAGGCTTTCATCTTTTTGGATTATTTTGTCTACGTCTTTCCTTTTGTTTCCAGTTTCTAAAGCTTCAGCGTCATCGGTAGATTCATCGCTTAGAGGGTGGTTGTGTAGTGTTTCCTACAGCGACGCAGACAGTTTAAGCAATTACATTGATGGTAAAGACACTTCTTAAGCATCTAATCAGATATACATACCGGAAGCCAGATGCACGCAATTGCTACGACAATTGCAAAAGCCGATATTACAAGGGAAGGCAAGAAATATGGAAACCTGCAACAAGATTTACGTTTTGACAACTACGATCACCGCATCAACAATAAGGATGGAAGAAAAAGCTAAATTGTTAAAATATAATGACTCTAAAAATCAAGGAAAATCACTTACTTATCCCAGAATGAGTCTTTTGGAAATAGATGAGGGTATTTCACTGTCGGCTGGAAAAGAATTTTCACGCAAGTATTCGAGAAACAAGTTAAAGTATGTTAAATAAAAATAGATATGAAATTCTAAGGTTATTCTAAAGATTTATTTTCGCGCATCAAATACCTGAGCCAAATAACCTCCAATTGCTGGTCCAAGAATTAAACCTATGCCCCAAGCGGCACTGAGCTGAAATCATATAGAAGATATTAACTATGAAGCACTAATGCGTGTTACGCTCAACACTACTGATTTCTGTGCGCAGATAAAAGTGATTGAATGTAATGTGTGTCAGTGTCTTGTTGGTGTCGAACATAGAATATAGAAGCTTACCGTTGAGAGTCCAAGGCCTTGCTTTTCTTCTCTGAAAATTTCGGTACTATAAGCCTGTTATCAGAAAACGATGTCACAAAATAATCAACAGATCTCAAAATATACAAATAACAAACTAGTTATATTTGTGTTGATTGGTACCTTCATTGGTCCAAGCAAACCATTTAAAGATCCAAGACAAAATCGCGTAGCAACCGCCATCCAAAAACTCGTGCTTAGCCCAAACAGTGTATTGAAAATAATACTGAAATCAAGTATTTATCATCATCATCAATAATGTAACGAAAAAATTTATAAATTCTAATAAGTCAGTCTAAACAAACTTCAATGACATATTTGCTTACACCGATAAAATTCCGAAAACAGCGACAGGCTTCCTTCCGTAACGATCCGCCACCACTCCCCAAAATATAGATGTCAAAGATCTTCCAAGCATGAATGCAGATCCTACAACATTTTAACAGTCATATTAGCATCATAAACAAAGAGGTTTCAAAAAACGGAAAACAACCGTGACAAAACAGTGTCGACAGATGCCGATACCGAAACCATTATCACCGTTTTTATGTTAAAGAACAACTTGTGGTTAATTCACACCGCGACGACCGCAATCAGTGTCGCGACACCTGTACAGTAACCTTACCCACATAACCGGCATAAGCACTTATATCCTCCTCTCTTTCTGCAATGTTGAAATCTCTTACCTAAAAGAAAATAGTCTTTACATAAAAATGTGGCATTATTATGTGCAGTAGTGCAATTAAAATCATGAAATTACCATGAAGTATAGGTAAGGGAAGAGAGATGCTATAGGCAAAGCTGAAAAACACAAAAAAAAACAAAAAAAAAAAAAACAAAGATATATCATTGATGTATAAATAAAAAGAATTCAGTGAAAGAAATAATAGCTTACAGCTGCATAAAACCACAATCCAAATGTTCAAGAGATTTAGAAAAGTGACATCAGTTTTGAGGTCTTTGGCTTTGTCAACTTTGCAACCAGGACAATTATCATAGTAATTTTTCTTCAACAATGATTCTCTAACATTATGTTCATCTTCCATCTTTGCAAATTACAACACAGAAAAACAACAACAAAACAATGTTCTTGTCTTTCTGTAAACCAAAAAAGACTAATCAGACAGACAAGAGATGCTTGTCTATTAGTCCAGATGAGAGCCAATTGAATAGAAGTGAGAAGAAAATAACAAATTAAATACAATGAACTCTGCGAAAGACTGTGGCAATTTGGTCACGATATCATTTTTTTATATTATTATTTTTTTGAGTGAATTTAAAAAATTTAAAAATAGATAACTTTTATGCTGACACAAAAAAAGATAAATTTCAAAATGTATTAGTAGATTAGTATTATTATTGACTACTTATTAAAAAAAGAATTTTTTAAATACATTTATTAATAATTAATGTATTTGAATAATATATAGATTAAATAAATTGTTTATTCAATAAATTTAAAAATAAATATAAGATTAGAAGAAATATTTGTGAAAGTTGATATTGGTATGATTTTATAAAATTTAGGAAAATGGAAACTGATAGAGTGATTTAGTGAAATAATTAATAAGTTTTAGTTAACTATGAATCAGTCATAAAATTTGATTTAAAATGCTATTAAAAATAATTATTTTTTCAGATTTTATTTTAAAATCTATATAATTAAAATTTAAAATTAAAAAAATTGTATTAATGGAAGGGGAACCCCTACTTACAATACATCACATACAATGGATTCAATCATTCTCAAATCAAAGGGATTAGAGGAAGTCTAAAGGGTATTTGAACCAATCATACAAACTACAACTCCTAATGGAGTTTGACAATGTAGGAATCCATCTCCAAGACAATGTTTTGATAAATTAGAAAATAGTTTCCGCGTCCCACCTTTCGTCCTTGAACACGATACAGTTTCTGAATCTCCAAACACACCAGCAAGTAATATACCAAATCGAGTTAACATTTTCCTGCTTACAGTTCCCACGAAGAAGTAGGAACCATACCATTGCATGATCTTGACAGTTTGGTTCAGAGAAACTTTCAATTCCAATCCAGTTGAAGATTTTCAACCATAACTGGGCGATAGTTTGGCATGTAACAAATAAGTGATTAACATTCTCAACCTGTCGAAAACAGAATACACAAACCTCATTGTGATTCGACTCAATTATCCCCTGTGCGATGAGGTTTTGCCGTGTAGGGAGTCTATCTAGATATAATCTCCATGTAAACACCTTTACCTTCAAAGGTATGTTGGTTTTCCACATAAGCTCTAATGAAGTAATTAACTGGTTTTCTAGACTTGTTTGGATTTTAACTGGTTTTCTATACAATGTTAGTTATAAACTAGTAAGAAACTCGTGCGTCAGTTCAATTTAAAATGAATATACATTGAAACATGTAAAAATTAATAATAATAAATAATCAAGATGTAGTAAAAAAGTTAGATATCAAAAAAGTAATTGAAATAGAAATAAGAAAATTGTAAAGGATTATAAAGTTATGATAGAAATTAAAGTTATAATATATGAATCATTTAAAACGGTTAAAAAATAAAAAGTGTATACCTAGTAATTTAAATAGGAATTAGAGAATTAATTGAAAAAGAAATTAAATAAAATAATGTTATGAAAATTTAAAAACTGATTGTAGGTAGAAAAGAGGGGGAAACAAACGAAAAAATAGTGGTGGTAGGTCCAAATAAGAAAAAATTACCGAAAAAGCAGAAATAGTATTGGGTTTGTGTGACGTTTTCTAGGGTGTGGGGAGTTGTTTCGGATAAAGGGGGTGAATTTTTGAATTGCACGTGAATATTTGATGGTAGCATTTTGGAAGGACAGGTTGCATTTGTATAAATGAAACTGAGTCATTATATTTTGAGACAAGTTCCATGATATTATTATAACCATCTTCCATATGAAGAACTTGAAAGACATAGAAATATTTAAGAGGATATGTTTAAAATTAAACGGACTGAGCTCTAGCTTGTCAAACCCAAAGCACTTGCTGACAAAAAAATGTTAATAAAAAATATACATTCCAAATCCAAGCATGTCCAACACAATTTCAAAATAATAAATATACATTCCAAATCTAAGCTTATAAGACCATTTTCATTCATAAATAATAAATATACATTCCAAATCCAAGCATGTCCAACACAATTCCAAAAGCCTTTCTAATTCAATATTTTCACATACATGATTTAGTCCCCATCATCCTTAAAGACTCCAAAATAAAACTTGCAATCTTCTTTCAACTCATTTTCCTATTAAAATGAATGTTCATGTAGATGTCACTTTGTATTCTAGTTTGGTCCTATTAATACATCTAAGTATGCAAGACACATCAACTTCTAAATAGCACACTGCAATGCATACAAACAGAATGCAGCTGGCAGATGTTTCAAGAACAAAATTATCATTAGAATAGCTTTAAGAATAATAAACAAATATCTAACTATTATAATGCATAATCATAACTCAACAACTTTGATGAGTATGGATGGATTGGTTTCAAGTTAACTAAATTTCACTAATAATAATATTAAGTGGAAATCAATAATGAATTGTTCAACCAAATAAAAAAATTGTAAATGTTCATCCAAACCATAAATTGTTATTGAGATGGAAATTTCTTTGTTGCACCCAAAAATTTAAAACACAGAAATTTAAACACAAACGTGGCAAATAAAATATAGTTTAAACACCAAAATTTTCAGCCCCATTACTTATAAAAAACCTATTTTTTAGTAAAAGAAAAACATATCAGCTTTTTCCAAGATGCCTATGTATGGAATGCCAAACAATAAGAATATAGGGAGAAGTTCTTAGCAGTAAAAATAATAGAATAGAAAATTTTCAATGGCAAATAGAGAGAGGAGGAATGATGGAGATAGATATATATTAACCAGAAAGCAGGATTTCCATAGTTAATCAAACATTGGTATTAAGTGAGAAATCATACTCTTAAATTTCTTCAGCAGGACTTGTTGCCACAGAAGCAACAACATTAATTACATGTCTAACTTTCACATGTCTTTCCTTCATAAGGTACGATCTTGGTAATGAAACATTCAGAAAATTACTCCCTGCATCAAAAACTGAGATGTTACACATGAAAAAGCATGTACTTTCTTATGAAAATTAAATAGTTATAAAAATTGTCCATAGACATAGGGACACTTACAACTATGATATGATAAAAGTACAACTCTTAAACCTCCATGCTTTGAAAGTATGGATGCCAATTCATCTGCATCAAAAGCATGATAATTTACTGAATCAATAGACATCATACTAAGTGACTAACAATTTAATTTTGGAAAACATCAATGTAAAAGGCTCATGTTGATATGGTGCAAAAACATATTGTTTTACATAAATGAGCAGGAATTGGAAAACAAAATCAACATACCCATACAGCTGAGCAGGAATTGCCTCTGGAATGATATCATCCTCACTGATAACCTTTTTTGCCTCTTGGGAGTTTGTTGATGTAACAGGGTTGTAACAAAAAAAATAGCAGGACAAAGATAGAATTTTAAAACAGCATGGTAATAGTTAGAAAACATAAGTTATTAAGAATGGAAGATTTCACAATACTGGGAGTTACACATCAGACCTCTCAGTATCATGGTTAAGAAACAAATAGTTGTGCATATAAGGTTCTTTCCTTTTTAGGAAGATCTAAATCACTCCAGCATTTGCCTTTAAACAGCTACAACTCAAGATTGAAGTGTCAACCACCTAAAGAAAAAACGCTGCGCAACATCTAAGAAATACAGCAGCTGGACTAAAACAACCAAACCACTAACTGGACAGCAAAACACCCTACCTCGAAAACACCCAGTCAACATCAGAGAAGAATAAATGAATTCAAAACATACACCAGCATAGATAAACTCATTCCAGATCACCAGCATAGATCTGTCAATTATAAGAGGTATAAGCATAACGTAAGATATATCTAAACACGATAAAGTAAGACATAAGAGGTATAAACATAACTAAAGCTTACCTGTAAAATTCGTCGATACGAATTGAATTGGCAGCACATGGCATACGATGAAAGTGTCCCGTGAAGCAACGACAACAAACTGTGTTGCAATATAAAAAAATGGTTATGTAAAATGAAACCAAGTTTTCATTAGCAGAATCCATATCAATTCAACAGCATTAAACAACAAATAACCAGCAAGATATTAAGAGTTCAGTAAATCAGGGAAGGGAATTCAGATCCCAGAACAATAGTTAACAATTCACATATGGTCTCAATATGTATGCTCCTTTGTCACTAAGCCACATAGGTTTTCCAAACACATCCCTCAAATGGTCAGAGCCTGCAATAATCAAAATTCAATCATGAACAAAAGAAATATTATCAATCATATAGAGTAATTCACATCACAAATCTAAATCACTGACCTTATCAAACACATTCAAAAGAAACATAATTATCTAGAATGAGATCCAGAGTTTGGGCAATGCTGCTATAGTCAGTTTGTGAGAAAGTTACTAGTACTGCTTTAAGGAGGCATCAAGCCATAAACATTAAGGCCAAGCCATAAACATTATGGAACTTTAGATACCTGAACATTTCCATTTGGATCTCTTTCAAGCAACAATTGTTCTTGAATTACTTGAGGTAAGAAGTCAAGAAGCTCCAATGACTGATCAGTGAGTTTCTTCTAGAATTGAAAAATATTTAGTTTTTAATATCTCAAATCTATAAATCTAAAGGTGAAGTACTTAGCATGGCCTACCACAATTTGGTACCAGATTCATGTTCCCATCCAATTTTGTAGATTAACATTATTTTACTGTACTTGGGTTTTAAAAACATAAATCATGAAAAAGAGTTGAACATCACCTGAATATTTAACTTCAATGGAATATAGCTAACATATTTAACGTGAGAAAGCCGTAAACATGAATTAAGTGATGGTAGAATAGGGACACTTACAACTATGATATGATAAAAGTACAACTCTTAAACCTCCATGCTTTGAAAGTATGGATTCCAATTCATCTGCATCAAAAGCACGATAATTTACTGAATCAATAGACATTATACTAAGTGACTAACAATTTAATTTGCTTTCATAAATTTCTAAAAAAATAAAATAATTTCTCCTATCTTTTATGAC